>JAUIMM010000008.1:1680000-2280000 GCA_031769625.1 Taudactylus pleione | reverse complement strand
AGGAAGCTCATCTATCCTCCACTCATTACCTGTATTAATGTAGCGTTCCCGCTAGGCTGTTTTAGCGGGGCGCGGCGCCTGCCCTCCTTCTGAAGGGCAAAAAGCACCCTGTCCTCCAGAAGGAGGGCAAAAAGCGCCCTGCCCTCACAGCCTGCGGGTGCCGTCTTCACCCGCGGGTCGCAGTGTTCCGCGGGTGGAGAAATGTGTGGTGAATCAGTCACCGCCGGAGAAAAGACGCCCGGCATCTATTCTCCCTGTCTGCAGCGTTTGGGGGCTGCCCGGCGTGTCCGTAAGTGCCGGGCACGCCCCCAAGAGTGACGAAAAGGGGACGCGTCCTATAGACACGCCCCCTTTTCAATTGCTACACCCCCTTTTCGGGCTGCCGCCGGAGCTAGAGTGAACACGAATTAATGGCACCTGTTTGAACTGGTTAACTGTATAAAAGACACCTGTCCACACCCTCAAACAGTCAGACTGCAACCTCTCCACCATGGCCAAGACCAGAGAGCTGTCTAATGACACCAGGGACAAAATTGTAGACCTGCACAAGGCTGGGATGAGCTACTCGACAATAGGCAAGCAGCTTGGTGAGAAGAGATCAACTGTTGGCGCAATTATTAAAAAATGGAAGAAATACAAGATCACTGACAATCTCCCTCGACCAGGGGCTCCATGCAAGATCTCATCTCGTGGGGTATCAATGATCTTGAGAACGGTGAGGGATCAGCCCAGAACTACACGGGGGGACCTGGTCAATGACCTCAAGAGAGCTGGGACCACAGTCACAAAGGTTACCATTAGTAACACACTACGTCATCATGGATTCAAATCCTGCAGCGCCCGAAAGGTCCCCCTGCTTAAGTAAGCACATGTCCAGGCCCATCTAAAGTTTGCCCGTGACCATCTGGATGACCCAGAGGAGGATTGGGAGAATGTCATGTGGTCAGATGAGACCAAAATAGAACTTTTTGGTATAAACTCCACACGCCGTGTTTGGAGGGAGAAGAATAATGAGTGGCATCCCAAAAACACCATACTCACTGTGAAGCATGGGGGTGGAAACATCATGCATGGGGATGCTTTCCTGCAAAGGGGACAGGACGACTGATCCGTATTACGGAGAGGATGAATGGGGACATATATCGTGGCATTTTGGGGAAAAACCTTCCCTCAGTAAGAGCACTGAAGATGCAACATGGCTGGGTCTTCCAGCATGACAATGACCCCAAACACACCGCCCGGGCAACTAAGGAGAAGCATTTCAAGGTCCTGGATTGGCCTAGCCAGTCTCCAGACCTCAACCCAATAGAAAATCTGTGGAGGGAGTTGAAAGTCCGTGTTGCCCGGCAACAGCCAAAAAACATGACACATCTAGAGAAGAGCTACATTGAAGAGTGGGCCAAAATACCTGCTGCAGTGTGTGCAAACCTGGTCAAGAACTACAGGAAACGTTTGACCTCTGTAATTGCCAACCGAGGTTACTTTACAAAGTATTGAGTTAAACTTTTTGATTGTCCAAATATTTTTTGTCCGAAAGAATATGCAAATAAATTGTTCAAAAATCATACAATGTGATTTCCGGAATTTTTTGTTCTGATTCTGTCTCTCACAGTTGAAGTTGTACCTATGATGGGAATTACAGACCTCTCTCAGCTTTTAAAGTGCAACAACTTGCACCATCGGTAGCTGTCCAAATACTTTTTTGCCCCACTGTAAATGCGGATCAGACCCAGAGTGTTGATAATTAACAAAGTAAAATATCACCACAAGGTTCATCTTCCACCTCAGGAGCGCTCACTTCAATAACTGAAATGTTGTTATTATTACATTGTTAGCAATGGGCGCAGAGGTACAAATGTGTCGCTATAACATACAGGGACAATATTGGTTTTCTTGCACTTCTGACCAACCGCAGAGTTTAAGTTCTTGTCTTGGCTGGGGAAGTCTGAGTTTACCACAGGTTGTGTCTTCCTCACCTCTGTCGTCCATTTAATAACAAGCCACAAAACAAAATGGCTGTTACTGTACTTCCTGTCATCGGGAATTTCCTCCTCTCTGGACTTTACATCTGTGATTGACCCTTCCTGGAAAACTCTTTAAAGCTGCAGATTTGTTTCAGGGGAAATCTAGGACCAGTAGTAAATGGATTAGAGATCAGTGAAAGAAGATCTCCACCCTCTGTGTGTTTATATTTATCAGCGTCTGTTTCCCCTAAGGTGCCCATAGCTGTGGCCATTTTGACACCTTTTGAGCCCATTTTAGACCTAATTGGCAACATATTGCCGGATTTAAGGATCTGAAAAGGCTGCAGATGTCACTTTCCGTTATGAATTGATGGCATCTCCCCGTACCCGTCATCCTTCTAATGGTGCCCTGTCTGGTCAGGTGTTCACCCAAACTCTAGGTTACTTAGGTCTTTGACATCTGCCCAAGCTTGTCCTCCGACCTACACGTGTGACAAGTGCGAGTGGTGCGCCAGACGGACAATAACACAACTGTCCTATACAAGGGCGACAAAACAAATCTGCCCAGAATATAAAAATGCATAAAGGTAGCGTTCCCCTTTTCATATTCATAATTCATGCACACACAGATCAGTATGTTATACATGCGCTGACTTCACATGTAATGCGTGTATGTACTGTATATACTGTGACATGTGAGCTGTAGCTGTGTGAGTGTATGTAAATGTGTCAGGCGTTGTATAGACGGCATCGTGCATACACTGAAAGCCTGTCTAACTCTCTCTTTTTCCAGAGTGAATATAATGCTCCCTGCGACTGCCGGAGGGAATATATATCCGGATTTAATGGCTCTGCAGGTGGGTGTATAAAGGGATATTCCCTCCTTTGTAAATACCTTTACTTCTATATTATATATAGAGGTGCAGATTTAACGAGCCTTCTAAAGAGCGGTAGAAGTGAACAAGTGCAAAAGTTGCCCTTAGCAACCAACCAGCTGCTACCTATCATTTTACAGAATGTACTTGATAAATACTAGTGAGAAGGTGGTTGGTTGCTATGGGAACTTCTCCACTCTTTCACTCTACCAGAGGATTGATACTAAGGGGGGTATTCAATTAGGCTGCGAAAAGTCAGAAACGGCGATAAATTTTCACATGTTTCAATCATCCCCGTATTCAATTTCAAAGACTTTTCGCAAGTTCGAAAAGTATTTGAAAAAAAATGGGGATAAGTTTTCACCATGATTTACATGGTGAAAAAAAGTGCAGAATTGGGGTTTAGGGGTGCAGCCTTAAAAAATGAGCCTGCAGTCCTGCTAATGTCATTTAAAAAGGAACTGTGTAAAAAAAAAAAAAAAAAAATCTGGACACCCCCAAAAAATTTACTTTAATTTTGGGGTTTAAAAAAAAAAAGTGTTTGAAAAAATTATTTAATTAGCGGAATAGCCTCAGGGGGGGTCCCCATGTATGCGGCAGGTGTTTTCTAGAATGCAGGTGCTAGCGGCAGGTGCATTTTTGCAGAATTTTGAAAAGTCATTCTAGGGACTTAAAAACCAATGCTTACCCCCATTTTCATTTTCAAATTTGATGGGACCACTTAAAAAAAAAAAAAAAAACCTAAGTGCTCTTCTGCATCACTTCTTCAATGTCGGGGAAAAAAACACCTGCCGCAGCTATTTCAAACCCCGACTTTCTTTTGCAGCCAAAAACTGGGGTACCCATAGTGATCCCCCATGTCTGGACAGCTTTAGGGGGGTCCTACAATGAATTCCCGAAAATTCTCGTTTTTTCTCATTCCTCCCAATTTGCCGGGTCCCGTTTTCGCTGATTTTTAATTGAATACTGGGATAAAGCGGGCGCGCGCCCCATACTTTATCCCAGGAAAAGCTCCGATGTGGAGGGAAAAGTCCAGCACGGACTTTTCGCTCCCATATTGAATACCCCTCTTAGGGGTCTATTTACTAAGCAGTGTTAGGAGACAGAGTGAAATGAGATAAGCCTAAGATAAGTCTTAGGCTTATCTAATATGCTGCAATACACGGCAGCCAATAGGTTTTCATGATCTAAACTGTGCTAGAAGAATGAGGGCTGCAATTTGATTGGTTGCAGCACATACGTGTAGACTGTGCCATCTTGTTGAAGCACAGTCGATTGTTTTTCTATGGATATGTATTTTTTTGTGTCAAGTCTGTGTGACCAGCCTGGATGAGTTCTCCTTCTGTTTGGTATAAACAGGCACTGCAGTAGTTACCGAGCAGAATGCCGCGCTGTGGACTGATGGACGGTACTTCCTGCAGGCAGCCCAGCAGATGGACAGCAACTGGACGCTCATGAAGATGGGTGAGGTGGAATGTTACTCATTATCGGAGAGATTTTCTAAGCCTTTTAGAGTGGAGAGTAATAAAATACCGACCGATGAGCTCCTGACTGTCATTTTCCAAACACAGCCTGTAACGTGACAGGAGCTGATTGGTTGGTACTTTATCACTCTCAAAAGCTTAGTACATCTCCCCCCCTATATGTTGTATCTAGCTGATTTTAAAGTTGCGGTCAGGACTGGTTTTATAATAAAGGGGCAAATATTGGCTTGTGTCCTGGGTCTATAAGGACAACAGACCACCACAAGATTGTCTAAGACCAGAAGCAGAGACCCCTTTGTCTTGAGAAAACAAGGTGCATACACTTTTCTGGTGGCAATACAGTTATATCTTACTAGTTATAGATGACAGAAATGAAATATGAAAGCTTATAGATATACTGGTGTTGGAGCCACACAACGAGTTACCTCTATAACACCAACATGATTGCTACATGAGTTTCTGAGACCAGCACATCATTGTATGATCAATACTTTCCTGATGGACTGTCTTCTGCCCTCTGGTGGAGGTGAAAGTCCATCTGTTGTTTTAGATCTTACTTTCTGCCTTTTGCAGTTCCACATCCTTCTGGTTTGTGCAACTTTACTTGTCATGCCCATTTTGTTGTGTTCGGTGAAAAGAGTATGCTGAAGGCTAAGCCAATGAAATGGCGGAGCCAGCATGAGTCAAAGTTGCTGACCCAGGTTATTGCAGAGATCAGCTTTTTGCATGCCCTTGGGAGCTGTGGAGGGGTTCTCCCTCTTCTAGTTCCCTAATGGAGTCACAGAAACCATGGGAAGTGACATTGCTCTCTCTTGCGGCTCTGACCAGGACCTTTTTGGTCTCTAACTTGACTGCAACTGATGAGCAGGCTTGGTCTCAGGCCTGGCATGGTCACTGCTGAGTCTTCTTCAGTTGTTCTCTTCCTTGGAGGGGAAGGTGACTACCACCGGCTTTTCTAGAGCACAAAAGCGGCAGCTGTGCCTTCTGGCTTCATACTTAAGATGCGGCGCCAAATCCAAGAGTCCTATCCATAATCTGGGGAGGTCATGGTTGGTCCCGAGCTGGAATAGAGAATTTCTCAGGCTATAGGAGAAAAGTTATTTTCTCATTGTCGATGTCCCTTAACCCACGGGTCCTAGATTTCTCTCCTTTCATCTATATGATAAATTGAAGATTCAGATTTTCAGGGGTCCATTCTCTACTCACATTGGAGGGCTTCAGAAAGGTAAGCAGGCTTGGACAGCGACGCATCCAGGTTCCATGCTCTTACAAACAGTTGGCGTGGCGGGCAGGCTCCTTACCCAGGAACTTCTGTCGTCTCCTTCTCTTCCACCACAGGTTGTGAGGCATGGGAAGTTAGGGATACAGCATAGATTTCATGAAGTCCTCATCTAGATGCTTTTTGTATAGACGCTTCTATAGGTTTCCCTGGAGATAAATTGTGAATGGCTGAGGGCAGCCATCCAGTCTCCTCTTTCCCCAGGAGAATGGAACTTTGCAAATTGCACCGCCATCCTTCACAGATTTTTTATGCAAACGTGACTTTGTCAGTAAATATAATTAGAGGATTGTGTTCTCAAGAACTCCAGTACTAGGACAGCAGATTTGGCTTTTTAGTCCAGTCTCTTTCTGGTACAGGAAGTGAATGGCTCTTTTTGACCTATTCTGGACCTAAAATCCCTAAATGTTCTGTTAAAGGAAGACAGGTTCAAGATTAAGTCTTGGAGGTTCGTTATCAGCAGCATGGAACAGAACGAGTTCATGGTTTCCTGTGACATAAACGACTGGGAGGGACACCAGTGTGTCTTCAGATATGCATTTGAGTCCCGTCATTTTCAGTTAATAGACCTACCGTTTCATCCTGGCTACAGTGCCAAGGGTGTTCATAAAGATCATAGCAATGGCTGCCCTTCTAAGATCCGGGTCCAGGGGTACGACAGTCCTTCCTCACCTGGGCTTTCTGATCAAGGCAAACTCTGGAGACTACCCAGACCTTGGAATCCTACTGTTGGATTCTAGATTTCAAGAAATCCAACCTGACTTTCCTAGTGGCTGGTCTTCCTGGGACTTCTGTTACGCACACACCAGCAGTGGGTTTTCTTACCGGAGGAAAAGGATCCTCTCATTGCAACGACTGACAAAGTCACCATTGCCTCATAGGCAGGTGTCATTTCACCTTTGCATGAAATTCCATTCAAGGGTGTTCCAAAAAGAACCAGTTTCTATTTGGAGCAAGTCTCACCAGCACTTGACCAGTCTGTTCTTCAGTCTGTCTGCAGGTGTGCACCTATCAGTTTATTAGTGATTGAGAGGCAACAATGTCAACAGGGGTCATCATCAATCTAGGAATGGATTATATAGTGAAAGTGGACGCCAGCTTTCAAGTCTTGGGTGCCTTTGGTCTTCAGTCCCAGGTACAGGGTCTTTAGAGGAGTCAAAGTCCTGGGCAGCAGATGCCAGTTCTTGCAAGGAAGATCCATAAAAACCCAGTTTGAATATGCCACAGGCTGGGCTTACATAAGATGCAAAGGGTGCCCACCAGGATCATGTGACAAGGTGGGAGAAAAACATCCAGCTATTGCAACGGTTTTCATCCATGTAATGCAAAATGGTTCCTTTATCTAGAGGCCTTTCAACAGCTGGTGAACCATTGGGGGGCAACCTTGACGTGATTGTATCTCGGATGAACCTCAAGGTAGAGCACTTGTGCAGCAGGATTTGGAGTCCACATGTCTTTCTAGTAGATGCCACATCCGTCCTTCTGGAGCTTTCATCTGATCTACCGGTGTTCTTCTGTAACAAAACTTTCACTTATGCTAAAAAAGTTAAAAAAGAGAGGATGTTTCTGGTAGCATCGGACTGGCCCAGAAAGACTTGGAACATAGACATTCTACATATGGTAGAGGATCTTGTGTGATACCTGCGATTTAAAAGCTCTGCCAGATTGGTGGGAGGCCCCCTGTATGGCGTTGGATGTCTGCTGAGCTTCTGTGCCGTGGAGCCATCTGGTCTTTGGTGCACACTTTCACCAAATGGTACAGAGTTTATACTTTGACATCACAAAATGCCGGTTTGGGATCTAAGCTGCTGCTCACCCTCCCTTAGAGACAGCTTAGGGATGTCTGCAGAGAATCAGTTAACCCCCAAGTGGATGCTAGACACTCTTTTTTTTTTTGTAATCCTCTTCTCGTAGTGTATTGGGGGACCCTGGATTCGCTCCTTTTATACATGCAGATGACCAATGTTTTTTGTACTGTGCATGTGTATGAGTCCCACCGCGCATGGGCCCCTATTGTCTGCGCACAGAGACTCAGCACGCAATAGGAGGCAGGGTCTAAGGATTATAATGTGCGCTCCTGGGAGGTTATGGGGGTGTTGATGCTTTCAAAAACGCAGAGCCGCTCGGACATGGATCCATGCTCAACGGAGGAACCGCACCGGCCATAGGGATGGGGCTGACGGAAATGCACTGGCTTAAGACGCTGCAAGTGGGCGTCTCAGTTGTTTAAAAATTGGACGTGGCATTAGCATAAAGACACAGATGCAGCTGTAGCATTAGCGTGTTATCACATAGACCCAGCGGTTGTGTGATTAGCGCACATCTCGGGCCCTTTGTGTTTTCTGTACTTGTCCGCGATTTCTTACTATGTTACCCTAGGGCCTGATTCAGATGTACGCTAACAACACATAAACGGCGGCAGCGGCTGTGCGATAATATACTAACGCTGCAGGTGGCGTCTTGCCTAAATAGACTACTCCTGCCAGGTTCTCTGATCCACTGCTGCGTCTAAAGACCCTCCGGATACTCAGGGTGACCGGCGAATTCATGCTGCTGCTGAAGCCAGTGAGCTACGTCCAAGAACGCAGCCCCTGGCTACAGCACCCCCAGAAAACGTTCAGCAATGCTGACTGCCGCAACCCTTCAAGCGTCTGCAGCCTGTCAGTCCAGGGCGCTGCGAGCGATCTTGCAGAACTAGATCTGTACATGCGCAGTGCGGCGTCTGTGCACATGCCCAGGTCTCTCACCATCGGATATAGACGCAAACCATCGGCTATACGTACATCTCTGAATTAGGTCCCTAGTTAGGATTGTTCTTGTCATTGGGGAACTCTGGTTTAGTCATTTGGAGCGTTGTTAGACAAGTGCTGAAGTTCCCAGGCAGCCTATAGGGGTATATAGACGGCGTGGGGGTCTATTTACTAAGCAGTGTTAGGAGAAGTGAAAAGTGATTAGGTGCCAGCCAATCAGCTCCCAACTGTCATTTTTCAAACACAGCCTGTGAGATGGCAGTTAGGAGCTGATTGGCTGGTACCTTATCACTTTTCACTCTTCACTTCTCCTAACACTGCTTAGTAAATAGACCCCTTGAGCTCTTGCTGGTAAATTTAAAGTGCCCAGTTCACTGCCCTGTATACCCCATTATTATCCAGCGTCCCCCCACAAATGACCGAGGGGAAAAAATAATTAATGCGAGAGCCAAAATCCCATCTTTTATTCCTCCACACACCAGTAAATCCTAACCTGCACTGGAGCTAACCCTGTAACAGAATAAATGCCGTCTCTGTCCTCCATACTAATCCTGTGTTATCTGTTGCAGGATTGAAGGACACTCCCACACAGGAGGACTGGCTGATCAGCGTGCTTCCCGAGGGCTCGCGTGTTGGAGTAGATCCATTTATCATACCAGCCGGTATATAATCATTCATGTGACTTTGCTCCTTGCTCTGTAATTGCATCTGCAGCGTATACACGTTGTGAATAACATTTGCAGTATGTTTTTTTTTTAGTGTTTTCTGTACAGCCATTCAATATGCTGCCCTCCAGCTGTTGAGGAACTAGACATCCCAGCATGCCCTGCCAGAGTTTTGCTATTAGGGCATGCTAAAGCTGTGTCAGGGCATGCTGGGATGTTAGTTCCACAGCAGCTAGAGGGCAGCATGTTGACTGCTGCACAGACGGAAGCAGATTGGTTAGCCTCGCCGTGCGTGGATTGTGAGTAATGGGCTGTAATGGGCTCTCTCTGACCATCCTACCTCTGGCCCTAGCACACTCAGTACAGGTAGATCAGTGTAGCCAAGTCGGGTGGATTCCCATTGTTACAATGTTATTTCTGTCCCCTGCAGACCAGTGGAAGAACCTGTCTCTGGCTTTGAAGAACGCCGGTCATCTCCTGGTCGCTGTGCGAGACAACCTCATAGACGCCATCTGGACAGACCGCCCGCAGAGGCCGTGTAAACCCCTGATAACCCTGGGACTGAACTACACAGGTCTGTGTGACTCCTCCCCCATGTTCTGTGTGACTCCTCCCCCATGTTCTGTGTGACTCCTCCCCCATGTTCTGTGTGACTCCTCCCCCATGTTCTGTGTGACTCCTCCCCCATGTTCTGTGTGACTCCTCCCCCATGTTCTGTGTGACTCCTCCCCCATGTTCTGTGTGACTCCTCCCCCATGTTCTGTGTGACTCCTCCCCCATGTTCTGTGTGACTCCTCCCCCATGTTCTGTGTGACTCCTCCCCCATGTTCTGTGTGACTCCTCCCCCATGTTCTGTGTGACTCCTCCCCCATGTTCTGTGTGACTCCTCCCCCATGTTCTGTGTGACTCCTCCCCCATGTTCTGTGTGACTCCCGGAGGACCAAGCAGATTATCTCGCTGAGTTACCGAACACTCAGGATTGTAGAGAAAGCTGAAGCGTTGCCGCATATTTATTGTGGGTGAAGTGCTGGGATAATGGCGCAGTTATCGCATAATGCAATATGGGTAACAATGACCACCTTGGTTTTGTATCCGTGGTACAATGGATGCAATATCGAGTAGAACCATTGAAGCTACTGTCATCAACGGGGAGTGTTTATGTAGTGGTGCCTTTGATGCTATATCTGTATTTAGTGTTGGTACACAACGTTGTTAGTGAGATCGCAGCCTATCGGTCCACTAGGGTCCAGTGACATCACTAGCTGCCAGTTTCCAAAATGGCAGCCTCCACTGAGATGGATACAGGTAAAATCCCTCATATCCGAGACGGCTATAATATAAATGTGTCACTGTCTTCACAGGTTTGTCATGGCAGGAGAAGATTGTAGCGTTACGGGCAAAGATGGCGGAAAGGAAAACCTCGTGGATGGTCCTGACTGCGCTGGATGAGGTTGCATGTAAGGAGCCTTTATGTATAATACTATAACAGGGGCAGGTGTCAGGTGACGCTTCCATATAACATCCGTCTTGCTGATAACTCCTCCCTAATGCCAGCAGCACTCTATGTAAATGAAGGCAGTGGACAGATTGAGCAGGTATTCTATTAGTGTAAAAAACACAGATACTGCTGTAATTCTGGCACAGATGCAGAAATTGGTGTGTGGGTGTTACAGGAACATATTAGTTACTAGCGTGACATGTATAGTAGGTAATTAGTTTCTGTGTTAGTCTTGGCCAGGGGTATTCAACATGCGGACCCCAGTTTCTGTGGAACTACACGTCCCAGCGTGCCCTATCACAGTTTTGCTATTAGGGCATGCTAGACCTGTGGCCGGGCATTCTGTGATGTGTAGTTCCACACAGTCCGTTTCTTTCCATTCACATAACATCCCAGTGTATAGGAAACTAACCTGATCTCTCCCCACCTCTCCGTAGGGCTATTCAATCTCCGGGGCTCAGATGTGGCATATAATCCAATCTTCTTCGCTTACGCCATTGTCGGAATTGATACTATCAAGTGAGTCCGCTGCACTGGGATTGTCGCCCATTATGACAGTGTACAGGGAAGGATAGTCCTATATACAGCAAGTGGAAAAACCGGCGTTTCAGAAATGTCATTCTGTCATCAGGGCTGGAAACAAACACAAAACACTCACATTATCAAGTGGGGAATGCGGCATCTGAGCGAGAACCGAAAGTCGTCTCCAATATACAGTACTTCACCCTTGTTCCCCTTTCTCATTGGCAATATTGGGGAGACACTCTGCTGTATAATCTAAATGACATCAATAGCTCTGAGAGGAAGCGGTATGAAATACCGGCTGACGCATGGCCGGTGGTACGATTCCCGGCAGCGCCCGGCCGACAAAAGCAGAGTTCCCGGCAGTGGAAGCCCGACAGCGCTGGAAATCCTGATCATCGCTAAGGTAAGTATAAACTAACCTAACCTACCCCCCTAACCCTTACCCTCCTTACAGGTGCCTAACCCTTACCTCCCCCCGGGGGTGCCTAACCCTAACCCCCCCCCCTCGCCTGAACCTAACCATCCCGGGGGGTACCTAACCCTCCCCCCCCCGCGGCTGTCCCTTCGATCGGGATGCCGGGCGCCTGTCTCCCGGCGTCGGGGAAATGACAGGCGTCTAGATATAGACGCCCGCCATTTCACCCTCGCCGGGATATGACAGTCGGGAAGCCGGCTGCCAGTATTAAGGCAGCCGGCTTCCCGATTGTATACCCTCTGAGAAAGGGTATAATAGTGTTATTTTTATATTTGTATATATTAGGCTAGAAGACGGCTCTCCACCAAAATGATATTTACAGGCGCCCTCCCCAATAGGTAACTATATAGGACCAGTGATGCAGGCGGCATGGCTGGTCTTATGTTATCTCGTTATACAGGTCACAAACTCCTCAGCACTTCCCACGTTTCCGTTCCATAATAAACTCCCATGGCGTCTGCACCACAGCAGGGAAGTCGGTGTTTTAGTCTCTCTCTCTAGTTTTTAATGCCTCTCGGGACCCTCCGCAGTGTTAGTGTGCGATAGCCCTCTCACAGCGGGGCTTCAGGAGGGGCTGCTTCATTTTGGGCTCTTAGACTGTCATTGTATGGGCAGATCCAGTGATATCAGCAGGGGCAGAGCAGATACAGCCCCCATAAGGCTGTCTTATAGCCTGTACAGTACTACTATATCCTAGATGGTGAGTATAGCATAGTATTATAGATAATTGCTCCATCTATGTCTGATGGGGTCAGGTATGCGATCCCGGTACACACATTGCCGGCGGTCGCAGTACCGACGACAGAATACAGACTGTTGAAATGCTGACGCCTGCAGGTAAGTAAGGTAACCACCCTCCTAACCCTCCTTATCCGCAGCCTAACCCTCCGCTCCTGCAGCCTCTGAATCTACCCCCAACCCCATATATTTACATTCCGTATCGCAGCCGCAGGGTTTCTGCAGCCAGTATCCTGACCCTTGCCGTGATTTTGGCGCCGGGCTTGTGAGTGCCGGCTTTGTGCGCAGGGATGTCAGCTACATCCCATCTGATGTGTACATTGTCCTTGTATCACTCATGACCAGGATAAGAATAACACATTCTTCTATAAAGTGCTGTCAGTTTTATACTTTTATTAATTTAGTGGCTTATTCAGTTTCCCGCGGTGTTTACAGCATGGGAAAAGTTAAGGTTAAAAGCCCGGAGCGATTCAATTATTCAGCATTTTCCCTGCGCGGTAAACCATAAATTCCGTGTGAAGTGCAGGAATCTATGGTTTACCCCAGGGGTAGCCAACCTCGGTCCTCGAGAGCAACTAACACTTCATGTTTTCCAGACCACCTAGATGGTGCACAGGTGTAGTCATTACTCACTGACACATTTTAAAAGATCCACAGGTGGAGATAATTATTTCACTTGTGATTCTGTGAGGAGACCTGGAAAACATGCACTGTTGGTAGCTCTCGAGGACCATGGTTGGCTACCTCTGGTTTACCCCTAGTGGATAAGTCCCACCGGTTGCACTTAATGCAGATATTTCCTCGCAGCTCCTGAGGTTGTAAGTGCCCCCCCAGGGGCTTTAGTGCGCAGGGTAATGTGGGACCTATTTGAATAGATTTGGATTGACTTATAGCTGCGGTATTGAATCTACCCCTTAATTAATTGATAATAGCAGCTCCTCACTTACACCTGCGTCCGGCATGCGCGAGCCCCGTCCAGCGACTGAAGCTCAGTCGCAACGGGGCTCGCTACAAGATGTGGTGGCTGTCGATGGTGAGTGACAGCTCGCCCCGTTTTGTAGGCGGGTAGGGGGGGTGGCTGCACAAACGCAGGCGTTCCCTTAGGAACTCCTGGCGTTTGTGGGAGGTCCTACTGACATCACTACTGATGTCAGTAGTGGACTTCCTGCTCTATTAGAGCAGGAAGTCCACTCGGCCTTGTGGTAGCCGAGACCCTACCACAGGGTTTAGTCGCAAGGCCGATGGTCGCGATTATCGCAACGGCCTCTTGGCTGCTCGTACAAGCTGTGGGAGGTCTCCCACAGCTTTGCGAGCGGCCAGAGAAAAAAAAAAAACAAAACACGCCCACAGACCCTGCGAGCTGCCTGTGGCAGCGAGCGGGTCTGAATCAGGGCCTTTGTTCTCCCATTCCGGCCCAGTGTGTATGTACCATGGTAGCGGGTGTAGATACCTTTTACTTCCAATTCATCTAAATGGGACACAGCATCTGCACCCATTCAACTTGCCCCAAACACACTGCGTGTAAAGACTGTGGACTGTAACGTGAGAACTCCATCAAACTGCTACATTTTTGTAAATTGACGAGATATCTGTTAAATTGAGCAGCCCCTCTTCCTTGGCTGTCCAATAGAAATTGCGTAGTCACGTTTTGCGAGGTTGAAACATTTAACTTTGGTTTCGCATACTGCATTTATTTAGAAGATGGCAGAAAATTATTCCCAAAATATGTTAGCCTCTGATGACGTGTTTGCTGCCTCTGCGTTTTAGGCTGTTTATCAGTGGTGACCGGCTGGCGGATCCCGCGGTCAGGCAGCACCTCCTGCTGGACTCCGACCCTCCGGCTTCGTTCCGCGTTCAGCTGGAGCACTATGAGTCTGTACTCTGCGGTCTGCAGAGTATCTGCGCAGGATTGTCCCCCAAGGAGAAAGTGTGGATCAGCGACAAAGCGAGCTACGCACTCACAGAGGCCATCCCCAAGGTTCGCAATATATTAATGTGTCGGTGGGTTTATTTCATATGTGGTATGGATTCACTGTGTAGAGGCTACAGCACTGTTTCAGAGAGATATTGTTCTCAGCTTATTCATTTTGCTTATCCCCATAATGGACAATATTTATAACTGCTCAGCCTCTAATTATGTGCAGTGTTTATAATAACTTCTCAGCATCTAATAAAGTGCAGTGTTTATAATAACTTCTCAGCCTCTAATAATGGACAATGTTTATAACAACTACTCAGCCTCTAATAATGGACAATGTTTATAATAACTACTCAGCCTCTAATAATGGGCAGTGTTTATAATAACTTCTCAGCCTCTAATAATGGACAATGTTTATAATAACTGCTCAGCCTCTAATAACAGGCAATGTTTATAACAACTACTCAGCCTCTAGTAACGGGCAGTGTTTATAATAACTTCTCAGCCTCTAATAAAGTGCAGTGTTTATAATAACTTCTCAGCCTCTAATAATGGACAATGTTTATAACTGCTCAGCCTCTAATTATGTGCAGTGTTTATAATAACTTCTCAGCCTCTAATAAAGTGCAGTGTTTATAATAACTTCTCAGCCTCTAATAATGGACAATGTTTATAACAACTACTCAGCCTCTAATAATGGACAATGTTTATAATAACTACTCAGCCTCTAATAATGGACAATGTTTATAATAACTTCTCAGCCTCTAATAATGGACAGTGTTTATAATAACTTCTCAGCCTCTAATAACAGGCAATGTTTATAATAACTTCTCAGCATCTAATAATGGACAATGTTTATAATAACTTCTCAGCCTCTAATAATGGACAATGTTTATAATAACTTCTCAGCCTCTAATAATGGACAATGTTTATAATAACTTCTCAGCCTCTAATAATGGACAGTGTTTATAATAACTTCTCAGCATCTAATAAAGTGCAGTGTTTATAATAACTTCTCAGCCTCTAATAATGGACAATGTTTATAACAACTACTCAGCCTCTAATAATGGACAATGTTTATAACAACTACTCAGCCTCTAATAATGGGCAGTGTTTATAATAACTGCTCAGCCTCTAATAATGGACAATGTTTATAATAACTGCTCAGCCTCTAATAACAGGCAATGTTTATAATAACTTCTCAGCCTCTAGTAACGGGCAGTGTTTATAATAACTGCTCAGCCTCTAATAATGGACAATGTTTATAATAACTTCTCAGCCTCTAATAATGGGCAGTGTTTATAATAACTGCTCAGCCTCTAATAATGGGCAGTGTTTATAATAACTTCTCAGCCTCTAATAATGGACAATGTTTATAATAACTGCTCAGCCTCTAATAACGGACAATGTTTATAATAACTTCTCAGCCTCTAATAACAGGCAATGTTTATAATAACTACTCAGCCTCTAATAATGGGCAGTGTTTATAATAACTTCTCAGCCTCTAATAATGGACAATGTTTATAATAACTGCTCAGCCTCTAATAACGTGCAGTGTTTATAATAACTTCTCAGCCTCTAATAATGGGCAGTGTTTATAATAACTTCTCAGCCTCTAATAATGGACAATGTTTATAATAACTTCTCAGCCTCTAATAATGGACAATGTTTATAATAACTTCTCAGCCTCTAATAACAGGCAATGTTTATAACAACTACTCAGCCTCTAATAATGGACAATGTTTATAATAACTACTCAGCCTCTAATAATGGGCAGTGTTTATAATAACTTCTCAGCCTCTAATAATGGACAATGTTTATAATAACTGCTCAGCCTCTAATAACAGACAATGTTTATAATAACTGCTCAGCCTCTAATAACAGGCAATGTTTATAATAACTACTCAGCCTCTAATAATGGACAATGTTTATAATAACTTCTCAGCCTCTAATAATGGACAATGTTTATAATAACTTCTCAGCCTCTAATAATGGACAATGTTTATAACAACTACTCAGCCTCTAATAATGGGCAGTGTTTATAATAACTACTCAGCCTCTAATAATGGGCAGTGTTTATAATAACTTCTCAGCCTCTAATAAAGTGCAGTATTTATAATAACTTCTCAGCCTCTAATAATGGACAATGTTTATAATAACTTCTCAGCCTCTAATAACAGGCAATGTTTATAACAACTACTCAGCCTCTAATAATGGACAATGTTTATAATAACTACTCAGCCTCTAATAACAGGCAATGTTTATAATAACTACTCAGCCTCTAATAATGGACAATGTTTATAATAACTTCTCAGCCTCTAATAATGGACAATGTTTATAATAACTTCTCAGCCTCTAATAATGGACAATGTTTATAACAACTACTCAGCCTCTAATAATGGGCAGTGTTTATAATAACTACTCAGCCTCTAATAATGGGCAGTGTTTATAATAACTTCTCAGCCTCTAATAATGGACAATGTTTATAATAACTGCTCAGCCTCTAATAACGGACAATGTTTATAATAACTGCTCAGCCTCTAATAACAGGCAATGTTTATAATAACTACTCAGCCTCTAATAAAGTGCAGTGTTTATAATAACTTCTCAGCCTCTAATAATGGACAATGTTTATAATAACTGCTCAGCCTCTAATAACGTGCAGTGTTTATAATAACTGCTCAGCCTCTAATAACAGGCAATGTTTATAATAACTTCTCAGCCTCTAATAATGGACAATGTTTATAATAACTTCTCAGCCTCTAATAATGGACAATGTTTATAATAACTTCTCAGCCTCTAATAACAGGCAATGTTTATAATAACTGCTCAGCCTCTAGTAACGGGCAGTGTTTATAATAACTGCTCAGCCTCTAATAACAGGCAATGTTTATAATAACTTCTCAGCCTCTAATAATGGACAATGTTTATAACAACTACTCAGCCTCTAATAATGGACAATGTTTATAATAACTACTCAGCCTCTAATAACGGGCAGTGTTTATAATAACTGCTCAGCCTCTAATAACAGGCAATGTTTATAATAACTTCTCAGCCTCTAATAATGGACAATGTTTATAACAACTACTCAGCCTCTAATAATGGACAATGTTTATAATAACTACTCAGCCTCTAATAATGGGCAATGTTTATAACAACTACTCAGCCTCTAATAATGGACAATGTTTATAATAACTGCTCAGCCTCTAATAATGGACAATGTTTATAACAACTACTCAGCCTCTAATAATGGACAATGTTTATAATAACTTCTCAGCCTCTAATAATGGACAATGTTTATAATAACTGCTCAGCCTCTAATAACAGGCAATGTTTATAACAACTACTCAGCCTCTAATAATGGACAATGTTTATAATAACTTCTCAGCCTCTAATAATGGACAATGTTTATAATAACTTCTCAGCCTCTAATAATGGACAATGTTTATAACTACTCAGCCTCTAATAATGGGCAATGTTTATAATAACTGCTCAGCCTCTAATAACAGGCAATGTTTATAACAACTACTCAGCCTCTAATAATGGACAATGTTTATAATAACTTCTCAGCCTCTAATAATGGACAATGTTTATAATAACTTCTCAGCCTCTAATAATGGACAATGTTTATAATAACTTCTCAGCCTCTAATAATGGACAATGTTTATAACAACTACTCAGCCTCTAATAATGGACAATGTTTATAACAACTACTCAGCCTCTAATAATGGACAATGTTTATAATAACTTCTCAGCCTCTAATAATGGACAATGTTTATAATAACTTCTCAGCCTCTAATAATGGACAATGTTTATAACAACTACTCAGCCTCTAATAATGGGCAGTGTTTATAATAACTACTCAGCCTCTAATAATGGGCAGTGTTTATAATAACTTCTCAGCCTCTAATAATGGACAATGTTTATAATAACTGCTCAGCCTCTAATAACGTGCAGTGTTTATAATAACTGCTCAGCCTCTAATAACAGGCAATGTTTATAATAACTGCTCAGCCTCTAGTAACGGGCAGTGTTTATAATAACTACTCAGCCTCTAATAATGGACAATGTTTATAATAACTTCTCAGCCTCTAATAATGGACAATGTTTATAACAACTACTCAGCCTCTAATAATGGACAATGTTTATAACAACTACTCAGCCTCTAATAATGGACAATGTTTATAATAACTTCTCAGCCTCTAATAATGGACAATGTTTATAATAACTTCTCAGCCTCTAATAATGGACAATGTTTATAACAACTACTCAGCCTCTAATAATGGGCAGTGTTTATAATAACTACTCAGCCTCTAATAATGGGCAGTGTTTATAATAACTTCTCAGCCTCTAATAATGGACAATGTTTATAATAACTGCTCAGCCTCTAATAACGTGCAGTGTTTATAATAACTGCTCAGCCTCTAATAACAGGCAATGTTTATAATAACTGCTCAGCCTCTAGTAACGGGCAGTGTTTATAATAACTACTCAGCCTCTAATAATGGACAATGTTTATAATAACTTCTCAGCCTCTAATAATGGACAATGTTTATAACAACTACTCAGCCTCTAATAATGGACAATGTTTATAATAACTACTCAGCCTCTAATTAACAGGCAATGTTTATAACAACTACTCAGCCTCTAATAATGGACAATGTTTATAATAACTGCTCAGCCTCTAATAACAGGCAATGTTTATAATAACTGCTCAGCCTCTAGTAACGGGCAGTGTTTATAATAACTGCTCAGCCTCTAATAACAGGCAATGTTTATAATAACTTCTCAGCCTCTAATAATGGACAATGTTTATAACAACTACTCAGCCTCTAATAATGGACAATGTTTATAATAACTACTCAGCCTCTAATAACAGGCAATGTTTATAACAACTACTCAGCCTCTAATAATGGACAATGTTTATAACAACTACTCAGCCTCTAATAATGGACAATGTTTATAATAACTTCTCAGCCTCTAATAATGGACAATGTTTATAATAACTGCTCAGCCTCTAATAACGGACAATGTTTATAATAACTACTCAGCCTCTAATAATGGGCAGTGTTTATAACAACTACTCAGCCTCTAATAATGGGCAGTGTTTATAATAACTACTCAGCCTCTAATAATGGGCAGTGTTTATAATAACTTCTCAGCCTCTAATAATGGACAATGTTTATAATAACTGCTCAGCCTCTAATAATGGACAATGTTTATAATAACTTCTCAGCCTCTAATAATGGACAATGTTTATAATAACTGCTCAGCCTCTAATAACGGACAATGTTTATAATAACTTCTCAGCCTCTAATAACAGGCAATGTTTATAATAACTACTCAGCCTCTAATAATGGGCAGTGTTTATAATAACTTCTCAGCCTCTAATAATGGACAATGTTTATAATAACTGCTCAGCCTCTAATAACGTGCAGTGTTTATAATAACTGCTCAGCCTCTAATAACAGGCAATGTTTATAATAACTTCTCAGCCTCTAATAATGGACAATGTTTATAATAACTTCTCAGCCTCTAATAATGGACAATGTTTATAATAACTTCTCAGCCTCTAATAACAGGCAATGTTTATAATAACTGCTCAGCCTCTAGTAACGGGCAGTGTTTATAATAACTTCTCAGCCTCTAATAATGGACAATGTTTATAATAACTTCTCAGCCTCTAATAATGGACAATGTTTATAATAACTTCTCAGCCTCTAATAATGGACAATGTTTATAATAACTTCTCAGCCTCTAATAACAGGCAGTGTTTATAATAACTTCTCAGCCTCTAATAACGGGCAGTATTTATAATAACTGCTCAGCCTCTAATAACTAGATGCTTTTGGGAAATGGAGGCCGTTGCTGCCCCCTCCCCGCCCAGAAACGGCAGCAGACTGTCCATCACTGATAGTCTGCTGCTGCTCTGCGTGCGGGATTGCAGACCCATACTGAACATGCACAGTACGGATCTTGCCCTGGTGCAGGACAGCTACAATCGGAGATGTGCGCTAACCATCGGGTTAGCGTAATCTCTGAACTAGCCCCAATGTGTACAATAACTTAGCCTCTAATAATGGACAGTGTGTACAATAACTTAGCCTCTAATAATGGACAGTGTGTACAATAACTTAGCCTCTAATAATGGACAGTGTGTACAATAACTTAGCCTCTAATAATGGACAGTGTGTACAATAACTTAGCCTCTAATAATGGACAGTGTGTACAATAACTTAGCCTCTAATAATGGACAGTGTGTACAATAAGTTAGCCTCTAATAATGGACAGTGTGTACAATAACTTAGCCTCTAATAATGGACAGTGTGTACAATAACTTAGCCTCTAATAACAGACAATGTTTACAACAACTTCCGGCCCAAAAACACAGAGGGGGAGATGCATTATAAAGGCACGGATCGTGCCGCTATAGGTCATCCCGTGCCGCCTCTTTACCAAGACGAAGCAGGAAGCACTCCCGATGCGATGTATGAACATCATCTCTGCCGGAGAGGGGGAGTGAAAGCTCCCCCCCCCCCCCCCCCCGGCGATCCCTGCCGGACCCCACAGCGCATCAGCCTAGTGGTAATGTGCTCTGTCTCCCCTCCGAGGCGGCTCCACTGGGCATGTGCGGGATCACGCAAGCTTCGTGTGCTGCCCAGAGCCCGCCAGCTGCAGCTGCACTGACCGGTCATGCATCTGCCTGCACATTGGCGCCCTTATCCTGCTCGCTTCCCTGCATTACTACATGCTTGCGCAGTTACCATTTTGCCCCCATCGTCCCTTCATAGATCGGCCCCAGAATTCTGTCTCTAAAATGATCCCTATTCCCACTGTACATATCTCCTATTAGACGCCCCCCTCCACAGTCATAGCATTGGATATTGCAGTGATTTCTGAAGATGACTGGTTCCCGGGGGTAACAAGGATTCCGGCCGTATTGGGTATATTCTATAAGAGAGGATGTTTCCATAACTCGTCTACACAGCTGACCTTATGCAAAGTCCATAGTGTGTGACGCTAATATATTGCCCCTAGCCCTGCCGCTTCTGCCTGTCCTTATGCTAATAAGTATTATATTGTTGCATTTGGGCTCAGTACTTTTTATTTGAGGAAATAAAATAAAAGGAAACTATCCAATGGGAAAAGAATAAAGAACTATAAAACTGTGCTATAGTCTGTTACAATAACGATATACTCCGCGTTCTACGAGACAGACACGTGGGGTCTCTGCAGCGAGTCACCGCAGAGTAAAGCGCTGACTGACGGGGTGGCTGGGTAAATGACGTATGCTATAAATAAAAGTAATGTTCTTGTACCCAGCAGAGGATAGCTTATGGCTCTCTGCGGCAGATTTGGGTTCTCTCAGTGACTTTAATGACTGTCTGTCCCCAGACTCAGAGGTACCTGACGCAGAACACACCGATATCGCTGGCTAAGGCAGTCAAAAACACTACAGAGATTGAAGGCATGAGGAGGGCGCATGTAAGTATCGCCGCAGCGGAATGGTAATGACTGCGTCACACATGTTCCCCTGACCTCTCCTCCTACATTGACATTTACTCATCCTTGAGACTACTAAATATCTTGTTCATGTCCTTGTAATCTCCCACCTGGACTACTGCAACCTCCTGCTCTCTGCTCTTCCTTCCTCCCCTCTTACATCTACACTTGTGTCCTCTTCCTGTCTCCAGTCAGCGGCTGTGATCCCTTCTATCTGCCCTTCCCCGGGCGCTCGGTCATCCGATGCTAATGTCACTGACTATATCTCACGCTTTGATTTTTTCCCTCTTGTACGGTCTGTTTTCGCCTTATTATATTGCTTTACTTGTGTGTATTTTGTCATTTGCACTGCACAGTGCTACGGACACTCAGTGCCATCAATAATAGATAATAATTAATAGAATAGTTAAAAAGTTTTAAACCGTTTATGGTAACTAGGAGGATGAGAAATAAAGAAAACATTTTGGAGGGGTAATTTTTCATTCTGGAATGCGTGCGCCGGCTAAAATGCGAGGAGGGGAAATTAAGACCTTCCAGCAATATTTGGAGGGGTGGTGGTGCAATTATTAAACAGGATATGGGGGGGTAGTTATACAACTGGGGATCTAATACTAATGAACATCAATTGCCACTATGTGTGTTTGCTGCAGTGGTCTCATTACATATATCCTCTTCTATGTGGGGTACTATGTGTGTTTGCTGCAGTGGTCTCATTACATATATCCTCTTCTATGTGGGGTTCTATGTGTGTTTGCTGCAGTGGTCTCATTACATATACCCTCTTCTATGTGGGGTTCTATGTGCGTTTGCTGCAGTGGTCTCATTACATATATCCTCTTCTATGTGGGGTTCTATGTGCGTTTGCTGCAGTGGTCTCATTACATATATCCTCTTCTATGTGGGGTACTATGTGTGTTTGCTGCAGTGGTCTCATTACATATATCCTCTTCTATGTGGGGTTCTATGTGTGTTTGCTGCAGTGGTCTCATTACATATACCCTCTTCTATGTGGGGTTCTATGTGCGTTTGCTGCAGTGGTCTCATTACGTATATCCTCTTCTATGTGGGGTTCTATGTGCATTTGCTGCAGTGGTCTCATTACATATATCCTTCTATGTGGGGTTCTATGTGCGTTTGCTGCAGTGCTCTCATTATATATACCCTCTTCTATGTGGGGTTCTATGTGCGTTTGCTGCAGTGGTCTCATTACATATATCCTCTTCTATGTGGGGTTCTATGTGCGTTTGCTGCAGTGCTCTCATTACATATATTCTCTTCTATGTGGGGTTCTATGTGCGTTTGCTGCAGTGGTCTCATTACATATATCCTCTTCTATGTGGGGTTCTATGTGCGTTTGCTACAGTGGTCTCATTACATATACCCTCTTCTATGTGGGGTTCTATGTGTGTTTGCTGCAGTGGTCTCATTACATATATTCTCTTCTATGTGGGGTTCTATGTGCGTTTGCTGCAGTGGTCTCATTACATATACCCTCTTCTATGTGGGGTTCTATGTGCGTTTGCTGCAGTGGTCTCATTACATATACCCTCTGCTATGTGGGGTGCTATGTGCGTTTGCTGCAGTGGTCTCATTACATATATTCTCTTCTATGTGGGGTTCTATGTGTGTTTGCTGCAGTGGTCTCATTACATATATCCTCTTCTATGTGGGGTTCTATGTGCGTTTGCTGCAGTGGTCTCATTACATATACCCTCTTCTATGTGGGGTTCTATGTGCGTTTGCTGCAGTGGTCTCATTACATATACCCTCTTCTATGTGGGGTTCTATGTGCGTTTGCTGCAGTGGTCTCATTACATATACCCTCTTCTATGTGGGGTTCTATGTGCGTTTGCTGCAGTGGTCTCATTACATATATCCTCTGCTATGTGGGGTTCTATGTGTGTTTGCTGCAGTGCTCTCATTACATATATTCTCTTCTATGTGGGGTTCTATGTGTGTTTGCTGCAGTGGTCTCATTACATATATCCTCTTCTATGTGGGGTACTATGTGTGTTTGCTGCAGTGGTCTCATTACATATATCCTCTTCTATGTGGGGTTCTATGTGTGTTTGCTGCAGTGGTCTCATTACATATACCCTCTTCTATGTGGGGTTCTATGTGCGTTTGCTGCAGTGGTCTCATTACATATATCCTCTTCTATGTGGGGTTCTATGTGCGTTTGCTGCAGTGGTCTCATTACATATATCCTCTTCTATGTGGGGTACTATGTGTGTTTGCTGCAGTGGTCTCATTACATATATCCTCTTCTATGTGGGGTTCTATGTGTGTTTGCTGCAGTGGTCTCATTACATATACCCTCTTCTATGTGGGGTTCTATGTGCGTTTGCTGCAGTGGTCTCATTACATATATCCTCTTCTATGTGGGGTTCTATGTGCGTTTGCTGCAGTGCTCTCATTACATATATTCTCTTCTATGTGGGGTTCTATGTGCGTTTGCTGCAGTGGTCTCATTACATATATCCTCTTCTATGTGGGGTTCTATGTGCGTTTGCTACAGTGGTCTCATTATATATACCCTCTTCTATGTGGGGTTCTATGTGTGTTTGCTGCAGTGGTCTCATTACATATATTCTCTTCTATGTGGGGTTCTATGTGTGTTTGCTGCAGTGGTCTCATTACATATACCCTCTTCTATGTGGGGTTCTATGTGCGTTTGCTGCAGTGGTCTCATTACATATACCCTCTGCTATGTGGGGTGCTATGTGCGTTTGCTGCAGTGGTCTCATTACATATATTCTCTTCTATGTGGGGTTCTATGTGTGTTTGCTGCAGTGGTCTCATTACATATATCCTCTTCTATGTGGGGTTCTATGTGCGTTTGCTGCAGTGGTCTCATTACATATACCCTCTTCTATGTGGGGTTCTATGTGCGTTTGCTGCAGTGGTCTCATTACATATACCCTCTTCTATGTGGGGTTCTATGTGCGTTTGCTGCAGTGGTCTCATTACATATACCCTCTTCTATGTGGGGTTCTATGTGCGTTTGCTGCAGTGGTCTCATTACATATATCCTCTGCTATGTGGGGTTCTATGTGTGTTTGCTGCAGTGCTCTCATTACATATATTCTCTTCTATGTGGGGTTCTATGTGCGTTTGCTGCAGTGGTCTCATTACATATATCCTCTGCTATGTGGGGTGCTATGTGCGTTTGCTGCAGTGGTCTCATTACATATATTCTCTTCTATGTGGGGTTCTATGTGTGTTTGCTGCAGTGGTCTCATTACATATATCCTCTTCTATGTGGGGTTCTATGTGCGTTTGCTGCAGTGGTCTCATTACATATACCCTCTTCTATGTGGGGTTCTATGTGCGTTTGCTGCAGTGGTCTCATTACATATATCCTTCTATGTGGGGTTCTATGTGCGTTTGCTGCAGTGGTCTCATTACATATATCCTCTTCTATGTGGGGTTCTGTGTGCGTTTGCTGCAGTGGTCTCATTACATATATCCTCTTCTATGTGGGGTTCTATGTGTGTTTGCTGCAGTGCTCTCATTACATATATCCTCTTCTATGTGGGATTCTATGTGCGGCTGCAGTGGTCTCATTACATATATCCTCTTCTGTGTGGGGTTCTATGTGTGTTTGCTGCAGTGGTCTCATTACATATATCCTCTTCTATGTGGGGTTCTATGTGTGTTTGCTGCAGTGGTCTCATTACATATATCCTTCTATGTGGGGTTCTATGTGCGTTTGCTGCAGTGGTCTCATTACATATATCCTCTTCTATGTGGGGTTCTATGTGTGTTTGCTGCAGTGGTCTCATTACATATATCCTTCTATGTGGGGTTCTATGTGCGTTTGCTGCAGTGGTCTCATTACATATATCCTATGCTATGTGGGGTTCTATGTGCGTTTGCTGCAGTGGTCTCATTACATATATCCTCTTCTATGTGGGGTTCTATGTGCATTTGCTGCAGTGGTCTCATTACATATATCCTCTTCTATGTGGGGTTCTTTGTGCGTTTGCTGCAGTGGTCTCATTACATATATCCTCTTCTATGTGGGGTACTATGTGCGTTTGCTGCAGTGGTCTCATTACATATTTCTACTTCAGGGTCCATAGGGGGTCCACAGGGTTGACCTTGGGGTATAGGTTGGGAACCAAATCCGGGCACCACGCAGTTAAAGCTTTTAGCTCCCAGGATGCACTGGGTCCACTCTCCCTATAACCCCACCCCCAAGCCAGAGGCACCTCAGTTTAAGTTGGTGCCCGGCCGGAGTCGGGTCACCGTTAGCGCAGGGGGAGCTGATTAGCAGCCCCTAAGCTTATTTTATTTTTTTAGGGACAAAGTTTTTTCCATGGACTTTGGACTCTTCAGAGCGGCAGCGTCGGACTGTCCATAGGACGTCTAAGCTGCCGCTCCGTCACCCCGCTGGCGCTGAGACGCCAGTACAGATCTGGGGATCTCAGCGGGACCCCAGAGTCTGTACTAGCCGGACTCTGTGGGCGCCCAGGACTGCTGCCGGATCCACGGGGAGCAGGTAAGGTCGCGGATCACCGCTTGCGGTGATCCGCGCATTTCAAATGCAGTCCTGTGCCTCCGGTCTCAGGGGACAGACCGGAGGCGCCGGCAGTGGCGGCGGGCCCCCCATACCCCGTGTGTCCACTAGACCACCAGGGACTTAACGATCGGTGCAGGGAGCCGGCGTCCCGGGGGTTAATAGCCGGCCAGGGGAGGCAGCCTTCCCTGTTACAGCGGCTCCTCCCCTCAGCTCAGCGCGCCTTTCAGTATCCATAGTCTGGCGTCGCTGAGCTGCTTCCTCCGCGGGCCACGCTTCCTCTGAGGTCTCCAGCGGCCATTTTATCTCTGTGGTGCAGCAGAAATCTCTCAGGATGGCAGTGAGTCCAGTCCCCCTGCGTACCTCACCATCAGGTCAGTGTACACAGCGCTGTAGCCTTCCCAGACACTGAATCTGGGCAGTTGAATGCAGTGTAATAGTGCAGTATATTATATGACATGTTTATGTATATATGTATATATCTGCATTGTATGTGACTTATGCTAGTGCTGACTGTACTTTATTCTCTCACCTGTCAGTGTATATCTATCCCTTTTCTTTATCTGCCCTAATACAGCTGTACTTAGGGTGGTTCTGAGACCTCACATTTATATACTTGTTAATATTTGTGTGGTTTGTCACATACTGTTGCGTGCTGCACGTTGCCATATTTTAGATGGAACTGTGTGTTGCATACGCTGAAAATGGGTCCCTGCAGCTAATTTTTGGCATCAGTCAGGACCAGTATAGCGCTGCTTAATATTTCCGCCAAGATTGGTCAGATATGTCTGACCAGGAGATAGAGCGTTATACTGCACCCATTTTTACTATCCTGCAAGTCATGTGCTGCAGGTGTTAGTGCGGAGGATTTGACTCATAAAGGGTTCTGTATGTGGCGTCATCTGGTGCCGGCCTCTTTCACGACCCCCTTGGGCGGTTTGTTTTCTCGGGATCCTCTCAATTGCGGATCGCCGGGCGGGCCCCATTGTTGTACCTCACTTGGGGTTACTTCACCATACTGCCCTTTTCATCTCAGGGTATCTCGCAGCTTCTTGCTCTCTTCCCCTGTGACACAGACTACCGCTCCCTGCAGGGGTTTTTCGCAGTATATGAATTCCCCCTGGTGCCACAATAGTCTGTCATTCCCCTTGCAGGGATTACCACAACAGCCACCCTGGGTGATGTCGTTTTCTACGAAACGCTAATTGGCGTGGTTGACGCCCTGTGGTTACTTCCCAGTTGGCTCTGCCGTGAACTGGGTACTGTTCGGGGCTCTTTCCCTCTTACACGGGGGGAAGCCTATTTCAGGTATTATTATCCCTGCTTTAGGGCTGGTAGCAGGTCCATTCTGGTTAGAGTGAATGTTGACCTGCACCTGTATCATACACCCTCAGTATTGCGTGCCTTCGGGTTCCCTGTTGCTGACTAGCGGGTGGATCGCATAGCGGGACTCTGGCTGTTGCCAGATAGGAGGTGTTACAACAGTGTTTGGCCTCCTGTCCCAAATTCCCTGAGGGTCATCACGAGCCCCTCCTGGGGGGGATGGGCGTGTTACTCGTCTGATTACAGACGTTACTACGCCTCCCATTCCTGCGTGGTCGGATTCTTCGGATCCGTAGGTGGTAACTCTGCCTGAAATCAGTATACTTGCTTTCAGGAGTTGTTATCCATCCTACCATGGCTATAGCATGGTTGGTTAATACTATTGCATATTGGGTTGATGCATTTGTAACGTTTTTTCCCCTCCAACACGTCGGGGGTTCAAATGTATTTGGTCGCTCACGTAATATATGCTGTTGTCATAGGTGGAAATGCCTATATTGGATACCAGTCTCCTAACTTTCAGAGTTCCGGCTGCGACTGTATCCTCCGTAATACCCTATGGCTGCGCTCTGGGAATGCAGAGGTGCAGATACCATCTTTAGGGTTGATCTTGTTTGGTCCTGACCTTGACAAGATTGTAGTAACATTGGCAGTATTACTAACGACAAGTTTACCGCTTTCAGCTATGCCCACTACAAGGCCTCAGACTAAGTCTGTTAAGTCTTTTTTGTCCTCTGGGTCAGCCTAAAGGTCTGTTTCTTCGTAGACTGTCGGCATCTACAAGGGCCGACATATCCAGTACCGAGCAGGCCTGGACTGCCAGCCGATCCTGCTTCTGAACCTACGGATATCTCTTCAGCCTGACGGGACAGGCCTACAACTGGGAGATACCGATTTTCTCAGTTCGCCCGGTATTAGTGTCAAGTTGCCGCGGCTACGTGGGTAGGAGGGTACGCCCTCTTTACAAGGGCCTTACAGATCCAGAAAGCTATGCAGTTGTTGCGGTAAGCGGAGCTAATTAGGCCATCCCCACTATCTCAGTGAGGGACTGGTTGTTCTGCTTTCTTTCTGGTGCGGTAGCTGAATGGTCCTCTTTGGCCTATTCTCTGTCTCAATTCCCTGAACCAGTTCCTAAAGCTACCTGGGCTCAGGAGGAAATCCCTATGCTCCATCATACGATGTTTGGAACCTGGGGACTTTATGGTATCACTGGATATACAGGACGCGTGCCTACGGGTACTTACAGAGACCTTTCCTCAGCATGGGCTGAGGTTTGCTGTATCACAGCAACACTTACAATTTTTCGGGCTCTGCCTGTTGGGACTGTCCTCAGCCCCACAGGGGTTTACCAGCGTTTTGGATTTTCTGACAGTTCTTCTGTTCAGTATATCCCAATGCTCCTGTACCTGGACGGCCTCCTGCTCTTAGCGGGATCACCGGGGTACTTTACGGCCAGGTCAGGATGACTGTGGCTTCTTCAGGGTGCAGACGTTTAATCAACGGGGAAAAAGTCCTCCCTGCATCCCTCTCTGGGTATTCTTCATCTAGGATCCCTGCTGGATTCTCAGAATCTGAGAATTCTTCTGGCGTAAGACGGAATCTCCTCTCTTCCATTAGGAGTACATGGTTGTCTGCGCAGTCGACAGATGTCTTTACACTCTGGGATGCATGGTGGAATGGGCTCAGTTCCATTCCAGGCCTTTCCATAATTGGCTCATCTCCAGATGGAATGAGTTTTTTCTGTCGGATAACTGTTCAAACGATGATGCTCTCTCCGGAGGCAAGTCGGTCCCTGTCCGGGTGGCTATGGCCATCTCGTCCAGGGTTTTCTTTGCTATGGACAGTGTCTGGATCGAATCCTTTTCAGTGCAGTTGGACGTCTGTCGATTCCACCCTGTCAATTAACTTACTCTGGCATAACTCTTGTTTCCCGGTGAACCTGAAAAGGTTCAGTCCGACAGGGTCAGGACAGTGGCTTCCTTTTTAGCAACACTGTTCGTTGGGTGGCAATGACAGGTATGTCACATATTCGGACATAGTCCGAGGGTCTCCTCCCGACCATCTCGGCAGCGTTCATTTCAGGAGCTCTCCATTGGGAAGCGGGAGTCCTCAGCCGTCACGACGTGCATCCCGGGGACTAGTCTCTTCCCCAAGAGAGGTTTCATCTCCTGGTGAGCAGGGGGGGCCCCCCTGAGGTGACCCTCATGGCCTTCTGACTTTATCACACTATGGTGTTACAGTTCAGCTTTGGGGATTCTGAAGCAACCTTCAGCGACTCTTTGTCGGTGAAGTGGTCCTTCCACTTTGTGTACCTGTGTTCTCCGGTCTCCCTTCTTCCTCAAGGTCTTTGGAAGTGTTTTCAATCGAGACGGAGATGCTTTCCTGCTGGTGGCTCCTGATTGCCCCAGATGTCAGGGGTACTTGGATCTTCGGAGTCTCTACATCGATACTCCATCCCTGATGCTTCACTGCCCGGACCTGTTGTCTCAGGGTCTTTGGTTTTGCCTTGGACCTGGGTCGTTTGTCTTTGACTGTGTCCTTACAGTGGTCTTACGGCTTCCCTGGCTTTGTCATCGTTGGAATGATTAGAGCACATGGATCAGCTTTTGCTGGGACCTACCACAAACTGTGGCAGCCATAAATCTTATGGTATTGTACCTGTCGATACAATCCTCCGGTGTCCAGGATTTCCAGATATTCTGGCATTCCTTCCGGCTGGCTTGGGTTTCACACTTGGCCTGGTCTTCCTGACAGTGCGGATCTCTACACTGTCAGTATGGTTAAGATATGGAATTGCTCCACTCTGGTATCCAGTTCATCCTTTGGAGTGTTTTCTTGATTATGCCTCCATTTGTCCTCCCTAGGGACTCCTGGGGAGTAAGTAGTGGTTCTTCGTTACCTCCGGGGACAGTCAATGGAACCGCTGGTTGTGATAGCCATTACATGGTCTATTGCTTAGGCTCTCTCTTTCTCTCAGGGTGTTTATATCAACCAGGAGAGTGTCTGAATTGGGAGCGTTCTCATGTGGCTCCCTCTTCTGGAGGGCATCATGTCAGGGTGGGAGTTGCTCTCGCCCTGTGTTGCTTCTTAGTGGTTTTCAGGTTCCATATTGTTCTGGAACTTATGGTACGGCCATTCTGTCCCCAGTCCTCTCGGCTGGTGTGGCCTCATTGACTGTGGTCTGGCCTCTTTGGATTTTTGTGATCCGTTCAGGTTCCTTACGGAAATCGGACTCCTTATTGGTGGTCTGAGATTTCTGGTTTTCACAGGAAAGGATGGCCGGCCTATAACCAAATGTTGGCTGGATGGCCTCGTAGGTCTTCCTCAGGGGCCTACCCATGGGTAGGCCTTCCTGTTGTTGATGCTTGTTTTTTCTCGGGCCATGTGTGCGGCTCGCTGTGGCGCCTCGGCTGTTTTACCTTACTAGGTGGCCACGTGGTCTTCTGTCCACACCTTTTTAAGGTTCTAGGCATTGGTTTCCTTTGCCTCTCAGGATGCTTCCTTTTTGGCGACGGATTCTCCTCTCAGCACAGGAGCGTCCCCACCCTTGGTTGAACTGCTTTGGGACATCCCCAAGGTCAACCCTGTGGACCCCCTATGGACCCTGAAGTAGAAAACAAGAGATATGGTAAGAACTTACCTTTGTTATCTCTGTTTCTACGAAGTCCATAGGGTCCACAGGGCGCCCGCCCTGACGCACCTGGCTTCATATGGGCTGTGTGGCTGGTCACCGGTTTTCCGTCTCCCATTTCGGTGAGTATGGTTATTGAGTGTTCCAGTTTTCTCTCTCTTTTTCTCTCCTCCTCCGGCCTTTGGCTACTTACAAACTGAGGTGCCTCTGGCTTGGGGGTGGGGTTATAGGGAGAGTGGACCCAGTGCATCCTGGGAGCTAAAAGCTTTAACTGCGTGGTGCCCGGATTTGGTTCCCAACCTATACCCCAAGGTCAACCCTGTGGACCCTATGGACTTCGTAGAAACAGAGATAACAAAGGTAAGTTCTTACCATATCTCTTGTTATCCTCTTCTATGTGGGGTACTATGTGTGTTTGCTGCAGTGGTCTCATTACATATATCCTCTGATATGTGGGGTTCTATGTGCGTTTGCTGCAGTGGTCTCATTACATATATCCTCTGCTATGTGGGGTTCTATGTGTGTTTGCTGCAGTGGTCTCATTACATATATCCTCTTCTATGTGGGGTTCTATGTGCGTTTGCTGCAGTGGTCTCATTACATATATCCTCTTCTATGTGGGATTCTATGTGCGGCTGCAGTGGTCTCATTACATATATCCTCTTCTATGTGGGATTCTATGTGCGTTTGCTGCAGTGGTCTCATTACATATATCCTCTTCTATGTGGGGTTCTATGTGTGTTTGCTGCAGTGGTCTCATTACATATATTCTCTTCTATGTGGGGTTCTATGTGCGTTTGCTGCAGTGGTCTCATTACATATATCCTCTTCTATGTGGGGTTCTATGTGTGTTTGCTGCAGTGGTCTCATTACATATATTCTCTTCTATGTGGGGTTCTATGTGCGTTTGCTGCAGTGGTCTCATTACATATATCCTCTGCTATGTGGGGTTCTATGTGTGTTTGCTGCAGTGGTCTCATTACATATATCCTCTTCTATGTGGGGTTCTATGTGCATTTGCTGCAGTGGTCTCTTTACATATATCCTCTTCTATGTGGGGTTCTATGTGCGTTTGCTGCAGTGGTCTCATTACATATACCCTCTTCTATGTGGGGTTCTATGTGCGTTTGCTGCAGTGGTCTCATTACATATATCCTCTTCTATGTGGGGTTCTATGTGCGTTTGCTACAGTGGTCTCATTACATATATCCTCTTCTATGTGGGGTTCTATGTGCGTTTGCTACAGTGGTCTCATTATATATACCCTCTTCTATGTGGGGTTCTATGTGCGTTTGCTGCAGTGGTCTCATTACATATATCCTTCTATGTGGGGTTCTATGTGCGTTTGCTGCAGTGCTCTCATTACATATATTCTCTTCTATGTGGGGTTCTATGTGCGTTTGCTGCAGTGGTCTCATTACATATATCCTCTTCTATGTGGGGTTCTATGTGTGTTTGCTGCAGTGGTCTCATTACATATATCCTCTTCTATGTGGGGTTCTATGTGCGTTTGCTACAGTGGTCTCATTATATATACCCTCTTCTATGTGGGGTGCTATGTGCGTTTGCTGCAGTGGTCTCATTACATATATTCTCTTCTATGTGGGGTTCTATGTGTGTTTGCTGCAGTGGTCTCATTACATATATCCTCTTCTATGTGGGGTTCTATGTGCGTTTGCTGCAGTGGTCTCATTACATATATCCTCTGCTATGTGGGGTTCTATGTGCGTTTGCTGCAGTGGTCTCATTACATATACCCTCTTCTATGTGGGGTTCTATGTGCGTTTGCTGCAGTGGTCTCACTACATATATCCTTCTATGTGGGGTTCTATGTGCGTTTGCTGCAGTGGTCTCATTACATATATCCTCTGCTATGTGGGGTTCTATGTGTGTTTGCTGCAGTGCTCTCATTACATATACCCTCTTCTGTGTGGGGTTCTATGTGCGTTTGCTGCAGTGGTCTCATTACATATATCCTCTTCTATGTGGGGTTCTATGTGTGTTTGCTGCAGTGGTCTCATTACATATATCCTCTTCTATGTGGGGTTCTATGTGTGTTTGCTGCAGTGGTCTCATTACATATATTCTCTTCTATGTGGGGTTCTATGTGCGTTTGCTGCAGTGGTCTCATTACATATATCCTCTTCTATGTGGGGTTCTATGTGTGTTTGCTGCAGTGGTCTCATTACATATATCCTTCTATGTGGGGTTCTATGTGCGTTTGCTGCAGTGGTCTCATTACATATATCCTATGCTATGTGGGGTTCTATGTGCGTTTGCTGCAGTGGTCTCATTACATATATCCTCTTCTATGTGGGGTTCTATGTGCATTTGCTGCAGTGGTCTCATTACATATATCCTCTGCTATGTGCGGTTCTATGTGCGTTTGCTGCAGTGGTCTCATTACATATATCCTCTTCTATGTGGGGTTCTATGTGCGTTTGCTGCAGTGGTCTCATTACATATATCCTCTGCTATGTGGGGTTCTATGTGCATTTGCTGCAGTGGTCTCATTACATATATCCTCTTCTATGTGGGGTTCTTTGTGCGTTTGCTGCAGTGGTCTCATTACATATATCCTCTTCTATGTGGGGTACTATGTGCGTTTGCTGCAGTGGTCTCATTACATATATCCTCTTCTATGTGGGGTACTATGTGTGTTTGCTGCAGTGGTCTCATTACATATATCCTCTGCTATGTGGGGTTCTATGTGTGTTTGCTGCAGTGGTCTCATTACATATACCTTCTTCTATGTGGGGTTCTATGTGCGTTTGCTGCAGTGGTCTCATTACATATATCCTCTTCTATGTGGGGTTCTATGTGCGTTTGCTGCAGTGGTCTCATTACATATATCCTCTTCTATGTGGGGTTCTATGTGCGTTTGCTGCAGTGGTCTCATTACATATATCCTCTTCTATGTGGGGTTCTATGTGTGTTTGCTGCAGTGGTCTCATTACATATATTCTCTTCTATGTGGGGTTCTATGTGTGTTTGCTGCAGTGGTCTCATTACATATATCCTCTTCTATGTGGGGTTCTATGTGCATTTGCTGCAGTGGTCTCATTACATATATCCTCTTCTATGTGGGGTTCTATGTGTGTTTGCTGCAGTGGTCTCATTACATATATTCTCTTCTATGTGGGGTTCTATGTGCATTTGCTGCAGTGGTCTCATTACATATATCCTCTTCTATGTGGGGTTCTATGTGTGTTTGCTGCAGTGGTCTCATTACATATATCCTCTTCTATGTGGGGTTCTATGTGCGTTTGCTGCAGTGGTCTCATTACATATATCCTCTTCTATGTGGGGTTCTATGTGTGTTTGCTGCAGTGGTCTCATTACATATATTCTCTTCTATGTGGGGTTCTATGTGTGTTTGCTGCAGTGGTCTCATTACATATATCCTCTTCTATGTGGGGTTCTATGTGCGTTTGCTGCAGTGGTCTCATTACATATATCCTCTTCTATGTGGGATTCTATGTGCGTTTGCTGCAGTGGTCTCATTACATATATCCTCTTCTATGTGGGGTTCTTTGTGCGTTTGCTGCAGTGGTCTCATTACATATATCCTCTTCTATGTGGGGTACTATGTGCGTTTGCTGCAGTGGTCTCATTACATATATCCTCTTCTATGTGGGGTACTATGTGTGTTTGCTGCAGTGGTCTCATTACATATATCCTCTTCAATGTTGGGTCTATGTGCGTTTGCTGCAGTGGTCTAATTACATATATCCTCTTCTATGTGGGGTTCTATGTGGGGTGCTATGTGCGTTTGCTGCAGTGGTCTCATTACATATACCCTCTTCTATGTGGGGTTCTATGTGTGTTTGCTGCAGTGGTCTCATTACATATATCCTCTTCTATGTGGGGTTCTATGTGTGTTTGCTGCAGTGGTCTCATTACATATATCCTCTTCTATGTGGGGTTCTATGTGCGTTTGCTGCAGTGGTCTAATTACATATATCCTCTTCTATGTGGGGTTCTATGTGGGGTTCTATGTGCGTTTGCTGCAGTGGTCTCATTACATATTTCCTCTTCTATGTGGGGTTCTATGTGCGTTTGCTGCAGTGGTCTCATTACATATACCCTCTTCTATGTGGGGTGCTATGTGCGTTTGCTGCAGTGGTCTCATTACATATATTCTCTTCTATGTGGGGTTCTATGTGCGTTTGCTGCAGTGGTCTCATTACATATTTCCTCTTCTATGTGGGGTACTATGTGCGTTTGCTGCAGTGGTCTCATTACATATATCCTCTTCTATGTGGGGTTCTATGTGCGTTTGCTGCAGTGGTCTCAATATATATATCCTCTGCTATGTGGGGTTCTATGTGCGTTTGCTGCAGTGGTCTCAATATATATATCCTCTGCTATGTGGGGTTCTATGTGCGTTTGCTGCAGTGGTCTCATTACATATATCCTCTTCTATGTGGGGTTCTATGTGCGTTTGCTGCAGTGGTCTCATTACATATATCCTCTTCTATGTGGGGTTCTGTGTGCGTTTGCTGCAGTGGTCTCATTACATATGTTCTCTTCTATGTGGGGTTCTATGTGTGTTTGCTGCAGTGGTCTCATTACATATATCCTCTTCTATGTGGGGTTCTATGTGCGTTTTGCTGCAGTGGTCTCATCACATATATCCTCTGCTTTGTGGGGTTTTATGTGCGTTTGCTGCAGTGGTGTCATTACATATATCCTCTTCTATGTGGGGTTCTATGTGCGTTTGCTGCAGTGGTCTCATTACATATACCCTCTTCTATGTGGGGTTCTATGTGTGTTTGCTGCAGTGGTCTCATTACATATATCCTCTGCTATGTGGGGTTCTATGTGCGTTTGCTGCAGTGGTCTCATTACATATATCCTCTTCTATGTGGGGTCTGTGTGTGTTTGCTGCAGTGGTCTCATTACATATATTCTCTTCTATGTGGGGTTCTATGTGCGTTTGCTGCAGTGGTCTCATTACATATACCCTCTTCTATGTGGGGTTCTATGTGTGTTTGCTGCAGTGGTCTCATTACATATATCCTCTTCTATGTGGGGTTCTATGTGTGTTTGCTGCAGTGGTCTCATTACATATATCCTCTTCTATGTGGGATTCTATGTGCGTTTGCAGTGGTCTCATTACATATATTCTCTTCTATGTGGGGTTCTATGTGCGTTTGCTGCAGTGGTCTCATTACATATATCCTCTTCTATGTTGGGTCTATGTGCGTTTGCTGCAGTGGTCTAATTACATATATCCTCTTCTATGTGGGGTTCTATGTGCGTTTGCAGTGGTCTCATTACATATACCCTCTTCTATGTTGGGTCTATGTGCGTTTGCTGCAGTGGTCTAATTACATATATCCTCTTCTATGTGGGGTTCTATGTGCGTTTGCAGTGGTCTCATTACATATACCCTCTTCTATGTTGGGTCTATGTGCGTTTGCTGCAGTGGTCTCATTACATATATCCTCTGATATGTGGGGTTCTATGTGCGTTTGCTGCAGTGGTCTCATTACATATATCCTCTGCTATGTGGGGTTCTATGTGCGTTTACTGCAGTGGTCTCATTACATATATCCTCTTCTATGTGGGGTTCTATGTGTGTTTGCTGCAGTGGTCTCATTACATATATCCTCTTCTATGTGGGGTTCTATGTGTGTTTGCTGCAGTGGTCTCATTACATATATCCTCTTCTATGTGGGGTTCTATGTGCGTTTAGCAGTGGTCTCATTACATATATCCTCTGCTATGTGGGGTTCTATGTGTGTTTGCTGCAGTGCTCTCATTACATATACCCTCTTCTGTGTGGGGTTTTATGTGCGTTTGCTGCAGTGGTCTCATTACATATATCCTCTTCTATGTGGGGTTCTATGTGCGTTTGCTGCAGTGGTCTCATTACATATATCCTTCTATGTGGGATTCTATGTGCGTTTGCAGTGGTCTCATTACATATATCCTCTGCTATGTGGGGTGCTATGTGCGTTTGCTGCAGTGGTCTCATTACATATATCCTCTTCTATGTGTGTTTGCTGCAGTGGTCTCATTACATATATCCTCTGCTATGTGGGGTTCTATGTGTGTTTGCTGCAGTGGTCTCATTACATATACCCTCTTCTGTGTGGGGTTCTATGTGTGTTTGCTGCAGTGGTCTCATTACATATATCCTCTTCTATGTGGGGTTCTATGTGCGTTTGCTGCAGTGGTCTCATTACATATATCCTCTTCTATGTGAGGTTCTATGTGCGTTTGCTGCAGTGGTCTCATTACATATATCCTCTCCTATGTGCGGTTCTATGTGCGTTTGCTGCAGTGGTCTCATTACATATATCCTTCTATGTGGGATTCTATGTGCGTTTGCAGTGGTCTCATTACATATATCCTCTGCTATGTGGGGTGCTATGTGGGGTTCTATGTGCGTTTGCTGCAGTGGTCACATTACATATATTCTCTTCTATGTGGGGTTCTATGTGGGGTGCTATGTGCGTTTGCTGCAGTGGTCTCATTACATATATTCTCTTCTATGTGGGGTTCTATGTGCGTTTGCTGCAGTGGTCTCATTACATATACCCTCTTCTATGTGGGGTTCTATGTGCGTTTGCTGCAGTGGTCTCATTACATATACCCTCTTCTATGTGGGGTTCTATGTGTGTTTGCTGCAGTGGTCTCATTACATATATTCTCTTCTATGTGGGGTTCTATGTGCGTTTGCTGCAGTGGTCTCATTACATATATTCTCTTCTATGTGGGGTTCTATGTGGGGTTCTATGTGCGTTTGCTGCAGTGGTCTCATTACATATATTCTCTTCTATGTGGGGTTCTATGTGGGGTTCTATGTGCGTTTGCTGCAGTGGTCTCATTACATATATCCTCTTCTATGTGGGGTTCTATGTGCGTTTGCTGCAGTGGTCTCATTACATATATCCTCTTCTATGTGTGTTTGCTGCAGTGGTCTCATTACATATATCCTCTGCTATGTGGGGTTCTATGTGTGTTTGCTGCAGTGGTCTCATTACATATACCCTCTTCTGTGTGGGGTTCTATGTGTGTTTGCTGCAGTGGTCTCATTACATATATCCTCTTCTATGTGGGGTTCTATGTGCGTTTGCTGCAGTGGTCTCATTACATATATCCTCTTCTATGTGGGGTTCTATGTGCGTTTGCTGCAGTGGTCTCATTACATATATCCTCTCCTATGTGCGGTTCTATGTGCGTTTGCTGCAGTGGTCTCATTACATATATCCTTCTATGTGGGATTCTATGTGCGTTTGCAGTGGTCTCATTACATATATCCTCTGCTATGTGGGGTGCTATGTGCGTTTGCTGCAGTGGTCACATTACATATATTCTCTTCTATGTGGGGTTCTATGTGGGGTGCTATGTGCGTTTGCTGCAGTGGTCTCATTACATATATTCTCTTCTATGTGGGGTTCTATGTGCGTTTGCTGCAGTGGTCTTATTACATATACCCTCTTCTATGTGGGGTTCTATGTGCGTTTGCTGCAGTGGTCTCATTACATATACCCTCTTCTATGTGGGGTTCTATGTGTGTTTGCTGCAGTGGTCTCATTACATATATTCTCTTCTATGTGGGGTTCTATGTGCGTTTGCTGCAGTGGTCTCATTACATATATTCTCTTCTATGTGGGGTTCTATGTGGGGTTCTATGTGCGTTTGCTGCAGTGGTCTCATTACATATATTCTCTTCTATGTGGGGTTCTATGTGGGGTTCTATGTGCGTTTGCTGCAGTGGTCTCATTACATATATCCTCTTCTATGTGGGGTTCTATGTGCGTTTGCTGCAGTGGTCTCATTACATATATCCTCTTCTATGTGTGTTTGCTGCAGTGGTCTCATTACATATATCCTCTGCTATGTGGGGTTCTATGTGTGTTTGCTGCAGTGGTCTCATTACATATACCCTCTTCTGTGTGGGGTTCTATGTGTGTTTGCTGCAGTGGTCTCATTACATATATCCTCTTCTATGTGGGGTTCTATGTGCGTTTGCTGCAGTGGTCTCATTACATATATCCTCTTCTATGTGGGGTTCTATGTGCGTTTGCTGCAGTGGTCTCATTACATATATCCTCTCCTATGTGCGGTTCTATGTGCGTTTGCTGCAGTGGTCTCATTACATATATCCTCTCCTATGTGGGATTCTATGTGCGTTTGCAGTGGTCTCATTACATATATCCTCTGCTATGTGGGGTGCTATGTGCGTTTGCTGCAGTGGTCACATTACATATATTCTCTTCTATGTGGGGTTCTATGTGGGGTGCTATGTGCGTTTGCTGCAGTGGTCTCATTACATATACCCTCTTCTATGTGGGGTTCTATGTGTGTTTGCTGCAGTGGTCTCATTACATATATCCTCTGCTATGTGGGGTTCTATGTGCGTTTGCTGCAGTGGTCTCATTACATATATCCTCTTCTATGTGGGGTCTGTGTGTGTTTGCTGCAGTGGTCTCATTACATATATTCTCTTCTATGTGGGGTTCTATGTGCGTTTGCTGCAGTGGTCTCATTACATATACCCTCTTCTATGTGGGGTTCTATGTGTGTTTGCTGCAGTGATCTCATTACATATATCCTCTTCTATGTGGGGTTCTATGTGTGTTTGCTGCAGTGGTCTCATTACATATATCCTCTTCTATGTGGGATTCTATGTGCGTTTGCAGTGGTCTCATTACATATATTCTCTTCTATGTGGGGTTCTATGTGCGTTTGCTGCAGTGGTCTCATTACATATATCCTCTTCTATGTTGGGTCTATGTGCGTTTGCTGCAGTGGTCTAATTACATATATCCTCTTCTATGTGGGGTTCTATGTGCGTTTGCAGTGGTCTCATTACATATACCCTCTTCTATGTTGGGTCTATGTGCGTTTGCTGCAGTGGTCTAATTACATATATCCTCTTCTATGTGGGGTTCTATGTGCGTTTGCAGTGGTCTCATTACATATACCCTCTTCTATGTTGGGTCTATGTGCGTTTGCTGCAGTGGTCTCATTACATATATCCTCTGATATGTGGGGTTCTATGTGCGTTTGCTGCAGTGGTCTCATTACATATATCCTCTGCTATGTGGGGTTCTATGTGCGTTTACTGCAGTGGTCTCATTACATATATCCTCTTCTATGTGGGGTTCTATGTGTGTTTGCTGCAGTGGTCTCATTACATATATCCTCTTCTATGTGGGGTTCTATGTGTGTTTGCTGCAGTGGTCTCATTACATATATCCTCTTCTATGTGGGGTTCTATGTGCGTTTAGCAGTGGTCTCATTACATATATCCTCTGCTATGTGGGGTTCTATGTGTGTTTGCTGCAGTGCTCTCATTACATATACCCTCTTCTGTGTGGGGTTTTATGTGCGTTTGCTGCAGTGGTCTCATTACATATATCCTCTTCTATGTGGGGTTCTATGTGCGTTTGCTGCAGTGGTCTCATTACATATATCCTTCTATGTGGGATTCTATGTGCGTTTGCAGTGGTCTCATTACATATATCCTCTGCTATGTGGGGTGCTATGTGCGTTTGCTGCAGTGGTCTCATTACATATATCCTCTTCTATGTGTGTTTGCTGCAGTGGTCTCATTACATATATCCTCTGCTATGTGGGGTTCTATGTGTGTTTGCTGCAGTGGTCTCATTACATATACCCTCTTCTGTGTGGGGTTCTATGTGTGTTTGCTGCAGTGGTCTCATTACATATATCCTCTTCTATGTGGGGTTCTATGTGCGTTTGCTGCAGTGGTCTCATTACATATATCCTCTTCTATGTGAGGTTCTATGTGCGTTTGCTGCAGTGGTCTCATTACATATATCCTCTCCTATGTGCGGTTCTATGTGCGTTTGCTGCAGTGGTCTCATTACATATATCCTTCTATGTGGGATTCTATGTGCGTTTGCAGTGGTCTCATTACATATATCCTCTGCTATGTGGGGTGCTATGTGCGTTTGCTGCAGTGGTCACATTACATATATTCTCTTCTATGTGGGGTTCTATGTGGGGTGCTATGTGCGTTTGCTGCAGTGGTCTCATTACATATATTCTCTTCTATGTGGGGTTCTATGTGCGTTTGCTGCAGTGGTCTCATTACATATACCCTCTTCTATGTGGGGTTCTATGTGCGTTTGCTGCAGTGGTCTCATTACATATACCCTCTTCTATGTGGGGTTCTATGTGTGTTTGCTGCAGTGGTCTCATTACATATATTCTCTTCTATGTGGGGTTCTATGTGCGTTTGCTGCAGTGGTCTCATTACATATATTCTCTTCTATGTGGGGTTCTATGTGGGGTTCTATGTGCGTTTGCTGCAGTGGTCTCATTACATATATTCTCTTCTATGTGGGGTTCTATGTGGGGTTCTATGTGCGTTTGCTGCAGTGGTCTCATTACATATATCCTCTTCTATGTGGGGTTCTATGTGCGTTTGCTGCAGTGGTCTCATTACATATATCCTCTTCTATGTGTGTTTGCTGCAGTGGTCTCATTACATATATCCTCTGCTATGTGGGGTTCTATGTGTGTTTGCTGCAGTGGTCTCATTACATATACCCTCTTCTGTGTGGGGTTCTATGTGTGTTTGCTGCAGTGGTCTCATTACATATATCCTCTTCTATGTGGGGTTCTATGTGCGTTTGCTGCAGTGGTCTCATTACATATATCCTCTTCTATGTGGGGTTCTATGTGCGTTTGCTGCAGTGGTCTCATTACATATATCCTCTCCTATGTGCGGTTCTATGTGCGTTTGCTGCAGTGGTCTCATTACATATATCCTTCTATGTGGGATTCTATGTGCGTTTGCAGTGGTCTCATTACATATATCCTCTGCTATGTGGGGTGCTATGTGCGTTTGCTGCAGTGGTCACATTACATATATTCTCTTCTATGTGGGGTTCTATGTGGGGTGCTATGTGCGTTTGCTGCAGTGGTCTCATTACATATATTCTCTTCTATGTGGGGTTCTATGTGCGTTTGCTGCAGTGGTCTTATTACATATACCCTCTTCTATGTGGGGTTCTATGTGCGTTTGCTGCAGTGGTCTCATTACATATACCCTCTTCTATGTGGGGTTCTATGTGTGTTTGCTGCAGTGGTCTCATTACATATATTCTCTTCTATGTGGGGTTCTATGTGCGTTTGCTGCAGTGGTCTCATTACATATATTCTCTTCTATGTGGGGTTCTATGTGGGGTTCTATGTGCGTTTGCTGCAGTGGTCTCATTACATATATTCTCTTCTATGTGGGGTTCTATGTGGGGTTCTATGTGCGTTTGCTGCAGTGGTCTCATTACATATATCCTCTTCTATGTGGGGTTCTATGTGCGTTTGCTGCAGTGGTCTCATTACATATATCCTCTTCTATGTGTGTTTGCTGCAGTGGTCTCATTACATATATCCTCTGCTATGTGGGGTTCTATGTGTGTTTGCTGCAGTGGTCTCATTACATATACCCTCTTCTGTGTGGGGTTCTATGTGTGTTTGCTGCAGTGGTCTCATTACATATATCCTCTTCTATGTGGGGTTCTATGTGCGTTTGCTGCAGTGGTCTCATTACATATATCCTCTTCTATGTGGGGTTCTATGTGCGTTTGCTGCAGTGGTCTCATTACATATATCCTCTCCTATGTGCGGTTCTATGTGCGTTTGCTGCAGTGGTCTCATTACATATATCCTCTCCTATGTGGGATTCTATGTGCGTTTGCAGTGGTCTCATTACATATATCCTCTGCTATGTGGGGTGCTATGTGCGTTTGCTGCAGTGGTCACATTACATATATTCTCTTCTATGTGGGGTTCTATGTGGGGTGCTATGTGCGTTTGCTGCAGTGGTCTCATTACATATATTCTCTTCTATGTGGGGTTCTATGTGCGTTTGCTGCAGTGGTCTCATTACATATACCCTCTTCTATGTGGGGTTCTATGTGCGTTTGCTGCAGTGGTCTCATTACATATACCCTCTTCTGTGTGGGGTTCTATGTGTGTTTGCTGCAGTGGTCTCATTACATATATTCTCTTCTATGTGGGGTTCTATGTGCGTTTGCTGCCGTGGTCTCATTATATATACCCTCTTCTATGTGGGGTTCTATGTGGGGTTCTATGTGCGTTTGCTGCAGTGGTCTCATTACATATATCCTCTTCTATGTGGGGTTCTATGTGCGTTTGCTGCAGTGGTCTCATTACGTATACCCTGTTGACGCTGTTGATCATTGAGCAGTTCTGTGTCTGGCGCTGTAATCTCTAACACTGTGACCCCTGTTCTCCCGCAGGTAAAGGACGCTGTGGCTCTTTGTGAATTTTTCAACTGGCTGGAAAAAGAGGTAAAAACACTAACGAGCGTTACAGCGCTGGCGATTAGACGGGGAATCTTTTTAGAAGGTGTTTTTGGGTAATGTCATTACCTAATGGGGCGTATTTGCACTTTGTCACTAGAGCTTAGAGTAAAAGCGGGTATCCACTACAAGATCTGAAAACGACCGTACGATTACGACATTGTAATCGTTCAGTTGTTTGTCAGTCGTATGATGAGCCTGCACTGAACGAGCTGTCGTTCAGTGCAGGCTCATCAATCATCTGGAAACATGCTGAAGCTGACGTTATCGTCAGGTGGACCAGCCTGTTGGAAAGATGATAGATGTCTAAACGACCAGCGGGCACGCACATTGCTGGTCGTTTTAGACACTTCTGCCAACGATTTGCAAACGATTGAACGATCGTTATCGTTCATAAAAATCGCTAAGTGGATACCCCTCTTAAGCCAGCAAAAATGAATAGACAAGTTTCACAAATGTTCTTCTTATCCATTGGAGGATATGAAATTAAATAAAGAGAGTATATGTCCCCTATACGTGGGGTTGTCCTTTATAGCACTGTACACGCTGAGAAGGAAACCCGATAACAGTCTGTCAGTGTCTGGGATTACAGGGCAATGAACCGGGTAAGACTCTGAATACACAGTCATTGACATCTTACATGCAATCAGCCATCGTTTGGTCTCTATATGAATATTAATGAGAATATAGACAGCTCCCGTACTGGCAGGGACATGCTCGTTACTCTCCTGAGAATCAACTTGTGACATCATGAAACTGCCAGCACACTGTACAATTGGCTCTGTTTGATCACGTGACCTCAGAGTCGCAGGTTATTTCGCCCTCGCTGAGCTTATTTGAGCCATGCCGGCTTGTTCAGCGCTGTGGTATATGTTGGTGCTTTATAAAACAAGGATGATGGGGAGAGTGGCACTTCGTGGCTGTAGTATTACAACTGCAATGGTCTAAAAAAGGGGATCTGTCTCTAAGTCGTATCTTATCTGCTTTACTACATTGTAGAAGCCAAATCTGATGTAGGGATTGTTCTCGCCAAGCAATCTATTGTAATTATATAGCCACATCCAACCAAGAAATATACACGCTGAGGTCAGATAGTGACAGGAATATTAATACATAGGGCGGTATTCAATTAGCGGCGATATTATTGCAATGGCGATCATTTTTCTCCGATTTTTTTTATGGAATTATGGAGAAAACTTTTCTCCATTTTTGAGAAATGGGAAAAAATTAGCAAAATCCCTATTTTTGGGTAAAAATGTGGGGTTTTCTTACAGAACCCTTTGGACAGACCCCTGATGAAACTTTAGGGAAAAAAAATTTAGTAAGTTGCGTACTTTGGCGACAAACGACCGCTGAAATTCCGGTCAAAATGTTTTTTTTTCGTGAAAAATGCGTTTTAACGTATTAGGTCTGGTATTTCGGAGGGCCATAAAGATGCGCCAAGTGTTTTAAACATTGCACGTGGCTGGCGCAGGCGTTTTTAAGCGGTTTAAAACAAACGCCTGCGCTAGCCACATGCGATGTTTAAAACACTTGGCGCATCCTAATGGTCCTCCAAAATACCAGACCCAATACGTTAAACGCATTTTTCACGGAATTTCAGCGGTTGTTTTTCGCCAAAGTACGCAACTTAAATTTTTTTTTCCCCGCTACAGTATCATTGGGGGGCTGTCCAAAGGGTTCTGTAAGAAGTCCCCACATTTTTACACACAAATACGGATTTTGCTAATTTTTTTCGCCTGCCCTAGACTGGAGAAAAGTTTTCTCCAGTTTTTAGGCGAAAAAAACGTTTTTTCGCCTGTCGTCGGTGAAATCGGCCGTAAAATCGCCCAATCGCGGCTGATATTGGGCAACGACGGCGTAATCTATCCATTTCGCCTCTAATTGAATACCCCCCATAGTATTGATAACGTGTTCAGCACACGTGGCCCTTTTTCCAGAGCGAATCACAGAACCCCGTTTCTTGCGCTGAGAACGCAGTGACTAGGTGTTAGGTACGAAAGCAACACACACTGTACGATCATAAGACTGGGGGCAGTTCTGCTGTTGTACATTGCAATGAGGCTCTACGTCAGGCTCGGCATTTTATGATATATATAATTTAAGAAGTTGATCAGGCGCTGTGTAAGACCTGCGACGTACAGATGCCCTTACAAAATGCATATGACGGTTTACAGGATGTCTTTTGTCCCACCGTGTTTCCCCTCTGTATGTTGGGGCAGGTATAGCGCAGGCAGACTCTGAATATGTTTCTGCATTTTTGTTTCAACTATTATTGTAAAATATAAAAACAGGTGGACCCTACAGTATGTTCAATCTGCACACAAATAGCCTGATGCAGCGTTAATGGCACATATATGGCTCCAAAACTGTGTGCGCGGGACAAATGAATACTTTCTCCTGCTTGCCAAGTTACAGGCGTCTTGTGATGCGACCGCCCTCCTACGTGTGCGTCTGGTCTGCTGCTATTCGCTGTCATCCATGTGCACTTCACCTACCCTATACTCTGTGCAACAGATACTCCTCTATCTAGGTGTATATTCACGTGCGTCCAATTATACATAGCCCGCAGTTCCTACGCCTTCACTGAACTTGCCCCGTTATCGCCTCTTCTGTCATAGATGTAGCTGCAATGTGTACGTTTCTCCGTCCCCCGAGACTGCGTGTTACCAGGTCCGGATCAAGCGCAGGGCGAAAATGTACAAGACACGCTCCATACATGGGTAGTACAATAAACTCCGCATCAGCCCCCAAATGTATAAAGAACTGGCCAAAATAAAGCATTCGGTCTTCCATAGGATATAAAGGGAAGAAAAATGCAACATTAACCAGGAGCAAACACAAATGGTGCATAAACCAGTAAAAGCATAAAGGATGCAACAGTGAGAAAACTCCCTGCATCATATCTAGTAATGGATTGCGTCATATGATGCGTTAAACACACACAAAGCAAATAAAAATAAAAATCCTCGGTTCCTAAGTGCCGGTCAGTGAGGACAAGGAAAGTGGAGAATCCTATAAACAGTTATTTATTTTTCACCTAACTTTTCTAGGAAATCTTTTAGTTCTTATCATTGGAACTCGGCTTCTTTGCGTTACAGATTATTATGTAATCACTAGTATTTTTGACCAATCAATTTCCTGGGCCACTGCTTAGTGTTTCTGCCTTTTAAGTTTCATCCCCGCTGTGTCCCTCCAGCACTATCCGTCTGTGTCCTCTCCAGCCTCATGTCTCCAACTGTGTGTCTCCCGTCGCTCAAGGGGGTTTGTAGGCAGGGCCGCAAGGGGTGTTGAGGTTGTGGGGGAGAGCTGGCTGGGGTAGAAGTGAGGCTGTGTCTAGCAGGCAGCCAGTGAGAGCTGTCAGGGGAGGTACAGGTTTGGTCTTCCCGCAACTCTCTCTTTTGAGTCTACGCTAGACACACAGCCTTTGCTGCATTATATAATAATACATTTCTTTCCCGTCGCAGATCCGCAGTGACACAGTTACAGAAATATCCGCTGCCGATAAAGCCGAGGTGTTCCGCAGGTAAAAGCCTAACAATATTGGGTACATTATTTATCATTTCTGTGTTCCTGCAACTATTATGGTAAATCGGTATGCATGCAATGTATCAATGTTCCCTTCTGAGGAGTAAACGTGTTATTTTGTGTATTTCAGCCAACAAGACGATTTTGTTGAGCTCAGTTTTCCTTCAATTTCAAGTATAGGACCCAACGGAGCGATCATCCATTATAAGTACGGCTCTCCGGGTAGTTTATCCCACATGTACTGTGTGAAATGTTATTTTTCTTTCTGTTTAAGGTCACAGGTCTCCTATAAAGCTGCTGTTTCTTGTTTGTTCTTCTCCAGGCCAGTTCCTGAGACCGACAGAAAGTTGAGTGTAAATGAGATTTTCCTCTTGGACTCCGGCGCTCAGTACAAGTAAGGGAACCGGCTCTGCGTGTGGATTGGGGCAGCCTACGCACCGGTAACACAGAGCAGGTTGTCCGCTACGCACAGTGAGGGCGGGATAAGGGCTTCTGTTAGGGGGACCCCCTGCTTCCCCTGTGTTTCATTAGTGTCAATATTTTCAGTGGTGAATAGCAGGGAAAAAAAATTTGGCATGAGAAATTGCTTTCCCGTACAGTACCAATGCCCCTCTATTATAGAAACCGCTCACGGCAATCTCTGTCAATTATAGCGATCATTACATGAGCTTCGTCCCAAATGAAACATTAGTTGAATTAGTTTAGGGTAGATTTAAGTGACGTAAAAATATGAGTTTTTCCTACCAGCAAATTATGAACCTAGCAAGAAGATTAACGGTCATTCAAGAGATCCACCCTCCCACTTCAGCAGGCCTCGTTCAGTGTTGTCAATGTGAAAGGAGTTTCACCGCCTAAACCAGACCTGCTCAAAAGGACAGGATCTCTCGCTACAGGTAGATGTATAGCGGGTTCTGCTAAAGTACCAGGCCGACACTTTTGGTAAGACTTTGGGCCTGATTCAGACACACTCGCAAGCGGCTGTCCGCTCACAAGTGGGTCGATGGTGTGCACTGCGCATGCGCGCGACGGAGGGAGCTCCGTCGTGCGCATGCGCCAGACGCGACGAGCGAAGGACTTTCCTTCGCTCGTTGTGTCTGATCAAAGGGGGCGTGCTGTCGATGTTGATTGACAGCACGCCCCATTTGGTTCCTCCCAGATGGGGGCGTTCCCAAGGGAACGCCTACCGTCAGAAGCCGGCCCACTGACATCACTAGTGATGTCAGTGGGAGTGATTTTGGCTCTGGCTCTGATAGAGCCAAAATCACTCCGGGCCTTGCGGTTGAGAAACTCAACCGCAGGCTCCGGCTCGCAGTGGCGATGGTCAAGACCATCGTGGCCATCAACCTGCACGCTTGTATAGGCTGTGGGTGGTGAACCACAGCTATACGAGCGTCCAGGAGGACGCTCCATAATTATGGAGGACGGCCCTCATTCAGAGCGTGCGCTCTTCTCAGAGCGTCCGGCTCTGAATGAGGGCCTTTGTTTTTATTTGAGATCACTTAATTCCACTCAAAAGTACGTTTTTAGTGCAGTTGAGTTGTATAGCTCGGGTGATAAACCCCTTTATAATGTTAGCCGGGTTTGTGCAATAAATTCTGATTCTTATCCCTATTTATTTTTATCTATTCAAAGGGATGGTACAACGGATGTCACCAGGACGGTGCATTTTGGAACTCCAACAGACTATGAGAAGGTGAATAGATCTTCCCAGCAGTGTTCTCTGTACCTATAACTACAGCCAGGTGTATTCTCCTGTATCTGTACCTATAACCACAGCCAGATGCATTCTACTGTATCTGTACCTAGTAACCACAGCCAGGTGTATTCTACTGTATCTGTACCTAGTAACCACAGCCAGGTGTATTCTCCTGTATCAGTTCCTATAACCACAGCCAGGTGCATTTTCCTGTATCTATACCTAGTAACCACAGCCAGGTGTATTCTACTGTATCTGTACCTAGTAACCACAGCCAGGTGTATTCTCCTGTTTCTACTTCAGGGTCCATAGGGTATCCACAGGATACCTTGGGGTATAGGTGTGACGTCAGTCGCAGGGCACCAAAGAGTTAAGCTTTCAGCCTCCCAGGATGCACTAGGTCCCCCTCCTATACCCCGCCCCCGGGCCAAGGCACCTCAGTTTAGTTTGGTGCCCGGCCGGAGTCGGGTGCACCTGTTGGAGTGGGGGCTAGAAGAGCCCCTGAAGCTTTTTCTTCATGCAGCTGTGGCTGCACATCTGGATGAACAGCATGGACAGTCAGTCCTGACGTCCATGCTGTCTTCCCTACACCCCGCCGGTACCAGAACGCCGGTACTGATCCGGGGATGCTGGTGGGCGTCTGGGGTCACAGCTAGCGGTGACCCCAGATGCTCCGGACCATGGCCGGATTCAAGGGGGACAGAGGTAAGCAGCGGGGTCCCGCGGTGGGTCCCCGCTGATCACATGGTCCTAAGTCCCCAGGCAGGGGGCTCCCTGGGGACTGGCTGCAGCGTGGAGCCAGGCGACCAACCTGCGCTTCCACTACCCGCTGGGACAGCGGACCGCAGCAGAGCGGTAGCGCTGCGGCGTCCCAGGGGTTAAATGCATGCCAGGGGAGCGCGCCTTCCCTGTCTCACAGCCGGCGCCTCCCCCGCTGCACACAGCCCTCTCTGCACTGTGCTGACTGGTCCTGTGTCAGCGCTCCTCCCCCAGGCCAGCTTCTCTCTGCTCCTCGGCGGCCATCTTCTCTGCAACGCATGGTGAACGCTGCTGGAAGTCTGGAAGGAAGCATCGTGGTCTGGGTCCCCCCGCATACCTCTCCTCCGCTGTGGCTCAGGTCTGTGTATGCAGCGCTGTGTCCTACCAGGCCCTGTGTCTGTGTAGTTGAGTGATCAGCGCTGTTAGTGCAGGAATTGTTATTTCTCTGCATTGTATGTGACTGTGCTAGCGCTGCTGCCTGTAACTTTTCTTCTCTAAACTGTCAGCTTTATTACTGTCCCTGTTCTTTCTGCTAAAGCCCTTGCGGTGCGGTGCTGCAGGGTGGTCTCTCGCCTATTTAATACTTAATTGGTGAGAGAGGTCACATACGTGGTGCCATCATGTCTGAAAGTGATTTTCCCCTCCGGCTACAGTGTACCACGTGCAAAGTACCGTTAGCGGAGGGGGAGGGTAGCGCGGAGGGCCTTTGCCGGCAGTGTTTGTCCATGGCGCGGCCTATTACGGTTACAGCACCGGTACAGGAGCCGCCCTGGGCTTGTTTCGCTCAGGCGTTAACAGCTTTAGTGGGCCAGTTAGCTCCGCAGCCCGCGTTTACTCCGATGGGTTTGTCCCAGCAGTCTGTGGTGTCGTCACCCATGCAGGGGTTCCCACGACAATTGGTGGTACCCCACAGTCTCCCTATTTCCCCGCTCCCGGGTTCTCAGGAGCCAGCGTGGGTTAACTCCCTGACGAGTTCTGTACAGCACTTGTCGGATGTGTTGCAAGGGGAGTCTGTGATGCGGCCTCATAAAAGGCCGGTGGCGTCTCTGTCCGCTCCTTATGAGGATGACGAAGGGACGTCTGATGATGGGGAGATTCTGGATCCTTACGATCAGGAACCTTTCCATACTAAGGACGCTGATGCTAAGTCCAAAGTATATATTCCTGGACTTATTCGGGCGGTCCGCACAGCCTTGGTGATTGAGGACGAAGTTCCCCCAGCGGCTAAATCTAAGTATGCCTTTTTCAAAGATGTGAAGGGCGATGCCACAGTCTTTCCTCTTTCGGGTCAGTTGGTGGACCATTTAGAGGAGGCGTGGAAACAACCTGGCAAAAGATACCAGCCGCAGAGACGCCTGGCGGTGGCTTATCCGTTCGCGGATAATTATTTTGCTAAGTGTGAATCCCCTCCACAGGTGGATTCTCACGTGACCCGTCTTGTCCGTAGTGCCACATTGCCGATGCCATCCATGTCCTCCCTTAAGGATGCTACGGACCGCAAGGTAGAAATCTGCCTGAAGTCCGCTTATTCCCTTGCAGGGGAGGCAGCACGGCCGGCTATGGCCATTTGCTGGGTTGCCAGAGCGATGGAGCGCTGGGCGGATTCATTAGAGGCTTCTTTTGAATCCGACTGTCCGGCCGAACAGGCGGAGTTGATTGGCAATCTCCGTGATTCGGCCACCTACATCAACGAGGCGGCTCTAGACATTAGTACTCTGGTGTCTAGAATTTCTTCAGCAGCGGTAGCTGCTCGTCGCACCTTGTGGCTGCGATCCTGGAAGGCGGACGCAGATCCAAGAAAGGTCTGGAAGCGTTGCCGTTTACCGGAGAAGTTCTCTTCGGTCCGGATCTGGATAAGATTGTGGCCACGCTGGCGGCAGCCAAATCTGCTTGTCTCCCGTCGGCCGCTGCTCCTTCTGGTTCTGGACCATCGTCCTTTCGGTCATCTAGGGCCCAGGGCAGGCCCAAACCACAGTCGTTTCCTCGACAGGCTGGCCCTAAGAAATCGGTCAAGCCCCGGAAACAGGCATGGAGTACCAGACGTCCGGCCCCCAAGCCAGATGACAAGCCTGCGGCCTGACGGTCCGGGTCTCCCCTTGGGGGATCCCAGGGTGGGAGGCCGCCTGCTGCAGTTCTCCCGGTGTTGGTCGTTCACTACGACAGACACTTGGGTTCTGGAGGTGGTCTCTCACGGGTACGCCCTCTCCTTCCGGCACAGACCCCCGGCTCGATTCTTCACCACGGGTCTACCATCAGACCGGAACAAGGCTACGGAGCTGCGGAAGGTATTGCACACTATGCTCCAGGCTGGAGTTATAATGCCTGTTCCATTCTCCCAGAGGGGCCAGGGTTTCTATTCAAATCTATTTTTGGTACAGAAACCCAATGGGTCATATCGTCCGATTCTCAACCTCAAAGCACTCAACAAGTCTTTGCGGGTCCCGAAGTTTCGGATGGAGACCCTACGGTCCATCATTCTGGCGCTGGAACCTGGGGACTACATGGTGTCATTGGACATACAGGACGCTATGGCGGTCATGGCGGCTTCTCTGCGGCTGCAAGGAGTCCGCATGTTGCCGTACTTGGACGACCTGTTATTGGTGGCAGGATCTCCAGAGCTCCTGTTACACCACTTGGACCTGACCATTGCACTGCTGCAACGGCACGGCTGGCTAATCAACTGGCAGAAGTCCACTCTAATCCCGTCTCGGAGGATTCTGCATCTTGGAGCCTTATTGGACTCGGGACAGCAAAGGATCTTCGTGACGGAGGACAAGATCTCTGCTTTACAGTCAAGGGTGCGCAGTTGTCTGCACAGCCGCCGGGTGTCCTTACACTCGGCGATGAGGTTACTGGGCTCCATGGTGTCGGTGTTCGACATGGTGGAATACGCCCAGTTTCACTCCAGACCTCTGCAGCACCTGATCCTGTCCAAGTGGAACGGGCTGCCTCAGTCTCTGAATTCCAGACGATTGTGCTCACCCCGGAGGTTCGCCTGTCCCTTGCGTGGTGGTTAAAGACGACCCACCTCAACAAGGGACGTCCGTTCTGGGTTCCAAATTGGGTCCTGTTGACAACGGACGCCAGTCTTCGGGGCTGGGGAGCAGTTTCGGGTCCACACTTGTTCCAGGGCAGGTGGACACCGACAGAAGCGGAGCTTCCAATAAATATCTTGGAACTCCGTGCGGTCTTCAATGCTCTCCTGCAGGCACAGCGGTTTCTCCAGGGTCACCCGGTGCAGGTCCAGTCGGACAATGCTACCACCGTGGCCTACATAAACAGGCAAGGAGGAACTCGCAGTCGGGCGGCTCTCGTAGAGGTCTCTCGGATCCTGGTTTGGGCGGAGCGCAATCTTCCGGCCATATCAGCGGTCTTCATCCCGGGAGTGCTAAATTGGGAGGCGGACTTTCTAAGTCGCCAGGACGTTCATCCAGGGGAATGGTCCCTGCACCCGGACGTTTTTCAACTACTGGTGGACAGGTGGGGTCTTCCAGAAATCGACCTCATGGCGTCCCGGCACAACAACAAGTTGCCGGTGTACGGGTCTCGCACAAGAGACGAAGGGGCGTCTCTGGTGGATGCTCTGTCCGTCCGGTGGACGTTCAGGTTCGCATACCTGTTCCCTCCGGTCTCCCTTCTTCCACGGGTAATCCGGAAATTCAAACAGGAAGGAGGGACGCTCCTGTTGATAGCTCCCGCGTGGCCCAGACGGCACTGGTTCTCAGACCTTCAGGGTCTGTCCGTGGACAGTCCTCTGCGGTTGCCGCTACGACCGGACCTTCTGTCTCAGGGTCCTTGTCTTCACCCGGACCTGACTCGGCTGTCTTTGGCGGCGTGGCTGTTGAGACGGCCATGCTGAGGTCCTGGGGGTTTTCCAGCTCTGTGGTGCGTACCATGTTACGAGCTCGGAAACCGTCTTCCGCGAGGATATACCATCGCGTGTGGCATACGTTCTTCCAGTGGTGTCGACCGAGAGGTTATGCACCGCGGGAGTTTCGTCTGTCTCGGATTCTCGCCTTCCTGCAAGCGGGACTAGATCATGGGCTTCGCCTTGCTTCTTTGAAGGTACAGGTTTCGGCCCTATCTGTCTGGTTTCACCGTAGGATTGCTACAATCCCGGATGTGCGCACCTTTATGCAAGGTGTTCTCCGTATTCAGCCGCCCTTTGTTCCACCTGTGGCGCCTTGGGATTTGGCTGTGGTCCTGAGGGCTCTCCAAGGACCGCCGTTTGAACCACTGGGCTCAGTGGATATTAAATGGCTAACAGCTAAGACTGTTTTCCTTCTGGCCGTTGCTTCAGCCAGACGTGTTTCTGAGTTAGGGGCTCTTTCTTGTAGACCCCCTTTCTTGGTTTTTCATGGGAACAGGGCAGTGCTCCGCACTCGGCCCGAGTTTCTTCCCAAAGTTGTTTCCCAGTTTCATGTTAACGAGGAAATAGTTGTTCCGGCCTTTAACTCACCGGGTCTTTCCGTGGGTGAGGCCTCTTTGGATGTTGTGCGGGCCTTAAGGACTTATGTTGACCGCACTTCTTTGTTTAGGAAGTCGGACGCTTTGTTGTCCTCTATGGCTTCTGTAAAAAGGGTTGGCCTGCTTCAAAGCAAACTTTGGCAGCCTGGATCCGTATGGCTATTTCTGAAGCTTATCTTCATGAAGGCCTACCGGTCCCTCCTTCTCTGAAGGCTCATTCCACTAGGTCTGTGGGTCCTTCGTGGGCAGCTCGACGTGGTGCCTCGGCAGTTCAGATCTGCAAGGCTGCTACGTGGTCTTCTGTCCATACCTTCGTGAGGTATTACAGGTTTGACACCTTCGCCTCTCAGGATGCTTCCTTCGGGCGGCGGATTCTCCTTTCTGCACAGGAGCGTCCCCACCCTTAAAGGATACTGCTTTGGGACATCCCCAAGGTATCCTGTGGATACCCTATGGACCCTGAAGTAGAAAATATGAGATATGGTAAGAACTTACCCTTGTTATCTCTATTTCTACGAAGTCCATAGGGTTCCACAGGACTCCCGCCCTGTCGCACCTGTGCTGCAGATGGGCTTTGCTCTGGTCACCGGTTTTCCGTCTCCCTCTGGTGAGAATGTGATTCTTGTATGTGTCCAGATCTTTGTTCTCTCTCTTCCTTCTCCTCCTCCGGCCTATGGCTTGGTAACTAACTGAGGTGCCTTGGCCCGGGGGCGGGGTATAGGAGGGGGACCTAGTGCATCCTGGGAGGCTGAAAGCTTAACTCTTTGGTGCCCTGCGACTGACGTCACACCTATACCCCAAGGTATCCTGTGGAACCCTATGGACTTCGTAGAAATAGAGATAACAAGGGTAAGTTCTTACCATATCTCATATTATCTGTACCTATAACCACAGCCAGGTGTATTCTACTGTATCTGTACCTAGTAACCACAGCCAGGTGTATTCTCCTGTTTCTACTTCAGGGTCCATAGGGGGTCCACAGGGTTGACCTTAGGGTATAGGTTGGGAACCAAATCCGGGCACCACGCAGTTAAAGCTTTTAGCTCCCAGGATGCACTGGGTCCACTCTCCCTATAACCCCACCCCCAAGCCAGAGGCACCTCAGTTTAAGTTGGTGCCCGGCCGGAGTCGGGTCACCGTTAGCGCAGGGGGAGCTGATTAGCAGCCCCTAAGCTTATTTTATTTTTTTAGGGACAAAGTTTTTTCCATGGACTTTGGACTCTTCAGAGCGGCAGCGTCGGACTGTCCATAGGACGTCTAAGCTGCCGCTCCGTCACCCCGCTGGCGCTGAGACGCCAGTACAGATCTGGGGATCTCAGCGGGACCCCAGAGTCTGTACTAGCCGGACTCTGTGGGCGCCCAGGACTGCTGCCGGATCCACGGGGAGCAGGTAAGGTCGCGGATCACCGCTTGCGGTGATCCGCGCATTTCAAATGCAGTCCTGTGCCTCCGGTCTCAGGGGACAGACCGGAGGCGCCGGCAGTGGCGGCGGGCCCCCCATACCCCGTGTGTCCACTAGACCACCAGGGACTTAACGATCGGTGCAGGGAGCCGGCGTCCCGGGGGTTAATAGCCGGCCAGGGGAGGCAGCCTTCCCTGTTACAGCGGCTCCTCCCCTCAGCTCAGCGCGCCTTTCAGTATCCATAGTCTGGCGTCGCTGAGCTGCTTCCTCCGCGGGCCACGCTTCTTCTGAGGTCTCCAGCGGCCATTTTATCTCTGTGGTGCAGCAGAAATCTCTCAGGATGGCAGTGAGTCCAGTCCCCCTGCGTACCTCACCATCAGGTCAGTGTACACAGCACTGTAGCCTTCCCAGACACTGAATCTGGGCAGTTGAATGCAGTGTAATAGTGCAGTATATTATATGACATGTTTATGTATATATGTATATATCTGCATTGTATGTGACTTATGCTAGTGCTGACTGTACTTTATTCTCTCACCTGTCAGTGTATATCTATCCCTTTTCTTTATCTGCCCTAATACAGCTGTACTTAGGGTGGTTCTGAGACCTCACATTTATATACTTGTTAATATTTGTGTGGTTTGTCACATACTGTTGCGTGCTGCACGTTGCCATATTTTAGATGGAACTGTGTGTTGCATACGCTGAAAATGGGTCCCTGCAGCTAATTTTTGGCATCAGTCAGGACCAGTATAGCGCTGCTTAATATTTCCGCCAAGATTGGTCAGATATGTCTGACCAGGAGATAGAGCGTTATACTGTACCCATTTTTACTATCCTGCAAGTCATGTGCTGCAGGTGTTAGTGCGGAGGATTTGACTCATAAAGGGTTCTGTATGTGGCGTCATCTGGTGCTGGCCTCTTTCACGACCCCCTTGGGCGGTTTGTTTTCTCGGGATCCTCTCAATTGCGGATCGCCGGGCGGGCCCCATTGTTGTACCTCACTTGGGGTTACTTCACCATACTGCCCTTTTCATCTCAGGGTATCTCGCAGCTTCTTGCACTCTTCCCCTGTGACACAGACTACCGCTCCCTGCAGGGGTTTTTCGCAGTATATGAATTCCCCCTGGTGCCACAATAGTCTGTCATTCCCCTTGCAGGGATTACCACAACAGCCACTCTGGGTGGATGTCGTTTTCTACGAAACGCTAATTGGCGTGGTTGACGCCCTGTGGTTACTTCCCAGTTGGCTCTGCCGTGAACTGGGTACTGTTCGGGGCTCTTTCCCTCTTACACGGGGGGAAGCCTATTTCAGGTATTATTATCCCTGCTTTAGGGCTGGTAGCAGGTCCATTCTGGTTAGAGTGAATGTTGACCTGCACCTGTATCATACACCCTCAGTATTGCGTGCCTTCGGGTTCCCTGTTGCTGACTAGCGGGTGGATCGCATAGCGGGACTCTGGCTGTTGCCAGATAGGAGGTGTTACAACAGTGTTTGGCCTCCTGTCCCAAATTCCCTGAGGGTCATCACGAGCCCCTCCTGGGGGGGATGGGCGTGTTACTCGTCTGATTACAGACGTTACTACGCCTCCCATTCCTGCGTGGTCGGATTCTTCGGATCCGTAGGTGGTAACTCTGCCTGAAATCAGTATACTTGCTTTCAGGAGTTGTTACCCATCCTACCATGGCTATAGCATGGTTGGTTAATACTATTGCATATTGGGTTGATGCATTTGTAACGTTTTTTCCCCTCCAACACGTCGGGGGTTCAAATGTATTTGGTCGCTCACGTAATATATGCTGTTGTCATAGGTGGAAATGCCTATATTGGATACCAGTCTCCTAACTTTCAGAGTTCCGGCTGCGACTGTATCCTCCGTAATACCCTATGGCTGCGCTCTGGGAATGCAGAGGTGCAGATACCATCTTTAGGGTTGATATTGTTTGGTCCTGACCTTGACAAGATTGTAGTAACATTGGCAGTATTACTAACGACAAGTTTACCGCTTTCAGCTATGCCCACTACAAGGCCTCAGACTAAGTCTGTTAAGTCTTTTTTGTCCTCTGGGTCAGCCTAAAGGTCTGTTTCTTCGTAGACTGTCGGCATCTACAAGGGCCGACATATCCAGTACCGAGCAGGCCTGGACTGCCAGCCGATCCTGCTTCTGAACCTACGGATATCTCTTCAGCCTGACGGGACAGGCCTACAACTGGGAGATACCGATTTTCTCAGTTCGCCCGGTATTAGTGTCAAGTTGCCGCGGCTACGTGGGTAGGAGGGTACGCCCTCTTTACAAGGGCCTTACAGATCCAGAAAGCTATGCAGTTGTTGCGGTAAGCGGAGCTAATTAGGCCATCCCCACTATCTCAGTGAGGGACTGGTTGTTCTGCTTTCTTTCTGGTGCGGTGGCTGAATGGTCCTCTTTGGCCTATTCTCTGTCTCAATTCCCTGAACCAGTTCCTAAAGCTACCTGGGCTCAGGAGGAAATCCCTATGCTCCATCATACGATGTTTGGAACCTGGGGACTTTATGGTATCACTGGATATACAGGACGCGTGCCTACGGGTACTTACAGAGACCTTTCCTCAGCATGGGCTGAGGTTTGCTGTATCACAGCAACACTTACAATTTTTCGGGCTCTGCCTGTTGGGGCTGTCCTCAGCCCCACAGGGGTTTACCAGCGTTTTGGATTTTCTGACAGTTCTTCTGTTCAGTATATCCCAATGCTCCTGTACCTGGACGGCCTCCTGCTCTTAGCGGGATCACCGGGGTACTTTACGGCCAGGTCAGGATGACTGTGGCTTCTTCAGGGTGCAGACGTTTAATCAACGGGGAAAAAGTCCTCCCTGCATCCCTCTCTGGGTATTCTTCATCTAGGATCCCTGCTGGATTCTCAGAATCTGAGAATTCTTCTGGCGTAAGACGGAATCTCCTCTCTTCCATTAGGAGTACATGGTTGTCTGCGCAGTCGACAGATGTCTTTACACTCTGGGATGCATGGTGGAATGGGCTCAGTTCCATTCCAGGCCTTTCCATAATTGGCTCATCTCCAGATGGAATGAGTTTTTTCTGTCGGATAACTGTTCAAACGATGATGCTCTCTCCGGAGGCAAGTCGGTCCCTGTCCGGGTGGCTATGGCCATCTCGTCCAGGGTTTTCTTTGCTATGGACAGTGTCTGGATCGAATCCTTTTCAGTGCAGTTGGACGTCTGTCGATTCCACCCTGTCAATTAACTTACTCTGGCATAACTCTTGTTTCCCGGTGAACCTGAAAAGGTTCAGTCCGACAGGGTCAGGACAGTGGCTTCCTTTTTAGCAACACTGTTCGTTGGGTGGCAATGACAGGTATGTCACATATTCGGACATAGTCCGAGGGTCTCCTCCCGACCATCTCGGCAGCGTTCATTTCAGGAGCTCTCCATTGGGAAGCGGGAGTCCTCAGCCGTCACGACGTGCATCCCGGGGACTAGTCTCTTCCCCAAGAGAGGTTTCATCTCCTGGTGAGCAGGGGGGGCCCCCCTGAGGTGACCCTCATGGCCTTCTGACTTTATCACACTATGGTGTTACAGTTCAGCTTTGGGGATTCTGAAGCAACCTTCAGCGACTCTTTGTCGGTGAAGTGGTCCTTCCACTTTGTGTACCTGTGTTCTCCGGTCTCCCTTCTTCCTCAAGGTCTTTGGAAGTGTTTTCAATCGAGACGGAGATGCTTTCCTGCTGGTGGCTCCTGATTGCCCCAGATGTCAGGGGTACTTGGATCTTCGGAGTCTCTACATCGATACTCCATCCCTGATGCTTCACTGCCCGGACCTGTTGTCTCAGGGTCTTTGGTTTTGCCTTGGACCTGGGTCGTTTGTCTTTGACTGTGTCCTTACAGTGGTCTTACGGCTTCCCTGGCTTTGTCATCGTTGGAATGATTAGAGCACATGGATCAGCTTTTGCTGGGACCTACCACAAACTGTGGCAGCCATAAATCTTATGGTATTGTACCTGTCGATACAATCCTCCGGTGTCCAGGATTTCCAGATATTCTGGCATTCCTTCCGGCTGGCTTGGGTTTCACACTTGGCCTGGTCTTCCTGACAGTGCGGATCTCTACACTGTCAGTATGGTTAAGATATGGAATTGCTCCACTCTGGTATCCAGTTCATCCTTTGGAGTGTTTTCTTGATTATGCCTCCATTTGTCCTCCCTAGGGACTCCTGGGGAGTAAGTAGTGGTTCTTCGTTACCTCCGGGGACAGTCAATGGAACCGCTGGTTGTGATATCCATTACATGGTCTATTGCTTAGGCTCTCTCTTTCTCTCAGGGTGTTTATATCAACCAGGAGAGTGTCTGAATTGGGAGCGTTCTCATGTGGCTCCCTCTTCTGGAGGGCATCATGTCAGGGTGGGAGTTGCTCTCGCCCTGTGTTGCTTCTTAGTGGTTTTCAGGTTCCATATTATTCTGGAACTTATGGTACGGCCATTCTGTCCCCAGTCCTCTCGGCTGGTGTGGCCTCATTGACTGTGGTCTGGCCTCTTTGGATTTTTGTGATCCGTTCAGGTTCCTTACGGAAATCGGACTCCTTATTGGTGGTCTGAGATTTCTGGTTTTCACAGGAAAGGATGGCCGGCCTATAACCAAATGTTGGCTGGATGGCCTCGTAGGTCTTCCTCAGGGGCCTACCCATGGGTAGGCCTTCCTGTTGTTGATGCTTGTTTTTTCTCGGGCCATGTGTGCGGCTCGCTGTGGCGCCTCGGCTGTTTTACCTTACTAGGTGGCCACGTGGTCTTCTGTCCACACCTTTTTAAGGTTCTAGGCATTGGTTTCCTTTGCCTCTCAGGATGCTTCCTTTTTGGCGACGGATTCTCCTCTCAGCACAGGAGCGTCCCCACCCTTGGTTGAACTGCTTTGGGACATCCCCAAGGTCAACCCTGTGGACCCCCTATGGACCCTGAAGTAGAAAACAAGAGATATGGTAAGAACTTACCTTTGTTATCTCTGTTTCTACGAAGTCCATAGGGTCCACAGGGCGCCCGCCCTGACGCACCTGGCTTCATATGGGCTGTGTGGCTGGTCACCGGTTTTCCGTCTCCCATTTCGGTGAGTATGGTTATTGAGTGTTCCAGTTTTCTCTCTCTTTTTCTCTCCTCCTCCGGCCTTTGGCTACTTACAAACTGAGGTGCCTCTGGCTTGGGGGTGGGGTTATAGGGAGAGTGGACCCAGTGCATCCTGGGAGCTAAAAGCTTTAACTGCGTGGTGCCCGGATTTGGTTCCCAACCTATACCCTAAGGTCAACCCTGTGGACCCTATGGACTTCGTAGAAACAGAGATAACAAAGGTAAGTTCTTACCATATCTCTTGTTATCTGTACCTAGTAACCACAGCCAGGTGTATTCTCTTGTATCTGTACCTATACCCACAGCCAGGTGTATTCTCCTGTATCTGTACCTATAACCACAGCCAGGTGTATTCTCCTGTATCTGTACCTAGTAACCACAGCCAGGTGTATTCTACTGTATCTGTACCTATAACCACAGCCAGGTGTATTCTCCTGTATCTGTACCTAGTAACCACAGCCAGGTGTATTCTCCTGTATCTGTATCTAGTAACCACAGCCAGGTGTATTCTACTATATCTGTACCTAGTAACCACAGCCAGGTGTATTCTCTTGTATCTGTACCTATAACCACAGCCAGGTGTATTCTCCTGTATCTGTACCTATAACCACAGCCAGGTGTATTCTACTGTATCTGTACCTAGTAACCACAGCCAGGTGTATTCTACTGTATCTGTACCTATAACCACAGCCAGGTGTATTCTCCTGTATCTGTACCTAGTAACCACAGCCAGGTGTATTCTCCTGTATCAGTTCCTATAACCACAGCCAGGTGCATTCTCTTGTATCTATACCTAGTAACCACAGCCAGGTGTATTCTACTGTATCTGTACCTAGTAACCACAGCCAGGTGTATTCTCCTGTATCTGTACCTATAACCACAGCCAGGTGTATTCTCCTGTATCTATACCTAGTAACCACAGCCAGGTGTATTCTACTGTATCTGTACCTAGTAACCACAGCCAGGTGTATTCTCCTGTATCTGTACCTATAACCACAGCCAGGTGTATTCTCCTGTATCTGTACCTATAACCACAGCCAGGTGCATTCTCCTGTATCTATACCTAGTAACCACAGCCAGGTGTATTCTACTGTATCTGTACCTAGTAACCACAGCCAGGTGTATTCTCCTGTATCTGTACCTGTAACCACAGCCAGGTGTATTCTCCTGTATCTGTACCTATAACCACAGCCAGGTGTATTCTCCTGTATCTGTACCTAGTAACCACAGCCAGGTGTATTCTCCTGTATCTGTACCTATAACTACAGCCAGGTGTATTCTCCTGTATCTGTACCTATAACCACAGCCAGGTGTATTCTCCTGTATCTGTACCTATAACCACAGCCAGGTGTATTCTCCTGTATCTGTACCTATAACCACAGCCAGGTGTATTCTCCTGTACCTATAACCACAGCCAGGTGTATTCTCCTGTATCTGTATCTATAACCACAGCCAGGTGTATTCTCCTGTATCTGTACCTAGTAACCACAGCCAGGTGCAATCTCCTGTATCTGTACCTAGTAACCACAGCCAGGTGTATTCTCCTGTATCTGTACCTAGTAACCACAGCCAGGTGTATTCTCCTGTATCTGTACCTATAACCACAGCCAGGTGTATTCTCCTGTATCTGTACCTAGTAACCACAGCCAGGTGTATTCTCCTGTATCTGTACCTAGTAACCACAGCCAGGTGTATTCTCCTGTATCTGTACCTAGTAACCACAGCCAGGTGTATTCTCCTGTATCTGTACCTAGTAACCACAGCCAGGTGTATTCTCCTGTATCTGTACCTAGTAACCACAGCCAGGTGTATTCTCCTGTATCTGTACCTAGTAACCACAGCCAGGTGTATTCTCCTGTATCTGTACCTATAACCACAGCCAGGTGTATTCTCCTGTATCTGTACCTATAACCACAGCCAGGTGTGTCCTCTGGGGCTTGTACCTATAACCACAGCCACATGCATTTTCCTATGTGACACACACTTTTTTTCTTTTAGGAATGTTTTACATACGTGTTAAAAGGACACATAGCCGTCAGCTCTGCCGTATTCCCCAATGGAACGAAAGGTATGATCGGAATATTTAGCTTTCTGTTCTTGTACATGACTGGCCCCATGAGTGGTGGGGAATCATTATCTAGTGTGACTATACTGTATGCGATGTCTCTTGGGTGGTGGGGAATCATTATGTTAGTGTGACTATACTGTATGTGATGTCTCTTGGGTGGTGGGGAATCATTATGTTAGTGTGACTGTCAATGTATGCGATGTCTCATGGGTGGTGGGGAATCTATAGGTTAGTGTGACTGTCTCTGTACTGTATGCGATGTCTCTTGGGTGGTGGGGAATCATTATCTAGTGTGACTATACTGTATGTGATGTCTCTTGGGTGGTGGGGAATCATTATGTTAGTGTAACTGTCAATGTATGCGATGTCTCATGGGTGGTGGGGAATCTATAGGTTAGTGTGACTGTCTCTGTACTGTATGCGATGTCTCTTGGGTGGTGGGGAATCATTATTTTAGTGCGACTGTCATTGTACTGTATGCGATGTCTCTTGGGTGGTGGGGAATCATTATACTAGTGTGACTGTCACTGTACTGTATGCGATGTCTCTTGGGTGGTGGGGAATCATTATATTAGTGAGACTTGCTGTACTGTATGTGATGTCTCGTGTGGTGGGGAATCATTATGTTAGTGTGACTGTCACTGTACTGTATGCGATGTCTCTTGGGTGGTGGGGAATCATTATACTAGTGAGACTTGCTGTACTGTATGTGATGTCTCTTGTGTGGTGGGGAATCATTATGTTAGTGTGACTGTCACTGTACTGTATGCGATGTCTCTTGGGTGGTGGGGAATCATTATATTAGTGTGACTCACTGTACTGTATGTGATGTCTCTTGTGTGGTGGGGAATCATTATATTAGTGAGACTTGCTGTACTGTATGTGATGTCTCTTGGGTGGTGGGGAATCATTATCTAGTGTGACTATACTGTATGCGATGTCTCTTGGGTGGTGGGGAATCATTATGTTAGTGTGACTATACTGTATGTGATGTCTCTTGGGTGGTGGGGAATCATTATGTTAGTGTGACTATACTGTATGTGATGTCTCTTGGGTGGTGGGGAATCATTATCTAGTGTGACTATACTGTATGTGATGTCTCTTGGGTGGTGGGGAATCATTATGTTAGTGTGACTGTCAATGTATGCGATGTCTCATGGGTGGTGGGGAATCTATAGGTTAGTGTGACTGTCTCTGTACTGTATGCGATGTCTCTTGGGTGGTGGGGAATCATTATTTTAGTGCGACTGTCATTGTACTGTATGCGATGTCTCTTGGGTGGTGGGGAATCATTATACTAGTGTGACTGTCACTGTACTGTATGCGATGTCTCTTGGGTGGTGGGGAATCATTATGTTAGTGTGACTTTCACTGTACTGTATGCGATGTCTCTTGGGTGGTGGGGAATCATTATACTAGTGTGACTGTCACTGTACTGTATGCGATGTCTCTTGGGTGGTGGGGAATCATTATATTAGTGAGACTTGCTGTACTGTATGTGATGTCTCTTGGGTGGTGGGAAATCATTATGTTAGTGTGACTGTCACTGTACTGTATGCGATGTCTCATGGGTGGTGGGGAATCATTATGTTAGTGTGACTGTCTCTGTACTGTATGCGATGTCTCATGGGTGGTGGGGAATCTATAGGTTAGTGTGACTGTCTCTGTACTGTATGCGATGTCTCTTGGGTGGTGGGGAATCATTATATTAGTGTGACTGTCACTGTACTGTATGCGATGTCTCTTGGGTGGTGGGGAATCATTATATTAGTGTGACTCACTGTACTGTATGTGATGTCTCTTGTGTGGTGGGGAATCATTATATTAGTGAGACTTGCTGTACTGTATGCGATGTCTCTTGGGTGGTGGGGAATCATTATGCTAGTGTGACTGTCACTGTACTGTATGTGATGTCTCTTGTGTGGTGGGGAATCATTAGGTTAGTGTGACTGTCACTGTACTGTATGCAATGTCTCTTGGGTGGTGGGGAATCATTATGTTAGTGTGACTGTTGCTGTAGTGTATGTGATGTCTCTTGGGTGGTGGGAAATAATTATGTTAGTGTGACTGTCACTGTACTGTATGTGATGTCTCTTGGGTGGTGGGAAATCATTATTTCTACTTCAGGGTCCATAGGGGGTCCACAGGGTTGACCTTGGGGTATAGGTTGGGAACCAAATCCGGGCACCACGCAGTTAAAGCTTTTAGCTCCCAGGATGCACTGGGTCCACTCTCCCTATAACCCCACCCCCAAGCCAGAGGCACCTCAGTTTAAGTTGGTGCCCGGCCGGAGTCGGGTCACCGTTAGCGCAGGGGGAGCTGATTAGCAGCCCCTAAGCTTATTTTATTTTTTTAGGGACAAAGTTTTTTCCATGGACTTTGGACTCTTCAGAGCGGCAGCGTCGGACTGTCCATAGGACGTCTAAGCTGCCGCTCCGTCACCCCGCTGGCGCTGAGACGCCAGTACAGATCTGGGGATCTCAGCGGGACCCCAGAGTCTGTACTAGCCGGACTCTGTGGGCGCCCAGGACTGCTGCCGGATCCACGGGGAGCAGGTAAGGTCGCGGATCACCGCTTGCGGTGATCCGCGCATTTCAAATGCAGTCCTGTGCCTCCGGTCTCAGGGGACAGACCGGAGGCGCCGGCAGTGGCGGCGGGCCCCCCATACCCCGTGTGTCCACTAGACCACCAGGGACTTAACGATCGGTGCAGGGAGCCGGCGTCCCGGGGGTTAATAGCCGGCCAGGGGAGGCAGCCTTCCCTGTTACAGCGGCTCCTCCCCTCAGCTCAGCGCGCCTTTCAGTATCCATAGTCTGGCGTCGCTGAGCTGCTTCCTCCGCGGGCCACGCTTCCTCTGAGGTCTCCAGCGGCCATTTTATCTCTGTGGTGCAGCAGAAATCTCTCAGGATGGCAGTGAGTCCAGTCCCCCTGCGTACCTCACCATCAGGTCAGTGTACACAGCACTGTAGCCTTCCCAGACACTGAATCTGGGCAGTTGAATGCAGTGTAATAGTGCAGTATATTATATGACATGTTTATGTATATATGTATATATCTGCATTGTATGTGACTTATGCTAGTGCTGACTGTACTTTATTCTCTCACCTGTCAGTGTATATCTATCCCTTTTCTTTATCTGCCCTAATACAGCTGTACTTAGGGTGGTTCTGAGACCTCACATTTATATACTTGTTAATATTTGTGTGGTTTGTCACATACTGTTGCGTGCTGCACGTTGCCATATTTTAGATGGAACTGTGTGTTGCATACGCTGAAAATGGGTCCCTGCAGCTAATTTTTGGCATCAGTCAGGACCAGTATAGCGCTGCTTAATATTTCCGCCAAGATTGGTCAGATATGTCTGACCAGGAGATAGAGCGTTATACTGCACCCATTTTTACTATCCTGCAAGTCATGTGCTGCAGGTGTTAGTGCGGAGGATTTGACTCATAAAGGGTTCTGTATGTGGCGTCATCTGGTGCCGGCCTCTTTCACGACCCCCTTGGGCGGTTTGTTTTCTCGGGATCCTCTCAATTGCGGATCGCCGGGCGGGCCCCATTGTTGTACCTCACTTGGGGTTACTTCACCATACTGCCCTTTTCATCTCAGGGTATCTCGCAGCTTCTTGCTCTCTTCCCCTGTGACACAGACTACCGCTCCCTGCAGGGGTTTTTCGCAGTATATGAATTCCCCCTGGTGCCACAATAGTCTGTCATTCCCCTTGCAGGGATTACCACAACAGCCACCCTGGGTGGATGTCGTTTTCTACGAAACGCTAATTGGCGTGGTTGACGCCCTGTGGTTACTTCCCAGTTGGCTCTGCCATGAACTGGGTACTGTTCGGGGCTCTTTCCCTCTTACACGGGGGGAAGCCTATTTCAGGTATTATTATCCCTGCTTTAGGGCTGGTAGCAGGTCCATTCTGGTTAGAGTGAATGTTGACCTGCACCTGTATCATACACCCTCAGTATTGCGTGCCTTCGGGTTCCCTGTTGCTGACTAGCGGGTGGATCGCATAGCGGGACTCTGGCTGTTGCCAGATAGGAGGTGTTACAACAGTGTTTGGCCTCCTGTCCCAAATTCCCTGAGGGTCATCACGAGCCCCTCCTGGGGGGGATGGGCGTGTTACTCGTCTGATTACAGACGTTACTACGCCTCCCATTCCTGCGTGGTCGGATTCTTCGGATCCGTAGGTGGTAACTCTGCCTGAAATCAGTATACTTGCTTTCAGGAGTTGTTATCCATCCTACCATGGCTATAGCATGGTTGGTTAATACTATTGCATATTGGGTTGATGCATTTGTAACGTTTTTTCCCCTCCAACACGTCGGGGGTTCAAATGTATTTGGTCGCTCACGTAATATATGCTGTTGTCATAGGTGGAAATGCCTATATTGGATACCAGTCTCCTAACTTTCAGAGTTCCGGCTGCGACTGTATCCTCCGTAATACCCTATGGCTGCGCTCTGGGAATGCAGAGGTGCAGATACCATCTTTAGGGTTGATATTGTTTGGTCCTGACCTTGACAAGATTGTAGTAACATTGGCAGTATTACTAACGACAAGTTTACCGCTTTCAGCTATGCCCACTACAAGGCCTCAGACTAAGTCTGTTAAGTCTTTTTTGTCCTCTGGGTCAGCCTAAAGGTCTGTTTCTTCGTAGACTGTCGGCATCTACAAGGGCCGACATATCCAGTACCGAGCAGGCCTGGACTGCCAGCCGATCCTGCTTCTGAACCTACGGATATCTCTTCAGCCTGACGGGACAGGCCTACAACTGGGAGATACCGATTTTCTCAGTTCGCCCGGTATTAGTGTCAAGTTGCCGCGGCTACGTGGGTAGGAGGGTACGCCCTCTTTACAAGGGCCTTACAGATCCAGAAAGCTATGCAGTTGTTGCGGTAAGCGGAGCTAATTAGGCCATCCCCACTATCTCAGTGAGGGACTGGTTGTTCTGCTTTCTTTCTGGTGCGGTGGCTGAATGGTCCTCTTTGGCCTATTCTCTGTCTCAATTCCCTGAACCAGTTCCTAAAGCTACCTGGGCTCAGGAGGAAATCCCTATGCTCCATCATACGATGTTTGGAACCTGGGGACTTTATGGTATCACTGGATATACAGGACGCGTGCCTACGGGTACTTACAGAGACCTTTCCTCAGCATGGGCTGAGGTTTGCTGTATCACAGCAACACTTACAATTTTTCGGGCTCTGCCTGTTGGGACTGTCCTCAGCCCCACAGGGGTTTACCAGCGTTTTGGATTTTCTGACAGTTCTTCTGTTCAGTATATCCCAATGCTCCTGTACCTGGACGGCCTCCTGCTCTTAGCGGGATCACCGGGGTACTTTACGGCCAGGTCAGGATGACTGTGGCTTCTTCAGGGTGCAGACGTTTAATCAACGGGGAAAAAGTCCTCCCTGCATCCCTCTCTGGGTATTCTTCATCTAGGATCCCTGCTGGATTCTCAGAATCTGAGAATTCTTCTGGCGTAAGACGGAATCTCCTCTCTTCCATTAGGAGTACATGGTTGTCTGCGCAGTCGACAGATGTCTTTACACTCTGGGATGCATGGTGGAATGGGCTCAGTTCCATTCCAGGCCTTTCCATAATTGGCTCATCTCCAGATGGAATGAGTTTTTTCTGTCGGATAACTGTTCAAACGATGATGCTCTCTCCGGAGGCAAGTCGGTCCCTGTCCGGGTGGCTATGGCCATCTCGTCCAGGGTTTTCTTTGCTATGGACAGTGTCTGGATCGAATCCTTTTCAGTGCAGTTGGACGTCTGTCGATTCCACCCTGTCAATTAACTTACTCTGGCATAACTCTTGTTTCCCGGTGAACCTGAAAAGGTTCAGTCCGACAGGGTCAGGACAGTGGCTTCCTTTTTAGCAACACTGTTCGTTGGGTGGCAATGACAGGTATGTCACATATTCGGACATAGTCCGAGGGTCTCCTCCCGACCATCTCGGCAGCGTTCATTTCAGGAGCTCTCCATTGGGAAGCGGGAGTCCTCAGCCGTCACGACGTGCATCCCGGGGACTAGTCTCTTCCCCAAGAGAGGTTTCATCTCCTGGTGAGCAGGGGGGGCCCCCCTGAGGTGACCCTCATGGCCTTCTGACTTTATCACACTATGGTGTTACAGTTCAGCTTTGGGGATTCTGAAGCAACCTTCAGCGACTCTTTGTCGGTGAAGTGGTCCTTCCACTTTGTGTACCTGTGTTCTCCGGTCTCCCTTCTTCCTCAAGGTCTTTGGAAGTGTTTTCAATCGAGACGGAGATGCTTTCCTGCTGGTGGCTCCTGATTGCCCCAGATGTCAGGGGTACTTGGATCTTCGGAGTCTCTACATCGATACTCCATCCCTGATGCTTCACTGCCCGGACCTGTTGTCTCAGGGTCTTTGGTTTTGCCTTGGACCTGGGTCGTTTGTCTTTGACTGTGTCCTTACAGTGGTCTTACGGCTTCCCTGGCTTTGTCATCGTTGGAATGATTAGAGCACATGGATCAGCTTTTGCTGGGACCTACCACAAACTGTGGCAGCCATAAATCTTATGGTATTGTACCTGTCGATACAATCCTCCGGTGTCCAGGATTTCCAGATATTCTGGCATTCCTTCCGGCTGGCTTGGGTTTCACACTTGGCCTGGTCTTCCTGACAGTGCGGATCTCTACACTGTCAGTATGGTTAAGATATGGAATTGCTCCACTCTGGTATCCAGTTCATCCTTTGGAGTGTTTTCTTGATTATGCCTCCATTTGTCCTCCCTAGGGACTCCTGGGGAGTAAGTAGTGGTTCTTCGTTACCTCCGGGGACAGTCAATGGAACCGCTGGTTGTGATAGCCATTACATGGTCTATTGCTTAGGCTCTCTCTTTCTCTCAGGGTGTTTATATCAACCAGGAGAGTGTCTGAATTGGGAGCGTTCTCATGTGGCTCCCTCTTCTGGAGGGCATCATGTCAGGGTGGGAGTTGCTCTCGCCCTGTGTTGCTTCTTAGTGGTTTTCAGGTTCCATATTGTTCTGGAACTTATGGTACGGCCATTCTGTCCCCAGTCCTCTCGGCTGGTGTGGCCTCATTGACTGTGGTCTGGCCTCTTTGGATTTTTGTGATCCGTTCAGGTTCCTTACGGAAATCGGACTCCTTATTGGTGGTCTGAGATTTCTGGTTTTCACAGGAAAGGATGGCCGGCCTATAACCAAATGTTGGCTGGATGGCCTCGTAGGTCTTCCTCAGGGGCCTACCCATGGGTAGGCCTTCCTGTTGTTGATGCTTGTTTTTTCTCGGGCCATGTGTGCGGCTCGCTGTGGCGCCTCGGCTGTTTTACCTTACTAGGTGGCCACGTGGTCTTCTGTCCACACCTTTTTAAGGTTCTAGGCATTGGTTTCCTTTGCCTCTCAGGATGCTTCCTTTTTGGCGACGGATTCTCCTCTCAGCACAGGAGCGTCCCCACCCTTGGTTGAACTGCTTTGGGACATCCCCAAGGTCAACCCTGTGGACCCCCTATGGACCCTGAAGTAGAAAACAAGAGATATGGTAAGAACTTACCTTTGTTATCTCTGTTTCTACGAAGTCCATAGGGTCCACAGGGCGCCCGCCCTGACGCACCTGGCTTCATATGGGCTGTGTGGCTGGTCACCGGTTTTCCGTCTCCCATTTCGGTGAGTATGGTTATTGAGTGTTCCAGTTTTCTCTCTCTTTTTCTCTCCTCCTCCGGCCTTTGGCTACTTACAAACTGAGGTGCCTCTGGCTTGGGGGTGGGGTTATAGGGAGAGTGGACCCAGTGCATCCTGGGAGCTAAAAGCTTTAACTGCGTGGTGCCCGGATTTGGTTCCCAACCTATACCCCAAGGTCAACCCTGTGGACCCTATGGACTTCGTAGAAACAGAGATAACAAAGGTAAGTTCTTACCATATCTCTTGTTATTAGTGTGACTGTCACTGTACTGTATGTGATGTCTCTTGTGTGGTGGGGAATCATTAGGTTAGTGTGACTGTCGCTGTAGTGTATGTGATGTCTCCTGGGTGGTGGGGAATCATTATGTTAGTGTGACTGTCACTGTACTGTATGTGATGTCTCCTGGGTGGTGGGGAATCATTATGCTAGTGTGATGCCACCACGATGTCTCTTGGGTGGTGAGGAAATCTCCTGGTACTGCGACTGTTGCAGGACACCTATTGGACTCCTTCGCTCGCTCTGCATTATGGGAATCCGGCCTGGATTACCTCCACGGAACAGGACACGGAGTGGGATCTTTCCTGAATGTACATGAAGGCCCCTGTGGCATTAGCAACAAGACCTTTACAGATGAGCCTCTGGAAGCTGGGATGATCCTGTCTGACGGTAAGGCCCCTCGTCTGCAGTATTCTCCAGAAAAACTTATTCCTAGTTATTGTTCCACAAATATTTCAACACGTTTCACACAATTTCCAGAGCCCGGATATTATGAAGATGGGTCGTTCGGGATCAGAATTGAGAGTTTGGTTCTTGTGGTCTCTGCCAAAACCAAGGTGGGATAATGTTTCTGTTTTGGGTTATAGTAGATTATGGATGTCAGTAGCGCACAGCTGGGAAATGCTGGAGGGACTGGTATTGTAGATTTCACATACAGTATATTAGGTAAACCCATCCAAACGTTGTGTTTATATCAATCAGCTGCGGCTGTCGCATACAGGTCTTATGTCACTGACTTTCCTACTAGTACAATATGTTACATCTCTTAGATACACTGCATCTGGAAAGTATTCACAGCGCTTCACTTTTTCCACATTTTGTTATATTACAGCTTTATTCCAAAATTGAATAAATTCATTTTTGTCCTCAAATTCTACACACTATGACGTGTAAAAATTTTTTTTGAGATATTTGCATTTAATAAAAAAAACAAAAACTAAGACATCACGTGTACATAAGTAGTCACAGCCTTTGCTCAATACTTTGTTGATGCACCTTTGGCAGCAAGTACAGCCTCAAGTCTATTTGAATATGATGCCACAAGCTTGGCACACCTATCTTTGGGCAGTTTCGCCCATTCCTCTTTGCAGCACCTCTGAAGCTCCATCAGGTTGGATGGGAAGAGTCGGTGCACAGCCATGTTCAGATCTCTCCAGAGATGTTCAATTGGATTCAAGTCTGGGCTCTGGCTGGGCCACTCAAGGACATTCACAGAGTTGTCCTGATGCCACTCCTTTGATATCTTGGCTGTGTGCTTAGGGTCGTTGTCCTGCTGAAAGATGAGCCGTCGCACCCAGTCTGAGGTCAAGAGCGATCAGGAGCAGGTTTCCATCCAGAATGTCTCTGTACATTGCTGCATTCATCTTTCCCTCTATCCTGACTAGTCTCCCAGTTCCTGCCGCTGAAAAACATCCCCACAGCATGAAGCTGCCACCACCATGCTTCACTGTAGGGATGGTATTGGCCTGGTGATGAGAGGTGCCTGGTTTCCTCCAAACATAACGCCTGACATTGACGCCAAAGAGTTCAATCTTTGTGTCTCATGGTCTGAGAGTCCTTCGGGTGCATTTTGGCAAACTCCAGGCGGGCTGCCATTTGCTTTTTACAAAGGAGTGGCTTCCGTCTGACCACTCTACCATACATGTCTGATTGGTGGATTGCTGCAGAGATGGTTGAACCATCGGGTTCTTGGTCACTACCCTGACTAGGGCCCTTCTCCCCCGATCGCTCAGTTTAGACAGACGGCCAACTCTAGGAAGAGTCTTGGTGGCTCTGAACTTCTTCCATTTGCGGATGATGGAGGCCACTGTGCTCATTGGGACCTTCAAAGCAGCAGATATATTTCTATACCCTTCCCCAGATTTGTGCCTCAAGACAATCTTGTCTCGGAGGTCTACAGACAATTCCTTGGACTTTATGCTTGGTTTGTGCTCTGACATGCACTGTCAAGTGTGGGACGTTATAGAGACAGGTGTATGCCTTTCAAAATCATGTCCACACATCTGAATTTACCACAGGTAGACTCCAATTAAGCTGTAGGAACATCTCAAGCATGATCAGTGGAAACAGGATGCGCCTGAGCTCAATTTTGAGCTTCATAGCAAAAGCTGTGAATACTTATGTACATGTGATTTTCTTATTTTTTTTTTTTTTTATTAAATTTGCAAAACTCTCAAACTTTTTACACATTGTCATTATGGGGTATTGTGTGTAGAATTTTGACGACAAAAATTAATTTATTCCATTTTGAAATAAGGCTGTAACATGTGGAAAAAGTGAAGCGCTGTGAATACTTTCCGGATGCACTGTATATGGAAACATGTAAGTGTGTGTAAGTATATTTGTACAAAGACATTAATACAGGATTAGCCAACCCTAGTCCTCGAGAGCTACCAACAGTGCATGTTTTCCAGGTCTCCTCACAGAATCACAAGTGAAATAATTAGCTCCACCTGTGGATCTTTTCAAATGTGTTATTAGTGAGTAATGAGTACACCTGTGCACCTGCTGGGTGGTCTGGAAACGTGAACTGTTAGTAGGACCGAGGTTGGCTACCCCTGCATTAATAGAACTTAATACTAGTTAATTATTTCCCAATCTTACAGCTTTATAATGTTTCCTTGCCCACGTAAATGTAATGGTGTGTCCCCACTAGCAGGTAGTGGAATGACAGTACGATTACAGCATTGTAATCGTATGTACAGTCGTTCCTTTTCCCCTGCAGTACCTACACTGAACGCTATGTCGGTCAGTGTAAGCACCCTCCCTCATCCCTGAACATGTTCAGACGATGATTGATGTCGGAAACGACCAGCGGGAGCGCGCATCGCTGGTCGTTTTCGACATTTTCATGCCCGATTTGCGCACGATTAATGAGCGATCGAAAGATAATGATATCGTTATCATTCAATCGCTCATGATAATCGGCATGTGGATGTGCGCATTAAGCATTGCGGACTGTGAATCTGACTCATTTTAATTTATTTTTAGTTTTTTAAGACATTTTAGGGAAAGTCCAGAAGGGGGACATTCCAATCATGATCTGGAGATTATAGTCTAGACCGGTGCCGGCCGTTTTATTACCATTAGCCGGCTCCTGGGTACCTATCACTTGTAGATGTGACAGATTCTGCCCCATAACTAAACACTAATGAGACTTTAACTTTCCTTAAAATGCTGGATCTGTGCTCTCAGAACCGACTGCTTAAAGCGCATTATGTAGAAGACCATTTGCATTCTACCTGCTAATGTAACATTAAGCGCTCGTCCCCCGGCGCCCGTACTTCTCTGGGAGAGAGGGCTGAACTGTACGTCCTGTTTTTCAGTACAACTTCCAGGAACGGGGAAGCCTGACCTTCGAACCTATTACCCTCGTCCCTATTCAGACCAAAATGATCAACGTTGACTTACTGACTGAGAAAGAGGTAAGAGCCTCGGTACATGGCGTATAGGAACACTGACTGCCGCAGAAGAGGTGTTAGTTCTGGCTTACTGTAACTATGTACCTCATACCTCAATAAAGTCAATAGTTCCCGCACATGCCACAGTGATGTCACTAGTTCCCGCACATGTCACAGTGATGTCACTAGTTCCCGCACATGCCTCAGTGATGTCACTAGTTCCCGCACATGCCTCAGTGATGTCACTAGTTCCCGCACATGCCTCAGTGATGTCACTAGTTCCCGCACATGCCACAGTGATGTCACTAGTTCCCGCACATGTCACAGTGATGTAACTAGTTCCCGCACACGCCTCAGTGATGTCACTAGCTCCCGCACACGCCTCAGTGATGTCACTAGCTCCCGCACACGCCTCGGTGATGTCACTAGTTCCCGCACATGTCACAGTGATGTCAGTAGCTCCCGCACATTCCTCGGTGATGTCACTAGCTCCCGCACATGCCTCGGTGATGTCACTAGTTCCCGCACATGCCTCAGTGATGACACTAGTTCCCGCACATGCCTCAGTGATGTCACTAGCTCCCGCACACGCCTCAGTGATGTCACTAGCTCCCGCACACGCCTCGGTGATGTCACTAGTTCCCGCACATTGCTCGTGATATTTCTAGTTCCCGTCCTGTGTGTCACTAGTTCCCGCACATGCCTCAGTGATGTCACTAGTTCCCGCACATGCCTCAGTGATGTCACTAGTTCCCGCACATGATGTCACTAGTTCCCGCACATGATGTCACTAGCTCCCGCACATGATGTCACTAGCTCCCGCACATGTTGTCACTAGCTCCCGCACATGATGTCACTAGCTCCCGCACATGATGTCACTAGCTCCCGCACATGATGTCACTAGCTCCCGCACATGATGTCACTAGCTCCCGCACATGATGTCACTAGCTCCCGCACATGATGTCACTAGTTCCCGCACATGATGTCACTAGTTCCCGCACATTGCTCGTGATATTTCTAGTTCCCGTCCTGTGTGTCACTGTGGCTCCTTACAGATCAGCAACAATAGTAAAATCAGAAGCTGGATAATGATAAATAAGACTGTATCTGCCTCCGCTGTGTGTACGTGTCTGTAGGTGGTATAAACTTGTAGCATATTACCAGGTAATAACTTTCTCTTTATAAGTACCCATTTAATAGTGGTCGTACCAATGAATCTGGGGGCCGCAGTGGGGGGATTAATTAGCCGAACCTCCCCCAGCTTGTTCATGTCATCTGTGATATCTCAGTTCTGTTTTGCAGGTAGCCTGGGTGAACGAGTACCACCAAAAGTGCCGAGATGTCATTGGGCCGGAGCTGAAGAAGCAGGGACGGGACGAGGCCCTCCAGTGGCTGAATAGAGAAACGCACGCCATTTACAGATCACTTTAACACCTTTTTTAGACTTTTTTTTTTTTTTCTTCTGTTTTTAACCCTCAACTTCAAACCAGACTGACGCCAAATCACTTAGGGCTTCATTTGCAGTTAGCAGTGACTCCATCTAGAAGGTGTCGTTATAGATCTTGGCAAAGGCGCGTTGTGTAGTGAGGGAGGCGCAAGTTTAAAACGTATGAACAGATCTACAGTGTAAAAATAACTCTGCCCAGAATTTGTGTACAAAATCCCAGGAGTAGCCAATATGATCCCAGCATGTGCACCTCTTGTGTTACAGCTCGGCAGGTAGAGGTGTGCAATGCACTGACCTGGCAGTTATACACACAGGTGTGCAATGCAATGACCTGGCAGTTATACACACAGGTGTGCAATGCAATGACCTGGCAGTTATACACACAGGTGTGCAATGCACTGACCTGGCAGTTATACACACAGGTGTGCAATGCACTGACCTGGCAGTTATACACACAGGTGTGCAATGCACTGACCTGGCAGTTATACACAGAGGTGTGCAATGCACTGACCTGGCAGTTATACACACAGGTGTGCAATGCACTGACCTGGCAGTTATACACACAGGTGTGCAATGCACTGACCTGGCAGTTATACACACAGGTGTGCAATGCACTGACCTGGCAGTTATACACACAGGTGTGCAATGCACTGACCTGGCAGTTATACACAGAGGTGTGCAATGCACTGACCTGGCAGTTATACACAGAGGTGTGCAATGCACTGACCTGGCAGTTATACACAGAGGTGTGCAATGCACTGACCTGGCAGTTATACACAGAGGTGTGCAATGCACTGACCTGGCAGTTATACACAGAGGTGTGCAATGCACTGACCTGGCAGTTATACACAGAGGTGTGCAATGCACTGACCTGGCAGTTATACACAGAGGTGTGCAATGCAATGACCTGGCAGTTATACACAGAGGTGTGCAATGCACTGACCTGGCAGTTATACACAGAGGTGTGCAATGCAATGACCTGGCAGTTATACACAGTAACATTGCAGCATCGATGATTAAAGGCAAATTAATTAATTCTGTTTTCTTTTCATTCAAATATCCATTATTTCTATTCATTACATAGGTTTGTTCCTCTGTGTTGTCTAATATGATCCTACACCCTTTCCCAGCTGTCCTGATTTCAGGGCTCTGTCCCCATGTTCTGACCAGTGGCGCCCTACAGACTGAGAAGTTGGGACATATATCCCTGCTTTATTCCTGCTCTGTAACGTGCACGTGGCAATGGAAGGGGGGGCCTAGGCGGCCGTCTGGCGCTTTATAAATGGTAGCTGCACCCCCGTCCTTATTTGGCTGCTGCTTCCATGTTGGGATGTGGTCAGGCCCATTTCTGTATGTGTCTTGGGAGTTGATGTATCAAGCCTTCTAAAAAGTGAAGTAGCCTAAAGCAACCAATCGGCTCCTATCTATCATTTTATATAATGTACGTGATAACTGCCAGCTTGGTCGCCTGTCGTGTCAGGTTCTGTTAAGGTATGGAAAATTTTTCGTAGATATTTTAGTGATGGTTGTTGGTAGCTCTGTTATACAAATAAGGGTCCTTTTTATTATAAGAATAGGGATCTTGGGTTTGGAAAGTCTTATACACGATGTAGACAAAAGTGTTTGGACACTGACAGCAAATAGATGAACAGGATGTTATTGAGGTCAGTACTGTGTAGGTCACCACGTGCAGTGTTTACTACAGACACCCACAAGTCCCTGGACTGCAGCAGGCGGTATATGTTCTGGCAATTCCGCCTTATGTACACTGACCAACTGTGACACTGAAGACGCTCGAGCCGGCCTAGAACGCACCCGTCGCTCCAATTCGTCCCAGAGGTTTGGCTTTCGCTTGTGCTGGGGTGTCCTATCACTTTTGTCTACATAATGTAGATCACGTGGGGGATCATTCAGCATTTCTACAAACCAGCGTTTAACCAAGCAGCTTTGTATGCGGACTTGTTCCATGACAGAAATCGTCACCTCTTCCGAGCATGCCGGCATTAAGAGAGCGGTTTCATCCTCGTTACTGACTTTGGCAATAATTAGACACATTGCATTAAGCTTCATCCTCCTACTCACATCAGCTACCATCCGACTAAAAGTCTCCCTAATTTCTGGGAACTCGACAGAATCAAAGGACGTTCTCCAGGATTCTGAACTTTTGTCTGAGGGATCTAACAGTCTTCTGGCCGTGGAATTCCCTGACACTTTTATATTGGACAAGAGCTTATGCTGCACATGTTGATTATATGATATACGAGGGCTGATTGACAGGTAACGAGACCGCCTCTGTGTTTCTGCCCCATAGGTAGACGTGGCAACGCTATGTTAGTTATTTTGAAGCTCATACACCGATGTGTCTGAACCTGCGGTTGGACGGCCGTAATCTTTGTTTGGTCTTTGTACATTTCGTCATGTCGGATGTGTGATTGAATTTTGTGTTAAACTTGGAAAAAGCGGAAATGAAAAACATGAAATGTTACGGCAAGCATACGGTGGAGAAACAATTAGCCGTGCTGTAGTATTTCGGTGGTGGAAGCACATCAAAGAGGGTAATACGCGAGTAACTGACGAAGAGCGTTCTGGGAGACCATCCACCGCGGTTACAGATGTCATCATTACCAAAGCTGCGGAGATGTTGCGCAATGATAGAAGGTAACTTTGCGCAAACTTTCGGCTTCACTTGGCATCGCATTCATAAGGGATCAGCATATGGAACTGAAAATACATGGCGTGTATGCCAGGTGGGTACCCAGAAATCTCACAGAAGAGCAGATGCGACTACTAAATCGTGCAAGAAGACCGCTCGAATGTCGGAGAGGATAGCCGATTTCCTGACATCGATTGTGACGAAAGTTCACGTAAAGGTAACGTTCTGTCATTTTGCAACATCTCAGAAGCTTTGGGAATGTTGACATCTGTAACCGTGGTGTAACGTCTCCCAGAACGCGCTTAGTCAGTCACTCGCGTATCACCCTCTTTGAAGTGATTCCACCACCCAAATACTGCAGCACGGCTAATTGTTTCTCCACCGTATGCTTGCCGTAACATTCGTTTCATTTCCGCTTTTTACAAGTTTAACACAAAATTCAATCACACATCTTTGACATAATCTCACAGACATGTCTTCCTCGTCCGCCATGACGAAACGCACCAAGATCTTCTACTCGCTGTGACCAAACAAAGACTGCGGCACTTCAACCGCAGGTTCAGACACATCGATGTATGAGCCTCACAATAACCAGCTGCCACGTCTCATTACTTTTCAATCAGCCATCGTAATTAGATATACCACTGATAGAAGGATTTTGTCGTCTTCTGATTGAAAAATTGTGACTTGAATTGGTTTCTAAAGTTTCTACTTGTGAGCTGGATTATTCAGCTGATGTATATCAATTTAGTTTGAAAAGAGAACCTGGGCTGTCCCCCACCCACCGTCCCTGTTAAAGTTTTAACTTTAAAAAACTTTTAGTAAGTTTCATACTTTGTAAAAAAAAAAAAAAAAAAATTAAACAAAAAAAAAATACTTTGTTTCTTTGAAACCGTTAACGTTGCCTCCCTGGACAGAACTGCGCATAACAGCGGGCCGTGCCTATCGAACTGCCCATGTTACCAGACATTCTCCGCGGAGAGCGTTCAGTGGCTGTTATAGTTACTCTCTGCATCAAGGATGTCAGTGAAATAAAGGCACATTTGAACTTGAACAACGAATCTCCCTGGCGTTTTGTGGGGTATAAAGTCCCACTGCTTGGTGAGTTACAGTACAATGTTCTCTACTTTTGTTGGGAGCAAACACCACCATCCCTTTAGGTCTCTAGGAGCCTTTATTATATTCAATTCAAACAAACCAGGACAAAAAAAAAAAATCTGTAATAGAATATTCTGATGCTGGTCGCGATCTTTCCTATGGTTATACATTGTATAATGTATATTGTTTTACTTTACTATAACCTATGTAACTTGGGGTTTGATTTACTAACCTGCAGTTACTCATAGCCATCGATCAGCGGCTTTGTCCCATGAATTTAAATCAGCAACAGATATGAATACTGTAGTACGGTTTCTAATTTTTTTTTTATACTGTTGCCGCTTTAAATCCCTCAGTTAGAGCTGCCGATCAACGGTGGCTTTGCCAAACCCCGGCTTAGTACATCTACCCTTTTGGTTTCAGTTTATGTAAGTGCATGCAGAAATAATGTTGCTAAGTGCAATGTAAACTATATTTGGTTACACTAACGCGGCACAGCCACTGGTAGCGCCTCTCTGTGGTTTAGCCTATGGGAAACGCCTACAGCTCCCCTGGTGGTCGTTATACGCAGGTGCAGTTGTCAGATGAAGAACACGCAGGGGTTAAGGATGATCCCGGTGGAATTGCTGTCGTGGGGGATCCTGTGACTGTCAGGCAGTGGTTTGTCGCTGGATTGCTCTGTAACGTCCTCCTGGACCTCCCGCTCCTCTGTATCCATAGCTGGGTTGTTATAGATGAAATAAACCTGAGAGCTGTGTCTGGAGCTGTCACACTGCCTCATCAGCACTAAGGATTTGTGGATGCTCAGCACCCGCCTGGCACCGGTAATGTGGACGGGACTTGTATTGTTGTCGTATTTTACCATGTTCTCGTACTGCTGCGCTCTCCTATACTGCCTGCATGGAGAGAGAAAGACGATAAAGATTGGTCATTGCTGCACGGCTGGCGCAGAATATATGTATAATTATCCGCTATGGCATGTCCTGAGATCAGCGCCTCTTCCGCCCACCCCACCAATTGCATCTACACCGCGGGGGATCTAGACGATATGTAGCAGAGACCATTTGACCGGGCAAATGCTGAGTCCAGGCCTGGCCAACCTGTGGGTCTCCAGCTGTTGTGAAACTACAAGTCCCAACATGCCCTGCTACAGTTTTGCTATTAGGGAATGCTTAAACTGTTGCAGGGAATGCTGGGACTTGTAGTTTCACAACAACTGGAGAGCCACAGGTTGGCCAGGCCTTTACTAGTATATCTTAAATTAAAACCTTTGCCCAGAGAAACAATTGTATCTTTGTGTTGGATGAATCAGGTAACAGGGTCTCAGAGGTATGGCATGCAGACACCTTGGGGGGGTTTCCTGGTACAGTCATTTTGTGTAATATGGACTTCATCATGAAAGATAATATTAGAAAACTTAAAGGAAGATTACATTTCTTTTCTCAAACATCACATTTAAAAATAACCTCCATGAAATCATGAATACAACTGTGATAGGACTAGTAAGAAGACGGGTAATGACTCCACATTTCATCTGGGCTTGAGTCCCCGTCTTCCTACCATTTGGATGCTTCCATCTTATGCTCATTTGTCTGTGACATTGCTGTCGGCTGATATCATGAGTTTGATTTCAAATTCCCTGTAAAAGTTCTAGTCCCAGAATGAGGCGTTTATTCCACTAAATTGTAGCCAACTGAGGCAACGTCCTTCATTGGTGGATGTAGTGTGTTGCCTCCTAGCATGGTCTGAAGTTGTTATATCAGGTGCAAGCACAGCTGGCAAAAAGCAGAAAAAGGTCTTTACCCAAAGGAGAGCAGTTCCGGCTTTGCAGTGAGGGGCAAACAAGTCATCCTTCCTCCACACCATCCATCTACAACCTGAAATCCAGGTGGTTAACCTGTACCTAACAGGTGGCAGCCTTCTCTCTGACACTTACCCCTAAACTAACTGCCTGAGACGGAATCCCAGCACCCCAATACAATCCTGGACAAAAAGTGCATTTAAATGTAAGCGTGCTGCTAACTGACGTGACGACATGAGACGGGCATAAGAAAATGAGTGTAAATTTACTAAGAATCACGTCTGGCCGAGATGCCATTCCCGGGCTTGTTTACCCTGCTTTTCCAACAGGGAGAGTTACTAAAGGCAAACACGGGTGTAAAATCATGATCCTCTCTACAAGAAGGGGTAACAGGCAAATAGAAGTAAATACACCATCAGCCAAACTTGCAAGTGCTTTCTATAGACAGGAATAGGACACGGGGATTTACCAAGGGTCGTGATTGCCAACACGGGTATAAAGCAATGAAAATTCGGTCCAAAACAAGTTTGAAGTAGACTACACCCTGAGCAGCGTGTTTAGCAGCAGCATGCACAGATCAGTGTGTAATAAATCCATTAACTGGTTAAAATAAAAAATGACGTGGGGTCCTCCCTCCTAAGCATAAACAGCCCCTGGCTCTTTGATCCGGCCCTGGTTCTAAATTTGCGTAGAGGTCCCCCATATTTTTAGAACCAATCCAGGCTCCACTGGGGAAGGGAGGAGGGGGTTATGCCACAGCCAGGGGACACATTTGACGGGGTCGCCTGGCCAAAGCAATCCCCTCCCCGCAACTAGTCAGCTCAGGTTGGGAATTCCTGGGGAGGTGGTGACCCTCTTTTGGTGTATCCCAGGGAGGGGGTATCGCCCGCACCCCTGAGCGGTGGTTGCGATGTTGATAGGTGTAGAGAGCAGATTGAAAGTAATGTCTTTTACATTAGGACCACAGGTCCCAGCAAGCACCCCCCGCATGCCTGTACTTGGACAACCACAAGTTCCAGCATGCAGCGCATTAAGGGCATGCTGCTAATTATATGCCTCCTGTAAAAAAAATATTAAAATAATGACCGTACACACACACACAATGTTTTATTCTTTTATTACACATGTGCTTACAGTACATACTTTTCTTGTCCCCTGTGTCAGTCGGTCCCCTTTTCCAGTAGCATCCCAGGCAATGTCCGGTCCTCTTCTCCAGTAGCATCCCAGGCAATGATCGGTCCTCTTCTCCAGTAGCATCCCAGGCCTTGATCGGTCCTCTTCTCCAGTAGCATCCCAGGCGATGATCGGTCCTCTTCTCCAGTAGCATCCCAGGCGATGATCGGTCCACCAGTAGCATCCCAGGCGATGATTGGTCCTCTTCTCCAGTAGCATCCCAGGCAATGATCGGTCCTCTTCTCCTGTAGCATCCCAGGCAATGATCGGTCCTCTTCCCCAGTAGCATCCCAGGCCCTGATCGGTCCTCTTCTCCAGTAGCATCCCAGGCAATGATCGGTCCTCTTCTCCAGTAGCATCCCAGGCAATGATCGGTCCTTTTCTCCAGTAGCATCCCAGGCAATGATCGGTCCTCTTCTCCAGTAGCATCCCAGGTGATGATTTGCATCCCATAGTAGCATCCTTGGGTAAGAAAATAAACTGAGGGCCTGATTCAGACCCGCTCGCAAGCTGGTCGATGTTGCCCAAGTGCGCATGCGAACGATGGAGGTGGCTCCATCATGCGCATGTGCGAGACCCGAATAACAACGGCCAAGCCATCGTTATGGGTCTCGCACCAAAGGGGGCGTGCTGTCGATGGTGATTGACAGCACGCCCTCTTTGGTGGGCGTGTCGGGGGCGTGGCTGGGGTCTTGTCGCAAGCCCGATGGTTTTGACCATCGCGACCCTCATTTTGGCCGCTCGCTATAACTGTGGGTGGTCACCCACAGCTATGCTAGCGGCCAGGAGGCCGCTCCAAAAAGTAGGAGGGACGGCCCTGATTCAGATGGACATATCAGTGTTATACATGCGGTGCTGAGCGTGACACGTGTGTTCCTGTACCTGGGCCCTCCCAGCCAATCAGTGGCTGCAACCATGGGAATAGGCTGGTGATTGGCTGCGAATTACTGTTAGCGGGCTGGCTGTTGATTGACAGACTGTCACTCTGCCTGTTACCATGGTAGTGACCGCTGATGAGTTGTAGCAACAGATGTGGGTCCTGTCACATTCACGAGCGGTGCTGTGTATACAGCGCTGCCTACGGCAGTCACACCCACTTACCCTCTGTCCTTTACGGTAGTCACACCCACTGGCACTCCTAGACCATCTCATCAAGGGGTACCTCCATCGGGGCCTTTCTGTTTCCATGTTGTAAATAACTATAGCTGCTACCTCTGCCGTTGCCTTGCAACAACATTGTCTGTATTAGAGGTGTGGGACGCCACTCTCTAACAGAAACCCAGTATAAACAAGACTCCATATGACTTTTTAACAATCGGGTAATCCCAGATAAGGAGGAACCCTCTTGTGCTTTTCGCTACTGTAATTTAATTTAATTCTTACCCTCCCACTAGGGCAACTAACACCTGGCTGCTTATGCGGGCATAAAGGTCACTAATATAGCAATGTTTATTATACATGCCCGTGTCCTGCTTTGTATTGTATTGTACTGTAAGTCACTGGTTACTTATTTGTTTATGTACTTTGTAAGGCGCTGCGGAACACTTGTGGCACCATATAAATAAATGATAATAATCATTAGATCCTCTTTCTACAACAATTATGTTGTCAAGACTTATTACTAACATTTCCTTTTATTATTTTTGTAATTATACAATTTTTCCTTGCATAATTTTTGCTTACCACAAATATTTTCCCCTATATGTCCCCTTTTTTTCTCGTCTATACATGTTAAAATGTCTGTTCGCTATTAACGGTGAGTAAAGGTTTTTTTTTTTTTTTTTTTTGTTTATTATACCCTCATTTATTATTGAATTCATGGACACAGACTTACTATCATTATATATAAGCCATATTAGGTCACTTGCATTCTAATTCTAGTGGCGCAATTTGCTATTCTCTCTATTTTGACTGTAACACGAAGGGCACGGGGGTCCTTTCATTTGCATCTTTGCCGCCTATTGCACACCCATTTTTAGTGAGCGTGAGGTAATTTATTTATTTTTTGCTACGTCCGGCTGGATCAGGTTTCGCTTTGTTTTCTTACCCAAGGATGCCTACTGGAGAGGAGGACTCCTCTTTTCCTTGGATGCTATTGAACGCAGTGACCAACTGGCACCAGGGACAAGGTAAGTATGTAGTGTTAGTGGGGGTAAGTAATTAGTGTGAGCGAGTAAATGAGTGCATGTGTAATAAAAGATTAAGGGGTCTAGTTACTAAGCAATGTTAGGAGACAGAGTGAAAAGTGATAAGGTGCCAGCCAATCAGCTCCTAACTGTCATTTATCAAACACAGCCTGTGAGATGACAGTTGGGAGCTGATTGGCTGGCACCTTATCCCTTTTCACTCTGTCTCCTAACACTGCTTAGTAAATAGACCCCTAAAACTTTTGGTGTTTGTGTATGTTTTGATTTTTCAATTTCAGAATAATGTACCGACAACGGCTTTCCGCATTCTCCCCTGGGTGGGAATGTTGGAGAGGGGAGGATAGGATCATGTGTATAATAAAATAGCAAAGAGGTTATTTTAATTGCCGAAAAAATATGTTAAAAAGGTTTCTTACTAAAAATACCCTAAATGATCTACTCCAGACAAAGGCTTCTATTTGCTGAGGGGTTAACTCGTCCTCCAGAACAATATCTCTCTCTATGATGGCGAAACAAAGTGACCGGTGGGATAGATCATCCTCTTGCAGCAGTGAGAGAGGAGGGTTTGGCAGCTAAATGCCTTACATGAGTAATAAGAGTTTGGGTCTCTAATTTGCTGTCACACAGCAAGAGGTACGGAGGGGAGATTGCTTCTTAAAGTGGTTTGGAACGAGACCTACTGCCATGGAGATGCATTGTATTTGTGTCTTGGATGCCTGCCCAGGTGCCATAGAGAGAAAGAAGAAACTCAGCTGTTGTCAGGCCGTAGCCCATGGCTTGTAGGGGCGGCGGTTCTGTCGCTGGTTTGTAGGTGTTTTTCCCATGCAGCCTACTCTACATAATACAGGAGAAAAATCGTCAAGATGCCCAGTGCATATGGCACTTCGTTGAAGTAGTGCTTTGTGAGTCCACTAGGGGGAGACAGGAGTTAATTATGGGAAGTGTGGAATGGTCTAACGCAGGTTGGCTCTTGTATTAGAACGGTTATGGTTTTTGGCATTAGATTGTGTTGCCGCACTTGTAACAGGAGAGAAAGTTTGGGTTCCCATTTATGGCCAAAAACTAAGTGCTGTATTTCCATACCCACAAATTGCTCCTTAGGTTTCGCATCCAGGGGTCCATTTTTTTTTTATTTTTTTTTTTACAAACATCAAGCTATGACTAATTCACTGCATAGCATATCCCCAGAAAGGACTTGAATTTATATAGAACATAGGGGTAAATGAAACAATTTTGTTTTACGGAGTTACTGATACAAGTTTGTTAAAAAGAAAAAGTTTAATACATTTTTCCCTCTCTTTAAAACAACAAGCGACACATTTTACAGTCCTAGACCGGTGATTCCCAACCTCGGTCCTCAAGGCATACTTAACAGTCCAGGTTTTAGTGATATCCATGCTTGAGCGCAGATGGTTAAATCAAAATATCTGAGGTACTAATTAAGACACCTGTGCTCAGGTATGGCTATCCTCAAAACCTGGACTGTTAGTGTGCCTTGAGGACCGTGGTTGGGAACCCCCTGCCCTAGACGATGACAAAAAGGTTGTGATCTAGAACAAAAAGTTTACACAGTAAAGCATTGCATGTCAGTTCACCCCCTTTAAATGACCAGCATTCTACTCCAATACACACAACTGCTTACACTTAAAAAGTACACCCACTACTGAACATATTAATGAGCTTAGGGCCTGATTCAGAGCCACTCGTAAGCGGCCGCTCGTTCGTTCCGAGCGATGTTTGCCCAACTGCGCATGCGTACGGATCGTAATATGCATGCGCGAACCAGTCAGTGCGGCCGAAAATCGTTTGTTCGCTAAATAGCGAATGCCTGCTATTTGGAGTGACAAGAGGAGGCGTATGTGGGTGGTAACAGGGGAAGGTGCTTGAAAACGGGGCGTGCTTAAAGGTCAAAACGGGCGTTTTATGGGTGTGCATAATTAATACAGCAGCGTCATTGACCACGTCACTGGGTTATTTTATAGTCAGAACTGCTCGCAAGATTGCGGTATGAAAAACCAACCACAAGAATAGCGAGCAGTTCATACGCTGGTCAATGTACTCGATTAATCTAATAAATAGCGGACATGACGTAGGATGCGAACGGCCAGGGGGCGCAGCTTTCCAAAAAATGACTGCAAGTTTTGTTCGCTCATTCAGACCTAGAGGCGTGAACAGACCGCAAAGAGCGAACGGTTCATTTGAATAGCTACCCCTTTTTACTGAACGAGCGAGCGCAAATAGCGTCCGGCTCTGAATGAGGTCCTTAGTATTATGTCATTGTATCTATGAAGTGAAATATTTATAAGAACTGTGCCATGTGAGATTGTAGAGCAAAGACCCCCCCCCAACTTAATTTTAAGATGCACCCTCATGGGTGTATGAGGTAAAATGAGAGATGCTGTGATTGTGAAGTATCCAAACGTTTTAACAGCAGATATAATTGCAATTTTTTAATAATAGATAACCTTGCAAATGATTATCATTGAGCCAACAGGGAGATAACGAGACACAAACCATCTAAATGACATCCACACGATACCATACACCCGTCGCGTGTAACTCACCTGTTGCGTTTGTGGTAGGTAATGCCACATGTGATGGCTGATGCAATTAGTATTACGATGGCGAGGGACACCGCCGTGATGCTGAAGATTTTGAGGGCTGGAAGATAAGGAAACATGGCTCATAATGGATCCTTATAGCTCCGTTCTAGTAACAGACGCAACAAATTGGCCTCATTTACATTCATTTGTGATGCAGGAATATTGTAATTGGCGCAGCCTGGAATGGTCATTACGGACCGCAGCGGTTTATCTAATGGCTAATGAGAACCCGCGTGCAGCCCCCTCCATTTTTTTTTATGGGTATAAAAATTTTCCAGAGCCCTATTTCTAAACACTGAGGGGTAAATTTACTAAAGGTCGATTTGGGGTTTTTGTGCTATTTGAAGTTGATTTTCATTCGTTTTTGCAAATCAGAGATTTACTAAAGGCAAAACCAATTATATAACCAAATATCAATACATAGACAAGATCCCTGATTTTGCTTCAGTTGGTTTTAAAAATGAACAAAAATCGTTAAAAAAAAACAAAAAACCTACTGATAAATCACCTAAACAATAGACCTGCCTATCACTACTGTATGATCTGTGCAGGCTATCACTACTGTATGATCTGTGCAGGCTATCACTACTGTATGATCTGTGCAGGCTATCACTACTGTATGATCTGTGCAGGCTATCACTACTGTATGATCTGTGCAGGTTATCACTACTGTATGATCTGTGCAGGCTATCACTACTGTATGATCTGTGCAGGCTATCACTACTGTATGATCTGTGCAGGTTATCACTACTGTATAATCTGTGCAGGCTATCACTACTGTATGATCTGTGCAGGCTATCACTACTGTATGATCTGTGCAGGTTATCACTACTGTATGATCTGTGCAGGCTATCACTACTGTATGATCTGTGCAGGTTATCACTACTGTATGATCTGTGCAGGTTATCACTACTGTATGATCTGTGCAGGCTATCACTACTGTATGATCTGTGCAGGTTATCACTACTGTATGATCTGTGCAGGTTATCACTACTGTATGATCTGTGCAGGCTATCACTATTGTATGATCTGTGCAGGCTATCACTGCCGTATGATCTGTGCAGGTTATCACTACTGTATGATCTGTGTAGGTTATCACTACTGTATGATCTGTGCAGGTTATCACTACTGTATGATCTGTGCAGGCTTCTCAGGGATAAAAGCAGTGAAAGAATTAAAAAAAAATGCTTGGAGTCCCCCTTATTTTCCATTAACCAGCACTGGGCTGAACTGGCTGCGGGGTTACACTATAGCAGGGACACACACAACGTGGGGTCCCCCCCAAATCCATAACTAGCCCAGGACCTTTCAGCCTGGTCTGGTCATGGAAAATAATAGTGTAGGGTTTACCCTATTTTCCATTAATCAGCATCGGGCTGAACCAACCGGAGGGATTACACTATAGCAGGGAGACACAGCATGGGGTCCCCCTGCCATAATGTAAACCAGCCCCAAACTAGTCAACCCACGGATGGCAATGCACAGAAAGTGGGGACCCCCAAAATAAATTGAGGTCCCCCTTCCCGAGGGGTAACCAGCCCTGGGCTAACCAATCAGCGGACAGTTTCTATGACAACGCCCGCTGATTGGCTAAGAGTGGTCTGACGCTTAGCCAATCATGGCTATAGTATAGGAACCCATGTGGGCTCTGTCATTTGGTGCGCTGTATTGCATACAGCATAGCTGTACGTTTGGGGTGGAAAGTTCTGGTTCTCTATTTTAAGAAGACCTTGGACTTCTACCTGGAGAAGGGTAAAGACCCCCTATAGGGAGAAGGTAAGTATATAGTGTGAGTGTTCATGAATGTGTCATAAACAGATAAATCACCCGAGGTGTGTACTGTGTTTTTAAAAAAAAATATTTTCTTCAAAGTGATGGAGTAAGTGCCAGCGGCCACTTCCTGACCGGGCGTGATGGTACTTGTGGTTCTCCAAAGACCCGCATGCCGGGGCAGACCTGCTGGGACCTGTCATCCCACTGTAAAGAACACTACTATTACTCACTTTAACCCATTAACCCTGCACCCGCCATCACCAGGGGTGCAGGGAATAGCAGTGCTGGTTGAAAACAGGGGGACTCCACGCTGGTTTTCCCCACGATTTTTCCTGATCTGACCAGGCTGAAAGATCTAGGGCTGGTTATGGATTTAGGGGAACCCCATTTACAAAAAAAAAAAAAAAAAAAAGGTTTACTCATACTTTTAATCTTAAGAAGCCTGCACAGATCATATTGATCATAGTGATCTGTGCAGTGCTTCTTTTTTTTTATAATTTGTATTCGTGTTTTAGGTTCTATTTGCATTCGGTTGAAAGTTTTAAAACCGAATGCATTTTACACCTGCCAAATCCGATGGTAATCGCAATCGATTTTGGAATCGACTTCAAAATCGATTGTTCGTTAATGTGCAATTTGGACAGTGAAACACGAAGTTGAGTTCAGGCAATGTAAGTCGACTTTGAATTTGACTACAAAATCGACCTTTAGTATATTTAACCCCTAGCATTCAGGACCTCCTCTGTCCTCATTTACTAATATGCTGATCAGCTGCAGCTCATTGTTCCGCATAAAGCGGCTGCGTATAGTATGTGCTTGGAAATAATTGCAGATCTATCCTTGTATTCAGTGCTCGCCGCATAACGCGACCGCATCTATCCATCCATCACTCTTAGCGCACATTTGCAACGATCACTATACCTGGCACAAGAGACCCATCTGAAATCAGACAGATCTTGGCGTATGCGATTGCGGATCTCTGAATAGCCCGCAATTCCCCTTACGCAGCTGTGATACACCCTCAGGCCCCTTACACTACATGGGGATGCCCATTTACCACCCAGTTACATTCATCCATATAGTAGCGATGCGGCTGAGGCGGACATATGCGCAGTGCGAAAAACTGTAAGATACGCCTCCAAAACAGACTTGCATCCTGTTCTCAATCAGTCTATGGGGCATATTCAATTGGGGGCGAGAAAATCAAAAATCCCGCACCTGCGAGGTTTTCCTGTAGGTGCGTCATTTTTGCTATTCAATTAGGTGCAGATTTTTTCTTTTTTTGAGCCCTGGGAGTTTTTTATTCTCGCACCTCCAGGGCAAGTGTGATTTTTTTTTTTCTAAAATTATTAATTTTAGGAAAAATCAGTGGGACTTGCTCTGGGACCCCGGCGGCAAAAATCCCTTGAGGACTAATTAAGCAATTGGCGCTGGGAGAACTACATATCCCAGCAGCCCTTGCTCCTCCCACCAGCCCCTGGAGCCTCCCAGTAGCCCCCGGGACTCCTAGCAGCCCCCTCTCCAGTGAGAAGATAGAGGAGAGGCTACCGGAGACCCCCCTGCAAAATTTTTTTTTTTAATGCGGCGCTGGGTTTTCAGAGCTGAAAACCCCGCAACCACTTTTTTGTAATTGGATACCACGGGTATCGGCAGCGCACATACCCGCCGTAATCCAAAATTGGGCACGAGTTTTTTTCCTCGCTAAACCTCGCGCCCAGTTGAATATGCCCCTATGGGCATCTCGTAGGCTAGAGACTGAACACTTTTACCCCATTCTTAGCTCCTAATAGGAGGAGGGGGGTGCACATTGCTGCTCCTGCTAATTGCCAGCTGCTTGGCGTACATAACTAGCTCACCACGTTGTGACTAGCATTCACTGAGCTGCATTTCATGCCACTAAGCACACAAAACAAGGGCAATCGGAGTCCCTCTGCGGTCTTACATACATCTTAACCCTCTGGCTGCCGGTATTAGCCTCTCCAGCTGTATTCAGTGGGAGAGTTGACCAGTATTCCAGCTGGTGAACCAGATAAATAGGACACGGACAATTAGAGGCATCCAAGTAACCCACAGAGAGGATCAGCGAGATCTGAAAGTCTGGGAAAAGTTTTTGTCTGGAAGTTTGGAAACTCTGAAAACTTTCTCTCACCTAGTAGGTCCTCCTGCACCACCAGCTCCCCTCCGCTCGTCCTGTTACCGCTGAGGAGACGCGAGGTGTCCGAGCTGTTTATGCCCATGCTGCCACTGACAGGGAGACCCTCGATTACTGCGTTTCTAGGGCCAACTCATGAGACTTTGTTTGGCCAGAAGGGATTCCCATGGCAACAGCTGTTGTTTTAAAGTTTTGCTGCCCTTTTTATCTTGGTTTTCTTTTGGTCCTGGTCTTCAGTTTAAAGTCGCAGGTCCTCAGATTTGCCTGGGAGGGGGAATGTAGGGTGGAAATTGTGATTATTCCAGAGAGCTGCACTGTATCTTATAGTTGTCTGAGGCTCTGAAAGTTCCTGCTAAATGTTTTAGTTGGCACCAGACGACCAGCAAGCAAAGCAATAATAATAATGATCTGGTGTAAAACAGTTCACGGCAAAAATTAGGTGGGGGAGGCCCAAACATGTCATCCACATTGTATCCATAACTAAGGGCTATATATAGCAGTGCAAATCTTTATATGGAAATGGTGGATGGTGTGCACTACACGCTGCCTCCACCCATATAACTGACCCACTGTGCCTCCGACATGTGGTACTAGTTTACTACACATGTGCTCCTTCACTACGCCATCTTTTTCCTCATAGCACTCACAGAGCATGGACATGCCTCTGTGACTTTAATGCCAGTAAAACCCCCACAGTAGTGGCATAGCTGGAGTCTTTGGAGCCCGGGTCAAGATGAAAAACGGAGCGCCCCCCGCCCCAACTGTGAGCGCACGCTGGAGGCCACATGGCTCAAGGTGGACAGCCATGGAAAAATGGGGGCGTGTCAACATGACATACTACCATTTCTTGTCACTCTGGAAACATTCCTTTCCATTCTATGTGCACCTTAATGCCCCCATAAGTAGTGCCCCTTATGCAAAGTCCCTTGTAATAGTGCCCCAATTAGTAATGCCCCTTATACAGTGCCCCCAGTGGTGCCCCATATGCAGTGCCCCCAATACAATACCCCTTACACAATGCCCCTAGTAGTGCCCCTTAAACAGTGCCTCCAATAGTGCCCCTTATACAGTGCCCCTTATACAGTGCCCACAGTAGTAGTGCCCCCTTAAACAGTGCCTCCAGTAGTGCCCCTTATATAGTGACCCCAGTAGTGCCCCCAAATGTAGTGCCCCTTATACAGTGCCCTCAGTAGTAGTGCCCCTTAAACAGTGCCTCCAGTAGTGCCCCTAATACAATGCCCCAGTAGTGCCCTTTACATATAAAACACAGACACAACAACAAACACAAAACTATACTTACCCCAATCCCCACTCCTGTGCCCTCCACCATCCGCTCCTCCCGTCCCGCTCGGCACTATGGGAGAGATGACATGACTTCTCTCCCTTCACCCACTGTGAGAGCCGGAAGGTGGAGCTCATGAGTGAGCTCCAGCCTGGTGCCGGTTGTGGGTGCAGCAGCCAATAAGAATCTAACTCTTATTGGCTGCAGTGCTAAAACAAACACACCGCCAGCGGTGGTGGTGGTGTTTGTTTTAGTGTGTAGTCCGACGGCGCCCAGGGCACGTGCCCTGCTCGACCCCGCCATGTTACTCTAATGCCTCACAGTGTGCCCCCAATCCTTTGTGCCACCACTGCATAGTACTAGGAGCATACCACTTTGCCACCAGAAGCATAGGTGCTATTATCACCTGGCACACCACAATGCCAGCATACCCTTATTGCTCTAAGCTACATCCAGCACAGAAACTGCCTTGCACCTGTTTAACCCTGTGTCCAAGCCAAGTTAATCTACCTGGTTAATAGACCTAAGACCTGGTAAGTTGCCTCCTGTGTGCACTAACTGCCACTCACACACCTGCTGCTCAATTCAGCAAGCAAAACCTGTACTCCCTAGGCCCAGAGTACCATTAAGGGTCACACTCTACTAAACTCTGTTAACAGTTTATGGGCTTAGCTAACTCTGGGCCTGATGCTGAGCGTTCGCAAGCGGGTCGATGTTGGGCCAGTGCATATGCGCACGACGGACCCGGCTCCGTCGTGCGCATGCGCGAGACCCGGATAGCGACGGGCAAGCCGTCGCCATGGGTCTCGCTACAAAGGGGGCGTGCTGATGATGGTGAGTGACAGCACTCCCCCTTTGGTGGGCTTCCCAGGGGCGTGGCTGGCCAGACGGAGGCGTTCCCATGGGATAGAGCCAAAAGCACTCCAGGGCTTGCAGCAGATGAGACCCTACCACATGGGTCTCATCACAAGCCCGATGGTCGCGATGGTCTTGACCATCGCCACCATCTTTTTGGCCACTCGCTATAGCTGTGGGTGGTTACCGACAGCTATGCGAGCGGCCAGGAGGCCGCTCTAAAATTCAGAGGGACGGCCCTGATTCAGAGCGAGCGCTCTTTCATAGCGTCCAGCTCTGAATCAGGGCCTCTGTTAATAGGTTATGGGCCCAGCCTCGGTCCAATCGCATGCAAACAGGTTTTGAACCCAAGCTGCCACCATGAAAGTCTCTGGCTTCCAAAGTCCAGAAACCCTGGTGTGAAGACAACTGATACCAAGATTACAGACTGCAGTGGCACAGAATAAGAGAAGCTGAGTGAGTATGGACAGACACTTGTTTACCTGTATGATATAAGTTAGCTGTGCAGAAATCAGCATGACTTTTGTAAAGCTGACAGGTGCAGAAAATTATGCTACATGGATGTTTGCTATGGAAATCCGGTTAAAATGGGAAAAGCTACAGTATGGACAGTTACCAGCTACCCTGGTGATAATCCAAGCTCACAAGTAGACAGAGCTATGGGAACACTACTGTGGAACCATATGTGTATTCTATTATTCACGGGAAAATGACCACACTTGATATTTTGGTGACTTTACAAATGGCTTATGAAGATAAAAGGCTAATGAGAGGATTTAACTTGAGGCACACATAGCACTAAAGCTTAGAGCATGTAAGGACATGAACGAATATATAGACATAATAGATGATGAGGAGGTTGCAATGGTGATGCTGCAAAACCTTATGCAAGAGTACGACTTCTTGAAAGTGGCTCTACAGTCTAGTACAATGAATCTAACTACAGAGAATGTATGTGCTAAAGTATTGCGATTTCAAGATGGCATAAATATAGAATCAAATGCTGAAAATTATGTTCTATCTAAAAGTACAAAGCACAAATACATAGGTATAGATATTTTGCATGTCACAATTTGGGACATAAGCCCTCAGAATGCAGATCAAGTTAATCAAGTGCCACCTCATCACCTGAACGTGACATAGGGAATTAGCAATTAGCATCAAATGTAGCAGACAGTACTTGTACCTGCAATACGCTGACTGCTTTCCATTTCTCCCCATACTACCCCATCCTGTTCCCTTTCCTCCTTTTCTACCTACTCTCCCTGTCCCTTCCTGGGAGCCGCGCTGTGTTTTGATTTTTGTTTTCTCTCTCTGCTCTGTTCATTTTACACTCCTGTGCTCGTCCGGCTCACTGTTACGTATATGGCATGCTCACGGGTGGCTGCCATTTCTGGTACTCCATAGGCAGGATGAACAACACGTGGAACAATTTATTTAGTAGTTATCTTGTTAGTCATTGTCCATGTTCCCCTTATATTTCTTACATCCATGTATTGCCTATCTGTTACACTGTAACCTAAGTAGTGCGCCAAAGATGGCTGCCTCTCCTGGTGCTCTCATGTGCAGGATGAGCAATGCATGGACCTGATGGTTTTGTAAAGATCATGTATCTCGCTTTAGTATTCTGTAGTTCATCCATTACTTGTCCTCTCTTCCAGATATTTCTTCTTCTGCCCAGTGTAACCTATGTAGTTTGCCTAAAATGGCTGCCTTGCCTGGTACCTTTATGAGGGGTATACATAATCCTTGGAATTTATGACCCAGAATGGCTGCCTCACCTCGGGTGTGTACATGGTTTTCTGTGTTTTTGCAAATCTAATCCTCTGTTTTATGTTCATGATTTCTGTAAAGTGCTTTGAGTCCTTTTCGGAGAAAAGCGCTATATAAATGAAAATTATTATTGTTATTATTACTATACTTTAATATGGAGCTCCTGATCATTAGCAGAATGCAAATATTTCAACGAGTTTGTATAATCCTTAGTCTGGAGACTTCATAAAAGGTTCAAACTTCCTCCCCTGCCAGCGTAAATGACTATCCGAGTGCTATAAATCCTTATAGGGAAACTCAGTCTTGTATTAATTATTCCTGATGCATTGAAGCGAGTTATCTAAAGCGCCAGAAGAGGGTAAGACCATTTATGTTGTGTAAATGGCGCTGCATAATGTAAATTTGTAAGTACGTGATAAGTTACAAGGCTACTATTTTCATTTCCGTAGCTCCAAGTGTATTCCACAAAGTAGAGCAGGAGGTAATCAATCAGTCCAGGAGACCGAACTAGGTGCTGCAGACACAAAGTCTCATGAATCAGGTACCCAGCTCTTCAGGGGTCCACGAGATGTCCCTGCTTAGTGATATATCTGATGCCTATTTGGGGTGGGGGCCAGCCCGGACAGACGCTACTCCCTATTTTACTTGGCTGACGCAACTCTATTGAAATCGCCTCTGACAATCAGATGAGAATAAAGTTTATGATATTTAATAAAAATTGCTTATTGCAGTGGTTCCCAAACTCAGGGCTTGATTCAGCAAGGATGGCAATTGCTAAGCTGCACGCAGGTTATAGATATGATGTATACACGCAGGCTATAGATATGATGTATGCACGCACGCTATAGATATGATGTATGCACGCAGGCTATAGATATATGATGTATACACGCAGGTTATAGATATGATGTATGCACGCAGGCTATAGATATGATGTATGTATGCAGGCTATAGATATATGATGTTTACACGCAGGCTATAGATATGATGTATGCACGCAGGCTATAGATATGATGTATACAAACAGGCTATAGATATGATGTATACACGCATTCTATAGATATGATGTATGTATGCAGGCTATAGATATGATGTATGTATGCAGGCTATAGATATGATGTATGTATGCAGGCTATAGATATATGATGTATGCACGCAGGCTATAGATATGATGTATACACACAGGCTATAGATATGATGTATACACACAGGCTATAGATATGATGTATGCACGCAGGCTATAGATATGATGTATACACGCAGGCTATAGATATGATGTATGCACGCAGGCTATAGATATGATGTATACACACAGGCTATAGATATGATGTATGCACGCAGGCTATAGATATGATGTATGCATACAGGCTATAGATATGATGTATGTACCTCTAGCTATACCTTTAAGGTAGCCGTTAGAGTCCAGATAGACAGGAAGTAGATGTCAGAACTGGAGTTCCTAAGAAGGCCGCTGGTGGAACAAATGATGCGGGGAGAGATGAGAATCTGGTTGTTGCGGTCTTTAAGAACCGATAATGCGGCTAATGCCGATGGTGTGGCTAATGAGCAGATGAAAGTGGCCAATGGGCCGTTGTTGCAGCTGGCGAGCCGATGTTGTGGTGCTGGAAAGCGATGGGTGCTGCAGCTTGAGGAGCCGATGACAGCACGAGGATGCAGGAGCTGTGATGCTAGCCGATGTCCTGGAGGCGCTGCTGGTCGTGTGGCGGCTGAGTGCCGATGATAGAACCTGGTACAGATTGAGGCTGGAATGACAGCGCTGCAGAAGTTGCTGGGGGAGTCGGTAAGGAAGCTGAGTCCTCCCTCAGTGTCAACCGACAGCAGATAACAGCTGGTGCTGCAGCTAGGAGAGCTGGAGGCAGCACGAGGACAGCCGAGAGGAAGTGTGTCCTGGAGCAGTCGGAGGAGATACCAAGGAGTTGTAGCAAGTAAGTAATGCTGACCATGCAGCAGAGCCGAGCACTGACGTAAACGCTATAGCCGGCGAGGCAGCAACAGTTCAGTGAGTTTAAATAGAGGAAGGACTCATCAGGTGACATGGGAGGAACCCAGCCCAGGTCTCAGACGTCCGGATCTCCTGGGGGCAGGTCCAATGGGAACAGGATCTGGAGCAGGAGAATCTTGAGCCATGTACAAGCCCTGGACTGGACTTGTAACAGTACCCCCCCTTGACGCTGGGTTGAAGAACCCTTAGAGCCTGGTTTAAATGGGAAGTCCCGGAATAATGCCTTCTTCAGCCTGGGAGCATGTAAGGCGTCTTCTGCCACCCATGACCACTCTTCAGGTCCATAGCCCTTCCAGTGCACCAGAAACTGGAGGTGACCCCTAGAAACTCTAGAATCCAGGATTCTTTCAACAATGAATTCTTGTTGGCCTTGAACCTCCACTGGTACGGGTGTGGATACCCAAGGACTCCCAAACTGGGCAGAGGTGGCAACAGCCTTAAGAAGGGAGCAATGGAATGAGTTGTTAATCCTGAGAGGAGCTGGTAACTGAAGTCTGAAAGTCACTGGGTTGACTTGTGTGATGATCTGAAAAGGACCAATTAACTTGGGGCCGAGCTTCTTAGTGGGTTGACTAATTCTGATGTCCCTGGTAGAAAGCCAGACCAGATCTCCTCTCTGAAAGGTAAATGGCCTTCTACGTTTGTCCACGATCCTCTTGGCCCGGGCTGAGGCTTTGGTCAAATTCGCATGGACCTTACACCAAATGCGCCGTAATTTGGAGACCACCGGTGGGTCCGTGGATGAAGGGAAGCTGACATCAAACGAATTAGCCCTAGGGTGTTCACCCATAATGCAGAAGAATGGTGACACCGCAGAAGCAGAATGGCATGAGTTGTTACAGGCAAATTCAGCTAAAGGCAAATATGACACCCAGTCATTCTGGTACTTGAAGATGTGGCACTGCAGATATTTCTCTAGGGTCTGATTGGCTCTCTCTGTTTGCCCGTTGGATTGTGGGTGATATCCAGACGACAGGCTAAAATGTATCCCCAGGGCAGAACAGAAATGTTTCCAGAAAACTGCAATGAATTGCGACCCTTGGTCAGAAACCACATCGACTGGTAACCTGTGCAATCGGAAGACATGTTGTATGAACAAGCTTGCCAGTTCTTTAGCAGATGGAAGCTTTGGCAGTGGAATACAATGAACCATCTTGCTGAACCTGTCCACCACCATCCAAATCACGGAACAACCAGCCGAAATGGGAAGATCCACAATAAAGTCCATGGCAATGTGGGTCCAAGGTCTCCTAAGTATAGAAAGTGGAAGTAACAGGCCTGAAGGAGCTGTTCGAGGAGTCTTATTCCAAGCACAGAACTCGCATGCCAGGATGAATTCCCACACATCCTGGGTCAACGACGGCCACCAAACAGAGTGAGAGAGCAATACACATGTTTTATTGATGCCAGGGTGTCCAGAAGCTCTACTAGCATGGAAATTTAGTAAAACGGCTCTTCTGAACCTCTCTGGAATAAATAATCGATTAGAAGGCTTCTTCGAAGGTGATTCAGATTGGTAGGCTTGAATCAGGTCCACCAGATCTCGATTAAAGGCACAATGGAAGGAAGAATCTGGAAGGACAACCTCATTGGTCCCAACAGTCTGTTGAATAGGTTCGAAACTTCTGGACAGAGCGTCAGCTTTGATGTTCTTTGAGCCCGGCCAAAAGGAAATGAGAAAATTGAAGCGGGTAAAAAATAATGCCCAACGTGCTTGTCGTGAGTTCAACCTCTTGGCGGATTGGATATAGGACAGATTTTTGTGGTCCGTAAGAACAGAAATCCGATGCTTGGCCCCCTCTAGCCAATGTCTCCAGTCCTTGAAAGCCCACTTGATTGCTAGCAACTCCCGATTATCATCATCATAGTTGCGTTCCGCAGAAGAAAATTTACGGGAAAAAAAAGCACATGGGTGTAGTTTATCATCAGAAGGATTTCTTTGTGACAACACCGCTCCAGCTCCCACTTCAGAAGCATCAACCTCTATGACAAACGGAAGAGCCGGATTGGGATTTCAAAGTACTGGTGCCTGGGTAAATGCAACTTTGAGGATTTTGAAAGATTGGACCGCCTTGTCTGACCAGTTAAGGGTGTCTGCTCCTTTTTTGGTCAGGTCCACAATGGGTGCCACAATATCTGAAAATTATCTAATGAATCAACGGTAATAGTGCGAAAAGCCAAGGAACTGCTGGATGGCTTTAAGAGAGTTAGGCTGAACCCACTTAAGTATAGCCTCAACCTTCTGGAGATCCATCAAAAATCCCTGAGACGAGATGGTATATCCCAAGAAGGAAACCTGCGAGACGTCGAAGTCACACTTTTCTAATTTAGTGCACAGATGATTCTCTCGCAGCTTTTGAAGAACCTGCCATACGTGCTGGTGATGCTGAGCTGGTGATTGATAAAAAATTCAAATGTCGTCCAGATATACAACAACAAAGACCCCCAGGAACTCACGAAGGATGTCATTGATCAGGTCCTGAAAAACAGCCGGAGCGTTGGATAATCCAAAAGGGCATAACCAGATACTCGTAATGCCCAGAATGTGTAATGAAAGCCGTTTTCCATTCATCCCCTTCTTTGATACGAATTAAGTTGTACGCTCCACGAAGATCAATTTTGGAGAAGATACTAGCTTGACGTAGCTGATCAAATAACACCAGAATGAGAGGTAAGGGATATGAATTTTTTACTGTGATATTATTGAGTTCTCGATAGTCAATGCAGGGATGTAGAGATCCATCTTTTTGCCCTACAAATAAGAACCCAGCTCCTACAGGTGATCTGGAAGGGCGTATAAAACCTTTAGTAAAAGCATCCTCGATGTATTCTCTCATCGCTTTCTCCTCGGGTACTGAAAAAAGGTACAACCATCCTTTGGGTAGTTTAGCATTTGGCACTAAGTTGATTGCACTAAGTTGATAGTCATAGGACCTATGTGGAGGAAGAACGTCCGCAAGTTTTTTGGAAAAGACATCAGCATAATCTTGGTATTGAGACGGAATAGCTGTACTATGTGGAGGAAGAACGTCCGCAAGTTTTTTGGAAAAGACATCAGCATAATCTTGGTATTGAGACGGAATAGCTGTATGATCTTCCGTAACTGAAGAAAGAACAGACTGAAATGGAATGGTCAAGAAGAAATTCTGACAGGTCTGATTCCATTTAATAATTTCCCCGGATTGCCAATCAATCATGATCCCTTAGCCATTGGAACCCAAGCACAACCGGAGCTAAGGGACAATGGAGGAGGTAAAATGACAAAGTCTCGGAGTGCAAAATCCCAACAGAAAAACAGAGAGGGGGTGTTTTAAATTTGACATGTCTTGGAGAGCTTAATCCTCCGTCTAAACCACAGATAGAAATCTTTTGTTCCAGAGGAATAGCTGGAACACCCAAAGTGCGGAAGAAGAGAATATCCATGAAATTTCCGGCTGCCCCGCTATCCACCAGAAAAGCCAAAGTAGTGAGGATGGAATCAGCAAGTTGAATGGTAGCTGGAACTAAAATTCAATTTTTGGAGGAAATGGACGCTAGGCCTAAGTGCAGATCCTCCTGAACACCTAGGCCTTGTTTTTTATTGGTTTGAGTGGACAACAATTAACTGAAAGCCCCTCGTCACCGCAGTACATACAAAGGCCTAAGGACCTTCTTCTGCGTCTCTCTTCTGATGACAGGCGAGAAGCCCCAATCTGCATGGGTTCTTCTGTATCTGAAAGTGGAATCCACGAAAGAGCACGAGGTGACTTGGTCAGAAGGTTCTGTTCACGCCTATGTTCCCGTAGACGCCGATCAATCCTAATGGCTTGCTGCATTAGATCGTCCAAAGATTCAGAAGGTGAATGTTGGACAAGGATGTCCTTGATGGCGTCCGAAAGACCAAGGCTGTATTGGCTGCGTAGAGCGGGATCGTTCCAGCCTGATTCGGTGGCCCATCTGCGGAATTCTGAGGAATAATCCTCCGCTGCTTGCTGACCCTGTTTGAGGGCATGCCATTTAGACTCTGCCAAAGCAGGGTGGTCAGGGTCATCATATAATAGGCCTAAAGCCATAAAGAAAGCATCCACAGTCTTTAATGCTGCATGTGTTGTGGGCAATCCAAAAGCCCAAGTCTGTGGATCCCCCTGAAGGAGAGAGATGATTAATCCCACTCGTTGTAACTGCATGCCAGAGGAGACAGGATGAAGTTGAAAATAAAGGTTATAACTTTCATGAAAGGTTAAAAATTGTCGACGATCACCAGAAAATCGATCCGGTAAATTCATCTTTGGTTCTTGCGAAGGAATCGATCCGGTAAATTCATCTTTGGGTCTTGAGAAGAAACGATTCTCTTCAAACCATATTGTAAGTTCCTGTACCTTCTGGTTAAGAATATGGATTTGTGCGGCCAGCACTTGGGCAGGATTCTGAAGGATGGGTACGGCCGATGACAAGCCCTAGGTTCTTCCTACAATGTATTTAAGGCCGGCTATAATGTTACGGTCTCTAGCTATACCTTTAAGGTAGCCGTTAGAGTCCAGATAGACAGGAAGTAGATGTCAGAACTGGAGTTCCTAAGAAGGCCGCTGGTGGAACAAATGATGCGGGGAGAGATGAGAATCTGGTTGTTGCGGTCTTTAAGAACCAATAATGTGGCTAATGCTGATGGTGTGGCCACTAGGCCGATGTTGTGGCTAATGAGCTGATGAAAGTGGCCAATGGGCCGATGTTGCGGCCAATGGGCCGATGATGAAGGCCAACGGGCCTAGTTGTGGCTGGTGAGCCGATGTTGTGACCAGTGGGTCGATGTTGCAGCCAATGGTCCGATGATGTGGCTAACAAGCCGATGATGAAGGCCAACGGGCCTAAGCTGGTGAGCCGATGTTGCGGCCAATGGGCCGATGATGTGGCGATTAAGCCGATGATGAAGACCAATGGGCCTAAGTTGTGGCTGGTGAGCCGATGTTGTGACCAGTGGGTCGATGTTGCGGCCGATGGGCCAATGATGCGGCTAATAAGCCGATGATGAAGACCAATGGGCCTAAGTTGCGGCTGGTGAGCCGATGCTCTGACCAGTCAGTCGATGTTGCGGCCAATGGGCCGATGGTATGGCTGATGGTGCTGGAAAGCGATGGGTGCTGCAGCTTGAGGAGCCAATGACAGCACGAGGATGCAGGAGCTGTGATGATAGCCGATGTCCTGGAGGCAGCACTGCAGGAGTTGCCGGGGGAGCCGGTCAGGAAGCTGAGTACTCCCTCAGTGTCAGCCGATAGTAGACAACAGCTGGTACTGCAGCTAGGAGAGCTGGAGGCAGCACGAGGGAGGCCGAGAGGAAGTGTGTCCTGGAGCGGCCGAGCAGTCGGAGGAGATATGGAGGAGTTGTAGCAAGTAAGTAATGCTGACCATGCAGCAGAGCCAAGCGCTGAAGTAAACGCTATAGCCGGCGAGGCAGCAACAGTTCAGTGAGTTTAAATAGAGGAAGGACTCATCAGGTGACATGGGAGGAACACAGCCCAGGTCTCAGACGTCCAGATCTCCTGGGGGCAGGTCCAGTGGGAACAGGACCAGGAGAATTTTGAGCCATGTACAAGCCCTGGACTGGACTTGTAACAGTATGCACGCAGGCTATAGATATGATGTATGCACGCAGGCTATAGATATGATGTATGCACGCAGGCTATAGATATGATGTATGCACGCAGGCTATAGATATGATGTATGCATGCAGGCTATAGATATGATGTATGCACGCAGGCTATAGATATGATGTATGCACGCAGGAAACTTTGCAGTTGCGATCCTTGCAGATATGATAATGCAGCAGTGGGCATCACACATCCTGTGCATTACTTATCCAAGCTGCGGTGTCCAACACAGCATCAGATACTCTGCAAGAACATTGGCCGGCAAAGGTGACCCATGGGGGTTATGCAAGCCGGCCGTCGCAGATGCGAGGAAGAGGCCAGAAAATCTCCCTCAGCCGACAGAGATTCTAGTCTCTTCCCTACCCCAATGGCGGCGACACAACTCCATTTCGGGAAACTGAGGCAATCGCTGCCCCCTCCCCGCCCACAAATGGCAGCAGACTGCCAATCAGTGACAGTCTGTGAGCGTGATCACAGACCCGTTCTGCAGATTCCCGAGCGTGCACTTCTGAATAAGGCCCTCAGTCCACAGACACCTTAACAGTCCAGGTTTTCAGGATTGCCAAAATTAATGACATACTAATTAAGTTACCTGTGCTCAAGCATGGATAACTTTGAAACCTGGGCCGTTAAGGTGCCTTGAGGACAGAGTTTGGGGACAACTGGGCTTAGTGAATACAGCATTTGCATATCTATCATGGTTGCAGGGGGGCCTACACCGCATACCCTGCACCCATATATTTAATCCTACTCCGGAATCCCACGTCGGCACCCGTATCAGCGCTGTAAAAATCGCCCGGAAAATGGCCACCGTGCCTTTTTCCCAGTTACTTGCGCATTTGCTGTAGAGCCTGGGCACAGACTAGTGCCCAGAGTTTACCCGTTGCACTCAGTGCGCTGCCGGCCACCGTGGAGAGAGAAGGGGGCCCCCGGATGGAGGCTGCACAGGGGCCCCCTCCTCTCTTGAAACACCCCTGGAATACAGGGAACATATAAGTTGCAGAATGTGAATCTTTGGTAATCTAATACCCCTTTTCCACCAAAATTCCGGGTCTGATTCGGACTTGGAACAGAGGGTCTCATTCAGACCCGGTCGCAAGCGCCGATGCGCTCGCAACCAGGTCGATGGGCCCACATGGCATGCGCAATACGGAGCCAGCTCCGTCGTGTGCATGCGCGAGACCCGACTAGTGACAGGCGCTCCATCACTAGGGGTCTCGTAGCAGATGAGGCGAGCTGTCGATGTTGAGTGAAAGCTCGCCTTGTTTGCTGGGCGGGCCGGGGGCGTGCCCGGCCAAACTGAGGCGTTCCAGTCGGAACGCTTGCCATTTGGGGGCGGCCCCACTGACATCATTGATGATGTCAGTGGGGAACCTCCTGCTCAAACAGAGCAGGAAGTTCCCTGGGGCTTACGAGAGTCCAGACCCAACCTTAGGGTCTGGTCGTAAGTCGTGATGGTGATGACCATCGCGACCATCACCCTGGTCGGTCGCTAGAGCTGTGGGTGGTAACCCACAGCCTAGCGATCGACCAGAAGGCGGCACTTAAAAAAGTAAGTGGCCGCCCTCATTCAGAGCGATCGCTTGCAGAAAGCGATCGACTCTGAATGAGGTCCAGAGTTCCTATCCGGATCAGACCCGGAATTTAGCCGGTGCCGACTCGGGATATTCCTGAGTCGGCACCGCTCACACCGGAGTCAAGTCTGCATAGACCAGGCGTGAAAGTGGACGCTTGGAGATGTTGTCATCTCTAAGCACCACTGAAGCCGGACCAATCAGCCGTCTAGCAGTGCACTCCTGGTCATCGTGACCCGGAGTGCGCTGTTTGTGTTAAACCCTGTTATTTACCTGGGTTGGAATGCCGGGTCACTCGACCCGGCGATCCAACCCTCTCCCCTTTTACACCAGGGAGCTGCCTGGGTTAACCCTGCATATAACCTGGGTTTTAGCTCCGGTGTAAAAGGGGTATAAGATAACATCAAGAGTCAAAGATCGCCCTTCCAGGTCTAGAAGCTGTGGATGAATAATAGCCTGAATAGGTGTCTGCACTAGAGAGACTTTGCACCGTGACTTTGAATGCTAAGCAGTAGAAGTGAGTAATTTTTGATGCTGCATGGAGAGTATTTCCTGTTACTTAATAGTCCCAGGTGTCTCATGAAAGAGTGTAACATCTGCTTTGACCTTACGGAGACAGGGGATGACTTGTTTTGTTGATGCTGTGTGTGCTATTTGTGGTATACACGAGCTGGATAATAGAAGACACCAGCGGGATCTGTATATGAAGTGGGTCACCCAGTGAGACTGTACCAGGGTTTCAGGGTTATTGTAGTGTGCGGACGTATAGTCATACTCACGGTAACAATAATGGGCAACGGAAGTGAAGCGGACCATACAGGCGACCGTCCCGTCATGTATATGTAGCGGTATGCATGATAACACAGGGTCTCCCCGGAGCAGAGTACTACACGTGCATGTAGTTCCATGACACTCAGTGGCAAGGTGGCGCCGTGCACTCGCAGTAACACGGTAGATGACCATCTTGGTAAAGGACCTGATGCCTCAGTGAAGGGCAGCATGGGATTGTTATGGAACAACAACAATGGACTCTGGGCCTGACTCAGACCCGCTCGCGAGTGCTCGCAAGCGGGTCGATGGTGCCCTAGTGCGCATGCGCACGATGGAGGCTGCTCCATCGTGCGCATGTGCGAGACCCGGCTAGCGACGGGGAAGCCGTCGCTCCGGGTCTCGCACCAAAGGGGGCATGCTGGCGATGTTGATTGACAGCACGCCCCCTTTGGTGGGCGTGCCGGGGGCGTGGCTGCCAGACGGAGGCGTTCCCATGGGAACGCCTACCGTCTGGGTCCGGCCCCACTGACATCACTAGTGATGTCAGTGGGAGTGATTTTGGCTCTGATAGAGCCAAAATCACTCCAGGGCTTGCGGTCACCGAGACCCTACCGCAGGGTCTCATCGCAAGCCCGATGATCGCGGTGGTCTTGACCATCGCGACCATCTTTTTGGCCGCTCGCATATGTGACCACCCACAGCTATGCGAGCGGCCAGGAGGCCGCTCCAAGTTTAGGTAGGAGGGCCCTGATTCAGAGCGAGCGCTCTGGTGAGAGCGTCCGGCTCTGAATGAGGCCCTCTGCTCTTATTGACTATACATGATATGTGAGATGGCAGAAAAGAATTCAATCAGAAACTCGATTATAAGAATATAAAAACATATTTAATGATATTGGGCCTGATTCAGACCCACTCGCGAGCGGCTGTCCGCTCGCAAGTGGGTCGATGGTCTGCACTGAGCATGCGCACGACGGAGGGAGCTCCGTCGTGCGCATGCACCAGACACGACGAGCGAAGGACTTTCCTTCGTTCGTTGTGTCCGATCAAAGGGGGCGTGCTGTCAATGTTGATTGACAGCACGCCCCCTTTGGTGGGCGTGCCGGGGGCGTGCCTCCCTGACGGGGGCGTTCCCACGGGAACGCCTCCCGTCAGAAGCCGGCCCACTGACATCACTAGTGATGTCAGTGGGAGTGATTTTGGCTCTGATAGAGCCAAAATCACTCCGGAGCTTGCGGTTGAAAACCTCAACCACAGGCTCCGGCTCGCAATTTCGATGGTCGCGATGGTCACGACCATCGCGGCCATCAAAATGCACGCTCGTATAGCCTGTGGGTGGTGACCCACAGCTATACGAGCGTCCAGGAGGACGCTCCATGAAAATGGAGCCCGGCCCTCATGCAGAGCGTGCGCTCTGCTCAGAGCGTACGGCTCTGAATGAGGGCCATTGTCTGTTATCCTTAATAATCACAATTACACATATAATAAAAAATAGTAACATACAATAAATTATCTAGCTAGAATATATATTACTTACTAGATAAATATAAGGACACCGGTCCCTATATATATATATTATTTTAATAAAAGGCAAATATTATGCACATATCCTGCCAACCAATCCCTATTATATGAACAATAAATCACAGATTATTTTTGTGCATGCAAAAAGTAATAATTAATGCTGGAGAATCAGTCGAAATAATTCCATGCAGATATAAGCTGTCCCTCTCCTGAGGTAATAGGTGCCGCCAGGGCTGCCATCAGAAATCGTGGGGCCCGGGACTCACAAAATAGGCAGGGCCCCCCCACCTCCCCGTGTTTCTGCAACTCCAGCCCCACAGTGTCTCCCTAGCAGCACCCCTCTGTCTCTATTCTGCCCCCTACAGTCCACAGACATTTACCTTCTCCTGTATCTTCTGGCTGTTCCTGCTCGCGCTGTAGCCGGATCCTCTGTCAGTGGTGCGGCGTGCATGATGTAATGGCGTCATGCGTGCCTTGCCTCAATAAAAAAAATAAAAACTTTATTGTACCAGTTGCAATCCCCCCACATTTCACTCTCTCTCAGCGATCCCCCCACATTCCCCCATCTCAATGACACCTCCTACATTCCCCTCTCTCAGTGACCCACCACACACACTCCCGTCTGTCAGTGACCCCCCCACACACACTCCCCACTGTCTGTCAGTGACCCCCCCCACACACATACACTCTACCCTCTGTCAGTGACCCCCACACATTCACCTGTCTGTCAGTAACCCCCCCCACACACACACACACACACACAGACACTCTCCCCTCTGTATATCAGTGACCCCCCACACATTCACCTCTGTCTGTCAGTAACCCCCAGCCCACACACACACACTCCCCTCTATCTGTCAGTGTCCTCCCCCAGACACACACACCCTGTTTGTCAGTGCCACACCACAGATTCCCCTGTCTGTCAATGCCCCCCCACACACACATTCCTTTCTTTCTTTCAGTGCCCCCCCAGACACAGACATTCCCCTCTGTCTGTAAGTTCCCCCCCCCCCCAGACATTTCCCTCTGTATCATTGCCCCCCTGTCTCTCAGTGGTGCCCCTCCCCAATTAACTTACCTCTGTCAGTGTCCTGAGAGGTCCTCCTGCTCACTTCCATCTGTTGCAAGGGGCTTGACTTGCAGAGAGTCCGTGTGGGCAGACTGGTGAGCCACACTGCAGCTCTCTCAGGCATATGCTGTCTGCTGAGCTGCTCTGTCTGTGCTCATTGTCAGGTGGCTGGTCTGGAGAAGGGGCCAGCCACCAGGAAATACAGGAGGCTATGGAGGCTATGCTTGCTCATTAATCACTGTCAGTGACAGATGCCCGGCGCTGCGGTGCGGATCCTCAGTGAGAAGGATCTGCTATGTGCCGGGGAATACCTGCGGGCCATTACTCCCAAGGGGCACCTGCTGCATGACTGGTAGGTCTGTCCCTGTGCGGGCCCCCCTTGCTGCCCGGGCCCGCACAGGGACAGACCTACCAGTCATTGGAGAAAACTTGTGAAATTCCGCTGTATTGGACACCTGAATATTTCACATGTGGCCAATATCAAGCCATTAACAAGGATATATATCACACATACAATACGTGCTACACGGTGACGTCTACTTGCCGTGTACAACCGAATTCCAGCAGTCGCCAGGAACACACCTGGCAGTGTTACAACGGGGTCCCTTTCCAGAGGTATGGTACCTCCGAACCGCTCTGAGCCAGCCTCCGTGATTGTCACGCTGTGCTCTGCGATAGGACAATGTGGGGTCTAGTTACTAAGCAGTGTTAGGAGACAAAGGCCCTGATTCAGAGCCGGACGCTCTGACAGAGCGCTCGCTCTGAATCAGGGCCGTCCCTATTCCTATTTGGAGCGGCCTCCTGGCCGCTCGCATAGCTGTGGGTGACCACCCACAGCTATAGCGAGCGGCCAAAATGATGGTCGCGATGGTCAAGACCATCGCGACCATCGGGCTTGCGACGAGACCCTGCTGTAGGGTCTCGCTGCCGCAAGTCCAGGAGTGCTTTTGGCTCTATCAGAGCCAAAAGCACTCCCACTGACATCACTAGTGATGTCAGTGGGGCCGGACCCAGTCTGTAGGCGTTCCCATGGGAATGCCTCAGTCTGGGCAGCCACGCCCCCGGCACGCCCGCCAAAGGGGGCGTGCTGTCAATCAACATCGACAGCACGCCCACTTTGGTGCGAGACCCACAACAACGGCTTGGCCGTCGTTATTCGGGTCTCGCGCATGCGCATTTGGGCACCATCGACTGAGCGCTCGCAAGCGGGTCTGAATCAAGCCCAGAGTGCATAGTGATAAGATAGTGATAAGGTGCCAGCCAATCATCTCCTAACTGTCATCTCACAGGCTGTGTTTGCAAAATGACAGTTGGGAGCTGATTGGCTGGCACCTTATCACTCTCTTATCACTTTTCACTCTGTCTCCTAACACCAGGCTTACCTAACCTCCCGATTTGGCCGGGAGCCTCCCGATATTCGGGTGCTGCTCCCGGCCCCCCGGGAAGGCAGGCAAGCCTCCCGCAGGCCGCCATCCCTCCCTACCTCCCTGCAGAGTTACTAGGGAAACCCCCGCAGCGGGGAGGCCCAGTGACGCGATTCGCGCTGAATCGCGTCATCGTGGCCCCGCCCCCTGCTTTACAATGCCGTTTACTCCGGCATTGTGATGAGGGGGCGGAGACGCGATGACGCGATCTCGCGGCCACACCCCCGGCCCGCACTGACCACGCCCCCGCAACGGCGTTATATTGCGGCCACACCCCCGCTGTAAGCTGACATTCAGCCCCCTCCCGGAAGGAGGGAGCTGAATGTCGGCAAGTATGCCTAACACTGCTTAGTAAATAGACCCCTTAGATGCAGATCTCACCCTTTGACAGGTGCGTGTACAGACTGTTTGTGCTGGTCGATATATTTTGCTGATTCTCCATCTCCACTGGATCAAATGTCGTATAAATACAATAAGGTAGTTGGATAAAACCGCAACTGGCGATCCTCTTTAGTATAATGGAGATTGTACAGGAGAGCACTCCATTACCAACATTCTTTTCCCGTTTACTGGGTGAGGGAATAACTCCCACATTATACATGCAAATACCTACTTCTGGATGTATGTTGTGTTGCTTTATTGTGGGTGGTGTAAGTTACATCACTGCCATCCTCTTGGTATCCAGGAATTGCCTCTGCAGCCGTTATTCAGCATGACTGCAGCTAGTGAAGTCACACTCCTGCAGCTCTCCAGGGTCCTGTGGTGATTTGTACATAGACCACCTTACATGGTGTCGGAAGTCTGGCTGTGATGGCACAAAAAGGTTTTCAACGCGTAGATCCGCTGGTTTTCGATGACGCCATTGCGGACGCATGGCTCAAGTTCAAGAAGGAATGGTGTGTATACTTCTGTGCTGGGCTCTCTGACTAGTGTAAAAAGGTACAAGAATATACCCAGCTCAGCCTAGGCTGTTGAGAAAGCGGACACATTTGTCTGTTTGGAGAGGGATCAAGAGGATCCAGATACACTAATAAAAAAGTTTGATGAGAAAAGTTATAATTCACAGACGTGCCTATAACATTGCTGTGCAGAGCCCCACTGATAGTATCCAGTCATATGCTGCCAGATTTAAACTACTAGCAAAGACATGATTCATTAGTAAGTGAGCTCCCACGGCATGTGCTCCCAGGTGTGTACCTTTTCCCATGAAGGATAAAGTGATCGCGGAGTCAAATTGCATGACAACATTGGGCATCATTGTTCCAGTAACAGAATCCATCCTTTGGCTGTTGGCTATGGTAGTTGGGTACGCGCTGCATTGACCCAGTGTATCTGAACAAAGCTCTGATGAGACTGCATTACCCCCTCAGAACTGTGGAGCAAGTAATAGCTGATATGCCAAATGCAAAGATACCTAGGGTTCTATTTACTACAATCCGCATTGGTAATGCAGATTGTAGTGTGATATTACCGAGTGAATTCGTATTGCGAATTCAGGCAATATCACAGGGATTTACTACAAATCCCTTGCAGGGACAGAGCTTGCGATAAAGCTCTGTCCCTGCTAATCCCCTTCGGAGCCTTATCACGGTATTTTCGCCAAAAATACCGTGATTAAGTGCCCACGCATGCGCCGACCGATCGCCGCTGCTACCCCCCCAGCGCTAAGCCCCGCCCCCGTGATCATGGACCCCCCACGACCCCCCCTCCCCCCCGCGACCCCCCTCTCTCTTACTTACACTTACCTGCATGCTCCAGGCCTCCAGTGATGTTCTCCATTCCTCCGGTCAGGTGATCTCCCATACTGCACTGGGGCCCGATCACCTGATGACCGGGTAGCAGTGCACTGTGAGGGGAGTCATCCCCGGGAGGCCCGATCACCGGTCCCTGGAGTCAGGTAAGTAATTTTTTTTTCTTTTTTTTTCTTTTTTTTTTTTTACAGTAATCAGCTTGCGGTCTGTTTAGACCACATAGCTGATTACTGGGACCGACTCCAGGCTCTGCTCTCCCCGTTAGAGCAGGCCAGGAGTCCGGTAACCGGGGGAGACCCTGGATAACGCCACCTCCAGGTGGCGTTATTATCACAGGGCTTTCCCTGGTATTGTTTTCACATTTATTTTTAGTAACTATGGTCAGATCACATATCACATTTCCCGTTACAGTTATGGGAAATGCGATCTGCTTTACTAAAAATAAGTGATACTTAGGGCTTGGAGTAGAATTTTACGAATTCTACTCCAATTGCCCTGTAATAACTATAGGTGATATTAAAATAATGTGAAAAGGGTGTGAAAACACCTTTTTTCACATTATTTTAGTAAAAATAATGTTGATAAATAGAGCCCCAAGTATGAATTCTGGCAGATCACACTGGACAAGGAAACATCCATCCACATTATTCTCAAATTGAAAGGAACTGCTGGCTCTAGTCTTTTTGCTTGTCAAAAGTTTCCCAAGTTCATCTATGGGTGTTCAGTGCTGGTTGAGACAGACCACCAACCCCTGATTACCATTCTCCACAAAAACTCCTGCACACTGCTTCTGTACAAACTCAATGTTTCATGCTCAAGCTCCAACACTACCATCTGGATGTGGCATACAAATGTGGCAAGGAAGTCAATGTCGCTGGCGTCTTGTCACATGCTCACCTCCCAGACTTAGGTGTCCCTGATGCTGATAATGGACTGTATGTCATGGAGTTTGATGTCCTCTCCTCCAGGTGAATTGAGGAGCTCTGTGATGTCACACTCATGGATGACTTCTACCAACGGTTGTTTCATTTTGTCCTACATTGCCTGCCTTCATCCTCCAAGGGACTGTCTCCTGACATCAAGTCTTTCTTTGCCTACCGCTATGAACTGACCTGATCATATGGCATCCCCCTGTGTAGTCGGCATTTTGTGATACCTTATGCCCTTCAAGACTTCTATGCTCAGCAAGCCCACCAAGGTAGCCTGGGTGCGGGGCCACCATACAGCGGGCTAAGCATGCACTGGTTTGGCTATTTTTAACTGCTGACATTGAGCAGGTTGTCTCTTCCTGTGGCTCCAGCAATTCATTATGGACCCATCGTCCCAAAGCAACGCTCACTCTCCATGAGATTCCTGACCTCCATTGGTCCACCGTTGCTGCAGATCTCTTTTGAAATACTCAGAGAAATAGACTTCCCTCTTCTGCTCAACACCTTCTTCCAAACGCAGACGTACCATCATTTCCACCACCAACTTCAAACTCAGGACCTCATTCAGAGCCGCTCGCAAAATGCGAGCGCTCGCTCTGAATGAGGACAGCCGCTTCACTGTAAAGAGCTGGCCGCTCGCTAAGCTGTGGGTGACCACCCACAGCTTTAGCGAGCGGCCAGGTTGATGGTCGCAATGGTCAACACCATCGCGGCTTGCGACGAGACCCTTGTGGTATGGTCTCGTCTGCCGCAAGCCCCAGTGAGCTTTCGGCTCTAATAAAGCCGGAAGCTCACCACTGACATCACGAGTGATATCACTGGGGCCGCCCCCAAATGGCAGGCGTTCCTTCGGGAATGCCTTCGTTTGGCCGGCCAACCCCCTGCCCCGCCTACAAAACAGTGCGAGCTGTCGATCACCATCGACAGCCGCCTCTTTTGTAGTGAGCCCCGGAGCGAGAGAATTCTCTCGCGCTCCAGGGTTTGCGCACGTGCAGTGCGCCCGCTGCGCATGCGCAGGGCCTCAACATCGACCCTCTTGCGAGCGCTCATCACTTGCGAGCGGGTCTGATTGAGGCCCTTAGACCACAAGTTGAGAACAACTTGCAAGATGCTCTGCAGAACTCCAGGTTTTGACTCCAAACCACTTATGAAAAAAAAATTCAGTTGAGAACAACTTGCAAGATGCTCTGCAGAACTCCAGGTTTTGACTCCAAACCACTTATGAAAAAAAAATTCAGTTGATTAAGACCGTTGTCCATATATAGACCCCCATCAGGTTTGACAGTCGGGACTGTGCAGGGATTTTCTAACAGGCCCAACAGCTATGTGGTTGCTGCCAGCAAAAGGGGCTCCATTGCCTCCCTCATGTCGCCAGCCACATCAGGGTATAATGTTGAATTGTCTTTGTTTTTTTTCTAATTGCTCAGCCCCTCATCAGTTTTAACCTTCTGTCAACGACACAGAAGATGCTACACAGTTATCATAAGACCACAACTACATTTAGAAGAAACCAGAAGGCACATCACTAGGACACGTATATGTCAATTAACGCACACGCATGAGTCCAGTAAGAGATTTTGGTGTCAGCCCATGTTCATTGATGGGAATGATGTACAGCTCCACTTGCAGTAAGAAATGTGAAATCAACAGATATAGATACTTAGAGGAAACATTCACTAGTGGAAAATAGGCAGTGAGCAGAAATGTAATTATCCAATGTGTGTGGATCTGGAGAGTCAAAAAAGTACCACTTAGAAAAAACCTTCAGTCACAGATGTCGGGCTGTTCACAGCAAACACATAAGATCAAAGTCAAATAGTTCAGGTTGATGTCTTTGCTGAAATCAAACAGCTGTGTTAAGAAGATCATCAAGGTGTGCAGTTCAAACATGGCAGAGTTAAGCCATGCATCGAGATATCAGGAGAGCTCTCCACATTGAATAGAGCTGAGACAACAGACTGAAGCCTCATCACAGATGTAACTAGAACTATGTGGCATCCATAGCAACATTTTGAAGGGGCCCCCAATGCTTCTAGAGAGATATCTTTCCCCACATTGGTTTGTCATTTATTGTCCCATAGTAGTGCCCTAGTTAATTGTATACAACATAGTTCAAATTATGCCACATTGCAGTGCCCCATTTCACATTATGCCACATTGTAGTGCCCCAACATATATTATACACATTGTCGTGCCCCCGATACACATTATACACATTGTAGTTCCCGCCAGACTCCAGAGCCATAACTAGACATTTTGGTGCTCTGTGCCAGAAAGTGCTTTGGTAAACAGGGACAGTGTACGCCGCAGGCATGCTGGACAAAAAACGGGTATGGTCTCATAGAGAAAGGACATGGTAACACTATAGTACCCCAAATTCACATTACATCACACAGAAGTGCCCCTTATTTACATTACACTACATACCTGTAGTAGTGTCCTTTGTACACATAATGCTAAATTGTAGTAGTGCCACTTACACATTATGCCACGCAGTACAACTCCCCCCTTACAAATTATGCCACAGAGTACATCTCCCCCCTTACACATTATGCCATGCAGTACAACTCCCCCCTTACACATTATGCCACACAGTACAACTCCCCCCTCCACATTACACAGTATGCTACACAGTACATCTCCCCCTTACACATTATGCCACACAGTACAATTGCACCCCAGTTCATCCTTACACTAGATGCCAGTACAACTCCAACCCCACCCTCTCCCTTACACATTATGCCACACAGTACAAAGCCCCAAGATCTAGTGCTTAAAGTGGTCCTAGAGAAGTGCTGGAACTCAACACCCCCCTAAGGTGCTTTTTTTAAAAAAAGGGACAGCGCGCACCTTAGGCGCTCGGCAAAAATGGGACGTGGTCTCAAAAGAAAGCGGCATGGTCACACAATAATATTCCCAATTCAAATTACGCCACATAGTAGCACAATCTTGATTCACATTACACAACGTAGTAGTGCCCCTTATTCATGTATGACACACAGCAGTGCCCCTTTTACACATTGTCCACATTTGTGCCCCTTATACACAATGCCCACAGTAGTGGTGCCCCTAATACACATAATGCCAACAGTAGTAGAGCCCCTAATACAATGCCCACAGCAGTAGTGCCCCTTACACACAATGCCCACAGCAGTAGTGCCCCTTATGCAATGCCCATTGTAGTGGTGCCCCTTATGCAGTGTCCACAGAAGTGGTGCCCCTTATGCAGTGCCCCAGTAGTGGTAGTGCCCCTTATGCAGTGCCTTCAATAGTGGTGCCCCTTATGCAGTGCCCCCAGTAATGGTAGTGCCCCTTATGCAGTGCCCACAGTAGTAGTGCTCCTTATACAGTGTGCACAGTTATAGTGCTCCTTATTCAGTGCCCCCAATAGTGGTGCCCCTTATGCAGTGCCCTCAGTAGTGGTAGTGCTCCTTATGCAGTGCCCACAGTGATAGTGGCCCTTATTCAGTGCCCCCAATAGTGGTACCCCTTATGCAGTGCCCTAAGTAGTGGTGCACCTTATGCAGAGCCCACAGTAGTGGTAGTGCCCCTTATGCAGTGCCCCCAGGAGTGGTGCCCCATATGCAGTTTCCCTAGGAGTGGTTCCCCTTATACAGTGCCCACAGTAGTAGTGCCCCTTATGCAGTGCCCCCAGTAGTGTTAGTACCCCTTATGCAGTTCCCCCAGTAGTGACCACAGTGGTAGGGTCCTTTATTCAGTGGCCCCAGTAGTGGTGCCCCTTATGCAGTTCCCTCATTAGTGGTAGTGCCCCTTATGCAATGCTCCCAGTAGTGGTAGTACCCCTTATGCAGTTCCCCCAGTAGTGGTAGTGCCCCTAATGCAGTGCCCCCAGTAGTGGTAGTGCCCCTTATGCAGTACCTACAGTAGTAGTGCCCCTTATACAGTGCCCCCAGTAGTGGTGCCCCTTATGCAATGCTCCCAGTAGTGGTAGTACCCCTTATGCAGTTCCCCCAGTAGTGGTAGTGCCCCCAGTAGTGGTAGTGCCCCTTATGCAGTACCTACAGTAGTAGTGCCCCTTATGCAGTTCCCCCAGGCATGGTGCCTCTTATGCAGTGCCCCCTGTAGTAATGCCCCCTGTAGTAGTGCCCCAATAGTAATGCCCCCTAAATAATGCCCCCAGTAGTAGTGCCCCCAATAGTAATTCCCCCAATAGTAGTGCCCCTATAGTGTGTATATATATATATATATATATATATATATCATGCCACATTGTATTATTCCATACAATTTCACATTATGCAACACAGTGTTCCCAGTTCACATTATGTAACATTGTAGCCCCGCAGTTCACATTATGCAACATTGTAGCCCCGCAGTTCACATTATGCAACATTGTAGCCAGTTCATATTAAGCCATATTGTAATGCTCCCTGTTACCATTATGCCACACAATGCCTCCAGTTCACATTATTCCACACAGTGCCCCAGTTCATATTACCACCATTGTAGTGCCCCATTCACATTATGCAACACAGTGCAGCCAGTTCATATTAGAACATATTGTAGTGCCCCCTTAGTTCAAATTATGTCATACAGTTCCCCCATTTCACATTATGCAACACAATGTAACCAGTTCATATTACGACACACAGCAGTGCCTCGAGTTCACATTTTGTCACACACTGCTCCCAGTTCATATTACCGACATTGTAGTGCCCACTGTTCACATTATACAACACAGTACAGCCAGTTGATATTATCTCACATTGTAGTGTCCCCCAGTTCACATTATGCCACATGGTGCACCTCTTTCACAACACAATGCCCCCAGTTTATATTATGGCACACTGGACCTGATTCAGAGCCGCTCGCACCCATGTGGTTGCCTTACCTTACCGCAAGCACTGCGAGGATTTCTGTGTAAAAAAAAGGCTGGTGATGTCTACTGTGACGCTGTCTGTTAATTATGCACGCCCTAGAAACGGCATTGCTACACTCAGGCACGCCTGCGTTTGCACCTCCACTCCCCCGTTATTAGTGTCCTGCCCCTGTTACCACCCACAAACGGTCTCTCCTGTCACTCATTACACTGGACTGTCTTTGCTGGTGGAGTGATCGCATTCCGATCGCTCTGAGTAGTTAGCGCATGTGCAGTACGAAGCGTACGCATGCGTGGTCGCTTAACATCGGCCACATACCAGCGAGCGGCAGCTTGCGACCGGGTCTGAAAGAGCTCCACAGTGCCCCTATTTAACATTTATGCAACACAGTTCCCCAGTTCATTTTATGCAACACAAGGTGGCAATATCATATGCCACATTGTAGTGCCCTCCAGTTCACATTATGCCACACATTACCCTTATTTCAAATTATGCAGCACATGCACCCAGTTCATATTATGGCGCCTTGTAGTACCCCAGTTCACAATTTGCTACACACTGACCCTATTTCAAATTATGCAACACAGTGCCCCCAGTTCATATTATACTACATTGGAGTGCACCTATTATGCTATATTGTATCGCCCCCAGATCATATTTTACCACACTGTAGTAACCACAGTTAATATTAAGTCACATAAGTGTCCCCAGATCATAATCTGCCACATTGTAGTAACCACAGTTCATATTATGCCACATTGTAGTGACCCCCGTTCACTTTATGCCACATTGAATTGTCCCCAGTTGACATTATGCAACACATTGACCTCCATTCACATTATGCCACACGGTGCCTCCATTTATATTATGCCATCCCCCAATTCATGTTATGCCACATTGTAGTGTGCCCAGTTCACATAGTAATGTCACCAGTTCACATTATGCCTCACTGTACTGCACCCAGTTCACATTATGCCAAAGTCACCCTCCTGCCCCTTGGGAACAGTTCCTCAGTGATACTAGCGAGCAGTCAGTCCTGCACGTGTCTGCACATGTGTTTCCCAGCTTAGGATTCCTGTTTCATTCTCTGTTAAAATAAAATATATGATAAGAGAAAAATATATAAAAGGTTGTAATAATAAGAAATAAAATGTTTTTTTTTTATTATCTTTACATTAGGAAAAAGGGATTTAATTTAAATAATGAAGTGTTTTTGCTGCAATTATCCTCCGCTATCACCAGCCTGACAAAGGGTCTGATTCAGCAGGGATCTCAATTGCCACCGCGTACACAGATCGGCCAATGGGGCATGTGTATGCACCGCAGTGCGCCTAGGCCACGAGCGCACTATGATCATAGGCGCACATAGGAATCCATTGCAGAGTGAGTGACAGGCCGTCAGCGTTTGGGGGTGGTGATGGGGGAGTGGCAGGAGAAACGCAGGCGTGCCTGTCCGTTTGAACGCCGTTGCATTCGCGTGCTTAAATTAGCTACTGCAGCGGTATACGCAGTTTGAGTACTCACTCCGAGCGACGAGACTTACAATTTCGGAGACAGGTCAGAGCTGCTGTAATTATGCGTGGTGGCCCGATCGTTGATGTTACCGATGTGTACGCAGGACTGCGGGGTATTACGGATGTGAGAAAGCGGTAGTGGGCGTCTCTATGCTGGCTGAGCGGTTGCAAACATTAACATATATTCGCAGCTATATTGCGGACGATTACGCAGCCGCAATCGCAATAACAATCCATGCTGAATCAGGCCCAAATCCGCCACAATCCTCCTCAATGCTTTGCATGGGGTCACTATCACTGGAGGCACCCGGTGATATCTGTCACTGACCGGGGGCTTTAGTAGATATTGAGAAGCGACAACTGTAACTTTTGCCTGAGAAATAGGCTTTAAAAGACCCATAAAAGTTATTGCAAGACAAACTTTTTTTAATTTCTATTTTATTTTCTGCAGTTTGTAGTGTGGAACCATCAGTGATCAAAACATAATTTTTCAACTGAAATACTGTACAATCTCCATTTATCTAAAGAAAAACAGACGCTTTGCTGGCTGCACGTCTACAGCAAATCCCACCGGTTTTAATAGGAACAATTAGTTTGTGGTGCTGTATTGCCAGCTCGGCAGTTTACTGTTGCGCGGGAGACTGTGATAAATAGTTCTCTCCCTGTAATGTCATTTTCACAGACGACAAGAACAGACCCAGCGTGTTCTGCAAATTATTGATTTTTTTTTACAATTCTGTTTCGGAAAAACCTGCAGAAAAATTAACTTGATTTCAGTTGCATAGTGATACCTGGTTATATAAACGCAGATCATGGTAATACACAGGTGGAGTAGAATGCATTGCAATGAAGTGCCCTATGGCTGAGGATCTGGTTGAAGCTCTGGGCTTGAGACATAGGACCTGATTCAGACCCGCTCGTGAGCGCTTTGTGCTCGCAAGTGGGTCGATGGCCGGGCAGAGCTTAATGAGCGGCCAGAAGAACGGACCAAAAAAAAAAAAAAACACCCTTCAGACCTGCGAGCGGGTCTAAATCAGAGCCGTATTCTATTGAGCTGTGAAAAATATTTGGTACCAGGCAGGATGATCTCTGCAATAAAATTAGTCTGTCTGTATACTAGGGACTTAGGGCCTGATTCAGAGCTGAACGCTCTGACCAGAGTGCTCGCACTGAATCAGGGCTCTCCTCCATGAAAATGGAGCGGCCTCCTGGCCGCTCGTATAGCTGTGGGTGACCACCCACAGCATATACGAGCGGCCAAAAAGATGGTCGCGATGGTCTTGACCATCGCGACCATCGGGCTTGCGACGAGATCCTGCGGTAGGGTCTCAGTGACCGCAAGCCCTGGAGTGATTTTGGCTCTATCAGAGACAAAATCACTCCCACTGACATCACTAGTGATGTCAGTGGGGCCGGCTTGAGACGGTAGGCGTTCCCATGGGAACGCCTCCGTCTGGCAGGCACGCCCACCAAAGGGGGCGTGCTGTCAGTCAACATCGACAGCACGCCCCCTTTGGTGCGAGACCCGGATCGATGGAAAGCCCGTCGCTCCCCGGGTCTCGCGCATGCGCACGACGGAGCTCCCTCCGTCGTGCGCGTGCGCAGTGGGGAACATCGACCCGCTCACGAATGAATGACCCCCTTAGTGGGAGATGTACAGGCATGGAGAAAGATAAATTACCAACCAATCAGCTCCTAACTGTCACTTTACAGACTGTGTTTGAAAAAATGACTGGAGCTGATTTGGTATTTTAACTCTACTTTATCTCTCTCCCCTTAGTCGGTTTAAGAAGAGTTAATCACTGTTAATACGATGGTGCAGCGGTGGCTGGTTAACCCTGAATTGTCAATTTAAAATGGCATCCATACTCTCTTGGGGATATGGACACCACCAGCCATGACTGTCGGCAAAGGGCAACCCCATTAGATGTTGACTAGGGTTGTCCTGCATCAGATATCAGCTGTAGTTCAGCCTACTGAATTGTTGTTGGATGAGGAGGGATCCTGTGTCCATCCATAGTGCCAAACAGGTAACTGAGAGAGCGTCCTCTAGGACCTGCCAGAGCTCAGCAGGAGGCCTGACCTCCAACATGTGCTGCCGCTGGGCATGTGTGCTTTGCTCGCGGCTCTTTTCACTTTAGCGTGTTCCATTAATGTATCACCATCGCTATATTAAAGTTGCATAGCGATACCTTACACCGGAGCACATACCACCCAGATGCCTGGCGCACTACAATGCCCAGGTGTACCCTAATGCTCCAGGCTGCATAAGTACTATTGTTTAAACACCTGTTATATCCCTGCTACTTATTGTTCTACCTGGTTCAATAAACCGAAGACCTGGTTAAGCTGTATCACGTGTGACCTAAACGCCAACAGCACCAAACAACTGTGCAAACACCTTATGCTCTCTGGCCCAGAGTATTGTCTACTACTTAGGGGGTGAGAACGCACAACACCAATTCCATCCAGTGTTATCCCACTGCGTTGGACATACCATATTTCATTTTATCATCTTTTTCCCTACCTGCAGTACTAATATATAATATATATATACAGTATTTTTTTTTTAAAAAGAGAAGTTTGGGGTGGAGTTCCTGCCACTGAACAGTGCCCCCCAGTGGTCACTTTATGAGGAAAAAGTTTGAAGAGAAATTAATGTGTGACTTTTATGGTAGAAACAGTTCTGGAAATTAGCTCCCAGCTGAGGTGTCTCAAAACAATTAAAGGCTAATAAGGACCCCACTCCAACAATGTACTCCAAAAAGTTACCAAAATAAAGTTTTAGATGTATAAAGAGAGGATAGAACATAACATTGTGGATAAAAGGATGGCTGAACAATTTAATAATAAAAAACAAAAAACATATTTGGGCTTAGGGAAGTTCCTGCAGCTGACATGACCTTGAGCCAGATTTTGTCACTGCTCTGTTTGAAGACTTTTTTTTAAATGTCCAACCGATGATCCGGATGGATAACATTTAAAAGTTTAAAATATGTTTTGCTCCCCATTTCCTGACTATTTTCCATACACATATAATATACAGTTATTATACACATTTGCTGGCAATTGGCTAACATGTCCCCAACACAGCACCAGGATGCCAGGTTCCAGCTGAAACAGCCAAGCAAGAGGCCTATTCACACACCGGCTGTACTGCAGAGCATCCGAGCGGCGATGACCGTACAGTACAAACACTGCTTTGTAACTGGATTCAATAGGCCTGTCGAGGATCCCACCGGGAGCTGGGGAGAGATGGAGCCATTATGCAAATGCAGGACCAGACTTGACAAGAATCACATTATTTAATTTAAGAAGGAGTCTCCGGGAGCTGTGCAGAAAATAATTCCAGACTCTCTTTCTCTCTCTCTCTCTGTCTCTCTCTCGCTCTCTCGCTGCTGTGTTGCTGCGCTGTTAAACTCGTTATGCAAATGCACAGTGGCATGGTATCAATCACAGGCGGCCGGTACGGGCAGTTTATTTGATTGGTTGTGGCATGGGCCCATTATTACCGTGCCATTATCATGTAATGCTAGCAACGTATGTTCTGCTCTACGGCTGAAACGCAATCACCTGTCAGTCTGCTGGAGGCTTCTGTGACAGAAGCAGTTAGACTCAGCCCAGAGCCCTGCCGAGTTCAGGATTCAACCCAATGTATTAATATCAATAATTAGATTTGTTTTTTTTTTGATCAATGCATTGGAGAAGTATTTAATACACCACACGGTCATTAACCATCTACAGCGCAAAGAACTGCCGCTGGCAGCTGTCGTCCTACCAGCCAGGAGCAGCAAATAATGGAATAATGGGCGATCAGGTAGCGCCCAGCCATCCGTGCAATGTGCCCTCCGGGGGCGAATCAGTTGTATAATAGGGGGACATTTATCAAAGCTTGGAAAGAGATAAAGTACCAACCAATCAGCTTCTAGCTATCATTTTATAGAATGTACTAGATAAATGATAGCTAGAAGCTGATTGGTTGCTCTGTGCGACACATTTCCTCTAGAAGGTTTGACACACCTCCCCCTATAAAACATAAAGGGGTCTATTTACTAAGCAGTGTTAGGAGACAGAGTGAAAAGTGATAAGGTGCCAGCCAATCAGCTCCCCACTGTCATTTTTCAAACACAGCCTGTGAGATGGCAGTTAGGAGCTGATTGGCTGGTACCTTATCACTTTTCACTCTGTCTCTTAACACTGCTTAGTAAATAGACTCCAAAGTCTCATGGAATATCCGAGCGTTAATTTTATAAATCTCTTATAAGCTGCAATAAGCGTCACTGAATCATCAGGACGACCATTTATCAGGAAACATTTAGGAGACTGGAGCACAAGTAAAAGATACCGTTGTCCATAGCAACCAATCAGCTTCTGTCCTTTTTCTTGTGCAGTATAGAAAATGAAAGTTGACATCCAATTGGCTATCCCAAAAATCGGATGGCGCTGCCGGCCATACGCCGCCTCCCCGCGAGTTCCAGACAAACCGAGGCCGATGACACGTTTTGCACTGAATTGCGATAATCTCGGCATTGTGTAGCAGGGGCGGGGCCAAAATAATGATTCAGTGGCTCCACCCCCATTACATGGGTAATATGCCCAGTCACGCCCTCCTATGCAGTGTGACGCCTCCCTGCTTGGCCGACCTGGCTGCCGCCTCCCGGAGGGGCTGCCAGACTGTCGGCAAGCATGCTGCTATGGCAACACCACGTATTTTCAATGTGTGAGTTTTAAAATAGTAGGATTAAAGGGGTTTTTCCACCATCCAACAATTTTAATTTCTCGGTTTGTACTTTCTCGGCCTCACTCAGAGATGTGCGCAATGCTGATATTATCGCAGTTGAATGATATTTTGCAAATGCGCGTAACGCATAGGAAAGTCCAACTGTGCACACGTGAGCTGAAGATCGAGACGTCATTCGCAAAGTACCCGTAGTCGCAATGTCCTGGGAAGACCACTGAAATCCATGGGTGTTCCTGGCTGGAGTTGGGGAGGTGGCCGAAAGTGAACGCATAAAGAGGCCGGCCCGTGGGCGTGCTATGGGAGTTCCAAGGGTGTGTCTGCGATCGCGGCTGCGTTACCAATAGCAGAACCACAGTCTCAGAGACCAGATGTACCTGAGTCAGCGTAGCCCATGATTTATTCAAAGAGTCGATGTGCGTCCGATGTTGGGTCGATGGCGGTGTGTTCTCAACCCCCGCAGGATTTAGCGGTGATAAGGAAAGTGGGTGTGGAAGCATTTGCTCAGCCCGTTGAACGCTAGCTCAGGCAGGGAGTGTGTGTTACAGGCATTGCCATATCGCTCATAGGCTGTGTGAGAAATCGCAGTTGCAAATGTTATAGCGCACAATAGTGAATGAGGCCCTTAGTCTATACATTGCTTTACCTTTCTGTCTGCTGTGTTCCTCATCTAGGGTGGCAGTCAGGAAGCCAACGGAAGTAATCCCGACTGCCGGCTTCCCGACTGTGTAATCCCGGCAAGTGTCTAATGACAGGCGTCAAAATCCTGACGCCTGTCATTAGACATACGCCGGGAGCCCGACGCCTGGCATCCCGGTCAAAGGGACGCCGGGCGCCGACCATGAATAGCTGCGTGGGGGGGGAGGGTTAGGTTTAGGGCTTCCGGGGGGGACTTAGGGTTAGGCACCCCCCTGGGAGGTTAGGATTAGGGTAGGGGAAGGGGGGTTAGGGTTAGGCACCCCCCAGGGGACTTAAGATGGCCACAGACATAGCGATGTGCTCGCGATCATCCGATGTGTACGATTTGCCGTGAACTCTCCACGGGAGCTCCCCGGCAGTCGTGAGCACGATTTGGTCCATAAAACTGCCAATTTGACTTCCAATCTCACGATCCATCGGATGGTACGAATCCTGAGTTTCTGCTGGATGAATCTTGACTTTCCCAAAACAAGAGAAGAGGTTCTTCATGATTGGTGGGAAATTTAAATAATAACAACAAAGGGAGGGGCTAGCCAGGGCGTATAAAAAGCAGCCACCATTTTAACCCTGTGCACATTCTGCTCTGATACTAGTGAGGTTAGGTGTCTACCAGCTGAACTCTGTACACTGCTACTGTGCTCTGATACTAGTGAGGCTAGGTGTCTACCAGCTGAACCCTGTACACTGCTACTGTGCTCTGCTACTAGTGAGGTTAGGTGTCTACCAGCTGAACCCTGTACACTGCTACTGTGCTCTGATACTAGTGAGGCTAGGTGTCTACCAGCTGAACCCTGTACACTGCTACTGTGCTCTGATACTAGTGAGGTTAGGTGTCTACCAGCTGAACCCTGTACACTGCTACTGTGCTCTGATACTAGTGAGGCAAGGTGTCTACCAGCTGAACTCTGTACACTGCTACTGTGCTCTGATACTAGTGAGGCTAGGTGTCTACCAGCTGAACCCTGTACACTGCTACTGTGCTCTGATACTAGTGAGGCTAGGTGTCTACCAGCTGAACTCTGTACACTGCTACTGTGCTCTGATACTAGTGAGGCTAGGTGTCTACCAGCTGAACCCTGTACACTGCTACTGTGCTCTGATACTAGTGAGGTTAGGTGTCTACCAGCTGAACTCTGTACACTGCTACTGTGCTCTGATACTAGTGAGGCTAGGTGTCTACCAGCTGAACCCTGTACACTGCTACTGTGCTCTGATACTAGTGAGGTTAGGTGTCTACCAGCTGAACCCTGTACACTGCTACTGTGCTCTGATACTAGTGAGGCAAGGTGTCTACCAGCTGAACTCTGTACACTGCTACTGTGCTCTGATACTAGTGAGGCTAGGTGTCTACCAGCTGAACCCTGTACACTGCTACTGTGCTCTGATACTAGTGAGGCTAGGTGTCTACCAGCTGAACTCTGTACACTGCTACTGTGCTCTGATACTAGTGAGGCTAGGTGTCTACCAGCTGAACCCTGTACACTGCTACTGTGCTCTGATACTAGTGAGGTTAGGTGTCTACCAGCTGAACCCTGTACACTGCTTCTGTGCTCTGATACTAGTGAGGCTAGGTGTCTACCAGCTGAACCCTGTACACTGCTACTGTGCTCTGATACTAGTGAGGTTAGGTGTCTACCAGCTGAACCCTGTACACTGCTACTGTGCTCTGATACTAGTGAGGCTAGGTGTCTACCAGCTGAACCCTGTACACTGCTACTGTGCTCTGATACTAGTGAGGTTAGGTGTCTACCAGCTGAACCCTGTACACTGCTACTGTGCTCTGATACTAGTGAGGCAAGGTGTCTACCAGCTGAACTCTGTACACTGCTACTGTGCTCTGATACTAGTGAGGCTAGGTGTCTACCAGCTGAACCCTGTACACTGCTACTGTGCTCTGATACTAGTGAGGCTAGGTGTCTACCAGCTGAACTCTGTACACTGCTACTGTGCTCTGATACTAGTGAGGCTAGGTGTCTACCAGCTGAACCCTGTACACTGCTACTGTGCTCTGATACTAGTGAGGTTAGGTGTCTACCAGCTGAACCCTGTACACTGCTTCTGTGCTCTGATACTAGTGAGGCTAGGTGTCTACCAGCTGAACCCTGTACACTGCTACTGTGCTCTGATACTAGTGAGGTTAGGTGTCTACCAGCTGAACCCTGTACACTGCTACTGTGCTCTGATACTAGTGAGGTTAGGTGTCTACCAGCTGAACTCTGTACACTGCTACTGTGCTCTGATACTAGTGAGGCTAGGTGTATACCAGCTGAACCCTGTACACTGCTACTGTGCTCTGATACTAGTGAGGTTAGGTGTATACCAGCTGAACCCTGTACACTGCTACTGTGCTCTGATACTAGTGAGGCTAGGTGTCTACCAGCTGAACCCTGTACACTGCTACTGTGCTCTGCTACTAATGCTGAACTGTGTACACTGCTACTGTGCTCTGATACTAGTGAGGTTAGGTGTCTACCAGCTGAACCCTGTACACTGCTACTGTGCTCTGATACTAGTGAGGTTAGGTGTCTACCAGCTGAACTCTGTACACTGCTACTGTGCTCTGATACTAACGCTGAACTGTGTACACTGCTACTGTGCTCTGATACTAGTGAGGTTAGGTGTCTACCAGCTGAACCCTGTACACTGCTACTGTGCTCTGATACTAGTGAGGTTAGGTGTATACCAGCTGAACCCTGTACACTGCTACTGTGCTCTGCTACTAGTGAGGCTAGGTGTCTACCAGCTGAACCCTGTACACTGCTACTGTGCTCTGCTACTAGTGAGGTTAGGTGTCTACCAGCTGCACCCTGTACACTGCTACTGTGCTCTGATACTAGTGAGGTTAGGTGTCTACCAGCTGAACCCTGTACACTGCTACTGTGCTCTGATACTAGTGAGGTTAGGTGTCTACCAGCTGAACCCTGTACACTGCTACTGTGCTCTGCTACTAGTGAGGTTAGGTGTCTACCAGCTGAACCCTGTACACTGCTACTGTGCTCTGATACTAGTGAGGCTAGGTGTCTACCAGCTGAACCCTGTACACTGCTTCTGTGCTCTGATACTAGTGAGGCTAGGTGTCTACCAGCTGAACCCTGTACACTGCTACTGTGCTCTGATACTAGTGAGGTTAGGTGTCTACCAGCTGAACTCTGTACACTGCTACTGTGCTCTGATACTAGTGAGGCTAGGTGTATACCAGCTGAACCCTGTACACTGCTACTGTGCTCTGATACTAGTGAGGTTAGGTGTCTACCAGCTGAACCCTGTACACTGCTACTGTGCTCTGATACTAGTGAGGCTAGGTGTCTACCAGCTGAACCCTGTACACTGCTACTGTGCTCTGCTACTAGTGAGGTTAGGTGTATACCAGCTGAACCCTGTACACTGCTACTGTGCTCTGATACTAGTGAGGCTAGGTGTATACCTGCTGACCCCTGTACATTGTACTGTGCTCTGATACTAGTGAGGCTAGGTGTATACCAGCTGAACCCTGTACATTGCTACTGTGCTCTGATACTAGTGAGGCTAGGTGTATACCAGCTGAACTCTGTACACTGCTTCTGTGCTCTGCTACTAGTGAGGTTAGGTGTCTACCAGCTGAACCCTGTACACTGCTACTGTGCTCTGCTACTAGTGAGGCTAGGTGTATACCAGCTGAACCCTGTACACTGCTACTGTGCTCTGCTACTAGTGAGGTTAGGTGTCTACCAGCTGAACCCTGTACATTGCTACTGTGCTCTGATACTAGTGAGGTTAGGTGTCTACCAGCTGAACTCTGTACACTGCTACTGTGCTCTGATACTAACGCTGAACTCTGTACACTGCTACTGTGCTCTGATACTAGTGAGGTTAGGTGTCTACCAGCTGAACCCTGTACACTGCTACTGTGCTCTGATACTAGTGAGGTTAGGTGTCTACCAGCTGAACTCTGTACACTGCTACTGTGCTCTGATACTAACGCTGAACTCTGTACACTGCTACTGTGCTCTGATACTAGTGAGGTTAGGTGTCTACCAGCTGAACCCTGTACACTGCTACTGTGCTCTGATACTAGTGAGGCTAGGTGTCTACCAGCTGAACCCTGTACACTGCTACTGTGCTCTGCTACTAGTGAGGTTAGGTGTCTACCAGCTGCACCCTGTACACTGCTACTGTGCTCTGATACTAGTGAGGTTAGGTGTCTACCAGCTGAACCCTGTACACTGCTACTGTGCTCTGATACTAGTGAGGTTAGGTGTCTACCAGCTGAACCCTGTACACTGCTACTGTGCTCTGCTACTAGTGAGGCTAGGTGTCTACCAGCTGAACCCTGTACACTGCTACTGTGCTCTGCTTTGTATTTGGCTTGCCTTTTACAAAGTGTCTTCTACCTGCAAGTGTGTGCAACTGCATTCTATCCTGTTCCTGAATTCTGTACTGATGCGTCCCTATCAGTATAAAGTGTTGGTCGCCCAAGCTGGGGTCCAGTTGATCCAGGAGAGGGCCGAGCGAAGGAGAAGAACATGCTGGACGAAAGAGTGGCTGCAGCAAACGGATACCCACTCTCACATGTCCCTGCTGATGGAGATCAAGGACATTAACCGGGACGACTACCGCAACTACCTGCGCATGGATGACGCCACTTTCCAGGAGTTGCTGCATCTGGTGACCCCCCCACATCCGGAGGCAAGAATACAAGGTGGCAGAGGGCAATCCCTGCTGAAGAGAGGCTGGTGGCTACCCTGAGGTACCTGGCTACAGGAAGGTCATTTGACCTGCAGTTTGGGACCCTCATCTCTCCTCAGTCCTTGGGCGTCATCATTCCAGAGACCTGCAAGCCTATCGTTAAAGTGCTGCAGTAACAGTATTGCAAGGTAAGAAAAAATAACCACACTACACATTGTTTGTTTTTATTTTTTTCTTAGTTTTTTTTTTTCAATTTAACTCTTTATATAACTGTCCCAGCCAATAAGGCTGCATTAACAAAACTGTGCTGTATAGCAGTCATGAACATTTGTGTTGCAAGAACAGTACACTACGTAATTTTAAATATATTACATAAACATGTGTATAAATAAACAGTACAAAACCGCACCAAATGTTATCAATCCCAATAGGTAGCCTGCTGTATGTAGTATGTCGGGTCAGACACCAGATTGAACAGGCCAATACACACATGGCACAAGTACAGATTGTGGCCCCGGCTACCAGCAATCTGTACTTACGCCATGTGTGTAGTGACCTTGTCCAATTAGTGTCATCACCACCGTATAGCATACAGCCAGCACCTATAGGGAGTGATGAAATTTGGTGATAGTACAGAAGAATAAGAATAACGCGGCAAATCCTCCTCTGACACCAGCAGAACATTGTAAACGGCCCTGCTTGTGGTTGGGGTGCTGGTTGGGGGAGCAATCCCTAACTGGGCTGGGGTGGGGGCCTGACATAGGCATTTGGAGAAGGGGAATAAAGCATAGGGTCAGTAATATAGGTGGAATCATACAAATTATTGTTGAGGGATCGAATGAGAAGCTCATAGACGAGCCTATGGAAATTTTTGGAATTTACTGCATCCATTTTTCTCATCTGACTATTAATGTGAGCAGTAAAGTCGTCAATATCATCAGGGGCTTTTTGAAGGATGCTTTCTGCTTTTTGTAGAAACAACTCCTCCTGTTCTGTGTGCTTTTGCTTTTTTTGTTTGTTTTTTTCAAATTTTTTTGGGGTGGTATTGAGGAGGATGATGCTCCTGGTTCAATGGGTGTGGTAATTGTGGTGAAGTTTTCCACCTCTCTGTCCCCGATCAAAGTTAGGTCTGGCGTGGTGTACAAATCAGGATCTTGGGTGGGAGTCTATATAGGAAAAAAAAAACAATATTAAAGTCATGTTTTTCTATAAACTTATTTTTCTATTTTTCCAGTTTCCTAACACCGTGGAAGAGTGGAAGAACATCGCTGAAGAATTTGAACAACGTTGGAATTTCCCTAACTGCATAGGAGCCATCGATGGAAAACACATCCGCATCAACCCACCTGCCAACACCGGATCATATTACTACAATTACAAAGGATTCTTCAGCATCGTTCTCATGGCAGTGGTGAATGCCAACTATGAATTTTTGTTTGTGAATGTTGGCAAGAATGGCCATGCTTCGGATGGTAGGTCCTTCAAACAGACGGCTTTCTACCAGAGACTCACCAACAAAACCCTCAACTTGCCCTCACTGGACCAGACAAAGCACGGCCCAAATTATGTTTTCATCGCAGATGAGGCTTTTGCATTACATGAACATGTGATGAAGCCATTTGCACAGAGGGGCCTGACCAGAGAGAAGAGGATCTACAACTATCATCTATCCCGGGCACGGCGCATTGTGGAAAATGCGTTTGGAATACTCAGCAACCGGTTCCACATTTTCCACACCACCATAAACCTATGTGTGGAGAAGATAGACTGGGTCGTAATGGCGTGCTGCATAACTTTCTGCAAAGGAAAACTGCACAACGAGGACCAGTCCCAGCTAGACCAGAAGATGTAGGAGCTCTGGAGGACATTGCCCAGTTTACATCAATGTCTGCACCAACAAATGCAACAACATCATCAGCACGTGCCAAAGAAGTGAGGGAGGAGTATATGGCCTATTTCAACGGACCAGGTGCGAATAGGCAGGAGGACTGTCTGTGAGATAAATGACTATAGTGGACAACTGTGATTGAGCAACAAAAAAAATTAAAGGTTTTGGTTTATGAACTGTGTCTCTACTTACCAACAAATCCTCACACGGTGCAATCACTTCTGCCGCCTCCTGTTCTGCCTCTCGCTTGGCCATCAGGACCACTGACTGGCTTTGTGGCTCTTGTTCACTTCTGAAACTTATAAGGTCATAGTACCAGAGTGTTGGCTGGTACACGTTGTCACTGCCTGCCCCGGTGCTTTTGTACTCATCGACTTTTCGCTTTTCTTTTATATACACTGTACGCAGGTTCTGTATTTTGTGCTCTACTGCTTTAAGGTCAGCATCCTCAATTAACCTTTTTGTGTACTCCAAAAGGACCCCCAAAGCTGCCAATTTTGCCAACTTGTGGTGGTACTATCGACAGGATATCCGCCATAGACACTCCTTTTCCTGGAGGATCTCTAGGAATCCGGTTACAAACTCCCGTTCACTATCCACAGACATTGCTAGGAGGAAAAAATAAGGACATTTTAATAATCTACAAATGTGAATTGTTTTGTACATTTTTAATATATATTTTACATTTTTCAAGATTTTTGTATATTTTATTTGTTTTTTTGTTCTTTAATATTATATCTTTACGGGAATTTAATGTTTTTTTAAATGTATTTTAATGTGTTTTTTTACATAAATGTTCTGTGTTTTTATATGTATTTTAACATGCTTTTTTCCAAGGAATGTTGTGTTTTTAGATGTATTTTAATCTGTTTTTTTTCCAGGGATGTTATGTTTTTTTAAATGTATTTTAATGTGTTTTTTTTACAGGAATGTTCTGTGATTTTATATGTATTTTATCATTAATTTTTTCAAGGGATGTTATGTGTTTTATATGTATTTTAACATGTTTTTTTGCCAGGGATGTTATGTGGTTTGTCTATGTATTTTAACATGTTTTTTTTTTCCAGGGATGTAATGTCTTTTTATATGTATGGTAATATGTTTTATTTTTGTTGTTGCAATATATTTGTTTATGTTGGTGACATACATTCGTTTATGGTGGAATATTTAAACATCATAAACTAATGTATCACAGCAACGAAAACAAATTTTATATACCTGTATGTATTGATGTTGTTGTAATGTTTTAATATTTGTTGTTGATCTAAATTTTTTTTAATCAATTTATAAACTTTTTGAGTGATTTTTTATTGTGAGGTTATTTTATAGGTGTCACGTGACATTGGTGGGTAGGTGGGTGGCACACATTAGTGAGCAGTGGGAGGTTAATGCGTGGCCCAGCCACCGCCTGCCTCATTCCGGTGGGTGGTGGCTGGGTCATGCATTTAGAAGTGGCTGGCACACATTGGTGGGCAGTGGGGTTGCATTAAATACAGCACCAATACTCACCAAACTGCTGTAATCCAGACTTCACTGTACAGGCTGTGTCGGGCTCCCTTCTTCTTCTATCCATGATGCTGCAGAAGATGGCGATTGGGCGTGTACAGGGTCCTGTCGGTCAAAATCCCCAAAGTACGATGAATCGTGAGTAAAAAAACCCTCATGATTTGAATCAAATCGTGTCCCAGATTGGCAAATCTGCCCTACAGCATGGCAGATCTGAAGATGCGAGGTACGACGAGTGGGGACGCGCATCGGTATCATGATCAGGAGTAGAACTTCAAGATTTGACCGTATTTTACACGATTTGTCATCACGTTTCGTCGAAATTGGCCAAATCATGTAAAAAATCGCCATGTGTGGCCAGCTTTAGGCGGCGGGGAAGGGGGGATGAGGGTTAGGCACTTGGGGGGGAGGTTAGGGTTAGGCACCCTTAAAGGAGGGTCAGGGATAGGGGGTAGAATAAGTTAGTAAATACTTACCTTAGTACGATTGGGATTTTCACTGCTGCCGGGATGCTGGTGTGGGAATTCGAACCGCCGGCCATGCGTCCGGCGGTTAATCATACCGATTCCCTCATCTAAGCTCTTACATGTCAGCTGGACATTGTTTACAAATGTTTATGTATCTACACAATTAATTGATTGATAAATTCTGTGCTGTAACTCATTGTTGTAACATTGAATGTTGACATTTTTTCGCTGCTGTTTGATTTTAATTGCATACATTTATGCCTTTATTGTTTAAATATTTGTAGAAAATGTAATCGGTCATTTGTTTGAATGGGATTGTTCCCCATAAGCGCAGCTGAATTTTCTGACGCATATTTGCATATTTCCTCTCTACTTAGCCGCTGCTGAGGGGTCTGTTCGTAGCCATATAAAAAAAATGCTGTCAATACTTTGATTTATCTCCATTGTCCCTGACATGACATAAAGCTGTAGCCAAAGCAGAGCAACCCTGATCTGCATAGTATCTAAGAGCACCACAAATTCACAACTTTAGCCACATACTATCATATTTAAAGTTATTAAGTTGACATGGTTAAAGTTCTTTAAATAACATTATTACAGTGTGGCCATTCTGACTGTTGACTAATTAACTACCTTCCCAGTGGTAAAGGAATGCAGATATTCCACTTGCTTTTTTGGAACTTTTTGTATGTATACCATTTATTTAATATATGTTTGGGAGATAAAGAAAAGTACTTTTTTTATTTCCAAAAAACCATCAGTTTTTGGCTATAAATCATAAGCCTTAGTGCCAGAAACTAATGCTGTTTCCCTAATGGGATGCGGTTAACACGGAATGCAGGGAATGCTGTCCATCGGAATCTCGACGCTGGAAGCTCGACCAGGGACTAAAGATAAGCGTCTAAATTCTGGCGCCTATCTTTAGGGAGGTTAGGGTGGGGGTGGAGAGGGGAGGGTTAGGGTACTTACCAGCCCTAGTCGGGATTTTCACTGTTCGGGCTGACCCAGCAGCATTACATACCGATTCCCCTGTAATTACTAACTGCCGGGAATGATACTTTGCCTCTGATCAACTACCCTGAGCCAGGAACGTTCGCTGTACCTGCATTCCCACCAACAGCTACAATTTTCCATTGATTTACACATTAAATTATCCCCTCCACCTCTTAGCTTACAAGCTCATTTGGGCAGGATAATCTTCTGATTCATTCCATTGTATGTTGCTTGTTTGGTCCACGATCCTCTCAATGCACAGTGCAAAGTAATATGTTGGTGCTTTATAAACAATAAATACAAATAATCTTTGATAAATGTAGTGTAACCTGCGTAAAGTCCATGAGAGTCTCATTTCGGAAAATTGTCAAAGTTTATTACAAACAAACGTATAAACAAAATGTGTACTTTATGGGGCAGAATCAAGTCAATGCAATCTGCTGACGGCAGCTCTCGTTGCGCTTTTTTCTGCAATTTACGGTAGGCTGATTCTGCTTGCACCTCCATAGACTGCTAGCCTTCTGTCAGTTTACATGTCACCCCAGCAGCTTCTCCATTTAGTTGAATCTGCCCCTATGTATCTAAACCATCTATAACAGGCATGGGGAACCTCAGGCCCAGGGGCCGTATAAGGCCCGCGGAATCATTTGGTCTGGCCCTCTGAGCTTTTTTCTGCTAGCCTCATCTTGCTAGCAGGTGCCTAGAATGGCGCCCTGCAGCCAGAATCTATGCAGTTGAGTCGGCTGGAGCGTCCTTAGGATGCTTAAGTTGGTCACACCGCTGCCCTTATAGCTCCCATTGCTGTAATCACTGGCGATTGTGACATCACACAAGGGGGCATGGCCTGCACCAGGCTCGCGAATAATGTTATATATACCAAAATGGCCCACGGCAGAAAAAAGGTTCCCCACCCCTGATCTATAAAGCAGCTTGGGGAGTAAATAAACGCTGAGATGGAGGACCAATGAGAGTCTTCAAACTCGTTGAGGCAGCATCATATTGGTTAGGGATGTGCAGGCTCGGATAGGTTCGAGTTTGCACGTGGAGTTCGGATTTTTCCCTCCAAAAAAACGGAACTCAGAAAGAGGCAAAACGTCATCTTACATGGACGAACATCATCATTCCTGGACTTTTGTCCAGGAATGATGATGTTCGTCCATGTAAGATGACGTTTTGCCTCTTTCTGAGTTCCGTTTTTTTGGAGGGAAAAATCCGAACTCCACGTGCAAACTCGAACCTATCCGAGCCTGCACATCCCTAATATTGGTCCACGCAGCCGTACCCACTTCTGCCGTATAAAGACCCTGGATTATTAGTTGGGGCTCTGATTCAAACGATGTAGTCTAGGATTACTGCTGCATGGGGCAGTCTACAGCTCCAGTGAAGGAGGTGGGGGCAAATAGATTCCTTCCTACTTTGGAAAAAGTTTTAAGCATCCGGCATCTCAAAACAACAGGCCACATGTGCTCTCATTTCATAAAGACTATGCTTGTCTACTTTAATGTACATTTGCTGGAAAGTGAGGAAAACTTCGGATCTCTTGCTCTCTTAAAACCCAGTGACATCTTGATTTGCAATTCCCTTTCCAGTCGGAGAAACAAATGTTTCCTACCACTTCTATTGCAACTTCTTACAATGAACTTATACCCAAAAACTTATTTTCTGACCGCAGTTAGCTATTTCCACCACAAGGCAGCGCTATTGCACCAGACATCACCATTCTTTTATATATATATTTTTTGCGCAATATCTTCACTGCAGCTCCTTACCAGACAGTAATTTAGCATAGCTGCACTCGAGTATGTTCCGAGTCCAGGGACTTTATATATTGAGGAATAAATACTTCAGTGCCCGAGATATGTGATGAGCCCCAGCGAAAGACCACTCAGATGCTTCAGGAGGTGTCAGTCAGGGGCTTGTACCACACAAGTGTCATTTCAGATCTCTCCAATTACTCACCTGACAGTGTCCTGAGGGCCTGGTCTCCTGCTGCCTGACAGGACATGATAGAGACATGGTTTTGCAATTGACAGTAATGATTGTGTCGTGTGACCTCTGTAGAGTCAGCCTGCAGCTAGATGTAATGTGTCTGTCCTTACCAAAAAAATAATCTCCCAGGTCTCGCTATCCCTATAATCTGGGCACTGTGGCCAGCAGCTTCAGCCACCTTAACCAACGCGACCTAGACTGCAAGATCCTTGGTCCGCAGATCCCACTGTTTTGCACTTAACAGTAAGTACTTATTGGCGCTTATCTTTTATTTTTTATGCATGATATAAGAAAGGTGAATGGAATATTGGGCCTGATTCAGAGCCGGACGCTCTGACCAGAGCGCTCGTTCTGAATCAGGGCCCTCCTCCATGAAAATGGAGCGGCCTCCTGGCCGCTCGCATAGCTGTGGGTGACCACCCACAGCATATGCGAGCGTCCATGATGATGGTCGCGATGGTCTTGACCATCACGACCATCGGGCTTGCGACGGAGACCCTGCGGTAGGGTCTCGCTGCCGCAAGCCCTGGAGTGATTTTGGCTCTATCAGAGCCAAAATTACTCCCACTGACATCACTAGTGATGTCAGTGGGGCCGGCTTCAGACGGTAGGCGTTCCCATGGGAACGCCTCCGTCTGGAAGGCACGCCCCCGGCACGCCCACCAAAGGGGGCCTGCTGTCAATCAACATCGACAGCACGCCCCCTTTGGTGCGAGACCCGGAGCGATGGAGAGCCCGTCGCTCGCCGGGTCTCGATCATGCGCACGACGGAGCTCCCTCCGTCGTGTGCATGCGCAGTGGGGGAACATTGACCCACTTGCGAGCGTCCTGCGCTCGCGAGCGGGTCTGAATGACCCCCATAATTCAGGGACCCTACAGTGTACATACTGAGGAGAGATGGGAGGTGGCTCCGGAATGTCCCATAAGACTGATGGATAAGTTTCAGGTGGGTTATTTCTGTCAGCTGGTTGGACCATGCATCATCCAATCGGCACACAGGTCCCTTAGGCGTTGGTACTCACAGACCTGTCAGTCACTTCCTTTCTTTGTGGAAGATCTGGTGGATACATGAGAGGAGCAATAACACTTACATATATTATGGAGCTAAAGCAAAGGGGTTTGTTGACATCCAACATGTTGGCATGAGAATGTCGACATGGTCGTAATGTTGACATGCAGCATGTCGATGTTGACCATATCGACGTTCATCAAATTGACACTGATGACATTTTTACATGATTAGAATGTCAACAATACAATCCATGTGGTGCAGTGGCTTCACTTACCTGCTGCCGTGGTGTCTTGTGGTCCGGTGATCAGCTGACGCAGAGTTCCGGTGGAGCCACCCGATGAAGCAGCTTCCCTATCCCCACCCTAACCCTCACACTGCAGCCTAACCCTAAAACTCACACTACAGGGATCGGTATGAAATACCGCCGGACGCATGTTCAAATCCAGACGCCGGAAGACCGGCAATAGAAGATCCTGACAGGTAAGTCTAACCCTAACCTCCCACACAAGTGCCTAACCCTAACCCCCCCTGCTAGTGCCTAAACGTAACCCCCCCTTCCCCTAACCTAACCCTCCTGGGGGGTGCCTAACCATAAGTCCCCCCCGGGAGCCCCTAACCTAACCCTCCCCCTACGGCTTACCTTTGTTCGGTATGCCGAGCGTCGGGCTCCCGGCATAGGGATAATGATAGGCATTGGGATTTCTACGCTTATCATTAGACCCCTGCTGGGATTAGACAGTCGGGAAGCCGGCGGTTGGCATTTCGATCGTCGGCTTCCTGACTGCATCCCACACTACAGCCCAACTCTAGCCCTCCCCCTAGTGCCTAACCCTATCCTCTCCCGCAGCCTATACCTAATCTTCCTTCCCACTATTAGGGATGACCATCGTCCTTCGATGTTTTAAAAACATTGATGGTGGCCACCCAATGTTAACTAGTTTTGCCATCAATGACTAATGGTTTCAGCCATCGATGATTGAGTGGTAGACAATGTTTTTTATTTCTTATCCCTTACCAGGACAGAGCTTAGTCCTGCCCCCTGGTGGTCGCTAAGCCTCACCCCCATTTTTGATTGGCCCGCGGCAGCTGTGGCCATTGAGGGGGTGCAAATCATCAATTGTTCACTATAGATGTTTTTTGTGCCATCGATGGTAATCACTGATGGGCCCATCAATGTTAACCATCGATGGACACCCCACCAATGGCCATCCCAACCCTCTAGTGCCTAGCCCTAATGGGGGCTGCTTTTGCAGTCACAAATAGATGGCCTACAGCAGATATTGGATATGTATGCTTGGTCCCATTATTACACCGTTATCAGGTCTCTACCACTAACATGCACACACAGGGCTGCCAAAAACCCGTTGTATGGAAGTCCCATCTGTAGAAAGATTGCCGGATGGGTGATCTCGGCTGTAAGAGTCACACCGGGACCACCTGTGGGAGTGAGAGGGGTACACAGCCCACAAAGCTCCTTCACCATACACAAATTTTCATAGACGTGCTGTGAGCAATTGTAAAGCCCGGGGGTCACAAACAAGCAATTTCCCAGTCTCTTGTGCAGAGAAGGGATTTACGCAGGGGTCCACAGATTTTGCATACTGCAGTAACCAGCCTTAGGGGATTTTGTTGCCAAACAAGGCTCATAAATTGCCTTTTATTTCCGTGAAGTACTGCGTTTGTTATTATAAACTCCACGCTCGTCTTGCAAAATGTGTCCTACTGAAGTTAAGACGTATAGCGATCAATGAGACACACTGCTGCCTTCATTAGTCAAATTCACACAAATGTAAACAGGATTTAAGCAAACTAAGAAGGTTCTCTTAAACAGGGGGAAGAAGGGAATATTGGGAGGTTAATTAATGCAATTTGCATGGAAGAACAAGTAGAAAAGAAGTGATGAGAAGGGGGTGATGAAGGATGCTTTCTAATTGTTGTGTTGCATAAATAAGCTTTTCGTGTAAGTCTGCAAAACGCTTTGTTTCGGTAGTTTTCAAGTGCCAGCTGCCTGCAGGGAATTAGCGCCAAGCAATTAGTACAAATGACATCTCAACTGGTTGTTAATATGACAAATGAGCATGAGTAAGACACTGACACCCTATTACTTCCCAAGGTCAATATTGGTCTTTACAAATGGCATTTGAGCAGCACTAATTGTGTGAAACGCGTTGGTTTCTGCGAGGGCTTTTTGTAGCTTATAAACCACGCACAATCTGGCGGAAGAGTGGAAACTAACTACTGCTAACTGATTCTATGTATCGTGTTTTAATCAAAGCTTTGCCATGAAATTGGTTTCATGCACTGACGCATTTTACTGAAAAACTTGAATACAGAAGTTGTTTATTGTTTGAGTTTTATTTTTATTTTATTGAGCAATTGTTTTGTAACATTAAAAAGTAAACTCACAAGCTAAATACACTGAATAAAATGGGTTTTGGTGTCTGGTTGCATAAAAAACATTTCATGCATGATATGTATTCAGTGTTTTTGAAAGATAATCTCATATCATCTTTCATGTTCTCTATATTAGAACTTGACAGACAATCACCGAAAGTGTTGATTTTATTACTTTGTTACAATAAACCTTACATGATTCAAATTGTTAACATTTAGCTGTTAATGTAACATGAGAATGTCACGTCTGTGACTCTATAATATTGGGCCAGCTTCAGCAGCGATCACAACTGTGATTACACATGCAATCGGCCGATTGTTGCGATCTACACATGCTTATGCATTGCCGTGTGCGAACACTCCACTGTGATCGGGATTGCAATCGCAGTGACTACACAGACCCATCGCAGAGTGATTAACAGTAAGTACATTTGGGGGTGGTGACGGGGGTGTGGTTGGCAAAATGCTGGCGTGCCAGTGCATTTGAACGTCGTTGCAGGGGCGTGCATAAATTGGCCACTGCGATGCCATACGCAGCTTGGGCTTGCACTGTGTGCGACGAGGTTAGCAATTCCTGAGTAAGGTCAGAGCTTGTGTAAGTGTGCGTGAGGCTGTGATGGTACTCCATGTTACTGATGGTTTTGCTGTCTCGCTAAGTATTACGGATGTGTGTAAGGTAAAGGGGGCGTCCTTATGTTAGGCTGCATATGGCATTGTGATTGCAATCATTAGCATATATTCGCAGTGAGACTGCGTGCGTAATCGCTATTGTGATCACAGTTGTGCGCCATATTGAATCAGGCTCATTGTTCAAATTGCATATTTTTATTGGACGCAATTTATGCCTACTTTCTTGAGAAGAAAATGCTCACAACGTTACATATGCCCCTCAGTTTGGATTGGTGACCACCGCAGATGTGGAGGGGAAATTATACACTACTAAGTGTATCTAGCCTAAGGCCAACATTACTGCCCCACAATACACAGCCCCATGACACCATAATAGAGGGGAGGTAAACCAGTGACATATTATAGAGATATGCGTTGCGCACACTTGCGCCTCTGATCCTTGATAATCATGGATTATGTAAGAACTATCACACTAGTACAAAGGGGAGGTAGCTATAGTCCTGACAGTTGGAATACGGGTAGCTAGAATTCCCACGCCGGAATCCTGACAGTAAGGACTGGAGTTAGGGGTTATGGTTAAACACTAGGGGGAGGATTAGGGATAGGCACTAAAGGGGGGGAGGTTAGGTTTAGGGTGTGGGCAGGGCTGCCATCAGAAATTGTGGGACCCGGTACTGATAAAACAGGCAGGGCCCCCCCAACCCGAGGGGAATATAAGTGGGTAGAGCTACATCAGGGGGTGGGACACCGATTTGATTATATATATATATATATATATATATATATATTAGGGGTGTGCACCGGCCACTTTTCGTGTTTTGTGTTTTGGTTTTGGATCTGGATCTTTCTTCGTGTTTTGGATCTGGATTGGTTTTGCCAAAACCACCCTTCCGTGTTTTGGGTTCTGGGTTTTGTGTTTTGGATCTGTATTTTTTTGAAAAAAAGCATAAAAACAGCTAAAATCACAGAATTTGTAGGTTTTTCTGCTCCTATGCTATTATTAACCTCAATAACCTTAATTTCCACTCATTTCCAGTCTATTCTGAACACCTCACACCTCACAATAGTGTTTTTATGTCCAAAAGGTTGCACCGAGGTAGCTGGATGACTATGCTAAGCGACACGAGTGGGCGGCACAAACACGTGACCCATCTAGGAGTGACACTGCAGTGGCAGGCAGGATGGCAGTTAGAAAAACTAGGCCCCAAACTGTACATAATGCAAAGAAAAAAAGAGGTGCAAGATGGAATTGTCCTTGGGCCCTCCCACCCACCCTTATGTTGTATAAACAGGACATGCACACTTTAACAAATCAATCATTTCAGCGCCAGGGTCTGCCACACAACTGTGGCTGAAATGATTGGTTCGTTTGGGCCCCCACAAAACAAGCTGGCAATTAATGTGTCCCTGCACAAACTGGCTCTACGGAGGCAAGATGTCATCCTCATCCTCCTCATCCACCGATTCCTCACCCTCTTCAGTGTGTACATCCTCATCCTCACAAAGTATTAACTCGTCCCCACTTGAATCCACCACCACAGGTCCCTCTGTACCTTCTGGAGGCTGGTCTCCCTGGAAGAGCTGATAATTCATTTTGATGAACATCATCTTCTCCACATTCTGTGGAAGCAACCTCCTACGCCTTTCGCTGACAAGGTTCCCGGCTGCACTAAACACTCTTTCGGAGTACACACTGGAGGGGGGGCAACTCAGGTAAAATAGAGCCAGTTTGTACAGGGGCCTCCAAATTGCCTCTTTTTCCTGCCAGTACAGGTATGGACTGTCTGACATGCCTACTTGGATGCTGTCACCGATGTAATCCTCCACCATTCTGTCAATGGTGACAGTATCATATGCAGTGACAGTAGACATGTCAGAAATTGTTGCCAGGTCCTTCAGTCCGGACCAGATGTCCAAACTTGGTCCTGCCTGCCCTGCATCACTGCCAGCGGGTTGCTTAGGATACCTAAGTTTTTTCCTGGCAGCCCCAGTTGCGGGAGAAAATGAAGAAGGAGCCGTTGACGTGTCACGTTCCGCTTCAGCTGACAGTGTGTTCACCAGCAGGTCTTTGCACCTCTGCAGGCTTGTGTCGGCCGGAAAGAGAGACACCACATAGGCTTTAAACCTAGGATCGAGCACGGTGGCCAAAATGTAGTGGTCTGATTTCAACAGATTGACCACCCTGGAATCCTGGCAAAGCGAATGAAGGGCTTCATCCACAAGTCCCACATGCCGAGCGGAATCGCTCCGTCTTAGCTCCTCCTTCACTTTCTCCAGCTGCTTCTGCAAAAGCCTGATGAGGGGAATGACCTGACTCAAGCTGGCAGTGTCTGAACTGACTTCACGTGTGGCAAGTTCGAAGGGCTGAAGAACCTTGCACAACACGGAAATCATTCTCCACTGCGCTTGAGTCAGGTGCATACCCCCTCCTTTGCCTATGTCATAGGTGGATGTATAGGCTTGTATGGCCTTTTGCTGCTCCTCCATCCTCTGAAGCATATAGAGGGTTGAGTTCCACCGCGTCACAACCTCTTGCTTCAGGTGATGGCGGGGCAGGTTCAAGAGTGTTTGCTGGCGCTCCAGTCTTCGGCACGCAGTCGCTGAATGGCGAAAGTGGCCAGAAATTTTTCGGGCCACCCAAAGCGTCTCCTGCACGCCCCTGTCGCTTTTCAGAAAATTCTGCACCACCAAGTTTATTGTGTGAGCAAAACATGGGACGTGCTGGAATTTGCCCAGATGTAATGCCCGCACAATATTGGTGGCGTTGTCAGATATCACAAATCCCCAGGAGAGTCTAAGTGGGGTAAGCCACTGGGCGATGATTTCCCTCAGTTTCTCTAAGAGGTTGTCGGCGGTGTGCCTCTTACTGAAACCGGTGATACACAGCGTAGCCTGCCTTGTAACGAGCTGGCGTTTCTGAGATGCTGCTACTGGTGACGCTGCTGCTGTTGCTGCGTAAGGTGATACATCTACCCAGTGGGCTGTCACAGTCATATAGTCCTTAGTCTGCCCTGTTCCACTTGTCCACATGTCCGTGGTTAAGTGGACATTGTGTACAACGGCATTTTTCAGGACACTGAGGACACTTTTTCTGACGTTTCTGTACAGTCTCGGTATCGCCTGCCTAGTGAAGTGGAATCTAGACGGGATTTGGAACCGGGGACACACTACCTCCATCAATTGTCTAAATCCCACTGCACTAATGGCGGATACCGGACGCACGTCTAACACCAACATAGCAGTCAAGGCCTCAGTTATACGTTTTGCTTCAGGATGACTGCTGTCGTACTTCATCCTCCTCGCTAAGGACTGTTGGAGGGTCAATTGTTTAGTAAAAGTAGTGGTGTTCCTACTTCCTCTCTGGGATGATGAACGACTCCCAGCAGCAGCAGCAACAGCAGCAGCGGCAGCAGTAGGCGTAGCAATGCAGGATCCTCCGGAGGAATCCCGGATAGGAGAGTCAGTCATGCCAGTGATATGGCCTGCAGGACTACTTCCGATCCTGACTAAGGAGGAAATTGACGAGGAGGGAGTTGACGGTGTGGTTTGCAGGCGCTTGGATACAACAGGACAACGGGATTTAGGTGTCCCTGGACTGCTTACGGTCTGAGCCAAAGTTTCTGAACTTGACAGTAACTTTTTATGAACGCGCTGCAGGTGCCGTATAAGGGAGGATGTTCCTAGGTGGTTGACGTCCCTACCCCTACTTATTTCACCTTTACATATGGTACATATGGCAAGACAGTTGTTGTCCGGATTTGGATAGAAATATTGCCAGACCAAAGAGGTGGAATGTTTGGTCTTCTGCCCAGGCATGACCGTGATGGGCTTTTTCATCCCACGGACAACAACTGTCTCCCCCGGAGCCTGATTTAAACAAACCACATCACCATCAGAATCCTCCTCGCCAACTTCCTCCTCAGCGCCAGCTACACCAGTATCCTCATCCTGTTGTACTTCAACAGTGACATCTTCAATTTGCATATCAGCAAGTGGACTGTGGGTGCTCCTTTCAGCACTTGCAGGGGGCGTGCAAATGGTGGAAAGAGCCACCTCTTCCCGTCCAGTGCTGGGAAGGTCAGGCATCGCAACCACCACCACACTTGGACTCTCTTTGGGGATTTGTGATATCTTCTTAGAAAGCACAGTTCTTCGCTGTGCTTTTGCCAGCTTAACTCTTTTGATTTTTTTAGTGGGAGGAGTGCTTCCATCGTCATGTGAAGCTGAACCACTAGTCATGAACATACTAGGGATCGACCTTAGCCGTTCCTTGCCACTCCGTGTCGTAAATGGCATATTGGCAAGTTTACGTTTCTCTTCAGCTGATTTAAATGTCTTTTTCAAGGTCATTTTCCTGAACTTTGCCATTTGGGATTGTATGTGCCCTCTACTATGACATTGGGCATCGGCCTTGGCAGACGACGTTGATGGCATGTTATCGTCTATGTCATGACTAGTGGCAGCAGCTTCAGCACTAGGAGGAAGTGGTTCTTGATCTTTCTCTATTTTATTTTTATCGGAGAAAGTTTGGTCCTCCATTTATGTTATATCGATTTGATATATACGTGCGGCTAAACACAGAAAATAAATTTTTTTTTGGTTCGGACTGGAGTGTACTTTGTGGGTTACAGCACCCTTTAACGGTCAAGCCAGCCGGCCCTTTACTTATGACACAGGCGCACTCTTGGCACTACTTTGTTGATGCACGTGCGGCTACTGCGCACACAATTCACAAACACAGAAAATAATTTTTTTTTGGTTTGGACTGGAGTGTACTTTGGGGGTTACAGCACCCTTTAACGGTCAAGCCAGCCGGCCCTTTACTTATGACACAGGCGCACGCTTGGCACTACTTTGTTGATGCACGTGCGGCTACTGCGCACACAATTCACAAACACAGAAAATAAATTTTTTTTGGTTTGGACTGGAGTGTACTTTCGGGGGTTACAGCACCCTTAACGGTCAAGCCAGCCGGCCCTTTACTTATGACACAGGCGCACGCTTGGCACTACTTTGTTGATGCACGTGCGGCTACTGCGCACACAATTCACAAACACAGAAAATAATTTTTTTTTGGTTTGGACTGGAGTGTACTTTCGGGGGTTACAGCACCCTTTAACGGTCAAGCCAGCCGGCCCTTTACTTATGACACAGGCGCACGCTTGGCACTACTTTGTTGATGCACGTGCGGCTACTGCGCACACAATTCACAAACACAGAAAATAATTTTTTTTTAGGTTTGGACTGGAGTGTACTTTCGGGGGTTACAGCACCCTTAACGGTCAAGCCAGCCGGCCCTTTACTTATGACACAGGCGCACGCTTGGCACTACTTTGTTGATGCACGTGCGGCTACTGCGCACACAATTCACAAACACAGAAAATAATTTTTTTTTTGGTTTGGACTGGAGTGTACTTTCGGGGGTTACAGCACCCTTAACGGTCAAGCCAGCCGGCCCTTTACTTATGACACAGGCGCACGCTTGGCACTACTTTGTTGATGCACGTGCGGCTACTGCGCACACAATTCACAAACACAGAAAATAATTTTTTTTTGGTTTGGACTGGAGTGTACTTTCAGGGGTTACAGCACCCTTTAACGGTCAAGCCAGCCGGCCCTTTACTTATGACACAGGCGAACGCTTGACACTACTTTGTTGATGCACGTGCGGCTACTGCGCACACAATTCACAAACACAGAAAATAATTTTTTTTTGGTTTGGACTGGAGTGTACTTTCAGGGGTTACAGCACCCTTTAACGGTCAAGCCAGCCGGCCCTTTACTTATGACACAGGCGCACGCTTGGCACTACTTTGTTGATGCACGTGCGGCTACTGCGCACACAATTCACAAACACAGAAAATAATTTTTTTTTGGTTTGGACTGGAGTGTACTTTCGGGGGTTACAGCACCCTTTAACGGTCAAGCCAGCCGGCCCTTTACTTATGACACAGGGGCACTCTTGGCACTACTTTGTTGATGCACGTGCGGCTACTGCGCACACAATTCACAAACACAGAAAATAATTTTTTTTTAGGTTTGGACTGGAGTGTACTTTCGGGGGTTACAGCACCCTTAACGGTCAAGCCAGCCGGCCCTTTACTTATGACACAGGCGCACGCTTGGCACTACTTTGTTGATGCACGTGCGGCTACTGCGCACACAATTCACAAACACAGAAAATAATTTTTTTTTGGTTTGGACTGGAGTGTACTTTCGGGGGTTACAGCACCCTTTAACGGTCAAGCCAGCCGGCCCTTTACTTATGACACAGGCGCACGCTTGGCACTACTTTGTTGATGCACGTGCGGCTACTGCGCACACAATTCACAAACACAGAAAATAATTTTTTTTTAGGTTTGGACTGGAGTGTACTTTCGGGGGTTACAGCACCCTTAACGGTCAAGCCAGCCGGCCCTTTACTTATGACACAGGCGCACGCTTGGCACTACTTTGTTGATGCACGTGCGGCTACTGCGCACACAATTCACAAACACAGAAAATAATTTTTTTTTTGGTTTGGACTGGAGTGTACTTTCGGGGGTTACAGCACCCTTAACGGTCAAGCCAGCCGGCCCTTTACTTATGACACAGGTGCACGCTTGGCACTACTTTGTTGATGCACGTGCGGCTACTGCGCACACAATTCACAAACACAGAAAATAATTTTTTTTTTGGTTTGGACTGGAGTGTACTTTCGGGGGTTACAGCACCCTTAACGGTCAAGCCAGCCGGCCCTTTACTTATGACACAGGCGCACGCTTGGCACTACTTTGTTGATGCACGTGCGGCTACTGCGCACACAATTCACAAACACAGAAAATATATTATTTTTTTAGCACTTGGGGGGAGCACCCCTGATGGACAGAGCACCCCCAGGACAACACTACAGCACCCCTTTAGGACTGGGACACTGCACAGGACTTTGGAGTGGACACAGCCCCTATGGAGAACTGACTGCACAACACAGTCCAGCCAGCCCCTATGGACTTTGAAGTAGTGGACACAGCCCCTATTAACAACAGCAGCACAGCACAACACAGCCAGCCCCTATGGACTTTGAAGTAGTGGACAACAGCAGCACTACACTACACTACACTACACAGCACTAACTCCCACCCTCCCTCTTCACTGTCCACAGCCGAGTGAGAAAATGGCGCCGACGCGGGTACCTTATATAGGATCCAAAACCCGCGAGACTCGGAAGGCGGGATGATGACGTTTTGCCTCGATGTCAGATCCGAGTCAGGCGGGAAAAGTCGAGCCTGACTCGGATCGGACTCGGATCGGGGGGGCTCGGGGGGGTTCGGATTTCAGAAATCCGAACCCGCTCACCCCTAATATATATATACATATATATTACTGTTTATATATAAAAGCCAGACCCACATAACATACGAAAAGGTCAGATCCACATAAAATCATGAAATACACTGAAAAAGCCAGACCCACATACAAAGCTAGGGAAGGCTGGCTAGACTGGGATGGGGGGAGCCACAGGGCAGAGAAGGACGGCTGGACTAGGAGGGGACAGGGAAAGCTGGCTGGCTGGACTAGGAGGGGACAGGGAAAACTGGCTGGCTGGACTAGGAGGGGACATGGAAAACTGGCTGGCTGGACTAGGAGTGGGACAGGGAAAGCTGGCTGGCTGGACTAGGAGGGGACAGGGAAAGCTGGCTGGCTGGACTAGGAGGGGACAGGGAAAGCTGGATGGCTGGACTAGGAGTGGGACAGGGAAAGATGGCTGGCTGGACTAGGAGGGGACAGGGAAAGCTGGCTGGCTGGACTATGAGGGGGACAGGGAAAGCTGGCTGGCTGGACTAGGAGGGGACAGGGAAAGCTGGCTGGCTGGACTAGGAGGGGACAGGGAAAGCTGGCTGGCTGGACTAGGAGAGGGACAGGGAAAGCTGGCAGGCTGGACTAGGAGGGGACAGGGAAAGCTGGCTGGCTGGACTAGGAGGGGGACAGGGAAAGCTGGCTGGCTGGACTAGGAGGGGACAGGGAAAGCTGGCTGGCTGGACTAGGAGGGGACAGGGAAAGCTGGCTGGCTGGAGTAGGAGGGGACAGGGAAAGCTGGCTGGCTGGACTAGGAGGGGACAGGTAAAACTGGCTGGCTGGCTGGACTAGGAGGGGACAAGGAAAGCTGGCTGGCTGGACTAGGAGGGACAAGGAAAGCTGGCAGGACCCGGGGCAGCACACGGCTATGTGGTTTGTACCTGTTTATAATTTCTTCAGCTGGCTGTGCTGGTGCCTGAATCAGTGCTGACAGAAATATGGAGAGAGCAGAAAGGGGGACCCAGGTGGCACTGGCAGTAGTGAAGCAGTGCCGTGCTGTACTGGCAGCGGCATTTGAAATATGGCGCCACTGTGAGCCAATCACAGCTCGCGGACCGGCAGCCAAGCAAGAGCTGACGCTCCTGATTGGCTGCCGGTCCGCGGCCGTCACCATACACCAGTTGCACCCAGGCTCCCCGCTCTCTCCTGGCCCGGAACTCGAGGCCCGGTGATCCCCCCCCCTGATGGCGGCCCTGGGTACGGGGTAGGGAGAAGGGGAGGGTTAGGATATTGAGCGACAAATCGGTATCCAAACGCTGTCAGGATTCTGACCGCCTGTATCCCGAGTGCCGGTATCTTGCACGCAACCTGTACAAAGATACTTATAAGATAGTGACACTGCTCTGTTCTAACTGCATGATCAGTGGCTGAGCGGCGATATCTAGTAGAAATGTCACTGGAGGAACATACTTAGCTTAGAAATAAATGGTTTTCTTTCCAAAAGAGACTGGCCAGTCATCGTGCTTATAAACACTCAGTCAGGTGGGTGGGGAGGGGGGGAGTCATTATCTGCACCGGTGATGGTGACAATACATCTAATGCTCAAATCACAGACTGATTCTGCAAACTGGCCGTGTAATTCATTGTATTGTATCCGTGTATCTGTGCTTCACGCTACTGTGATTGTTTTATATGAGGTCATCCTGCTACTGTATTTAGGGGATTTGACTAATTTCAGAGATATGTTTCATGCCGGTGGCTGGTGCCTGTTTGCCGGGTGTATGTGTATAGATGGAGCCAATGGTTTGCACTGTCGTCTCACCGACAAACCGAGGAGGGTTTGGATGATACAGTGAAAGAAATGGATAATGTGTAGTGAAATTGCTGCACTTGGAGGATTGTTTATTTTGGAGCAATTAGTGGACAAAATATTACTGCACTCTATAGGGGAGGTGTACTAAGCTCTGGAAAGTGATAAATTGAAGAGTGATAAACGACCAGCCACTCAGCTCCTAACTGTCATGTTACAGGCTGTGTTTGAAAAATGACAGTTAGGAGCTGATTGGTTGGTAGTTTATCACACTCCAATTTATCACTTTCCAGAGCTTAGTACAGTACATCTGCTCCTATGACCTGCAAAGTAAACTTATTGAAGTTATTGGCAGATCCTACGGTGGCAGTAGATGGCAGCAGTGTGCCATGGAGGTCAGTCCACACAGGGCAGATAAACTTAACCAGGGTATGGTTGCAGGATAACACAGGGACAGACAGTATGCAGTAAAGATGAGCAGTTTGGTTCTACTTGGCTACGTCTGGATGGGAAAAACTGCATCTGATTGGCTATCCGGCTCTCACGTCTTTTGGAAAGCCAATAGTTAAATCCGACATTGTGGTAATTTGATGAAAAGAACTGAGTAGACCCAAACTGTCATCTCTAGCATGCAGCATGTACAGGTTGCACGGATATCCAGTTGAAGCCAGGAGCATTTAGGGTAATGCTGGTGCGTGTAATGCGCCTCTGTATGCACACTATACCTATATATGCATGCGTAGCAGTGGGATGGTGGCACACTGCTATTTGGATGGAGGTAGGAGAAAGAACATGCGGGAAATGGCAATTTGCAGGTTTGAGGTCGTGTCTCTGGCAACTGCTTGTCCTGGTTCCCTGAAGGACGGTAAAGGAGACAACGCAGAGCACCCTCCGTGTCAGAGGTGTCCCCCAAATCAATGTAATTACCTTGTTGGGAAGGAAAGTTGGACGTGAAACTTAAAGTTTTGTTTGCAGCTTTGGGTGATGCAGGGGTGAGGGGGAGAGAGGTGAGGGGGAGAGAGGTGCGCCCTGCAGAGCCGCCACACTACCGAGCCACCCTGCTAATTACAGTGCCAATCTCTGCCACATGAAATGCACCAAGTGGAGGTGCAACACACTGCATGGTAAGGTAATAATATTATATTATCTCGCCTATGTGGCCAGTCTATGCCACAATGACCATTGCCCCTCCCTCAGAGGCAAATATGGAGGTGAAGTGGAGATGCACCGTTCTTTTCTCCATATTTGATTTGGTGCATGGACACTCTCTCTCCTTTGATTAAAAGTAAACATTATGTAATAATGGTATTTATGTTGTCCTCCTGTTTCCCCATTCAACTTGTGTGAGTATACACAGGGGCCTGTACATGCACCATGAAGCCCTGTTTTGGCTTCACTGCACTTGATGTGGCATGATAGTGGGGGCAGGGTGTGATGTGGCATGGTAGTGGGGGCAGGGTGTGATGTGGCATGGTAGTGGGGGCAGGGTGTGACATTGCATGGTAGTGGGGGCAGGGTGTGATGTGGCATGGTAGTGGGGGCAGGGTGTGATGTGGCATGGTAGTGGGGGCAGGGTGTGATGTGGCATGGTAGTGGGGGAAGGCTGTGATGTGGCATGATAGTGGGGGCAGGGTGTGATGTGGCATGGTAGTGGGGGGCAGCGTGTGCTGTGGCATGGTAGTGGGGGCAGGGTGTGACGTTGCATGGTAGTGGGGGGCAGGGTGTGATGTGGCATGGTAGTGGGGGGCAGCGTGTGCTGTGGCATGGTAGTGGGGGCAGGGTGTGACGTGGCATGGTAGTGGGGGAAGGCTGTGATGTGGCATGATAGTGGGGGCAGGCTGTGATGTGGCATGGTAGCGGGGGCAGGGTGTGGCGTAGCATGGTAGCGGGGGCAGGGTGTGACGTGGCACGGTAGTGGGGGCAGGGTGTGACGTGGCATGGTAGTGGGGGCAGGGTGTGACGTGGCATGGTAGTGGGGGCAGAGTGTGACGTGGCATGGTAGTGGGGGCAGGGTGTGACATGGCATGGTAGTGGGGGCAGGGTGTGTTCTACAGCTTCATGCTGGTGTGTGCACAGGGCCCGAGGTGGGTGGGCTACAGCCTCATTCCCCCACATATAAATAGGCCTGTCACCATGACAGCATGATTAAGGGCCTGATTCACTATGGATCACTATTCTGCTTATACACACGCAGCGCAGTTGCTAACATCAGTGGGGATATGTAAATGTTTGCATTTGCATTGCGATCGCAGCCTAACAAAAGGACGCCCACTTCCCCTTACTCACATCCATAAACTTGGGCAACAGAGCGAAACAATCGGTAACATCGAGTAACATCGGACCCATACACAAAGTTAAGGCAGGTCAGACCTCACTCAGGATTTCCTTACTTGGGCGCACTTTATGAGTCCTATGGTATCGTATGGCATCGCAGTGGATAATTTATACACGCCCCTGAAATGGTGCGCGAACACACAGGCAAGCCCACGAATGGCTCTTCCTGTCAATCTCTCTGCCATTGGTTAGCGTATCCTCTGCAATCGCAGTCCCGCTCGCAGTGGCTAGTCCCTGCATATGCACTACAATGCATACACATGCACAGAACGAAACAATTGCCCGATTGTGTGCGTAATCGCCGTTGGGAACGGTAGTGAATCAGGCCTATAGTCTATACTTTATGTCCACGCAGATCCCCGAGTACAGCAGGTGCTATTATCTGTCTATGACAATATAAATGGTATTTTCTCCGGTCTGGTTGTGTCTCAGTTCCGTCCCTTTGTATTCAGGATCTGCGGAAGAAAATGCTTTAATAAGTATGGTGAAATCTGATTTATTACTATTTACATTAGTACTTGCAGTTTAATTAAAAGCGTTACTCCCTATTAGCGGGGCTGACAGGCGTCTCTTTGTAAATGACTCCCAGCGTCCTGTGCGGAGCTCGAGGCTGAAACTTTCTAAGGCAATTACAAGAAGAGGAAAATGGTCATTTTATTACAATTCTGCAACTCAAAGGGCCTGACACTTACAGCAGGTGCACGAAATGCTGATCTTCTCACAGCTGAGCGATTATTTGCTATTGCGCATATGCAAAATATTCTTACAGCCCCTAAGCCACATGCGCTACCCTGTGTGTATCCACAAATGCGCCATTGCCTATGAGATTGCTGCTATCAGAGAGTGTGAAGGAAACAAGGATGTCCCTGGGAGGTGGCCTGAAGGGTTTAGGTGCATGATGTCGATGCTCGGTATCCCGGCTGTCATATTCCCGACGCTGTCATCCCAACAAGGTTAGGATACCGACACCTGTCAGTCAGTAACCTAACCCTCCCCCTCTTCCTACCCCTAACCCTCCCTCCCCGGTGCCTAAACCTAACCTTCCCCCTCTCCCTACCCCTAACCCTCCCTCCCCGGTGCCTAAACCTAACATTCCCCCTCTCCCTCCCCGGTGCCTAAACCTTATCCCTCCCCCTCTCCCTACCCCTAATCCTCCCTCCCCCTCTACCTACCCCTAACCCTCCCTCCCCGGTGCCTAAACCTAACCTTTACCCCTCTCCCTACCCCTAACCCTCCCTCCCCGGTGCCTAAACCTAACCTTCCCCCTCTCCCTACCCCTAACCCTCCCTCCCCAGTGCCTAAACCTAACCTTCCCCCTCTCCCTACCCCTAACCCTCCCTCCCCGGTGCCTAAACCTAACCTTCCCCCTCTCCCTACCCCTAACCCTCCCCGGTGCCTAAACCTAACCTTCCCCCTCTCCCTACCCCTAACCCTCCCTCCCCAGTGCCTAAACCTAACCTTCCCCCTCTTCCTACCCCTAACCCTCCCTCACTGGTGCCTAAACCTTAACCCTCCCCCTCTTCCTACCCCTCCCTCCCTGGTGCCTAAACCTAACCTTCCCCCTCTCCCTACTCCTCCCTCCCTTGTGCCTAAACCTAACCTTCCCCCTCTCCCTACCCCTAACCCTCCCTCCCCGGTGCCCAAACCTTAACCCTCCCCCTCACCCTCCCTCCCCAGTGCCTAAACCTAACCCTCCCCCTACCTCCCCAGTGCCTAAACCTAACCCTCCCCCTCTCCCTACCCCTCCCTCCCCGGTGCCTAAACCTAACCCTCCCCTCCTAATGCCTATCCCTCACTCTAGTGCCTGACCTTAACTCCTAACCCTAACCCCACTATTTATCGTCGGTATGCAGATACCAGGATTCTGACAGGTGTCGGGATTCCAGCACTGGTATTCTACTATTCCGACTGTCGGATAATTGACCGCATCCCAACTGAAGTGTATGCAAAAAAATCCAGCGTGGGCATGTTATGGGAGTGTTGAGGACAGGCAAGTGAAAGCGGCGGCATTCTCAGATGCAGAGCCACAGCCTCAGAGGCCATGTTTGGATGGAGACACTACGCCTGCCATAGGCTGTTGCAAGTGTCGATGGATCACCTGATGCGTGCGTTGATGGTGGATTGTTCAGGACCACCGGCGGTGTAGCAGGATGTATGGGTAGTGAAAGTGGATGTCTCAGGGCTTGCACATTCAGGCCACACGCTACTAGACAAGGGGGAGGCTGAAACTGGCATTTTCATATTATAGCCGCCTCGGCTCTGAAAAAAAAGACGCACCCCAAGCCGTCATTTAATAATGACCAGAATAAAAACTCCTAACTTTCTAGTCTTGAAGAATACAATTACCCTTATTTTGGAAACACAAGGTTAAAGAAAAAAACTCCATTATTATTTTATTTGTGTTATTTTTATATATGTCCTCAAATTGATCATAAGGTGTGTGAGGAAATGAGATGTGTGGTAAAAATGTATTTGCAGCCTCTCATTCTCTGCAGCGATTAATGAACTTTTTAGCCCTTTGTTACCCTATTCATGTGCTGGTGTAAATATCCCCATATGTGTGTTCATTCACAGGACGTTAACTTTTGCATTAGCAGGTATTTTATATACTGTAATAATGTGAGGAAATGTAATGTGTAATACTTTTTAGCCTTTATGTTCAGCCCTTGTCCATATGCCTGTTTTATTCATTTGTTATTCTGACCTAGCCTCACAGGAAGTAACCAGTAGAGAAATGTAACATCTCTCAGAAAAAATCACCTCATGGGTTAAATTTGACCTCCACAAGGGACACTCAGAACTTAAACCAATTACCCTCTCATTGTTCCTTCTATTTGCCTCCTTTTGTTACTCTCTGGACGTTGGCAGACTGCTCGGAGCCAAGCCAGCATGTGTTCGTAAGGGAAGTGATAGCTGGGGGAGGAGGAAGGGATAGGATAAGGGACCCACACCAATCAGAAATTGAGCAACTCCACTGGGTGGTCACGAGCACTGTCGGAAATTGGAAGGTTTTAAAAGAGGTCACCAAGGGCAGCTCCTCATGTTAGTCACTGACCTTGGCTAAGAAGGAACTTTCTGCCAAGGTGCTTAGTGGAACGCATCACCAGTCCTGTGTGGAGATCTTTGTTCTCTGCTGTGGACTAATAGGCTCTAATTGCTGTGTGATCTGTGATAGTTTCTACGGTGCGGGATCCCGGAAACGCTTGGTTGGACTTATATGCTATCACTGCTGTGTGATCTGTGATAGTTTTTCCTGTGTGAAACTGTGTGTCGTTAGTTCTTGCGTGGACTTGTCCTGGAACTGTACCCTCTACAGGGACTGGCTCTATCTGGACATCTACCTGCATAACCACTTTGGTTTCATCTGCTCATTGTCTGGGTGAGTGAGAGAAGCCCGTAACCTCTCAACGTGCATTTTACATAGTTGTGGCTGAAATCCTGCACGTACATGGGCTGTTTGTGACTCTTCTGGAGTACAACATTATCACGATGACATTGAGGGGAGGTCTTTGCTGAGCTACCAATATTTTTTTTTACATTTAGGTATTTTAATTTGGGACTGCCTAATTCAGTGGAGGCAGTTCCAGAACAGAGTGGGTGAAGTGTCCTGCTCATGGGTGCTACTTCAATGCCATGCATACCCAAGGTGGGTGTACACGGCCGCGAGTTTGTTTTTATAGAGGATGCAACAAACCCTCATGTTACATGGCCATGCCCCTGTCCGGTGTAGCATGGCCACGCCACTTGTCACACTCTGTCATTTTGGTACAGAGGGGGCCGCACTTAGGGGGTTTCCAATTTCCCAGAAATCTCCTCACGTTCTAATCACAAGTAACCTCCCAGTAATCGCCAGTTGTACATAAACTATAACCGATTTTCTTTAGTATATATTTGTACTATATATACCTATATATGCCTTTGTTTTAACGAACACTTGCCTCAATAAAATGGCCATTATTGCTGATCTGACGTTTTTGGCTCTAGTGTAATTTTTTTTTTTTAATTGTAGAATGTAAATTACTTGTAACTATGCTATAGCGCTAATTTTACTATTGATTTGGTAAGATGATCAGATTTATGGAAAGGTGGTTAATATTAATGTCAGTGTTTCAATTTATGTACATTTTATTTTATGCCTTATTCTTTTTTTATTTTTTTTTTATTTTGCATTTTACTACATTGATGCATATTTTTTTTTAATTTTAGATTTCCTGTCCAATGTCTGCGCTAATGCCTTATAAGTTATTTCATATATATATATATATATATATATATATATATATATATATATATTTTTTTTTTTTTTTTTTCTTTTCTTTTTACGTTGAGTTATAGTGATGTGGGGGCTTCATGATTGCTGTTTGACCCTGACCACCTCTATGATCCCACCTGTGCCTTTTTGCACCCTGGCCGGACGAGTGGAGGATAGGATCGGTATTTACATAAGTATTATCACAGGGCTGACATGTTTATGAGGATGAACCAGGCTGGCAGCAACCAGCATCAATTATACACACAGAACTCTGTGCAAACACCAGAATCAATTCTGAATATTTTATGGTTTTAATTAAATTAGTTTATGTTCAGCTGAGGATGACATAGATGTTTACTTCTCTCTGAAGTTCCGGCCAAAATATATCTCGCATAATGAGGATGGAGTTTGTGGGAAAGTGTTTCAGGAAGGGAAATAGCTCAAAGATTTCTGACATATATCGGTTAAAATCTGGGTTCTCGGGTTGGACATCTGAAACTGAGCACAAATGAAAGACACCTGATTCTACATCAGAGATCCATAGTGCAAACCTCATACTGGCTGATATATTAATAAAGAGCCTTGGGAGAACCAGGAGGGCAGGTGCGAGATGCAGGGAACGTGCCCAAACAAATCGCATCATTGCGGCCCTGATGATCAATGTCACAATTTGCTGCACTGGGGGGCCAGATCAGTAATAACATGATTCACTGCAAACTGCGTCATCAATCTATATGACCACTAAAGGGTGAGAGACAAAGGGACTTCCTGGTTTTTTTACTGGTTCCCCTCAAATTTGGTTTGAGTTTTTTTATATATTTACAAATATTTTTTATTGTAATAAATACTGTGAACATTCTGTTTCTGTTCACCTTGTGTTATCCCATTTAGGGTGGAATTCAATTAGTTTTACCTCCACGAAAAAGTTCCGTCTACCCTACTGTTCGAGTACATCGCGTGTTTTGGACGCGAAAACTTATTGTGCGTGTCCCTGCTTATCGCCCTATTCAATTACTAACCAGGCAAAAACGTCAAGCGGCAAATGTAAAACAGGCGAAAAGTGCTGTCAGAATAGGGGAAATCAGTCTGAGCCCCCCAAAAAGATGCACTAACATTGGGGATCAATGTAGAAGTGTTCCAAAACTATTTGTTGTTTAAAATCCTTGTTATTAGCGTCATTGTAAAAGTGGTGAAGACTTGGCATTAAGCAGTATTTTTGGGTGAAAATAAGTAATCCAGTAAAATTTGGGGTACATGACAATGGGTGCTAGCATCTATTAAATTCTCTAAAGTGAAGTATAAAAAACGTGAAAAACTTACCTGTTGCATGCACGTACAATCCCAAAAAACCCCTGACCCTCCCTGCAGACCCCTTGCAGAGAAGGTTATTTTGCTAGTTTTTATGCTTGTCCCCCCACTTTTTATTTTTTTGCCCCCAAAATGAAAGTACTTTTTTGGGGTGTTCTTAAGTTTTTCCCCTGGATTTTTTGACACAGAGGTCCTTTGGGGGGCTGACCCAAGGGTTCTGAGTGGTTTCCCCATGTTTGCACCCAAAAATAAAATTCTGCACCTCTTTTCTCCGGCTATTCAGAGGCGAATCTTTTTCGCCTATCACATTGCATTGACTTTCCGCGTAGGCGAAAAACTACTGAAATTGAATTTGGAGATAAGATCAGACCACTCGAAAAGCCCCGATCGGTGATACTTTTCCACAGAAAACGGCTTTTCCCTTCTAATTGAATACGGCCATTAATCTGGTAATAAATCTTTAGAACACAGTATTTTTATAATACCATCTTCCTGAGATTTTAGCGCCATCCGCGTCTACTACCTATTTTTCTTCATGTGTTTGGAGTTGGTGTCACCTCCTGTTTGTGGTTTGGGGCGGCTTCTTTCCCTGTTTTTTTTCGTATTGTGTAGATACCTCTCAATCCTTATTTTTGATAAGCATGCTCAAAAGTATTTTATTGAGGAAGCTTTGGAGACCTAAATCTCCCAGTTACTGAGCTTCCCAGTATATTAATAAAATATATCAGAACTTTTATTTAGTTTGTCTGTACCCAGTTTATATTTTAATTGTAAAATATGCTGTGGCTCCACCCCGCTAGTTGTTAGCGGAAACAATCTACATCCACATAGCTACCTCTAATGGTGCGTACGCACTGGGCGATTAAAGTGGACGACTGAGCGATAACGATATTGTTATCGTTCAGTCGTCCACTTCATCGTCCATTTTTAACAAAAAACGATGAATGATAACGACGACGCACGTTCCCGCTGGCCGTTCGTCATCATCGTTCATCGTGTTAACACGCAGGCCAACCTGACGATGTTGTCAGGTTGCTGCAGGTTATGGAATGGGGGAGAGAGCCGGGTGCTGAACGATATCGTTAATTATATTGTTCAGCGGGTGTACTCAATGTCATGAACGACATTGAGCACACCCTGCCAGGGACACACTAGACGATATCGCTCAGGGAGCATATCGTGTAGTGTGTACGCACCATAACACCTATGGGCTAGGGCCACTTCGATGATGGTTATAAGGGGATTACTAAGTAATAACAGACAACTGCATGATTTAAAGAGAGAGACTGACATGTTCCAATGTAATCTTGCAGTATTAACTCCGTATCATTTAGTTGCTATGTACTGTATGTGGTTGAAGCTCTGCATTCAGAATAGCACACGAGGGGGTTGTATTAATTCAATTAGAGGAAAATAAATCAACCCGTTGATTTAAAAAAAAAAAAAAAAAATAGAAAAAGATATCTAGATTGCGGTCAAGTGATTTGTTACGAGACAAAAAACTGAACGCGCCCGGCCCGAGGAAAGCATAATATCAGCTAAAATATTATAAACATAAATATTGGTGAAATACTATTCATTCATCCGGGTTTTAGAATTTGCATATAAATTGAATAGTGCAGTTATTAAATACAATTCCTGTGCCCATTATTGCTGGAACATTAGAGCATGTTACTGGTGTATAACCGTCTCTCCCACTCCCACTCTGAAACCACCCACTTCACCCTTTGCCATCTGGTTTCCCCCAATAACACTCAACTCAATGGAGATATGACTTATCCATTGCTAGGTCCAAAAGTTATTACTCCATGCTATAATCCCTGATGCTTTCTACAGCTATTGGCTCAGTCAACCACTGTCTCCATGTTTTTTTTGATCTCTGCGATTTAGGACCATATTCAAATAGGCTGCGAAAACCCGTTATCGGCTATACTTTATCGCCGATGATGTCATTTTCGCAGGTTTGACTTATCCCCATATTCAATTTCCCCGACTTTTCGCCAGTGCAGAAAATCAGAGGTTCGAACCCAGCGATAAAGTATCACCAATGAATAGGTGGCGAGAACAAGTGCAGAATCGGAGTTTTGGGGTGCAGACTTCCAAAAACCACCCTGCACCCCTTGGACAGTCTCCCAAAGTTATTCTGTGTCAAAATTTTTTAAAAAAGGACCACATGACACCCCAAAAAAGGTACTTTCATTTTGGGGGCGAAAAAAAAAAAAAGTTGGAGGACAAACTTCTAAACTAGCAAAATAGACTCAGGGGGGTTCCCCAAGTATGCCCCAGGTGTTCTTTTGATTGCAGGTAGATGCGGCAGGTGGATTTTACATGATTTTTAAAACTTCACATTACCAAACTATGCTAGTACCCATTTTCATGTACCCCAAATTTGATGGGACCACTTATTTTTTCACAAAAAAGTTGCTAAATGCTATTCTTCACCACTTTACCAAAGACGCTATATAGCACCTATTGAGACCGTTTAAAGACCCCACATACCTTTAGCAGGGCTATTCGGGGGTACCCATAGTGAAACCCCATGTCAGAGCATCTTTTGGGGGGTGTCAGACTGATTTCCCAAAAAAGGACAGGTATTTTCGCCGATTTTCCTATCGCCGGGTCCCGTTTTCGCCAAAATGATATTAAAAACGGGGAATAGCGGGGATGAGCGCGATACATTATCGCTGCAAAACCTCCGATGACGGCGAAAAGTCTGGCAACGGACTTTTCGCCTCAAAATAGAAATATGCCCCTTACAATTTTTTTTTACTGCCTTTCCAACTATACGTGTAGGGCCCGACGCAGAGTTTAATAAATAGTCTGCGTATATGTGCATGGTGATAACTTAGTAACTATGCCAGTATGCACATTTGTACGGATTTTGCGGTGCGCCCGCCCCCCTACCCATACGCTTGGTTGGCAACGTGATCATCATCAGGGCACATTTGCACCGACCAAAGTTGGTGCTAGTGATACATTTGGTTGCAGGCGAATTTACGTTTCTATTCAACTCTGCCTGGCTCGCCGTTGCGTTGACACGCTCCTCACTAAAGTTTGCTTGCGTCTTATGCCTTGTTACAGCCTCTTTGCACCACTTCGGTACAGATGCACTTTGAATGGGGACAACGCAAAATGACCCACACTGTCATACGCTTGGCTCCGGAGCCTGCGTGGTGCAAAAACGCAAAGTATACACTCGGCAAACAGGTGTATGTCCCCTTAGTGCTCCAAATTATGATGTAGTATTTTCCGTTCCTCTCTCGCTTTCACTTCCTGGGGCGTCCTTCTATTTTCTATCGATACCAGCTCCTGATTGCAAAGTGTCACTATGGAGCACTAATAATAGCTTGGTAACTCGGGATGATGGACCCCAATGGTTGGAGGCCACTTGTAGATATTTCATGGTGTATTTATTGTAGGAGGTGGAGAACACTGTAGTAGGACTCTAGATGCCGGCTTGGCATAAGCAGGACCTGTTTGGAATAAGCATATTACTAAGGTCTGATGCGTATTGTGGAGTATGGTGGAGCCCACATTGAAATAGGGACTCTTTCACACAAGGGAAACTTTTTATCTGTTGTCTGTTGATCGTTCGTGATCATCAGACAAAGGAATACATATTTACAGTATGTAAATAAAAGGATAATGTGCATATTTAGACTACTGTTACCAGTTTAGGTCAACTGGTACAAATGGGGTTCCATTGCTGTTGGGAGATCCGGAGCTGTTCAGGAAGGTAAATGAAATGAAAGAGGAGAAAAAGTTTCACTTTCTGGAAGTGCTTCAATTAAATGAAAGATGAGGAAAAGTTTCACTTTCTGGAAGTTTTTGTGCATTCTGTTCTGGGGTTATTTGAGCTAATAAAATTTTCTGAGGGGCAAACTCTTCAGAAAAAAAAAAAAAACTTCAAAGTATAATTTGTGCGGCTCGGAAACATTTCTGATATTAAAGTAACAAAGTGATGAGTCCAAAAGTGCCAAAATAAACTCAGCACAGGAGAGGAAAAAGTGCTTTAGCTCCGAAGGAATTAATATAAACTTATGTTTCCACCAGAAGACAGCAGAAAAAAAATACTTATCGTAATTTCAATGATACTTAGAAAATCTAATTTTTTTTCTATCAATTTGGGTTTACATGAATAAAAGAGCTTGTGCGTGACGGGTTTGTCACTTTTTTGTTTTTAATATTCTATAAATATCATTTAGGATGAGGCTCAATAAAGCGGTGTCCACAGAATTTTTAAGTTAGCATTTTTGATCGATACCCTTGAAGGAAATAATATCTTTTAGGATCTTTTTTCGAAATGGTTCATAAATTCAGGAGTGGAACATAGATGATGTCAGGGTCTGTCAGTACATTTTTTAAGATGTGTCTTTAATATTTGCTGCGGTGCGGAATACAGGAGGAGGCAGTGAAGGGTAAATGCTACATTCCTTGTCCTACAGCTATTACTGCCGGATCCATTACTGTGTTTGTGCAGTCAGACGGTAGAAAACAATATCTGCTGAAATGCTGATTTCCTTAGTGGCCCAAAACTTGGATGCTTTAAATGAAAAAATAAAATAAAAATAAAAATAAAATATATCTATCTATATATATATATATATATATATATATATATATATATATATATATCTGACTTTCACTCTTACAAATGTAGTAATATCAAAGATTGGTTGCTTTCCTTTTCCAGTGCCTTGTAGCACTGCTAGAAACAATTAAAATAACGTTATATAGAAACTTTATTATTTTAAAATCAATGGAGATTATTAAGGAAACATGAAACTTCAGCTGCGCAGGGGAGAATTTGCAACCGCCAGTCGTGATTTGCTCAAGTGGGGTGAGAATCCCACGGTCACATGGGTTTACCAGGGGCTTTTATACAAATGATGGCGCTGGTGTGCAGTTATTGTTTTGCAGGCCCCTTACCCCAGCTATGTCTTCAGAAATACTGCACCTGTGTAGACATTAACGAAGACTCTAGCACTGATTCCAGAGCCTTTGCTGTCTTCTGTGCCAGCGCCGTATTTTCCCAAGACATTGCCGAAGATAAGGCACTGTCGGTAGCCTGGTAAATCCTTGTTCTGAGTGGCGTGGCACCCCTCATTCTCAAGGGCCCTGGAGCTCAGAAGAATTGTGTGCTCACCTATAACCACAAGTTGATACAAGAGTTATAGCAGTTTCCATACTGTGGGCAAATCTTCAGAGATTTATTGGATAAATCTGTTTCCAGAACTAGTTATACAAATTAAAAACCGGAAGTGCCCACTGAGATTACTTTCAAAAATCCTCCAGACTAATACCAAAAGCAACAACAACATGTGCGAGATTTCACGCATTTCGCCTGTTGAATTCTCCTGGGGTGTACTCATACCCACTGTGGCTGCTAATCTTCACCTTTTGACTCCCAGCTTGGCACCATCCTGTGCTCTATAGGGCTGTCAGCACTACCATGAGAGAAGAGAATAAGAAGATACTGGCTGACACCGATGTCGTCAGTTCATGGGATCAGATCTGGAGGAAGAGTCTCCACAGACTTTAGAATGACCATATAGCCTGCGGGATTATAAAACATAACTCAGAGCACTAACAGCAATAGGGCACACAGTGCTCATTTAAATTCAGTGGAGCCTTCATTTTAGGACCACCGTGGTGCATTACACTAGTTGACAAGTGGTGATGATGCCGGCATATGAATAATTTAGAGGAAATTGAAGATTAGCCCAGTGAGGTAGCCTCCCAATCACATGACCACTGCACATGCGTGTTTAGAAGACAACTTTATTCTGATCTTTGAAGGGCCTCAGGGACCGCTGTTGTTGCATGAGGGAGGAGCAGGCCTCTCAAATGAGGGGCAGCATTTCCAGACCCCATAGTGACCATCCCACCTCAACCCTGAGTAATTCCACCACTGCCTCAGGCCCTGTAGGCTCCTAATCTAGCTCTGAGGACTGTTAAAACTAAACCAGAGACCTGTCTTTCCCATGGGGTTGACATAGACCTGTATTGATATATTTTACTCTCATAGGCCATGAGTGTTGTGCCCTCTGCCCCCCCCCTCCCTTTCCTCTCAACAGGACTCAGCAGCCCAACTTGAGAACATCCAATAGACAATGTGAATAAAGCAGTACATTTATTCTCCTACACATTCACTGTAAGTGTTTTCTTTTAAACTTTCAGACACTGATTTACTGCCGGAGCTCCTAAATACTTACCCACTGAGCCAGCCCATGCCTTCAGTAAGAAAAGAGACATTTATCAATGTCGTCCATATCATAAATCATATAGTTTCAACATCAAAATGGACATAATGAAAGACTGCTTGGGGCTTTCAGCTTCACTGCCTGAGCTCCTGACTTCCAAACCACTTGCCCACTGAGCCAGCAAATGTTTCATGTATGAATAGAAAGAAGTTCCTTCCATCATCCCTAGAGTACAGCAGCTTGAAATATCATCCCAAAGTGTTAAAGCAAACACAGGTATTCAGGCAAGGATCTCCAATATAGCTGCTGGAGCTGCTGACTACAAAACAGGGCGGATTGGGGCCACTCAACAGTAGGCGGTGACAACACAAAAGTAGGTGGAGTCTGCGTACTGTTAGGTCTAGCCACATTGATTATAGGTAAGGAAAATGCAACACGCAAGGGTGGACGAAGTCACACCAACAGCAGGTGGGGTTTGTAACACTAGATGGAGCTAGCATTACACTGCTAGAATGACAAAATACAAGTAGTCATCTTCCCAGTGGGAGGAGTACATACATTAGTTACTGTATATGAATGGCGCAGCTTCATCCAACAACAGGGAGTTAGGGGGTAGCATCTACTTGGTGATCAAAAAGAAAACAGTTTAATATTTAAAAACAGTACATTATAGAATAAACAGATCATTCAAGTGATCAATCTACAATACTAGAGCATTCTAGTGATAATATACACCATGCAGAACATTCTAGTGACAGATATATGATATACAGAACATTCTAATGACTGGTATACAATATACAGAATATTCTCGTGACTTGTATACAATGTACAGCATTCTAGTGGCCAATATACAGAGCATTCTAGTGAACAATATACAAATGACAGAACATTCTAGCGACAATATACAATTTATTGGCCTCTATACAATACACAGAGCATTCTAATGACTTCGATACAATGCATAAAACATTCTAGTGACCAATATTGAATGCACAGAACTTTCTAAAAAACGATTTACAAAAGACAGAGCATTCTAGTGTTCAACATGCAGTACCTGAACCATTCTAGTGAATGATATACAATTCAAAGTGCATTCTAGTGACTGATATACAAACCACAGAGCATTATAATATCTGATATACAATACATAGAACATTATAGTAACCAATATTCAATACACATAGCATTGTTTAGTGAATAATATGCAATATAAAGAGCATTCTAGTGACCAATATATAATAAACAGGGCATTCTAGTGGATGATATACAATACATCGAACATTCTAGTGACCAATTAAGAATACACTGATCATTCGAGTGACCATTACACACTACAATACAGAGAACATAGTTACAAATAAACAATGCGCAAAGCATTCTAGTGTATACAAAACACAAACATTTTTAGCGACTGATATATAATACAAAGAGCATTATAATGACCAATATGTAATACACATAACTTTCTAGTGACCAATGTACAATACAAAGAGCAATGTAGTGTCCTCTATAGAAATTATAAAAAATTCTACTGACCAATATACAATACACAGAGCATTGTAGTGAATGATATACAATACAAAGAGCATTGTACTGACCACCATACAACACACAGAGCATTTTACTGACATACAGTATATACAATACACAGAGCATTCTAGTGATATGCAATACACAGAATATTCTAGTGGCTGGTATACAGTACACAAAACATTCCAGTGACCAATATGCAATACAAAGAGCATTCTAGTGACCAATATATAATACACATAACATTCTAGTAACCAATATACAATACACAGAACATTCTAGTGACCAATATACAGTACAGGAACCACTTTAGTGATGACATACAATACACAGATCAATCTAGTGGCTTATATACAATATACAAAGCATTCTAGGGATCAATATACAATACACAGAGCATTCTAGTGATGATATACAAGACACAGAGCATTATAATGACCGATACACAAAACATTCTGGCGACTGATATACAATATACAGATCATTCTATTGACAAAAGTATAATACATATATTACACAGAACAAATTACTGACCGATATATAATACACAGAGCATTATAATGACCAATACACAAAACATTCTAGTGACTGATATACAATACACAGAGTATTCTATTGACAAAATTATAATACATATACAAAGAACATTCTAGTGACCGATATACAATTTACAGTGCATTTTAGGGACTGATGTACAATACACAGAACAGTATAGCTGCCTGGAAAACAATACACAGAATATTCTAGTAAACTATATATATAATAGACAGAATATTCTAATATTCTAGTGACCGATATACAATTCACAGAGCAGACTAGTGACTGGTAAACAACACACAGACGACTCTAGAGACTAATATACAATACACAATGTATTATTTAAATGTAATCTCACAGCTCACTGCACCGTGATTGGTGGATAGTTCCAGCCATTAACCACATAGGTTGTAAAGACCTCCCACTACACTGATTGATGAATGGCCAGTGACATCCACTAATAAACATGCTATCAGCTGTCTACTGGGTATGACAGAAGCCTATCATACCCAGTAACAGTGCACTACATGGACATGTCTAGTGGAAAGGAAGCAGTTTAAAACTAGAGATGAGTGGGTTCGGATCTCAGAGATCCAAACCCACCCGAACTTAGGGGATCCAAGTCAGATCCGAATCGGCTCGGGTTTTCCACCTGACTTGGATCTGAAAACGAGGCAAAATGTCATCATCCCGCTGTCAGATTCTCCCGGGTTTTGGATTCTATAAAGGTCCTGCAATCGCCGCCATTTTTCATTCCGGCTGTGGAGAGTGAAGAGGGAGGAGGGAGCTGTGCTGCTGTGTGGCTGCTGTTGTGCATTGTGACTTGTGACTACTACTAGGTTGTGCTGGGAGCTGTGCTGCATAATTGAGGGCTGGCTGGCTGTTATCCATAGGGGCTGGTTGGCTGTTATCCAATGGGGCTGGTTGGCTGTTATCCATAGGGGCTGGTTGGCTATTGCTGGCTGCTGTCCTAATCATAGGGGCTGGCTGGCTGTTGTCCATAGGGGCTGGCTGGCTGAAGTCCATAGCGGCTGGCTGTTGCTGGCTGTTGTCTTGTCCATAAGGTTGGCTGGCTGTTCTGCTGTGTTGTCCAGGGGGTGCTCTGTCCATCAGGGGTGCTCTTCACTCCCAGTGAACAATTTTTTGTGTGTGTGTGTTAGCCACACCACCAGTGAGAAAATAAAAACAATTTTTCTGTGTGTGTGTGCGCGTTAGCCATGGCATCACAAAACGCCTCTGCTGAGATTTGCATAAACATTTTCAAAGGTGAAATTAGAGGATATGGTTTAAAAATGGAATAAAGCAGCTACAACTGCATTCTCTGATTATAGTGTCCCTACTCCCAGTCCCTACCCATGGCCCCTCTACCTAAATTTCAAAGGGGCAACTCCATGCAACCATATTCCAGAGTGCAGCTGCTCCTCCTGTAGCCCAGGTCAGAAGATGTGTAGGGGGTGTGGTGATGATATGGACTAAAATGGAGCTCACATCCACTAAAGTGTACAATGAATCACCAATCTAACAGCTGTAATTTATACACAACACAAGATGGGATGACGATATAGGCTTGGGTGATGGTATAATCTGGGGTGATGTATACATCATCCTCTTCACACAATATTAATTTTTCCACGCTGGAATCCACCATTACAGGTGCCTCTGTAATTTTTGCACATAATTGACGGTAAAGGTATTTCTCATAGAATTTGTAGTTCATTTTGATGGGTATCATCTTTTCCACATTTTGGGGAAGTAGTCTCAGGCCGATCACTGACAAGGTTCCCGGCTGTGCTGAAAACTCTTTCTGAGTACACACTGGAAGGTGGGCAGCTCAAGTAAAGCAAAGGCAGTTTTGTGTAAGGGCCTCCAATTTGCCTCTTTCTCCTGTCAGTAGTTATTTACATCTCTTCAGATCTGTGTCCATTGGGAAGAAAAAACAATGTCTTCATCCCTTCTGGGAGGAAAATCCACTACCAGCAGCTGGCATGGCGCTCAAGATACAAAGTAAGACTTAAACCTTATATCTTAAATGTTGCATTTGCAGCTCTGTTCCGCTTGTCCACCATATCTGCTCCAGTTAAGTGGACAGTGGGTACAATGGCAGTTTGAACTGAAGGCCACTAACTAACTATGTTTTTTTTTAATGTCCCTGTACAGGTTGGGAAATGCTTTTTCGGAAGGTTTGCAAAGGATTATTTAACAGTCAATTGTTTTGGAAGCACTCTTCCTGGTCCCCTTCTGGGATGAAAATCCACTCCTAACCACAGAAGCAGGTGCAGGATTCTCAAGAAAGACACAATGTAATGCCTTAAATCAGGGGTAGCCAACCTCGGACCTCGAGAGCTACTAACAGTTCACGTTTATCAGACCACCTAGCAGGTGCACAGGTGTATTAATCATTCAGCACCACATTTGAAAAAATCCACAGGTGGAGTTAATTATTACAATTGTGATTCTGTGAGGAGACCTGGAAAACATGCACTGTTGGTAGCTCTCGAGGACCTGGGTTGGCTACCCCTGCCTTAAATGATAGATCTTATGCTTGTCCACATATCTGTGCTGGTTAAGTGGCACTTTGAGACCACTAACTAACTATTTTTTTTTTATGTCCCTGTACAGGTTGGGAAATGTTCAATGTGGAAGCTTTGCAAAGATTATTTTACAGTCAATTGTTTTGGAAAGCAATCTTCCTGGTCCCCTTCTGGGATGAAAATCCACTCCTAGCAGCAGAAGTTGGCTCAGGATTCTCAAGAAAGACACAATGTAAGACCTTAAGGGGTAAATTTAATTTACGAAAGTGAGAGTTTTTAGAAGTGAGTTTTAGAAGTGATGTTGCTTGCCCATAGAAAATAATCAGATTCTAGCTATTATCTTCTAGATGTGATGTTAAGTAGAATCTGCTTGGTTGTTATGGGCAACATCACTTCTAAAACGCACTTCTAAAAATTCTCACTTTAGTAACTTAAATTTACCCTTTAATATCTTTGTGCTGGTTAAGTGGCAGTTCGGAGGCCTACTAACTAACTATGTTTTTTTAATGTCCCTGTACAGGTTGTGGAATGCTTTTTCATGTGGAAAGCACTACTAGAAGTCTTCCTGGTCCCCTTCTGGGATGAGAAAATCCACTCCCAGCAGCAGGCATGGTGCTCAAGGATTTTTCTGAGGCAAAGACTGATGTGAATGAGTAAAATATTATTTTATAAATGCCTTCTCCCCTCACCTTCTCCCTCATAAATTTACTTCAGAATAAAAAAATTAAATTAAATTTACTACCAAACCCTTCCTGTCTCTGCCTTCAACTACATACATGCTCCAACTCCCTTAGGCCTTTCTTGAATAATAAAAACATTTGTTTCCTGAAGTGCCATGTTGGCAATTGAACTGCCATGTTTTTGCCCTGCCCACTGCTGCCGCATAGCTTAGTCAGCCAGCTAGCTTGGTGCAAATTTTGGGCCTAAACTGGATGAAAACAATATAGTGAGCTGTGAGGTGGTCAAAATTGACTGGAAACGAGTGAAAATAAATGTTATTGAGATTAATAATAATGTAAGAACAAAAACAGGCCCATTTTATGTGATTTTAGCTGTTTTTATGATTTTTTTAAAGAAAAAATCCAGTTCCAAAAAAACAAACGAAAAACAATACACTGAGGAGAGGGTTTGGCAAAACCAATCCAGATCCAAAACCAGGGGAGATCCAGATCCAAAACCAAAACACGAGGGTCGGGGCACATCTCTATTTAAAACACAGTCAGAGCAGGCAGGAAGCACCCTCTGCCAGCCTTCAAGATACTAGGCATGTGAATGCAGTGTAATTATCATTACTGCAAACCATTGTATCCTGCCAGATTATTTAATACTTAAGTAATTTATCTTAAAGCTTGCGAGATCTGGAGATGTACAGTTTATAACAATGAGGGGACTTGCGTCCTGTAATCTCAGTGCATGTTTGGTCATTATGACGGCTGTAGATACTGTAGATACTGTCACTTGCTATCTGATACTGAGAACTGACGTTGACGTTTGCTTCTGCGCATGCGCCAAAAATTCAGAAAACCCCGACAGCGCCTGTGTTACCCTGAGTGTACGCCCATAGGTGCCATCCCTATCCGCTGAGATGGTATCAGAAGTTGAGCTGCAAAGCGATTGGCGTTTCTGGCCGGTGACTGGCAGGTGGCCTGACGTGAAGGCAATAAAAAGTCTGTCTCATGTCGTGGTTGTGCCAGTGCAAGCAGCTGCGTTCTCAGACGCACGGCTGCAGCCACAGAGGCCATGTTTAGCCGGAGCACAGAAGGACACATTGCACCTGCAGTAGGCAGGTACAAGTGTCCGCAATGATGTGCCAATAGTGCACTTTTAAGCACCCCCGGCACTGTTGCTGCGTTCACACGCTAGTACACAAGGGGAAGGCTGAAAGTAGCATTTTCATATTATCGCCGCTGCAAGTCCGCAAAAATTCCGCAGCTGCTATAGAGTGTACTTCTGAATCATCTGTAAATGCTGCAATGTTTTGCCCATTGGAAGTAAAATGCACCATTATCCAAAGTCTGCAATAGGACAGCGCTAAACATGATTTAGGCATCTGCTCAGCAAAGAGACTGACTCCTGCAGTGTGTTTTTCACACTAGGATATATCTTAATTCCATTTTAGCTTTTAATTAATATAGTAACTACTGTACTACATATTGTGTCTGTACTAGTGACAATCCACAATGGGCTGTTACTATCTCCCAAGCACTTGTCTATTAGTCTAATTGCCCGGGGAACAGTTCCCTGATACAAAAGACGTTTCTTTGCCAAAACCCACCGTAATCTTGTCTCTCTCACTCTCATCCTCTCAGCGCACATTTCCTCAAGGACCTGCGTTTCTTGGGCTTTGTCTGTTCCCAATTAACTGTACATCAGAGATTTGTGCTCATTCCTATTAATTCCATCTTTGCCACCTGTGACAGTTGTATTTCTGTGCCCGCACTGACCCATATGAAGCATGACTGTTTAACTATATGTATATATATATAGGGAGAGAGAGATCACACAGGCTCTACACTCACCATAATAACTAACAATAAGAATAAACAGTGGGGTTTTGGTTCATTCTGAGCAATAGAGTAGGGACTTGCAGTAATATGGGGTCCCTTGACGGGGGCTGCAAGCCTAAATGCATTGATCAATTCATGAACCAAAACCCCACTGTTTATTAGTATTGTTATCAGTTATTATGGTGAGTGCAGAGCCCCTGTGATTTCTATTTAAACAATGTGGTCACATAACATGTTGCACCGCAAATCTAGGAATGGTGAGTGCCGTGCATTAGTGCTTTTTGTAATATATATATATAGTATGCTGCTAGCGCAGCACCAGAGCACTGAGGGCCTTATTCAAAGATGTTCACGTACATCTCCGATGGTTTGAAATTTGCGTGTGTGCCGATCTTGTCCTGCGACGTCGCTCGCGGTGCCATGGAAGATGCACTCTGGGCAGGGGCGTTTCTAGAGAGGAGGGGGCCCATGTGCAGTCTCCGACACGGGCCCCCTCCTCTCCGCCCGGCGGCCGGCAGCGCACTGAGCTGTGCACGGCCAGCGCCAGAGTTATAGACTCTGGGCACTAGAGCGTGGCCAGAGTCTATAATGAATGCACAGGTCACCGGGAAAATGGCCGCGGCGGCCATTTTCCCAGTACTGCGCATGCGCAAATGATGGGAAAATGGCCGCCGCGGCCATTTTCCAGTTGTTTTAAAGAGCCATACTCCCACGCCGACATGGGACTCCAGAGAGGTAAGTAACTGTATGGGTGCAGGGTGTGCGGTGACGGGTCCCGTGTTCTCCGCACACCTTGCACCGATTATAGATACGCCCCAAAATGGAGGCGTCGTCTTCATTTTGTGGGAGTGCCGAGGGCAGTGACTGTGTTTTCTGCCGCAGATTTACTGGCGTCGGCAGCGGAGATGAGGAAGCCATTCTGACTGGCAGATGCTGCGACCGATAGTTATAATGTAGATCCGACGCTGTGACGACTTCGGACACAGCCCTCGGATCTGCGATGCCGGTGGTCGGTGTCATTTACACTAGACACCTCCTGCAGCATCAGCATGTACAAATACACAGCGGCTGCATTATTTGCGTCCATCTGTGAATCAGCCCCTAGATGCGCGCAGGTGAATGGGAAGACGGCATATTCTCATATTAATTTATATTCCCTGATGGCTAAAAGATGATCTGACAATTATTGTTATAAAAGTTTTACTGCCCTCTGAAATTTTTTTCAAAGGTTTTTTCAACCCATCTACTTGTGAGTAGGTGATTTCAACAGACGTGTCATGAAATGTTAACAGCCACAGCTCTCACCCCCCTTCCTAATTTCCCTGTTCACTACAACCGAACTCGGAAAACATCTGAACTAGGGGTGTGCACCGGCCACTTTTCGTGTTTTGTGTTTTGGTTTTGGATCTGGATCTTTTTTCGTGTTTTGGATCTGGATTGGTTTTGCCAAAACCACCCTTCCGTGTTTTGGGTTTTGGGTTTTGTGTTTTGGATCTGTATTTTTTTGAAAAAAAGCATAAAAACAGCTAAAATCACAGAATTTGTGGGTTTTTCTGCTCCTATGCTATTATTAACCTCAATAACCTTAATTTCCACTCATTTCCAGTCTATTCTGAACACCTCACACCTCACAATAGTGTTTTTATATCCAAAAGGTTGCACCGAGGTAGCTGGATGACTATGCTAAGAGATACGAGTGGGCGGCACAAACACGTGGTCCATCTAGGAGTGACACTGCAGTGGCAGACAGGATGGCAGTTTGAAAAACTAGGCCCCAAACAGTACATAATGCAAAGAAAAAAAAGAGGGGCAAGATGGAATTGTCCTTGGGCCCTCCCACCCACCCTTATGTTGTATAAACAGGACATGCACACTTTAACAAACCAAACATTTCAGCGCCAGGGTCTGCCACACGACTGTGGCTGAAATGATTGGTTCGTTTGGGCCCCCACAAAACAAGCTGGCAATTAATCTGTCCCTGCACAAACTGGCTCTACGGAGGCAAGATGTCGTCCTCATCCTCCTCATCCACCGATTCCTCTCCCTCTTCAGTGTTGTGTACATCCTCATCCTCACAGAGTATTAATTCGTCCCCGCTGGAATCCACAACCACAGGTCCCTCTGTACATTCTGGAGCCTGGTCTCCCTGGAAGAGTTGATAATTCATTTTATGAACATCATCTTCTCCACATTTTGTGGAAGCAACCTCCTACGCCTTTCGCTGACAAGGTTCCCGGCTGCACTAAACACTCTTTCGGAGTACACCCTGGAGGGGGGGCAACTCAGGTAAAATAGAGCCAGTTTGTACAGGAACCTCCAAATTGCTTCTTTTTCCTGCCAGTACAGGTACGGACTGTCTGACATGCCTACTTGGATGCTGTCACCGATGTAATCCTTTAACAGACAGACACACACTTGTCGCTGCTGCTTTAAGGAAGCAGGTGCGGCTACAGCCCACACATTTCACAAAGACAGAAAAAAAGAAGAATATTTTTATTGTTTGTGGAGCACACTTTGAGGGTGTCACCACCCTTTAACAGACAGACGCACACTTGTCGCTGCTGCTTTAAGGATGCAGGTGCGGCTACAGCCCACACAATTCACAAAGACAGAAAAAAAAAGAAGAATATTTTTATTGTTTGTGAAGCACACTTTGAGGGTGTCACCACCCTTTAACAGACAGACGCACGCTTGTCGCTGCTGCTTTAAGGATGCAGGTGCGGCTACAGCCCACACATTTCACAAAGACAGAAAAAAAGAAGAATATTTTTATTGTTTGTGGAGCGCACTTTGAGGGTTACACCACCCTTTAACAGACAGACGCACGCTTGTCGCTGCTGCTTTGAGGACAGTATCATATGCAGTGACAGTAGACTTGTCAGAAATTGTTGGCACGTCCTTCAGTCCGGACCAGATGTCCAAACCGGCCCTTGACTTATGACACAGGCGCACGCTTGGCGCTGCTACTGTGTTGATGCACGTGCGGCTACATCGCACACAAGTCACAAACACATAAAAAAAATTGTTTTTTATTTTTTGGAGCACTTTGAGGGTTACACCACCCTTTAACAGACAGACGCACGCTTGTCGCTGCTGCTTTGAGGATGCAAGTGCGGCTACAGCCCACACAATTCACAAAGACAGAAAAAAAAGAATATTTTTATTGTTTGTGGAGCGCACTTTGAGGGTTACACCACCCTTTAACAGACAGACGCACGCTTGTCACTGCTGCTTTGAGGATGCAAGTGCGGCTACAGCCCACAGAATTCACAAAGACAGAAAAAAAAAGAAGAATATTTTTATTGTTTGTGGAGCAACTTTGAGGGTGTCACCACCCTTTAACAGACAGACGCACGCTTGTCACTGCTGCTTTAAGGATGCAGGTGCGGCTACAGCCCACACATTTCACAAAGACAGAAAAAAAAGAAGAATATTTTTATTGTTTGTGGAGCAACTTTGAGGGTGTCACCACCCTTTAACAGACAGACACACGCTTGTCGCTGCTGCTTTGAGGATGCAAGTGCGGCTACAGCCCACACAATTCACAAAGACAGAAAAAAAAAGAAGAATTTTTTTATTGTTTGTGGAGCGCACTTTGAGGTTTACACCACCCTTTAACAGACAGATGCACGCTTGTCGCTGCTGCTTTGAGGATGCAAGTGCGGCTACAGCCCACACAATTCACAAAGACAGGAAAAAAAGAAGAATTTTTTTATTGTTTGTGGAGCGCACTTTGAGGTTTACACCACCCTTTAACAGACAGACGCACGCTTGTCGCTGCTGCTTTGAGGATGCAGGTGGAATCTAGACGGGATTTGGAACCGGGGACACACTACCTCCATCAATTGTCTAAATCCCACTGCACTAATGGCGGATACCGGACCCACGTCTAACACCAACATAGCAGACAAGGCCTCAGTTATACGTTTTGCTTCAGGATGACTGCTGTCGTACTTCATCCTCATCGCTAGGGACTGTTGGAGGGTCAATTGTTTAGTAAAAGTAGTGGTGTTCCTACTTCCTCTCTGGGATGATGAACAACTCCCAGCAGCAGCAACAGCACTAGGAGGAAGTGGTTCTTGATCTTTCCCTATTTTATTTTTATCGGAGAAAGTTTGGTCCTCCATTTATGTTATATTGATATATACGTGCGGCTAAGGCGCACACAAACACAGAAAATATTTTTTTATTTGGTTTGGAGTGTACTTTGGGGGTTACAGCACGCTTTAATGGTCAAGCCAGCTGGCCCTTTACTTATGACACAGGCGCACGCTTGGTACTACTTTGTTGATGCACGTGCGGCTACTGCGCACACAATTCACAAACACAGAAAATATTTTTTTATTTGGTTTGGAGTGTACTTTAGGGGTTATAGCACCCTTTAACGGTCAAGCCAGCCGGCCCTTTACTTATGACACAGGCGCACGCTTGGCACTACTTTGTTGATGCACGTGCGGCTACTGCGCACACAATTCACAAACACAGAAAATATTTTTTTATTTGGTTTGGAGTGTACTTTGGGGGTTACAGCACCCTTTAACGGTCAAGCCAGCCAGCCCTTTACTTATGACACAGGCGCACGCTTGGCACTACTTTGTTGATGCACGTGCGGCTACTGCGCACACAATTCACAAACACAGAAAATATTTTTTTATTTGGTTTGGAGTGTACTTTGGGGGTTACAGCACCCTTTAATGGTCAAGCCAGCCAGCCCTTTACTTATGACACAGGCGCACGCTTGGCACTACTTTGTTGATGCACGTGCGGCTACTGCGCACACAATTCACAAACACAGAAAATATTTTTTTATTTGGTTTGGAGTGTACTTTGGGGGTTACAGCACCCTTTAATGGTCAAGCCAGCCAGCCCTTTACTTATGACACAGGCGCACGCTTGGCACTACTTTGTTGATGCACGTGCGGCTACTGCGCACACAATTCACAAACACAGAAAATATTTTTTTATTTGGTTTGGAGTGTACTTTGGGGGTTACAGCACCCTTTAACGGTCAAGCCAGCCGGCCCTTTACTTATGACACAGGCGCACGCTTGGCACTACTTTGTTGATGCACATGCGGCTACTGCGCACACAATTCACAAACACAGAAAATATTTTTTTATTTGGTTTGGACTGGAGTGTACTTTGGGGGTTACAGCACCCTTTAATGGTCAAGCCAGCCGGCCCTTTACTTATGACACAGGCGCACGCTTGGCACTACTTTGTTGATGCACGTGCGGATACTGCGCACACAATTCACAAACAGAGAAATTTTTTTTTTTTTAGCACTTGGGGGGAGCACCCCTGACGGACAGAGCACCCCCTGGACAACACTACAGCACCCCTTTAGGACTGGGACACTGCACAGGACTTTGGAGTGGACACAGCCCCTATGGACAACTGACTGCACAACACAGTCCAGCCAGCCCCTGTGGACTTTGAAGTAGTGGACACAGCCCCTATTAACAACAGCAGCACAGCACAACACAGCCAGCCCCTATGGACTTTGAAGTAGTGGACACAGCCCCTATGGACAACAGCAGCGCAGCGCAGCACAGCACAGCACAACACTACTCTGCACTACACTACACTACACAGCCCAGCCAGCCCTAACTCCCACCCTCCCTCTTCACTGTCCACAGCCGAGTGAGAAAATGGCGCCAACGCAGGTACCTTATATAGGATCCAAAACCCGCGAGACCCGGAAGGCGGGATGATGACATTTTGCCTCGATTTCAGATCCGAGTCAGGCGGGAAAAGTCGAGCCTGACTCGGATCGGCCTCGGATCGGGGGGGCTCGGGGGGGGTTCGGATTTCAGAAATCCGAACCCGCTCACCCCTAATCTGAACCAACTTCCTGAGGAGCAAATATGTTTTTCAATCATAAAAAAAAATGAACAGCGATATTTGCAAACTTTTATTGTCTTTTTTTTGTCTTTACTTGAGCAGTGACTTGGCAGACAAATGACTACGCACACGAGGGACTCCTTTCTAGCTAACGCAGAGCACTGGCTGCTCGCCTACTGCAAAAAATGTGCTTAACGATCTGGCAACACCCTTCCTCCATGTTTATTAGAATTCCCGGGAGGAGGCTTTCGCCAAAGTCATTTCACTTGTGCACTTCTGCTTTATCCATCCCTATCTGAGGGCCTGATTCAGCAAGGAACGCAAAGGAGAGAACGCACGCACTAGGCCGATGTTTTTGCTCTGTGCATGTATCGCACTGCGCGTGCACGAACTAGCCATCGATCGGGTTATGGTACACAGACTACACGCAGTGTGTACGCAGACCCTTCCGATATTGATTAACAGGAAGTGCCGTTTGTGGGTGGTAACGGGGGATGGTCAGGCGAACGCAGGCGTTATAACACCGTTATAGGGGCATGCATAATTAAGGCAGTGCGGCGGCATACGCAGCCATACTGTAAGCTGTACACAGGAAGCGGGCAAAATCCTGCGGCAGGTGAGGTCATCCTTTATTGTGCGTATGAGTCCGATGGTTCTCAATGTTACCGATGTTTACGCTCTCTTGCGTGCTGATCAGGCTGTGAGTAAAGGGGGATGGGCGGCTTAGTATGGGGCTGGGCGCCTGCAACTTGTGCTGCGGTCTCCGTGCGTGTACATTCATTAGCATATTCTCGCAGCAGACGGGGGCGTGTGTCTGCTAGCGTGCGTTCCTTGCTGAATCAGGCCCTGAATTCACCACTTGTCACCAAATTGTGAAAATGCCAATGCTATGAAAAATGATCAAAAATTTATTTAATGCCATCTAGGGGTAGATTTATCATAACTTCTAAAAAGATAGGGGAGGTGTTACTCATAGCAACCAATCAGATACTGGCTATCATTTCCTAGAATGTGCAAGACAGATGATAGCTACAGTCTGATTGGTTGCTATGGGCAACATCTATGCTTTTCCATTTCAAAAGGTTTGATAAATCTCTGCGCCCTAGTAAGATTTGTTTCTAATGTGCCCCTCGCCCCAGTCAAAATACCATAAGCTGTCTCTGTTCCTCTTACAGCTCCGGAGATGAACCAGGGATAGAAGGTTAGCGTGTGAGCGACAGGACCATTCTTGTGATTCGCCACGCCGCTCAAACCTTACTACAGCCGTCTAACGTTAATGAGCAAAATTGATTTTCAGCTATGACCAAATGATGGTGATATGTACACCTTTAAAGTAAATAATAATTATTATTAATTAATAATAAATCTCTTTCTTTTTTCCATGTGGAAGCAGCACCGGGTCAGAGAAACCGCCAATGGGTATCTTTTTACTTAAGACACCTCCGGTGATTTTGCATATTAGTAGCACAGTCGCCGCATTTAAAGTCGCGGCAGCTGTACTACTGAATCAGGGCTCTGATTGTTCTAGGGCTCTATTTCCGAAGTACACCTAACAGGTCACACCTACTGGGTATCTGTCTGTAGAAACAGATGGGATATTTACTGACTCAGCAAAATATGTGATCCACTCGCCTGTCCATGATTAGAGAATGTCTGTTGGGGGGGGGGGGGGGTCAGAATACTGACACCCATAAGGACAGAAGGTAAATCTAACCCTTACCCATACTTGCCTACCCTCCCGATTTGGTCGGGAGCCTCCCGACAATCGTGTGCCGCTCCCGACCTCCCGGGAAGGCAGGCAAGCCTCCCGGGCACCAGCGACCTGTCCCCCCCCCTGCACTTACTATAAAAATCCCGCCACGGAAGGGAGGGGCCAGTGACGTGATTTGCACTGAATCGCGTGATCACGGCCCTGCCCCCTGCCTCAAAATGCCTTTAAAAACGGCATTGTGAAGAAGGGGCAGAGCCGCGATGACGCATCACGAAGCCACTCCCCCATGATCCACCCCAAAATGCTCATCATCGCCGGGCCATGCCCCCTTTTTGCCGCGATCTGCCCCGCCGAGAAAGCCCGACAGCTCCCTCCTTCCTGGGAGTGAAATGTCGGCATGGAGGCCCTAACTTCCCCCTCCCCGCACCCTAAACCTAACACTCCCTCCCGGGTGCCTAAATCTAACCTTCCCCCCATAGTGCCTACACCTAACCTCCCCCTCCCCACACACGAAACCTAACCCTCCCATCTAGTGCCTAACCCTATCCCTACCCCTAACGACTGATACTTACCTTCGGGATGCCAGCAGTCGGGATTCTGGTGCTGGGATCCCGACGCTGTTGGGATTTCGGTGCCAGTATTTCGCCCATCGGCGTCCCGCACGCCGGGAATGCTGTCTACATCTGTTGGGGGTACTTGAGGACTGGAGTTGACAACCATTCTTCAGCCTATCGTTGACACCTGTACTGCTGCTAGTGAATTGAATTATTATATCGGTATACATGCACAGTAATTACATGGCTGTGAGGGACACGCAATAGGTCTTGGTTTGGAAAAAATCTCCAATTTAATAGTATGTAGTAACATTATCGTTTTAAAAACAGCCGGGATCATTGTGGAAAATTAGCGGTTTTGCAAAGCCGTTGCCAGTTAGTTTTACCCCCAGTATCATTGCCACAGGAGGCATTTATATTTTTTGGGGAGGGGGTGGTGGTAAATGAACAGTAAAACCTGGGGCCTGTCAGCCTGATTGCATCGGGCAATATTGCAGACCATGTTGGTCACGTGAAGTCAAGAGAACGTCACCGTTGTTCCATATCGATAAAACAGGAGCAAACGTCAACGTGACATACTATTGTAACACTAAGAACAGACTGTGCCCTATATTTACAGTATAGCAGAGGAAGAACGTCATCATTGGCAAAAGCATAATAAGCCAGCGACGTTTGCGTTTGACATGACTGATTTTAGCTATGTCCCTGCTGCGTATTTATGTTACAGCGCGGAGATGAGTAACACGCTGTATAATCTGAGCTCCCGATCATATTCTTCAAGATGTGGGTTTCATTACAGACCTAAATCAGACGGCTAGTGGAGGGCCGCTACCTGCACAAAGCTTACTGTCTCATAACGGTATAAAATCGGAATGATGGTGCTAAATATTAAGCACCACATACTAAGGAGATGTTTAACTAACCAGCTTACGCAACACCCTAATTCTCAGACCAATGGTGGCGTTCTGCGCTGGCTGTGACAGGGAGGCCAAATTCATTCTAATTATTGCTCACGAATCACATATAGAATAAGGGGAAAATGTCAGCGGCCACCTGCAATGCGACTATGCCTAAAATAAGGATTACTTACCAACGTATTGGTCACACCCTTCACCGGTAACAAGGCACCTGTCAGGAGACTCCAGTCATGTCTAATGGGGTAGAGAGACCCAATAAAACACATTTGACATATACAGTATAGCTAAAGCTTTTATGCCCAAGGCTTTGTCAAACTTTGCCACACATGCCAGCTTTCCAGGAGACTCCAGAACTTCAGGCAGCTCTCCCGCACATCCGGGACCGTATTCCAGGCTCCCTGATGCTGCCTACTTTCCCTCTGAAGTGGGCTGCCAGGAAGAATATGATGCCGTTCTCCTTACCATGTATTTTTTAAAAGCAGCAATAGTTTAAAATGCAGAACCTGGTTGGGTTTGCCCTTTAAATTATTTCCACTTTAAAAATATGGACTAAGGCCCTGATTCAGACCCACTCGCGAGCGGCTGTCCGCTCGCAAGTGGGTCGATGGTCTGCACTGCGCATGCGCACGATGGAGGGAGCTCCGTCGTGCGCATGCGCGAGACGCGACGAGCGAAGGACTTTCCTTCGCTCGTAGTGTCTGATCAAAGGGGACGTGCTGTCGATGTTGATTGACAGAAGCCAGCCCCACTGACATCACTAGTGATGTCAGTGGGAGTGATTTTGGCTCTGATAGAGCCAAAATCACTCCTGGCCTTGCGGTTGAGAAACTCAACCGCAGGCTTCTGCTCGCAGTGGCGATGGTCGCGATGGTCAAGACCCACAGCTATACGAGCGTCCAGGAGGGCGCTCCATTTTAATGGAGGTGGGCCCTGATTCAGAGCGAGCGCTCTGGTCAGAGCGTCCGGCTCTGAATCAGGGCCTAAGTTGCCGGAATTGCACCGATGCCTGCACCTTGCGGGCTATTACCTAAGGCCCTATAACGGAAATTTCGAAAGCTATTTAAATGTAGGTAAATAGGAGATTTGCTGCTTTCTGACACAAAGCTCAGGACAATAATTTGTCTTGCGTCCTTAAAATATCCCTTTTGCTTACACACAGCAGAGGCAGCCATTTTGTTGCTTGAATTAATATTCATAACAATGTAGCCTAAGTTAGTCCATCATAAAGAAGCCAGGCCTCATGAATATTAATCAGTGCCACATTGATGTCACTGCTTCTCAGCACATTGATAGACTGCATACCGGCCCCACTCACAAAATGGCTGCCTCTACCCTGTTTAGGTGGCCGGATGACTTAAGTAGCGTGATCTCCAGGAACAGGAGGACAGAGGGGCACTGGGCACCCTGCTGATTTGGCATCAGATGCTTTTTTGCACTGTCAGTGTTTGGGAGAGGTATAATGTATACAATGGCTGATCAGCTCTATACAGAGCTCGGAGGCAGAACAGCAGAAGTAATTTACCAACTTTACGTGAAAACCACACTTTGAAGTTCTCTATTCACTTCACTTTTAGTTTCTTGTCCATGTGCGAGAGGAGGGAGTGCCAGGGAGGGAATCTACTTTTTGTGATCTATAGCCCATATTCTACAGCAGCTAATACCATCTGAAGGTATTTAGCATTCCGGAGCTTGGTAAATACGACAACATAACAGCCCCCAGGGCAGCTTTGTGGTCAGAAATGGGGAGACTGCGGCAGATAGCAGAGAAATCTGCTGTGGTCTCTCCAAGTTAAATCTTGGGCAGAGACGGACTGGGGCTGCTGACCAGCCCTGGCAGTCCCCCTGCTCTTGCGCCGTAGATGGACACTCGTCCGTAAAAGAGGCGTGGCCTGATCGCAAAAAGGAGCCAGTAACGCCCCACGGGGGCATGCCTCGCAGCAAGCCCCCGTCTTTCAGTATACCGCCCAATACCGACTCTTTCATAAATATACCCCTAATAATATCATAAAATATTATTATTTGTCACATTGGGGGAGATGTATCAAGCCAGAGGTGAGGTGGAGAAGTTGCCCAGAGCAACCAATCCGCTTCTCTCATTTATCTATCACAGTCTTTGAAATGACACTTCTGATTGGCTGCTTCGGACAAATTGTCCACTTTAGCTCTCTCCAAGGCTTGATACTTCTCCCCTTTTGTATTTTAAACCATCCTATAAGATATTTAATCACTGCGTCCTCAACCCATGATGAACAGATGTACCAATAGGAGAGGTATGGGCAGGAGCGCCGTGAGGGGGGTGGTGGTACCAATTACCAAAGCCCGGGCTTGCTGGAGGGGCCCAGAGGGGGCCAGTGTCTGGTGCTGCACCCCCCCCTCCCTCCTACTTTACAGCAGCTCAGCACATGCTGCTGTGAGCTGGGCTGCAGTGGGAGACTGCTCAGTAGCTTCAGCAGTCTCCCATCTATGCCTGTGGGCGCCCCCTCCCCAGCGGTGCAAAAATTATTTACATAAAAATGTTTTTATCCCAAGATTAGGCCACACCCCCTTTCACCCGGGCCCGGCTGTCAGCGTCCCTGGGTATGGGTACAAAGTTCCAGGCCTAGGCCTGTCACAATTCTGCAATTCTCAATACATATCTACATAAAAATGGGAATTATAGAAAGGGAAAAATGTTTTTTGAACACTCACTCAATATTAAACACATTAAATGCGATACAATGAGGGACAAAAACTTCTGTAACAAATCTTTAGAACCTTGGACAGTTAATATATCACTGATATACATGTAGCACAGTGATCTGCCGTAGATTAATTGGCATCTGATGCTTGCCTTTGTTTACCAATTAATACACAATTTATCTTTGTGTTATATGTGGCAGTAACAAGGTTATTCGGGGGGGATTTATGGCAGTCTGCAGGCTGATAGATGCAGTGTTTACCTACGTTTTCCATGACAGAGTGATAACGATAAAGGGTCAGGTTCTGGGTGAAGTAAATAGTTCTGCGAGTTTATTGTACGTTCTTGTTTATTTTCTAACAATTAAAGCGAGAACATAATATGTTATTGAACGACATCTAGTTCTCTGAAGAGTGCGCTCTCTGAGTTATATAGGTTAAGGTAATTATTATAGAGCGTCTGATGTGAGAGGAATGAAGTTTGATTCTCTAGCTCTGACAATAGTCAGTACCAAGCAGCCTTCGCTGTCTGTAATAAACTGCACTTGTCTCACACGCAGGCAGCCATTTTGTGAGCAGAACAAACTTTCCTGTCAAGGCAGCCTCTTAGTTCAGTTAGGAGCTCACATACTCACAGCTCCAGCCCACAAAATGGCGGCTTCAGCGATGTTACTGAGGGGCAATGAATGAATTGTCGGTTCTATGTAATAGTAAAATGATAGCTGGAAGCTGATTGGGTGCTATAGCCTAGGTAACTCCTCCACTTGTCATCTTTAGAAGGTCCTGACAAACCTCCCCTGACAGATGTGTCCGCATTTTTACCGATCACGCTACAAATGTGCGCATGCATCACGCCATGCGATTGCTCACAGCAGCATACGCTACAGTACACTATGGTGCGTACTGCAATTGCACCATGCAATCCTTTGGACTCGTGGGTGCGAAAGCAGAGCATGTACCCGCTCGGGGGGTGCACACCTCGCACCATGCGTGGCGCGATTTGCCGAGGAGGACACATCTGTAAGTGCTGAGTAGGTATGGACAGGCAACGGGGTTATGAAAAGGTAGTTTGAGCTATTCCCTGGCTCACCAGACGGAGAGGGCGATGCTTTCTTATTAGATTGCCCCCCCCACCTATTTCATGAACTTCTCAAGAGACCTTTAAATTAAGCACCCCTGCATTGTGGATCCCCTGCCACTCAAGCCAGGATCTTTGTACTGTGACAGCTGGTTGCATTCACTATTAAACATAATTTAATAATGAGTGACATTTTTGTTATCACTGATTACTAATCTTAAACGGTGCTCCAACCAATCAGCTCCGTAACTGTCATGTGACAGTTACTGCAAGGGCTGATTGGTTGGAGCACCATTTAAGATCAGTAAGGAGTGATAACAACAGTATCACTCGTTAGCAAATATGCCCCACAGAACATTCACCTTCTCTTTACCACACCGCCCAGCTCCTGAGTTTGATGAATTGGAATAGCGTGTATGGCGTGGACGTGAGAAAGGGTACATGGTCATTTCACTAATACTAATTGCATGTTTCAAGTACTGGAATCAAAAATATTTTAATTACTGTTGTTTTAAAAAAAAGCCTTCAATGGAGATAAAGGCCCTCATTCAGACCCACTCGCAAGCGGGCGCACGTACGTTAGGCGTACGTACAAAAATATTTAAATTCAATGGCTCGCTCGTATTTTCGTTCGCATCTAAAATTCCTCCCTAAACTCTGACGACCCCTCCTCTAACTAACGAGCGTACGAAATAGCGAGCGTACATCCCCGAAATGGCTTGAAAGGAACGCACGCACAAGTATAAACAGGAAGTGGCCTTGTCAGATGTCGATTACCTGCTCCTTTATTCTGCCTACCTCCATCAATCGTATCATGCCAATCAATGTATCAATTAGCTTAATTGTTTGTTTTTTTTCAACACAATGCAAGAAACTTTACTCTTGTCCGTGTTTGTGTTTACCCGCAGAATACGTACGGATGGAACATTCGCTTTTATTGTTCAAAAAACATGTGAACCACAATTAAACAATTGTTCTATTGCTGTGTATCCCCGCATATTTCCCTGGGTTCATTTCTTTATTTAAATTTGCTTACGCATGTCACTGCATCAAGCCTATCCTAACTCTCCAGAGATTTCAGGCCCTGTCGAACACATGACTCATACACTAACCAATAAAATTGCTCCTGTTAATTTCCAAAATACATTAGCCAATCAGAAAATTTTTACACACTTTATCAAAAATGATTTTTAAGAAAAACACCATTGCCATCATGAGAGCCTCCGCATTCACCAGGCGCGAGCTGCTGGTGCTTACGGAGGTCATGGATCGCCGGATCACCAGCCAACCTCAACCCATCACCAACCGGCAGAAGCGCTCCGCGTATGCGGAGGCACGGTCCCGCCTGCGGTCCTTCGGCTCACGCCGCAACATCGGGCAGCTGGAGCGCAGGTGGTCCGACCTGCAACGGCGAACGCCCCGCTTGCTGGCATGCTTTCGCATGCAGATCCTGGAAAGTAAGTGTTATGTATTGTGGTTTTAATGTTTGTGTTTGTGGGGCAAACTGCGTGTGCATGTTTTCCTGTCTGTCCTATTTATTATTTGTACTCATATCTGCGTGTGCATGTTTTCCTGTCTGTCCTATTTATTATTTGTACTCATATCTGCGTGTGCATGTTTTCCTGTCTGTCCTATTTATTATTTGTACTCATATCTGCGTGTGCATGTTTTCCTGTCTGTCCTATTTATTATTTGTACTCATATCTGCGTGTGCATGTTTTCCTGTCTGTCCTATTTATTATTTGTACTCATATCTGCGTGTGCATGTTTTCCTGTCTGTCCTATTTATTATTTGTACTCATATCTGCGTGTGCATGTTTTCCTGTCTGTCCTATTTATTATTTGTACTCATATCTGCGTGTGCATGTTTTCCTGTCTGTCCTATTTATTATTTGTACTCATATCTGCGTGTGCATGTTTTCCTGTCTGTCCTATTTATTATTTGTACTCATATCTGCGTGTGCATGTTTTCCTGTCTGTCCTATTTATTATTTGTACTCATATCTGCGTGTGCATGTTTTCCCTCTATTTCTGATTTATTCATTCTACTCCTATTTGGCTTATTTTTTGGGTTGTTTTTTTTTTTTAGTTTTGGTCCCCGGATTTGTCCATAAACTAACCGCAATTTCTTTGACATATTTTAGGGGGACAGCCAAGACTCCGCCGTCACCGTCCGTCCAGACGGCGTTCCCGGCCACTATCCCCAACCCCCAGCCAACACTCCACCCCAAATCTTTCCCCTATTCCCCACTCCTCCCCATCCTTCCCAGACCCTCTCCCGGAAATGTCGGGCCTCCTTCCCCTCCGTCCCACTTCCCCCTCTCCTCCACCCACCCCTCTTCCAATTACCCCCTCCCCGGAGTCCATCATAACTCCTCCCCATTCTTTGGGGAATGACGGATCCTCCGAGGAGGATCATGGAGGCATTTCCGGAGCTCCCGTTTTGGCTCCCGGTATGTTTTTTTTTTGTTTTTTTTAAAGCACAAACTGTTTGTATGTAATCATGTGTCGTGCCTTTCTTCGTGTTTTTGTGGCTTGACTTTTGGTGATTTAGCAGTTTGCCTTTACCTCTTCCTGGTGATTTCAACATACACATATCACACCTGTGGGAATTTGTACCTAGGCCTTGTATTTTTGGCAGCACCCCCTTTTTTTTTTTTTTTTCGGTTTAGGAGTGATTTGGTTGTGTTTTTTTTTTTTTAATGTGGATTCCCTATTGTTGTATTAACCCACACACTTTTCTCACCCACAGAGGAACAGAGGCGTCGGCAAGAGGTGGCGGATTGTGTTGGCCAGATGCGCCAACATGTAATTGGCATTCTTGTGGCCCTCGACCGGCTGTCTGGCCTCCTTCGGCAGTAGTTTTTTTATTTTTGTTAACGTTTCAAAATAAATTTATTCAGACAAATATACGTTCTGGCTCATTTTTTAAATCCAAAACCAAGATAGTTTAGCATGACATAAGTAGACTGTTCCTGCAAGGATTTCCCTTTTTTAAAAGTTAGATTGTGTTTTGTCTTTGTATGTCAAACAGACACAAGAAACACATAACAGTAACAATGTCATTTCCCTTTTTGGGTGTAGTGTCAATTACATATTTCTACATTTTACAGGTTCCTAGTTGGTGCGCAAGCTGCTTAGGCCAATCTTACAAATCCCAAGGTTGGGCCAGGCTTCCTTTTGGTGTGGGTTGGGAAGCTGAAAACATATTTCAGTTTAGCTCAACTGGCGTCAGTACTGGATTACCCCTTAGTCAAATGTAACTTGTGTTAACCTGGTTACACTTGCTGTTAACGTCCCAAAAAAGGAAGACCATTTCACTCTCCAAACATTTATTCACAACATAACAGAGAAAACAAAGTGGTCACTCCCAAAAAAAGAACACAGTGATAAATTCAAATACAACACATACCAAGAAATAATTAAATAAAAGCAAAAAATCAAGAACTGGTTGACGAAGGACCATGCCAACATGATTCCACAAACAAGGCGTTGCAATATGGGTTCCAGAATATATGCCCAAAAGGACCAGATCCAGGTTTGGTAAGGGTAGCAGGAAGTAGTGAGCGTTGGAGTGCCAAAGATTATGTGAACAAACAGAAGATGGTGAGAAAAATAAAAATAAATTAGATGTTCGCAAACAAACACAAACACATTAGGTATAAACACTGTAGTTTTGTTACAACTTACCTAAAAAATCTGGCCACCACATCATCGCGTATGGCCCCCCCACATACTGACCTCCGACCAACCTCGGGGGGGCCATCCTCAGGTAAGGCATCCTCTGGCTGCATTGGGACACCACTCCTTATGGCAATGTTGTGAAATATCCCACACAGGACCACAATTTTAGACACCATATCCGGCACATACATGAGCTCGCCACCAGAGCGGTGGAGGCATCTGAATCGGCCTTTTAAAAGGCCGATACAGCGCTCCACCACTTGCCTGGTGGCTGTAAGTGCGGAATTATATGCACTTTGTGGCCCTGGTGTGGGAGCCAAATAAGGAGTGAGCAGCCAGGACATGCAAGGGTATCCACTGTCTCCTGTGAAAAAAAATAGACAACATCAGGAACACTGTGTATCAAGCTTAACATTGTTATGTACTAAAGGTCTCCACTTACCCAGAAGCCACGCATCACCAGCTTGTAGGTTGGTTAATTTCTGCCATATCCCTGATTGCCGGATGACGAAGGAGTCATGAGCACTTCCTGGTAATTTAGCATTCAGGGACAGGATCTGGAGGGAGGCATCACATACCACCATTACATTCAGGGAGTGATAGTGTTTACAGTTTCTAAATATTGCCTCCAGCCGTGCTGGAGGCTGAAGTGGTATGTGAGTACCATCCACAACCCCTATGATGTGTGGGAAGCCAGCTATTTGGTAAAAATTGGCCTTGGCCACACTAAGGGCACCCATATCCAAAGGCATTTTAATAAAATGATGGAGGTGCTTGAAAAGTGCCTCCATCACTGCCCTCAGGATCCGGGAAAAGGAGGATTGGGAGATGCCCGCCACTATTCCCACCGTTGTTTGAAACGATCCTGAGGCACAGAAATGTAACACCGCCATAAATTGCGTCAGTGGTGGTATTGCTGTTGGACTGTCAATTTGCCGCTCAAGATCACTTTCTATTAATGAGAGAGTGTCTATGATGATTTTGGGAGGTAGACGGTAGCATCTTAAAACCTCATCATCGGGCATTCCAAAAAGGGTGACACGTGTTCGAAATATCTGGGGCCTTGCATGCCTACGATGCCTACGCCTGGGACGAGTTTGAGGTTGGTCGTCTTCCGGGAGCAGGGCCAGAACAATTCGCCCCAGATCTACCTGAAATTCAAAGTTTACAATGTAAGGCTTTTGAGCCACCCCAAAAGTAACATAAAACAACTTAGCTTTATGATACCATCCATAGCTGCTTACATGCCGGGGTATTGTCATGATACGTATAAACTGTAAAAAAGCCAAAAATGAGACATCAAAAATTTAGAGGGTGATTTTATGTTTGTCAAATTGGTGCAAGCCAACACATAAAATAGGCGAAACACACATTTGGCCATCGAAGAAAACGACATTGCACACCGTACGTCAAATAGGGGTCAAATGGACCCCAAAAATGGAAAAGGGAAAGCAAAACTGGTTTACATGATGAATAAGCCGCGAAAAATGCGTTAATTAGTTCGCAAATGCAAGTCACTACACCAACAGTCAAAAATGCGTTAATTAGTTCGCAAATGCAAGTCACTACACCAACAGTCAAAAATGCGTTAATTAGTTCGCAAATGCAAGTCACTACACCAACAGTCAAAAATGCGTTAATTAGTTCGCAAATGCAAGTCACTACACCAACAGTCAAAAATGCGTTAATTAGTTCGCAAATGCAAGAAAAATAATGGACTTACCAAAATCGAATATATAAGATTTCCAACAAAAAGGTCTTTGGGTCCGAAAGCCAAAACAAACTAAAATAGATGATATTAGTGTAAAAAAAAATATATAAAACAAAAAACCAGAAGTAGACACCAATTGGCCACAAATTAGACTGCACAAAACTTACCAAATCAGGAAACGATGGCAAAAAATAAACCAAAAAAATGCGAATGGAAAACCAAAACAACTGTAGCAAAACAAAAAAAATACAAACACCGCCAAATCCTCCAACCGCAAACAACCAAATCCAACCAACTTAACCGCCAACAATCCAACAACGCAACCTCGACTCCACACACACCAAGCCATAAATAGTGTTTATTTTCCCGCACAAATTAAGGATGAATCATAGGGACGCACAATCAATGATGCGGCCGCAAACTAAGGACGCATGTATAAATACGTCACGAAATCACATTTAATTTCTGGTTGATTTCATTCTGGAAGCAGAGACATGGCTTCAGACCAGGGAAACAATGGCCAAAATTCCGGCGGTAAGGCCTTCATGCATTTTGTCTCAATGATTCTTTTAAAACATAATATTGTGCAAGTTGTGAAGTGGCTAAATCTGCATATTTACCCAAATAGGTGAGGAGGATGACATGGAAGAGACTGCTGGCCCCAGTCAACCCGCCAAAGCTGCCAAAAAAAAAAGCCAGCCACATTTCACAAGCAAGGAGATGGAGGTTTTGATCCAGAAGTGCGTTGACATCCTGCCCCAGGCAGCCAGGAATATGAGCCAAAGCCAGAAGTGGAGAATGTGGCAGGAGGTCGCCGTTGCTGTCAATAGGGTGGGTGATTATGTCCGTCTAGCCCGGGATGTCAAACGGCGGTAAGTAAACACTTTCCCATCCTATAAACAAACCCCATTGTAAAAAAAAGGATAATGGTTCCAATTTCATTCCACAGATGGGCAGACTTCAAATATCGTCTCAAGCAAAAACTTGCCGACAGGGCTAGGCATGCAAGGGGGACAGGTGGGGGTCCCACCCCTGTGTCATTGGAGTTGACAGACTTAGAAGAGCTGGCACAGGGGTGTGTGCAGGCTGTGGAGGTGTTTGGCGTGTCCAACATGGATACGGACATGCCAGACTTTGCGGCTCCTCATGTTGGCCAAGGTAAGTCTTGTGATGTCACCAACTCTGAAATGCTATTGTGCCAATATGTAGATTCTAATGTGAGTCTTTTCGCATTTTTCCTAACAGAGACAGAGGCGGATGAGTCTGCTCCAGAGGGGAGCCTTGGCCGCAGAATTTCTGCTGGCTCTGCAGGGGAGGAACCAGTACATCCGGCTGAGGACCCTGCAGAAGCCAGTCCAGGGCGTGCCCCCTCGCAGGCAGTGGGCCTCCTCACAGAACTCAATTTTAAATCGGATTTCCATACGGAGATTCTGCAGAGGATGGACGCCAGTCTGATACGGGTGGCTGAGGCCCTGGAGCAAAATGCTGCGGCCAACGTGACCATTGCTCAGGCCCTGGCGGAAAATACCAGGGCCAACATCCGCATCGCCGATGCCCTGGAGCAGCTCGTTCGCCAGCACATGGTGGAGCCGACCTCCCTTCCTGCCGGAACATCCGGATCCTCCACCTCTGGCACAACATCAGCCAATCCTCCAAATGTGCCTAGCCCTGTGCCTAGTCCAGAGGCCACAACATCTGCCTCTGGACAGGCCAGCCCGATGGCATCCCGGACCCGGTCTGGCGCCCACCCTCACCCAGCCAAACGGGCGAGAAAACGGTGACAGCAATGGCGACTTTTCCCACACTCCTTCTGTGCTTGGCTCATATTCCTTTCTGGTCAAAACTTCCCTCTTCTTTCTTGTGAAATTTTTTTACATTTGGTATTTACGTTTATGTTACCAGTTATGGCTTTTTTTTTTTTTTTAACAAATATCTTTGCCACAAAAAAAAGGCAATACAATATTAGGCCAATTTGTTTGTGTTTAAACAATAAATTTAAAACAAAAAACTGACATTGTATTGTGACATTATTGTACAAATGGGTTACATTTAATCCTGGCCCTAAAGGCAAAAACTGACCCTCTTAAAAAAAAAAAAAGGCCTCTTTAAGGAACGTTTAAAAAATCACATAGCGATGCAAATTCCACAGTAAACCAAAAAAAAGGGGAGCTAATTAAAACATGATGACATTATTGTTACAATAGGCCATAACCAACAAATTGTGGCCAAAAGAAAACACCAAAAATGTACGCTAATTGATTGTGTAATCATGACATTAGCAGCTCTGATTTCCACCTGCGTACGCTTTTGTGCTATCCCAATAAACTGCTTTCCAAACACATACCAAGCCGGTTTTCAATCCAACACTAATTACTTTACTGACCAGCCGCGATTAATCGCAGCACCATCCTTGAGTCCCGGGACGGAGGAGAAGGCCATCGCCAATGTGGTCGAGTAATCCTGACCCTAAGCTGTGCGAGCATTTTGAAGGGAAAGCGGATGTTCCAGTGACGTATGAGACGGTCCGAACACATTTGACGTTCGCATCTGCTAATGTATGTACGCCCCAAAAACGCCTTGCCACGCCTGCGTTTTTTCATCTCCACCCCCGTCAACACCCAAAAACGCCCTGTTCTGTCAATCACATTTGACATGTCACTTCCTGTACGCTATTTTAGGAACGAGAGAAAAAAAACTCGCAATCTGCCGTACGCACATGCGCAGTGTAACACCGACGCATGCGCGGTTAGTCAACATCGGAACGCAACGAGCGTACTGTTGTTAACGTGCGGCTCTGAATGAGGGCCAAAGTACCAACCAATCAGCTCCTAACTGTCAAGTTACAGGATGTGTTTGAAAATGACAGTTAGGAGCTGATTGGTTTGCTACTATACCTTTGTTCACTTTATCTCTCTCCAAAGCTTGGTACTGTACTTTAGACCCCAAAGTACCAAACAGTCAGCTCCTAACTGTCATTTTTCAAACATGTAGTTAGGAGCTGATTGGTTGGTACTTCATCTCCATTCACTTTTGGATGCTGCAAATAATACGCTGTGAGTCTGGTGTTGCCTGTCTCATGACTCTTTGGTAACAGGGGAAGGTGCTTGATAAGGGGGAGTGGAGATCCGAACGCAGGAGTGCCAAAAGGTCAAAACGGGCGTTTTAAGGGTGTGCATAATTAACAAAGCAGTGTCATCGACCACGTCAGTTGGGTGTCTTTTAGCCAGAACTGCTCGCATGATTGCGGTAGGAAAATGCTACCACAAGAATAGCGAGCAGTTCATTCGCCTTTCGATGTTCTCGATTAATCTAATAAATAGCGGAGATGATGTATGATGCGAGCGGCCAGGGGGTGTTCTTTACAAAAAAACGTCCGCATGTTTTGTTCGCTCATTCAGACATAGAGGCGTCAACAGACCGCAAAGAGCGAACGGTCAATTTAAATAGCCAGCCCCTTTTTCTGGACGAGCGAGTGCAAATAGCGTCCGGCTCTGAATCAGGCCCTTTGTCCCATCTGTACGTCTAATTTGCTTTATTCTCTAATCATTATTTTTTCAATTTATTTTATTTTCTTGTAAATGTTCTTTGAAGTAATTGACAAGACTGTCAGCCACATTCAACAAAGAATGACTGTAATAGGAATCGTTGGATAAAGTAAATATATCCTGCTAATCCTCTTCTCATTTCCTCTTTATGCTGTCCTCCCTTGATTAATATCAGATCTATGCAGAACTTCACTGAATACACTTCCAAAGCTTCCCTCACATGAGTGATTGAAGTAGATTTTGGGCCCCCAAGACAAGTAATGAATCAATAGGAAAGTCAATGTTTTGTGTGTATTATCACAATCCACTAATGACATTACCTCTTCCAGTCAAAAATTAATCACCCGGGTAATTAGATGAGCTTAGCAGTGCATAATTTAGGAAATCCTTAAAATGTGACCCGTTGGGTGAACTTGAAGACAGAGGGCTTGATTCAGAATGCTCGCGAGAGCATTGTGCTTGCAAGCAGGTCGATGATGGGCCAATGTCAATGCGCGGAATGCGCAATGCGCATGCGCAAGCCTCGTAGCGAGTGAGAAATCACTCGCTCCGGGGCTCGCAACAAAATGGGGCGGTTGTCGATGTTGATCGACAGCTCGCCCCGTTTTGTACGCGGGTAGGGGGGGGTGACTGTTATACTGTCATTCAGCCACGGGATGGGATGTACTAAGTATCGCATCCACGATGTAGTACATCGCATCTGTCTTCGGGTACATACCGTGGTTCATTACTGCGGTATGTACCTAGAATATGGCAAAGGACAGCTCTCCCAATTAGAGTTGTCCTTTGCGATGGCTCCGGACAGAGGGACTTCCAGGTTTAACACTCAGAAGTCCCTCTGGCGTCCTTCTGCGCATGCACAGAAGGACGCAGATGGTGGAGGGTGATGGGAGGGATCTGATCAGGGGAGTGTCCCGATAAGAAGCCCATAGCCTTCTACTAGGTAACGGCACCTGAAGATGGTGTTAGCCATCCGGACGAAGCACCGGATGCTTTGTACATATGGGGAAAGCAGAAAAAACCCCAAAAACTGCATTTTCAGGGGTTTTATCACATTTCCTTCTTTTGTACCATGGACTGCTCAGCCCGGAGATGCATTTGACAGTATGATCAGACCAGCAAACAATGATGCTGCTGGCAGGCCAGGTTTTCTGCCACATTGAGGTCCTCCCCCATATGGGGTGTACTAATACTAGCCAATACACTGCAACTTTCCCATGCTCTAACCTATAACAGTTTTTATTGTAGTTATTTTGGAGCAACTGAGCTGGGAGATGATCAGGTAACTGTAGTAACTAAGCAGGGAGCTGAGCAGGGAGCTGTAGTAACTGAGCAGGGAGCTGACCAGGGGGCTGTAGTAGCTGAGCTGGGAGATGACCAGGGGGCTGTAGTAGCTGAGCTGGGAGATGACCAGGGGGCTGTAGTAACTGAGCAGGGAGCTGACCAGGGGGCTGTAGTAGCTGAGCTGGGAGATGACCAGGGGGCTGTAGTAGCTGAGCTGGGAGATGACCAGGGTGCTGTAGTAACTGAGCAGGGAGCTGACCAGGGTGCTGTAGTAACTGAGCTGGGAGATGACCAGGGGGCTGTAGTAACTGAGCTGGGAGCTGCCCAAGGTGCTGTAGTAACTGAGCTGGGAGCTGACCAGGGTGCTGTAGTAACTGAGCTGGGAGATGACCAGGGTGCTGTAGTAACTGAGCTGGGAGATGACCAGGGGGCTGTAGTAACTGAGCAGGGAGCTGACCAGGGTGCTGTAGTAACTGAGCTGGGAGATGACCAGGGTGCTGTAGTAACTGAGCTGGGAGCTGACCAGGGTGCTGTAGTAACTGAGCTGGGAGATGACCAGGGTGCTGTAGTAACTGAGTTGGGAGCTGACCAGGGTGCTGTAGTAACTGAGCTGGCAGATGACCAGGGTGCTGTAGTAACTGAGCTGGGAGATGACCAGGGTGCTTTAGTAACTGAGCTGGGAGATGACCAGGGTGCTGTAGTAACTGAGCTGGGAGATGACCAGGGGGCTGTATTAACTGACAAACAAAAATGGCAGCTGCTCAATCAATCTAGCAGTACTAATCAGGTGCATGAAAGGGAGGGGTCATACCAAGTAGAAAACCTCCCTTTCATGCACCTGATTAGTACTGCTAGATTGATTGAGCAGCTGCCATTTTTGTTTGTTTGTTATGAGTTGCATGAAGGAGCCAGCATTAGTAGGGCATGCTGGTTCTAGTAGTGCTAGTTGGAGTTCCCAGGGGTGACTCCCAGGTAAGCTGGCTCTCAATTTGGATGCATTTATGTATGTGCCTTTATCATGAGGCCTTACATTTGACAAAATTATATATGTGCCTTTATCATGAGGCCTTATAATTGGTATATTTTACATTTGGGGTGAGCGTTTGGGCGTAGGGCCCCCGGGACTGGTCTGGCTGGGCCTCCTCAGGGCATCACCACTTAATACACATAGTTGCTTTTCACATCACCCTTTATGTTTGTTTATTATTCATGTATTTTTTCACATATATTTTAACCTCTCATTCCACACTTAATGATTACTCACACACAGCTATACTTTACACTGCACTGTCACTCTTTTTCCATTTTCGTGTGATGCCTTGGGGGGGTCCTGGGCTGGACGTTTTTTGGGGTGCACTGCGCCCCGGACGTGAACCCCTTAGTGTTAGGGACTGCTGGTAACAGAGAAGCCGTGACGTGGCCCAGCAGCCTCCCATGTATTTGCAAATGCATGCAACTAATATCTCTGAATTTCTATGACCATATAGTCTTCATATATTGTTGCAAGTATTATTCAGTGTGCTGAGGTACAACAGGGGGTTAAATCCTCCTTCTTTTTCTTTTTGCTGTAGTAACTGAGCTGGGAGCTGACCAGGGGGCTGTAGTAACTGAGCTGGGAGCTGACCAGGGGGCTGTAGTATTTAAGCAGGGTGCTGTAGTAACTGAGCTGGGAGCTGAGCAGGGGGCTGTAGTAACTGAGGAGGGAGCTGACCAGGGGGCTGTAGTAACTGGGCTGGGAGCTGACCAGGGTGCTGTAGTAACTGAGCTGGGAGCTGACCAGGGGGCTGTAGTAACTGAGCTGGGAGCTGACCAGGGTGCTGTAGTAACTGAGCAGGGAGCTGACCAGGGGGCTGTAGTAACTGAGCAGGGAGCTGACCAGGGGGCTGTAGTAACTGGGCTGGGAGCTGACCAGGGTGCTGTAGTAACTGGGCTGGGAGCTGACCAGGGTGCTGTAGTAACTGGGCTGGGAGCTGACCAGGGGGCTGTAGTAACTGAGCTGGGAGCTGACCAGGGGGCTGTAGTAACTGAGCTGGGAGCTGACCAGGGGGCTGTAGTAACTGAGCTGGGAGCTGCCCAAGGTGCTGTAGTATTTGAGCAGGGAGCTGACCAGGGGGCTGTAGTAACTGAGCAGGGAGCTGACCAGGGGGCTGTAGTAACTGAGCTGGGAGCTGCCCAAGGTGCTGTAGTAACTGAGCTGGGAGATGACCAGGGTGCTGTAGTAACTGAGCTGGGAGCTGACCAGGGTGCTGTAGTAACTGAGTTGGGAGCTGACCAGGGTGCTGTAGTAACTGAGCTGGGAGCTGACCAGGGTGCTTTAGTAACTGAGCTGGGAGATGACCAGGGTGCTGTAGTAACTGAGCTGGGAGCTGACCAGGGTGCTTTAGTAACTGAGCTGGGAGATGACCAGGGTGCTGTAGTAACTGAGCTGGGAGATGACCAGGGTGCTGTAGTAACTGAGCTGGGAGATGACCAGGGTGCTGTAGTAACTGAGCTGGGAGATGACCAGGGTGCTGTAGTAACTGAGTTGGGAGCTGACCAGGGTGCTGTATTAACTGACAAACAAAAATGGCAGCTGCTCAATCAATCTAGCAGTACTAATCAGGTGCATGAAAGGGAGGGGTCATACCAAGTAGAAAACCTCCCTTTCATGCACCTGATTAGTACTGCTAGATTGATTGAGCAGCTGCCATTTTTGTTTGTTTGTTATGAGTTGCATGAAGGAGCCAGCATTAGTAGGGCATGCTGGTTCTAGTAGTGCTAGTTGGAGTTCCCAGGGGTGACTCCCAGGTAAGCTGGCTCTCAATTTGGATGCATTTATGTATGTGCCTTTATCATGAGGCCTTACATTTGACAAAATTATATATGTGCCTTTATCATGAGGCCTTATAATTGGTATATTTTACATTTGGGGTGAGCGTTTGGGCGTAGGGCCCCCGGGACTGGTCTGGCTGGGCCTCCTCAGGGCATCACCACTTAATACACATAGTTGCTTTTCACATCACCCTTTATGTTTGTTTATTATTCATGTATTTTTTCACATATATTTTAACCTCTCATTCCACACTTAATGATTACTCACACACAGCTATACTTTACACTGCACTGTCACTCTTTTTCCATTTTCGTGTGATGCCTTGGGGGGGTCCTGGGCTGGACGTTTTTTGGGGTGCACTGCGCCCCGGACGTGAACCCCTTAGTGTTAGGGACTGCTGGTAACAGAGAAGCCGTGACGTGGCCCAGCAGCCTCCCATGTATTTGCAAATGCATGCAACTAATATCTCTGAATTTCTATGACCATATAGTCTTCATATATTGTTGCAAGTATTATTCAGTGTGCTGAGGTACAACAGGGGGTTAAATCCTCCTTCTTTTTCTTTTTGCTGTAGTAACTGAGCTGGGAGCTGACCAGGGGGCTGTAGTAACTGAGCTGGGAGCTGACCAGGGGGCTGTAGTATTTAAGCAGGGTGCTGTAGTAACTGAGCTGGGAGCTGAGCAGGGGGCTGTAGTAACTGAGGAGGGAGCTGACCAGGGGGCTGTAGTAACTGGGCTGGGAGCTGACCAGGGTGCTGTAGTAACTGAGCTGGGAGCTGACCAGGGGGCTGTAGTAACTGAGCTGGGAGCTGACCAGGGTGCTGTAGTAACTGAGCAGGGAGCTGACCAGGGGGCTGTAGTAACTGAGCAGGGAGCTGACCAGGGGGCTGTAGTAACTGGGCTGGGAGCTGACCAGGGTGCTGTAGTAACTGGGCTGGGAGCTGACCAGGGTGCTGTAGTAACTGGGCTGGGAGCTGACCAGGGGGCTGTAGTAACTGAGCTGGGAGCTGACCAGGGGGCTGTAGTAACTGAGCTGGGAGCTGACCAGGGGGCTGTAGTAACTGAGCTGGGAGCTGCCCAAGGTGCTGTAGTATTTGAGCAGGGAGCTGACCAGGGGGCTGTAGTAACTGAGCAGGGAGCTGACCAGGGGGCTGTAGTAACTGAGCTGGGAGCTGCCCAAGGTGCTGTAGTAACTGAGCTGGGAGCTGACCAGGGGGCTGTAGTAACTGAGCAGGGAGCTGACCAGGGGGCTGTAGTAACTGGGCTGGGAGCTGACCAGGGTGCTGTAGTAACTGGGCTGGGAGCTGACCAGGGTGCTGTAGTAACTGGGCTGGGAGCTGACCAGGGGGCTGTAGTAACTGAGCTGGGAGCTGCCCAAGGTGCTGTAGTATTTGAGCAGGGAGCTGACCAGGGGGCTGTAGTAACTGAGCAGGGAGCTGACCAGGGGGCTGTAGTAACTGAGCTGGGAGCTGACCAGGGGGCTGTAGTAACTGAGCTGGGAGATGACCAGGGGGCTGTAGTAACTGAGCTGGGAGCTGCCCAAGGTGCTGTAGTAACTGGGCTGGGAGCTGACCAGGGTGCTGTAGTAACTGGGCTGGGAGCTGACCAGGGTGCTGTAGTAACTGGGCTGGGAGCTGACCAGGGGGCTGTAGTAACTGAGCTGGGAGCTGACCAGGGGGCTGTAGTAACTGAGCTGGGAGCTTACCAGGGTTTTGTAGTAACTGACTTAGAAGATGACCAAGGGGCTGAAACATGTAAAATATGTGCTGCATTTTTCATCAGAGCTCTAGATTTATTACATTCAGCTCTGGTCCCAGATTAAGAGACTGATACATAATCTGTTTGCATAGTGCACACGTTCTCTCAAACTCGGTCCTCAGGACTCCAAACAGTGCATGTTTTCCAGGTCTCCTCACAGAATCGCCAGTGAAATAATTAGCTCCACCTGTGGCTCTTTTAAAATGTGTCAGTGAGTAATGATTACACCTGTGCACCTGCTGGGTGACCTGGAAAAAGTGAAGTGTGGGGGGTCCTGAGGATCGAGTTTGAGAACCACTGGCATAGTGTATCACTGAACTGGGAGCTATAATACCTGAGCAGAGAGCTGACTAGGGTGCTGTAGTAACTGAGCTGGGAGCTGACCAGGGTGCTGTAGTAACTGAGCTGGAAGCTGACCAGGGTGCTGTAGTAACTGAGCTGGAAGCTGACCAGGGTGCAGTAAATAGGCCTGCTTGCATGCTGTTCTTTTGCACCAAGGATACAGCTGGTGAGAACTGGTTATAATAATAATAATAATAATAATAATAATAATAATAATAATAATAATAGTAGTAGTATAATTTGTATAGCACTTTTCTCCCAATAGGACACAAGGTTTTGAACATACATTTAAAAAAGAAGAGAACATACAAAGTAAACTTAATGACAGCTATGAAACAAAGCGTGGGGATAGGGGTGGTTTGGGTGCAACTCTGCATACAGCTGAATATGTGCATTTAGATGTGGTGAGCTTTATGTGTTTCTTTTTCTATTTAAAGCTAATGACTGCGCTCTAACATGATTTTATTTTTGAACACGTCCATTGTGTGTGATTGCTGCCCTACAGTACATGCTCCTGTTCTAAACCATCCTACTTATGATCTATGTGACCTCGTATATACAGTACATGCTTTTTTGTGTGAATGAATTTAGCTTCTCAGTGCTGGACACTAATGTGCACCAACGCAACATCAGGCTAATGTGCACCAACGCTGCATCAGGCTAATGTGCACCAATGCTGCATCAGGCTAATGTGCACCAGCGCTGCATCAGGCTAAAGTACACCAATGCTGCACCAGGCTAATGTACACCAATGCTGCATCAGGCTAATGTGCACCAACGCTGCATCAGGCTAATGTGCACCAACGCTGCATCAGGCTAAAGTACACCAATGCTGCACCAGGCTAATGTGCACCAATGTTGCATCAGGCTAATGTGCACCAACGCTGCATCAGGCTAAAGTGCACCAGGGCTGCATCAGGCTAATGTGCACCAATGCTGCACCAGGCTAATGTACACCAATGCTGCATCAGGCTAATGTGCACCAGCACTGCATCAGGCTAATGTGCACCAGCGCTGCATCAGGCTAATGTGCACCAGCGCTGCATCAGGCTAATGTGCACCAGCGCTGCATCAGGCTAAAGTGCACCAACGCTGCATCAGACTAAAGTGCACCAACGCTGCATCAGGCTAATGTTTTGAAAGCTGTAGTGGCTTTATTGAGCACATTAGATATATGTTGGACTCTGAGTCAGACTGCACATGCATCAAGGTACATTACCGTAGTCACTTGCTCATGGCAGCCATTCTAAATGACCATGGACTTACACGAGTAGTCGATGGTTGCCTGATCTGCGTCCGAGGTTGCGTACGTGTAGGCATTTGCGAACAGCTGCGATGGCTCAGGTGGGCGTCTCAGTACATGTCCCAGCTGTTGTTGTATTAGCATGTATTTGCACACGCACAGCTGCAAAAATTGCAGCAGTGGGAGCATTAGTGTACAACTATGTATCAGGCCCTAAGCACAACATGAGTGACACATGGCGACCATCTGAGAAAACATCTATTATTGATTAAACTAAAAGATATATCCACCTGCAGTACAGCGATCACATTACGGCTGACAAACAAAACAGTTCTCTGCAGCCAAGATCAGGTGTATCTTTGTATCTTTGTATCTTTAGCTTCATTTATTAGTTGTAGAGTATCACAGAGAGGATAATGTTACGGCTGGTTCTCTCCATTAAGAGAGAAAGTTACAAAATTGATGGGGCTTCCAGCATAATAAAATAACAAAAAGAATATCTAAAATCACATTACAACCATTAAGCTCATTGCAATGTGCCCGGCCGCAGCCTCTGTCATACATCATTTTCTGGTTGTTCATTCAGAAGTTTCATTATCTGAGGATATTTATACATAAATGATGTATTTGTAACGAACTGTCCTGTGTGTGAACCCACAATGCTGTTATTGATCGGCATGGGCAGGGTTATGAGGCCAGTCTGATAGGAACCCCAATTATCCCCACGGACCCTGGCATAGGAGTTATGGACTTCACTACAGAAAGCCCACCTTTCAGGACCCCCCAGACCTAGGCTCACGGGCATCACATGACTAAACAGAAGGAGGAGATAGGGAATGTGGTCAATCTTCATGCAAAGGCACCAAGAGTAGGGATGGGTACTATTTAGTCAGGCTCGGGGCTGTTGGAGGGACCTGATGGGCACCCATGCCCCCTTTACAGCACGCGGCACAGCTAGTATTTTACACTGTTTTTTTCTGTAGGGGACATGGCACCACCTGCCAACTCTGGCCACACTCCCCTTCGTTCCCTGGCCCCATGGATGTCTCAGCGGCCCTATATGCAGGCCGTTCAGGGCAGACAAAATAGGTTCAGAAATGAATAACAGGACAGAGTCACAAACAAACTAGAAGGTTCAGCAACCCACCGGGTGAGTTAAAATGATCAGATGAGGTTATGCTGAGCACAGCACACATTAGCACAACCTGTTGCATGTTGTTAGGAGGAACAATGGTCACCATACATTTCAGTCCCACCCTCAGTGTTAGGAGCAGCAGATTACTGTTTGTTGAACAGTTATTTGGTGCTTTTAGCTGTTGCTCTTTTGCTGTGTTACCTTCCAGGGATTGCTGGTCCTTATCCAGCTGCATTAAATATCCACCTGCTAAGGACTAGTGTTTCCATGCTCCTGCTCTGTGCTACATTGTATCCTGTCTGCTGCCCAGTGTCTGACTGCTGCATTGTGACCACAAGTATCCTGTTTGTAGCCTGGCACAACTTGTGGCTGTGACCTCGACCATCCTGCATCCCTGCTATACCCGTTGGTTGTATCATCTTTGGTACCTTGGACAGGAATCCTCAGGTTAGTCCATCACTTACTATTATTCTGCTGTGCCAATCCAAGTACAGGGTTTTGTAACATTCAGCTGTACAGCTGCCATTGCTGTCATTAAGGATCAGCGCTTGGTTTCAGTGACTATTTGCCTGTCATTGTCCTGATCACAGCTCATTACTTATTCCTTTATCTGCTAATTACCCTGAAGCTGGATTATTATTCATCCACCATCACTGTCCACCAGACCTGAGCAGAGCTGTTTATACTGTATATGTTTGTCTTGTCCCATCTATATACCTTTGTTGTCTGCACTACTTTGCTGTAAACTTGTACCACCTCTCAGATAATTCCTGGGGGGCGACTTAAAACTGATGAGCATATAGCACTGTGGCCTATTTATCATTAACTGTTTGAGCATATTCCCGAAAAATACCTGTTTTCGGGGGGGAATCAGCAAATATTTTAGTATCCCCCCAAATGTAGGGGATCATTTATTAATGATCGCATTAGCAATGTGATCTGGGCGTTCTTTACCGCCCCTGCAAAATGCGATCATAGCACTGGGATGTATAAACCGACACATGCAGGAACAGGGATTCCAAAAGGAGCCCGTCTCTGCGATGTGCCCGGAGTGCTGCCGGGGCTGCTGCGCATGTGCGGCCACCATTGCTGCCTCTTCAAGCTAATTATGCGATGTGTAGCCCATAGGCTACAGAGGTTGGGTATGAAATCAAGGCTGTTGGGATGCCGCTGGTCAGAATCCCGACACCCAGAGGAGACACAGGTAAATGTTTTCCTAATACCTATCCTAACCCCTTCCCTAATCCTCCATCCCTGGTGCCTAAACCTAACCTCCCCCTAGTGCCTAAGCCTAACCTTCCCCTCCCCACACCTAACACCCCCTCCCTGATGCCTAAACCTAACCTCCCCCCCTGGTGCCTAAGCCTAACCTCCCCCTCCCCGCATCCTAATTCTAACCCTCCCTCCCCGGTGCCTAACCCTCCCCCTAATGCCTAACCCTAACCTCCCCCTAACACCCCAATCCTCCCCCCGATACTTACCTTCAGGATGCAGGCAGTTGGGATATTGGTGCCGGGATCCCAACCTGTCGGGATTTCGGCGCCGGCATTCAGACCATTGGCATCCCGCCCGCCTGGATACTGACTACATCCCGTTTACAGCGACTAATGCTATCTTCCGATGGCGTTAGCTGCGAGGGCCAATCTCCGGAATGCATTGCAGTCTGGTAGTTGGTAACTTTGCCGGGATCACATCCTCCATAGATACAATGCGTGGATGCGACTGCCTTCGAGAATGGAGGGATTGCAGCAGGTATCGGAAATATCTGCTGCGTACTCTCCTTTATACATCCGTCTGTAGACCATGCATGTGCAGGAGCCGGGGACAGGAATGAAGTGAAGATCTCTTCACTCTGAGCACCTAGCAGGGACCTTTCGTAGCCATTGACCCTGCGGGGGGCTATTTGATACATGCCGGCGCTAAGATTGCATCATGCAATGCGATCCTGGGGGCAAGTAATGCACCCAGATCGCATTGCAAATACGATTGTTGATAAATTGGCCCCTAATTGTGAAAGGAGGATGCTGTTGGTGAAAACCAGAAGCTCATTCTATAGGTTTGCATGGAAACTGTATTCACTATACAGTCATTACACTGGGTCTCCAGAAAAAAGCCCGAGCTTGTTCATATAGAGCAGGCCTGGCCAACCTGTGGCTCTCCAGCTGTTGTGAAACTACAAGTCCCAGCATGCCTTGCCACAGTTTTGCTATTAGGGAATGCTAAAACTCTGGCAAGGCATGCTGGGACTTGTAGTTTCATAACAACTGGAGAGCCACACGTTGGCCAGGCCTGATATAGAGGAACAGGTGAAACCATGGCACTGCTAGAACATGTGCTCCCATGCCTCAGAGAGTCTCTATAAAAAGTGCCTAATTGGGTGTGCATGCTTAAAAAGAGGTACTCTCAGCTGGGCATGAAGGAGGATAAAGGAGAATCAACTGAAACAGATGGAAAGACGTGATTGTTACAATCATTTTCCGAAGTGGCCACAGATTCTGAGTGCGGAATTAAAATTCCAGACACAAAAGAAAAACATGCACTACAGTATGATAGAACAGTGAGGCTCTGTTTTCATATGCGTATGGTGATTTATTTTCTCCATGCATTAGAGATTGTTGGAAGTTTAAAGCATTAAGTTACTTATCTCATGAATATATGGATGAGTCTATTAGCAAACACAGAAGGAGAAGTAGTAGTGGGGGACTGAGACGCTGCACGTAAAACATGGAACATAAACCATTACCTTTCAACAGGTGTGTAATCTGTCACGATGCTTGCTGGAGCTGCTCTTGCATTGAGGTTTATGGAGTGGTGTATGATGAATAGGGGAAGAAGACAATAAAATCCTTCACAAGAGGCTCCTAGATCAGAGGCTAAGGTAGAATTAAAGCGATGTAAAAACAAAGAGGCATTGGGCACAAGGCAGGAAGTGAGAGGCGGCGGAGTGTAGAAATGTCTCTGTAAGGAGCTGAAAGCATTCTGGTGATATATGCCTGGGACAAGGGTTGAGATGTTCGGAGTTTCAAACCTATTAAATGGAACTGGAAGATGAACAGAAGCCTCTGATGTGTGAGCTGAAAACGTGCCTCTAATAACTGAACTGGTTTCTGACCGGATACTGTAGTAACTGAACTGGGAACTGTCCAGGGGGCTGTAGTAACTGAACTGGGAACTGTCCAGGGGGCTGTAGTAACTGAACTGGGAGCTGACCAGGAGGCTGTAATAACTGAACTGGGAGCTGACCAGGGGACTGTAATAACCGAACTGGAAGCTGACCAGGAGGCTGTAGTAACTGAACTGGGAGCTGACCAAGAAGCTATAATAACTGAACTGGGAGCTGACCAAGAAGCTGTAATAACCGAACCGGAGACTGACCAGGAGGCTGTAGCAGAGTTGGACAGGCCCACAGGGGTACAGGGGAATTCCCCGGTGGGTCCCACTGTCTGGGGGCCCCACCCACTCTTCTAGGTGTCAAGTTCCAGACTGTGCACTCAAATTATACAGTGTTACTCTATTGGAGGGTCAGTTACCTGGTGGAGCAGGACCATGGATAAACATGGGTGCTTGATGCATTTCTAAAGAAACTGCACCAAGATTTGCCTAATGGTTAGCTAAGCAGCTGTAGTGGCTGACTATACCCCCTCTGGTGGCTGACCACACCCCTTAAGCTTTGGCCCCTAGCACTGCATATTCCCGGTGAGCCCTTCATGCCACAGTCCGACACTGGGCTGTAGTAACTAAACTGCGAACTGACCAGGGTGTTGTAGTAACTGGACCAGGAGCTGACCAGGGGACTGTAATAACTGAACTAGGAGCTGACCAGGGGACTGTAATAACCGAACTAGGAGCTGACCAGGGGACTGTAATAACTGAACTAGGAGCTGACAAGGGGACTGTAATAACTGAATGGAGAGCTGACCAGGGGACTGTAATAACTGAACTAGGAGCTGACCATGGTACTGTAATAACTGAACTAGGAGCTGACCATGGGACTGTAATAACCGAACTAGGAGCTGACCAGGGGACTGTAATAACTGAACTAGGAGCTGACCAGGGGACTGTAATAACTGAACTGGGAGCAGACCAGGGGGCTGTAGTAACTGAACTTGGAGCTGACCAAGGGACTGTAATAACTGAACTAGGAGCTGACCAGGGGGCTGTAATAATTGATCTGTGAACTGACCAGGGTTCTGTAGTAACTGGACTTGGAGCTGACCAGGCAGCTGTAGTAACTGAACCAGGAGGCTGCAGTTACTGAACTGGGAACTGACCTGGGGACTATAGAAGCTGAACTTGGTGCTGACCTGGGAACTGTAGTAACTGAACTGAGAACTGACCAGGGTGATCTAGTAACTGAACTGAATGCTGGCCTTGGGTATAGCAAATGAACTGGGAGCTGGCCACAGAGTTTTAATAACTTTACTGGTTGTTGAACAGGAGTCTGTAGTAACTGAACTGGGAGCTGACCAAGGTGCTGAAGGGACTGAACTGGTTGAGAAAGAAGGTGATGAAGTAATTGAACTGGGAGCAGACCAGGGGGCTGTAGTAACTGAAGTGGGAACAGATCAGGGGGTTGTAGTAACTGAAGTGGGAACAGACTGGTTGAGAAAGAAGATGATGAAGTAACTGAACTGGGAGCAGACCAGGGGGCTGTAGTAACTGAACTTGGAGCAGATCAGGGCTGTAACTGAACTGGGAGCTGACTGGGGGCTGTAGTAACTGAAGTGGGAGCAGACCAGGGGCTGTAGTAACTGAACTTGAAGCATATCAGGGGGCTGTAACTGAACTGGGAGCAGACCAGGGGGCTGTAGTAACTGAACTTGGAGCAGATCAGGGGGCTGTAACTGCACAGGAAGCAGAACGGTGGGCTGTAGTAACTGAACTTGGAGCAGATCAGGGGGCTGTAACTGAACTGGGAGCAGACCAGGGGGCTGTAGTAACTGAACTGGGAGCAGAGCAGGGGGCTGTACTAACTGAATTTGGAGCAGATCAGGGGGCTGTAGTAACTGAACTTGGAGAAGATCAGGGGGCTGTAGTAACTGAACTGGGAGCAGAGCAGGGGGCTGTAGTAATTGAACTGGGAGCAGACCAGGGGGCGGTAGTAACTGAACTGGGAGCAGATCAGGGGGCTGTAGTAACTGAACTTGGAGCAGATCAGGGGGCTGTAGTAACTGAACTGGGAGCAGAGCAGGGGGTTGTAGTAACTGAACTGAGAGCAGATCAGGGGGCTGTAGTAACTGAACTGGGAGCAGATCAGGCTGCTGTAGTAACTGAACTGGGAGCAGATCAGGGGGCTGTAGTAACTGAACTAGGAGCTGACCAGGGGACTGTAATAACTGAACTAGGGGCTGACAAGGGGACTGTAATAACTGAATGGAGAGCTGACCAGGGGACTGTAATAACTTAACTAGGAGCTGACCATGGTACTGTAATAACTGAACTAGGAGCTGACCATGGGACTGTAATAACTGAACTAGGAGCTGACCAGGGGACTGTAATAACTGAACTGAGAGCTGACCAGGGGGCTGTAATAACTGAACTAGGAGCTGATCGGGGGACTGTAATAACTGAATGGAGAGCTGACCAGGGGACTGTAATAACTGAACTAGGAGCTGACCAGGGGACTGTAATAACTGAACTGGGAGCAGACCAGGGGGCTGTAGTAACTGAACTTGGAGCTGACCAAGGGACTGTAAGAACTGAACTAGGAGCTGACCAGGGGGCTGTAATAATTGATCTGTGAACTGACCAGGGTTCTGTAGTAACTGGACTTGGAGCTGACCAGGCGGCTGTAGTAACTGAACCAGGAGGCTGCAGTTACTGAACTGGGAACTGACCTGGGGACTATAGAAGCTGAACTTGGTGCTGACCTGGGAACTGTAGTAACTGAACTGAGAACTGACCAGGGTGATCTAGTAACTGAACTGAATGCTGGCCTAGGGTATAGCAAATGAACTGGGAGCTGGCCACGGAGTTTTAATAACTACTGGTTGTTGAACAGGAGTCTGTAGTAACTGAACTGGGAGCTGACCAAGGTGCTGAAGGGACTGAACTGGTTGAGAAAGAAGGTGATGAAGTAATTGAACTGGGAGCAGACCAGGGGGCTGTAGTAACTGAAGTGGGAACAGATCAGGGGGTTGTAGTAACTGAAGTGGGAACAGACTGGTTGAGAAAGAAGGTGATGAAGTAACTGAACTGGGAGCAGACCAGGGGGCTGTAGTAACTGAACTTGGAGCAGATCAGGGCTGCAACTGAACTGGGAGCTGACTGGGGGCTGTAGTAACAGAAGTGGGAGCAGATCAGGGGGCTGTAGTAACTGAACTTGAAGCATATCAGGGGGCTGTAACTGAACTGGGAGCAGACCAGGGGGCTGTAGTAACTGAACTTGGAGCAGATCAGGGGGCTGTAACTGCACAGGAAGCAGAACGGTGGGCTGTAGTAACTGAACTTGGAGCAGATCAGGGGGCTGTAACTGTACTGGGAGCAGACCAGGGGGCTGTAGTAACTGAACTGGGAGCAGAGCAGGGGGCTGTACTAACTGAACTTGGAGCAGATCAGGGGGCTGTAGTAACTGAACTTGGAGCAGATCAGTGGGCTGTAGTAACTGAACTTGGAGCAGAGCAGGGGGCTGTAGTAACTGAACTGGGAGCAGAGCAGGGGACTGTAGTAACTGAACTGGGAGCAGAGCAGGGGGCTGTAGTAACAGAACTGGGAACAGATCAGGGGGCTGTAGTAACTGAACTTGGAGCAGATCAGGGGGCTGTAGTAACTGAACTGGGAGCAGAGCAGGGGGCTGTAGTAACTGAACTGGGAGCAGACCAGGGGGTGGTAGTAACTGAACTGGGAGCAGATCAGGGGGCTGTAGTAACTGAACTTGGAGCAGATCAGGGGACTGTAGTATCTGAACTGGGAGCAGATCAGGGGGCTGTAGTAACTGAACTGGGAGCAGATCAGGGGGATGTAGTAACTGTAATAACTGAACTAGGAGCTGACCAGGGGGCTGTAATAATTGATCTGTGAACTGACCTGGGTTCTGTAGTAACTGGACTTGGAGCTGACCAGGTGGCTGTAGTAACTGAACCAGGAGGCTGCAGTTACTGAACTGGGAACTGACCTGGGGACTATAGAAGCTGAATTTGGTCCTAACCTGGGAGCTGTAGTAACTGAACTGAGAACTGACCAGTGTGCTCTAGTAACTGAACTGAATGCTGGCCTTGGGTATAGCAAATGAACTGGGAGCTGGCCACAGAGTTTTAATAACTACTGGTTGTTGAACAGGAGTCTGTAGTAACTGAACTGGGAGCTGACCAAGGTGCTGAAGGGACTGAACTGGTTGAGAAAGAAGGTGATGAAGTAATTGAACTGGGAGCAGATCAGGCTGCTGTAGTAACTGAACTGGGAGCAGATCAGGGGGCTGTAGTAACTGAACTAGGAGCTGACCAGGGCTGCAACTGAACTGGGAGCTGACTGTGGGCTGTAGTAACTGAAGTGGGAGCAGACCAGGGGGCTGTAGTAACTGAACTTGGAGCAGATCAGGGGGCTGTAACTGCACAGGAAGCAGAACGGTGGGCTGTAGTAACTGAACTTGGAGCAGATCAGGGGGCTGTAACTGAACTGGGAGCAGACCAGGGGGCTGTAGTAACTGAACTGGGAGCAGAGCAGGGGGCTGTACTAACTGAACTTGGAGCAGATCAGGGGGCTGTAGTAACTGAACTTGGAGAAGATCAGGGGGCTGTAGTAACTGAACTTGGAGCAGAGCAGGGGGCTGTAGTAACTGAACTGGGAGCAGAGCAGGGGGCTGTAGTAGCTGAACTGGGAACAGATCAGGGGGCTGTAGTAACTGAACTTGGAGCAGATCAGGGGGCTGTAGTAACTGAACTGGGAGCAGAGCAGGGGGCTGTAGTAATTGAACTGGGAGCAGACCAGGGGGCGGTAGTAACTGAACTGGGAGCAGATCAGGGGGCTGTAGTAACTGAACTTGGAGCAGATCAGGGGACTGTAGTAACTGAACTGGGAGCAGAGCAGGGGGTTGTAGTAACTGAACTGGGAGCAGATCAGGCTGCTGTAGTAACTGAACTGGGAACAGATCAGGGGGCTGTAGTAACTGAACTGGGAGCAGATCAGGGGGCTGTAGTAACTGAACTGGGAGCAAATCAGGGGGATATAGTAACTGTAATAAATGAACTAGGAGCTGACCAGGGGGCTGTCATAATTGATCTGTGAACTGACCAGGGTTCTGCAGTAACTGGACTTGGAGCTGACCAGGTGGCTGTAGTAACTGAACCAGGAGGCTGCAGTTACTGAACTGGGAACTGACCTGGGGACTATAGAAGCTGAATTTGGTCCTAACCTGGGAGCTGTAGTAACTGAACTGAGAACTGACCAGTGTGCTCTAGTAACTGAACTGAATGCTGGCCTGGGGTATAGCAAATGAACTGGGAGCTGGCCACAGAGTTTTAATAACTACTGGTTGTTGAACAGGAGTCTGTAGTAACTGAACTGGGAGCTGACCAAGGTGCTGAAGGGACTGAACTGGTTGAGAAAGATGATGAAGTAACTGAACTGGGAGCAGACCAGGGGGCTGTAGTAACTGAACTTGGAGCAGATCAGGGGGCTGTAACTGAACTGGGAGCTGACTGGGGGCTGTAGTAACTGAACTTGAAGCAGATCAGGGGGCTGTAGTTACTGAACTTGGAGCAGACCAGAGGGCTGTAGTAACTGAACTGGTAGCAGAGCAGGGGGCTGTAGTAACTGAACTGGGAGCAGAGCAGGGGGCTGTAGTACCTGAACTGGGAACAGATCAGGGGGCTGTAGTAACTGAACTTGGAGCAGATCAGGGGGCTGTAGTAACTGAACTGGTAGCAGAGCAGGGGGCTGTAGTAACTGAACTGGGAGCAGATCAGGGGGCTGTAGTAACTGATCTGGGAGCAGATCAGGGGGCTGTAGTACCTGAACTGGGAACAGATCAGGGGGCTGTAGTAACTGATCTGGGAGCAGATCAGGGGGCTGTAGTAACTGAACTTGGAGCAGAGCAGGGGGCTGTAGTAATTGAACTGGGAGCAGACCAGGGGGCTGTAGTAACTGAACTGGGAACAGATCAGGGGGCTGTAGTAACTGAACTGGGAGCAGATCAGGGGGATGTAGTAACTGAACTGGGAGCAGATCAGGCGGCTGTAGTAACTGAACTGGGAGCAGATCAGGGGGATGTAGTAACTGAACTGGGAGAAGATCAGGGGGATGTACTAACTGAATTGGGAGCTGACCAGGTCTATGGAATAAAATACAGTAAAAGCTGCTATTGCTCTTTTGCTCTCTGTTTGTCAAGTTAGACTCTGGCTCCAAGTTAAACTATTATCATTTTGCTAATTATTATTGTTAGGTATTGTGGGCATTTTGTGTGTTTTTCTCTATGTAAATCTAATGTGTGTGCTATCTATCATTGTGGGGCACATCCATTACAGGTTTGGTTGTCGCTTCTTGTCCTGAACCATCCCTGTGGACTGGGACATTTTGGCCAGTATAATAAGAGACTCATCTGTATTCTGCGGAGCTGCTGCTGGGGGAACTTTCAGACTTACCTCTTCTATGCTTCTGTCTGTTCCATCCTCCGGAGAAGATTTCTGAGCTAGGACCGTTCTCTGTCTTTACTTATCATGATACACAACAATATGACAGAGGTAAGCTACTGCAAGAAACAGTGTCTTTCAGCCTCGGTAAATCACTTAATGCTGGGAATTAAATATCCTCTATCTGATTCTCACAAACAGTCAAACAGCTGTTCTGCTGTGATAACTATGTCAGTCAGTTCATTTCCAGACTCTGTTTGCTTCCAGCATGTATAAATCATTCCTAGGAATACACAGGATGCTAATACATATGCGTGTTTGATGTCTGAAGGGTTAATTTCCGAGTCAGCGCCAGTCACTGGAATTCTAAGTCACACTAGGTAACGTTTCTTCATATTTTACATTTCTCACTGCAGGTGGGAGAAGCTCTGAGAACTATTTGCAGAACAGTTGTACAGTTTTATCTGGCTACCAGCAGTACCACCCAGGGCGCAGAGCGCGCTATTCCCTTGTGCTAAAATGTACTGCTCTGCGCCACCTATATTTTGGCCTTAAACATCCTAAGGCAAATTCTCTGCCGCAGAGCAAATGGACAGGTGACGCGTTTCATATTGACGGTTCTCTGATTTCAGGTCCTAGAAAAGTTCACGGATGAAAAAGTTTCTCATATATTTTTTCAAGTTGTGTCTCCCAGCAGTTTTGTAACCCCCCCCCAGCTTCATTAATTGCAACGTTTGAATCTCCTAGATTACTTTTCAGTGAAGTCTCAGTAATGTCTTAAACAAGTGCTGAGAGTCAGGAATCATCGGGATTGTCTTCGTTATACAGTATGCGTCACATCTCAATGTTTTTAGGACATTGACATTCGTGTCCATGAAAAAATGCGTTTCCCCTTATTAGTGCATATAAATAGGGGAAAGGCGTCCCATTGGAAGTGTTAGGATGTGTGGGGTCTCCACTACCTCCAAGAATGTGTAAAACTCAAGTCCTTTTGTCATATGGAGAAAATACAGGATGCTTTCGCGTCAGGTGAGCAATATAGTGTGTCTAATGGTCATTCACTGTCTGGGCAAACACTGATGTTTCATACTGTACATACACTATGGGGCATATTCAATTAGCCGCAATAAACCGTTTTCGTCGGAAAAGTATCGCTGATGACATCATATCGCCAGGCGAAAACTTATCCCCGTATTCAATTCCAAAGCATTTTCGCCTACGCGGAAAGTCAATGCATTGGTATAGGCAAAAAAGATTCGCCTATGAAAGCAGGCGGAAAAAAGTGCAGAATTGCAGTTTTGGGGTGCAAAGGTGGGGAAACCACCCTGCACCCTTGGGACAGGCCCCCCAAAGGCTAACTGCATCAAAAAAATCCTAAAAAAAGTTGAATACACCAAAAATTTCCTTTAAAAAAGGGGCAAAAAAGTACAAAGTTGGAGAACAAACTTAATAACTAGCGAAATAAGCTTTTGGGGGGTCTGCAAGTATGGGGGAGGTGTTTTTTTGATTGCAGGTGCTTGCTAAAGGTGCATTTTTTTTGTTTTGTTAAAACTTCACTTTAGCGAATTTTAAACATGTTTGTACCCATTTCCATGTACCCCAAATTTGCTGGGACTAGTTATATTCTCCAAAAAACCCTGCTAAATGCTATTCTTCACCACTTGTGCAAAGATGCTAAATAGCAGCTAATGAGAGCATTTAAGTACCCCAAATACCTTCAACAGGGCTATTCAGGGGCATGTACATTGATCCCCAATGTTAGAGCATCTTTTAGGGGGTGTCAGGCTGATTTCCCCAAATCTGACAGCACTTTTCGCCTGTTTGCGTTTTGCCAGCTCCCGTTTTCGCATCCTTTGGAATTGAATAGGGGGAAAAGCAGGCCGCGCACAAAAAGTTTTCGCCTCCAAATCACGAGAAGTCGGCGAAAAGTACGGCAGGCGAAACCTCTCCGACTTTTTGCATCTAATTGAATATGCCCCTATGTGTTCATTTATCGATCTGTCAGAAGGGCATCTTAAATTTTCACTAGTTACTAGTCACTATGATGCAGCACTTTTATCACAACCTGTATTTTAAACACAGATGCGATAAATTTTTTTGCACCTAAATTTGCAACGTGAAAAGGAACATCTTCATACGACTTAAGGCCCGATTCAGAGATGTACGCAATGGCGAATTTTACGCCGATTGAGCAATCATTTGCCATTGCGCATACGTGTAAAACGCACTGTGTACATACGGCACTTGTCTTGCGAGTCCTCACGCACAGAGCCCCCATTCGCAAAGTCTGCATTTTTGGGAGCTAATGGGGGGCTAGTTAGGAAAACTTAGGTGTGCAAGGACTGCATTGCGGGCCAATGTGCGTCGATGTTACCGATATTTACGATGGTAGGCGATGTTGGAAACAGATGAGAAGGCAGCAGTGGGCGTCCCTGTGCTTGGGTAAGCTTTGGAACTAGTAGCATATTTTCGCAGCTGCGCACTAGCGTCCATCTCTGAATCAGGCCCTTAGTAACAAGCCCTTGACGGGAAATGGCTCCGATAAGGGCCCTCCCAGCGAAAATATTTTGCTATCACTCAGCTTCCCGCTGCGGCATCTGTGGGCTCACTGTGCTGCACGACTGTCGGTCTGCACATTCTGAGATATCTGCTGCTCCATGTTAAAACCAGGGGGTCCTTAATATTTGCGGCTACCCCCTGCAAATGGGTGTTTTCTGGGGATATCACTGCAAATTATAATTGATAAAAAGGCCCCTTAGTGCCTCTTACCTCAGTGATATGACTAGGTCCTTGTGATTTGAGAATACCTCAGACCACAAGATGGCTGCCTACGTGTGTAGTAGACTAAACAGAGATCAACTTTTTAAAGCTTATATTGTATAACAATAATCATTTATTAATGCGGGTTAACGCAGTTGACTCAATATTGATATGGGTTTGTTGGCATAGCTGCAGGTTAAAAAGATGGCTGTGTTATTTACTTTGATGGCTTTTCAAATTGCACATAAAACTTTAATTAATTATTTTACCATGTTTTCTTCTTCCAGATGGTTGCCATAATTAGTTTGTTTCTTCTGCAGACAGATAAACGTGTCTTCGGGACATTAACCAAGTCTGAAGTGATAATGGAATTGTGTGTGTTTCAGATCATCCCTGGCAGAACAGGACGGTGACACCTGCCTGTCACAGAGGCACCAAGTTTGGCGCAGGAGGCGGGGCCATTCTACAGGTGCTGGCAGTTACATTAGTGTCAGACAGAATTGGGCATCCTCCTAGTGCCACAGCAAATATTGTTTATCAGCACCCGATATATTGAGGGCAGGAGTCACTGGGAATGTAGCTGATTATATATATTAAATATGGGTGAGATTTAGCATGGGGAATGGCCGGTCTATTGCCAGCAGAGGCCGAGAGGTGTCAATTTTCACAGGACAGCACCAGTTACATGTAAGAACAATTAATAATTAATAATGCTTTTTATTTACCTTTACCGTATAATCCTGCTGTAGAAATGCAAAATAAAATAGATGTTTTTTTTTTCATTAATAAGTCCCTTTAAAAAATTCTTATCCCCACTGGGCATGCGCACGACGTGAGCCGGCTCCGTCGTGTGCATGCGCGAGACCCGGCTAGCGACGGGTGCTCCGTCGCTCCGGGTCTCGCACCAAAGGGGACGAGCTGTCGATGGTGAGTGACAGCTCGCCCCGTTTGGTAGGCGTGGCCGGGGGGTGGCTTCACAAATGGAGGCGTTCCCAAGCGAATGCCTGCCGTTTGTTGGAGGCCCCACTGACATCACCAGTGATGTCAGTGGGAGAGCTTACGGCTCTGTTAGAGCCAGAAGCTCTCTGGGGTTTGCGGCCAGGAGACCCTACCACAACGGTCTCGTCGCAAGCCCGATGGTCGCGATGGTCTTGACCTGGTGGTCACCCACAGCTATGCGAGCGGGCAGGAGGCCGCTCCAAAAAAAACAACCAAAACGCCCTGGTTCAGAGCAAGAGCTCTTTCAGAGCGTCCAGCTCTGAATCAGGCCCACTGTCCTGGAGGAGTAAGGGATGATTGACTGCTTCGCCAGGTCAGTCTCTTGGGATAAGCACATGAGCTGGGTTGCTGGCTTGTGCATGTGCTGTGTAACTGAAAGCACAGATTTGGATTTTCGGTTCCACTAATGCAAAAAAAAAAAAGGTAAATGTTATAAATGTTAAAAAATAAATGCAAAATATTAAATAATATAAAAAAATATTTCAACATTTTATACATTAAAAAAAGCTTGATTCAAATAATAAATCTTTAAATATAAAAAAAAAATGTTTTATTCAAAGAGTTTTACAAGTGTTGTAAACACCAACATTTTTCTCTGCAATATGACTTTTGCCCTTTAATAAATCAACCACTGAATATTTTAATAAACTGTTGAAAAATGTACACCAAAAGTAGAAAAGTAGACAACTATTTGTTATTGGACAACCAATAACAATTGGTAGTCCAAGTTGTCATATCTTTTGGTTTAATAAAAAAATAAATAAATACATCTAAATAGATTTTCTAAGGTTGTTGTACAAAATCTTCCATACAGTAATGCCAGGACTCGACCACATATTCATGCCAGGTGGGAGTTGCTAGTGGACCTTGCATTCAGGGCCACTAGATTCTTAAAACGCCCTGTCCAGTATATCATTTTAAAAATCTTCTTGGTAGGGGCTCCCACAAATGAGTTGCCCTGGGGTCTTCACAAACTTTAATCTGACCTTGACAGCCCCTGACCTCACCTCTGCTTCTACTTCCCTGGGAGCACTGCTACTGTGCACCTCTCCTCTGTAGCCTATTTAGGTAAGTTTCGTCATTCACCTGTCAGTGTGTGTATCACTATGACGACCCCGTCTGTACTCCCCCCTTGCGTGTGTCTGTGTCTCCTCTCTGTACTTGCTAGCTTCTTTTCCTTCTTTATACTGTACTATATGTCTGTCTCTAATTATGTGCACCTCTGTCTGTCTCTGCTCTGCCCCCTGTAGTGTGGTTTGAGTATTGCTGCTGTGAGGTGTTGGTGATATTGTAGCCGTGTGGTGGTGGGGGTGATGTTATTGTTGCCGTATAAGGGGGCAGTACTGTGATGGGGACAGAGTGGGAGTAAAGCTGTAATGTGTAAAGGCTGAGGGATACTGCTGTAGTTTGGGGTCAGTATAACCGATTGCTGTAATGTGTGAAATATTGCCGTTATGTGGGTTATTGCTGTAATGTGGCGAGAGCTGCTGATTGCTGTAATGTGTGTCTGTGAGGGGGGGGGGAGGATTTATTGATGTTATGGGGACACTAACGGTGTAATAAGGAGGGTCATTTGGAAAAAATGTCCTATTGGTTAAATATTGATTTCATGTTGGAGTCTGTTGGGGGTTTATTAGTTGTGCTTCCCAGGAGGTGAATAATGCTGGGTCTATCCCTTTTACAAACAGGACTGGAACAGTTAGGAGACAGTGGGCCTCATTTATTAACAAGTTTTATCGTTCACAACGAGAATGATAATGGTGCTCCAGCCAATCAGCTCCCAACTGTCATCTGTTCGAAAAGTGGCAGTTGTGAATGGTAAAACTTGTTGTTAAATGAGGCTCAGACTGTCTACCAACTGCCCCCACTGTGATGGCACTGTCTTGTGCACTCAATCAGGATTTTGCCTGGACTATAGGGACAAACAGGGAGTATGTTCTTCCTACTACTCTGCTTTAAGGGAGAACCACATGCACCAGTGATTTATGCAGCATTGACAATATGTTTGAAGGGTAAGAGTTTTGGGGGATGGCCAACTCCCACATGATGATTTGACTCCACCTTCTAAAAATCTAAGCACAACTTTTTCACTTTAAGTGGGACCTCTGAGTGACTTGGTTTCAACCCCAGTGATCCCCAATATTAAGTAAAAATTATGGGCCTGATTCAGACCCACTCGCAAGTGGGCGTACGTACGTTCGGCGTACGTAAAAAAATATTTAAATTCAAGCACTCGCTCGTATTTTCGTACGCAGCTAAAAATCCGCCCCAAACTCAGGCGACCCCTCCTCTAACTAACAAGCGTGCCAAATAGCGAGCGTACATCCCCGAATTGGCTTGAAGGGAACGCATGCACAAGTACAAACCGGAAGTGGGACTGTCAGATTCCGATGACCTGCTCGTTTTTTCTGCCTACCTCCCTCAATCGTATCATGTCAATCAATGTATCAATTAGCTTAATTGTTTTTTTTTTTCAACACAATGCAATAAACTTTAATCTTGTCCGTGTTTGTATTTGCTCGCAGAATACGTACGGCTGAAACCTTCGCTTTTATTGTTCAAAAGACATGTTAGCCCCAATTAAACAATTGTTCTATTTGTTTGTCTCACCACAATTTTTCTGTGGTTCATTTCTTTATTTAAATTTGCTTACGCATGTCACTGCATCAAGCCTATCATAACTCTCAAGAGATTTGTGGCCCTGTCGAACACATGACTCATACACTAACCAATAGAATTTGTCCTGTTAATTTCCCAAATACATTAGCCAATCAAATTTTTTTGGGGTGCTTTATTAAAAATATTTTGCCAAAAAAACACCATTGCCATCATGAGATCCGCCGCATTCACCAGGCGCGAACTGCTGGTGCTGACGGAGGTGATGGACTGGCGGATCACCAGTCAGCCTCCACCCATCTCCAATAGGCGAAAGCGTTCCGCATATGCGGAGGTACGTCGACGCCTGCGCTCCTTCGGCTCACGCCGACATATTGGCCAGCTGGAGCGCAGGTGGTCGGACCTGCACCGGCGGACGCCCCGCTTGCTGGCATGCTTTCGCATGCAGATTGCGGAAAGTAAGTGTTCTGGACTGTGGTTTTCAAGTTTATCTTGTGGGCCCTAACTGCGTGTGCATGTTTTCATGTCTGTCCTATTGAGTCATTGTAGTCATATCTGCATGTGCATGTTTTCATGTCTGTCCTATTGAGTCATTGTAGTCATATCTGCATGTACATGTTTTCATGTCTGTCCTATTGAGTCATTGTAGTCATATCTGCATGTGCATGTTTTCATGTCTGTCCTATTGAGTCATTGTAGTCATATCTGCTAGTGCATGTTTTCATGTCTGTCCTATTGAGTCATTGTAGTCATATCTGCATGTGCATATTTTCATGTCTGTCCTATTGAGTCATTGTAGTCATATCTGCATGTGCATGTTTTCATGTCTGTCCTATTGAGTCATTTTTTTATTTTTTTTTTGGATTCCTGTTGAAACTAACCACAATATTTTTTTCATTTTTTAGGGGCACAGCAAACACTACGGCGGCATCGCCAGACAAGACACCGGTCCCGGCCCCTCTCTCCAACCCCCAATTCGTCAATTACCCCCTCCTCCCCAGACCCTGTGGCCGAAATTTCAGGCCTACTTCCCCTCCAGCCCAATTCCCCCTCTCCTCCATCCGTCCCTCCTCCAAATACCCCCTCCCAGGATTCCTCAAACACCTTGCCCCTAGGTTTGGGGAATGTAGCCACCTCCGAGGTGGTCCAGGGAGTGGCTTCTGGCTCTAGCGTTTTGGAGAACGGTATGTTTTGAAATTTTATTTTGGACACCACAAACTGTTTGTATGTAATCATGTGTCGTCCCCATTTTTTTTGGCTTTCTGTCGCCTTAGGGTATTTTTGGGGGTTGTCTTTACCTGTTCCTGCTGATGTCACCATACATATATCACACCTGTGTGCCTTTTTTTAGGGCCCTTGTATTTTTGGCCTACGACATTTTGGGGTGCTGGGTTTTATCCGTGTAATGTTTTTTTGGCCCACAAGCTTGTAAGTTTTGGTTTGCTTGTTTTGTGTTTTTTTAGAATGTTGCTTCATTATCGATTTATTAATCCCAAAACTTTTGTCACCCACAGAGGAACAGAGGCGTCGGGAACAAATATTTAATTGTGTGGGCCGTATGCGGGAGCAGGTCACCGGGCTTATGCAGGGCCTTGACCATCTGTTGGTCCTCCTTAGGAATTAGTTTTTTTTTTATTTTATTTTCTAATTGTTTCATAATAAATCAGTTTTAAATCAAGCTCTGTCTCATGCGTTTGGAGTAAATCCAAGATTCTTTACACTGACATAAGTAGACTCTTCAAGCAAGGATTGCCAAAGAATCTCCCTACAGATTGTGTGTTGTATTTTGAAGGCAAACAGGCACAAGAAACACCTCCCAGTATCAATGTCATTTTCCTTTTTTGTGGTGGTCAACATGATAGTTTACACCATTTTTCAGGTTCCTATTTGGTGGCCAAACTGCTTAGGACAATCTTACGAAGGCAACTGATTGTACAGGATTCCTTGTTGTGTTGGTTAGTACCCCGAAAACATATTAAATTTTAGCTCCACTTGCTTCATTACTGGGTTACCCCTTAGGTAAAATTAACGTTTGGGAGTTTGTTTACACTTGCTTCTAACGTGCCCAAAAAGGAAACAAATTACACTCTCCAAATATTTATTCACAACAGAAATCAAAATACAAAGTAGTCACTCACAAACAAAACACACAGTGATAATCAGAAATACACCACATACCAAAAACACGAAACAAACACACAACAAATCAAGAACTGGTTGACGAAGGTCCATGCCCACATGATTTCAAAAATATGGCGTTGCAATATTGGTGTCAGAATATATTCCCGAAGTTTCCACATAAAGGTTTTTGAAGGGTAGCAGGAAGTAGTCATTGTGGGAGTGCCAAAGATTATGCAAACAAACAGAAGATGGTGCAAGAATTAATATAAAAAAAGATGAACGCTAAAAAACCGTAACACATTGGGTATACACACTGTTGTTTGGTCAATAATTACCTAAAATATCGGGCCACCACATCATCGCGTATGGCCCCCCCACATACTGACCTCCGACCAACCTCGGGGGGGCCATCCTCAGGTAAGGCATCCTCTGGCTGCATTGGAACACCACTCCTTATGGCGATGTTGTGAAAGATCCCACACAGGACCACAATTTTCGAAACCATATCCGGCAAATACATGAGCTCGCCACCAGAGCGGTGGAGGCAACTGAATCGGCCTTTTAAAAGGCCGATACAGCGCTCCACCACTTGCCTGGTGGCTGTAAGTGCGGTATTAAACTCACTTTGTGGACCTGGTGTGGGAGCCAAATAAGGAGTGAGCAGCCAGGGCATGCAAGGGTATCCACTGTCTCCTGTGAAAAAGAATAGACAACATCAGGAACACTGTGTATCAAGCTGAACATTGTTATTTACTAAAGGTCTCCACTTACCCAGAAGCCACACATCACCAGCTTGTAGGTTGGATAATTTGTGCCATATCCCTGATTGCCGGATGACGAAGGAGTCATGTGCACTTCCTGGTAATTTTGCATTCAGGGATAGGATCTGGAGGGAGGCATCACATACCACCATTACATTCAGGGAGTGATAGTGTTTTCGGTTGCAAAATATTGCCTCCAGCCGTGCTGGAGGCTGAAGTGTTATGTGAGTACCATCCACAACCCCTATGATGTGTGGGAAGCCAGCTATTTGGTAAAAATTGGCCTTGGCCACACTAAGGGCACCAATATCCAAAGGCATTTTAATAAAATGATGGAGGTTCTTGAAAAGTGCCTCCATCACTGCCCTCAGGATCCTGGAAAAGGAGGATTGTGAGATGCCCGCCACCATTCCCACCGTTGTTTGAAACGATCCTGAGGCACAGAAATGTAATACCGCCATAAATTGCGTAAGTGGTGGTATTGCTGTTGGACTGTCAATTTGCCGCTCAAGATCACTCTCTATTAATGAGAGAGTGTCTATGATGATTTTGGGAGGAAGACGGTAGCGTCTTAAAACCTCATCATCGGGCATTCCAAAAAGGGTGACATGTGTTCGAAATATCTGGGGCCTTGCACGCCTACGATGCCTACGCCTGGGACGAGATTGAGGTTGGTCGGCTTCCGGGAGCATGGCCAGAACAATCCGCCCAAGATCAACCTGAAATGGCAAGATTGGAATGTACGGCTTTGGACCCACCCCAAAAGAAAATTAAGAACAACTTAGCTTGATGATACCATCCATTGCTGCTTACATGCCGGGGTATTGTCATGATACGACCAAACTGAAATTAATCCCAAAAATTAATTGAAAAATTTTAGTGTGTGCATTTATGTTTCTAAATTTTGTGATAGACAAAACTTAAAATATGCGAAACACACATTTGGCCAAAGAGCAAAACGACATTGCACACAGTACATCAAAATGGGTTGAAATGTAAGCCAAAAAAGCCAATGGGCAACCACCAAAAATTTAACAGGATTAATAAGCATTTAAAAATGCGGTAATTAGTTCACAAATACAAGTTAATAAACAAACTGAGAAAAATGCGCTAATTAGTTCGCAAATACAAGTTAATAAACAGAGAAAAGTGCACTAATTAGTTCGCAAATACAAGTCACTATACAAACAGAGAAAAATGCGCTAATTAGTTCACAAATACAAGTTAATAAACAAACTGAGAAAAATGCGCTAATTAGTTCGCAAATACAAGTTAATAAACAAACAGAGAAAAGTGCGCTAATTAGTTCGCAAATACAAGTCACTATACAAACAGAAAAATGCGCTAATTAGTTTGCAAATACAAGTTAATAAACAAACTGAGAAAAATGCGCTAATTAGTTCGCAAATACAAGATAAAAAATGGACTTACCAAGAGCAAATATATAAGATAAAATGCTAAAAGATATGAAATTATGGATCCAAAAATTAAAAACAAGAAGAAACACAATGAGACACCAATTGAACCAAAGTTAGACTTCACAAAACTTACCAAATCAAGAAACGAGGCCAAAAAAAAATATACCAAAAAAGAGAACGGAAAATAAAAACGCAAATCTAGCAAACAAAATAAACTCCAAACGCCAACTCCTTTATCCGCAAACAAGAAACTCCAACCAAGGTAACCTCCAACAATCCAAAAACGCCACCTCGACTCGAGACACACCAAGCCATAAATAGTGTTTCGTTTCCCGCACAAATTAAGGAGGGATCATAGGAACGCACAATCAATGATGCGGCCGCAAAATAAGGACGCATGTATAAATACGTCACCAAAACACATTTAAATTCTGGTGTATTTCTTGTTTGGACCTCAGACATGGCTACAGACCAGGGAAACAATGCCCAAGAGTCAGGCGGTAAGTCTTTCATGCATTTTGTATCAATGATTAATTTGAAACATAAGATTGGGCAAGTTGTGAATTTGAGAAATCTGAATATTTACACAAATAGGTGAGGAGGCTGACATGGAAGAGGCTGCTGGGCCCAGTATTCCGGCCAAAGCTGCCAAAAAAAAAAGGCAGCCACATTTCACAAGAAAGGAGATGGAGGTTTTGATTCAGAAGTGTGTGGACATCCTGCCACAGGCAGACAGGAATATGAGTATAAGCCAGAAGTGGAGAATGTGGGAAGAGGTAGCCGTTGCTATCAATAGGGTGGGTGATTATGTCCGTCTAGCCCGGGATGTCAAACGGCGGTAAGTAAACACTTGCCCCCCCTAAAAACAAACACCATTTTAAACCAAAGGATAATGGCTTCCATTTTTTCCCACAGATGGGCCGACTTCAAATATCGCCTAAAGCAAAAACTTGCGGACAGGGCTTGGCATGCAAGGGGGACAGGTGGGGGTCCCACCCCTGTGTCATTGGAGTTGACGGATTTAGAAGAGCTGGCACAGGGGTGTGTGCAGCCTGTGGAGGTGTTTGGCGTGTCCAACATGGATACGGACATGCCAGACTTTGCGGCTCCTCATGTTGTCCCAGGTAAATCTTTTGATGTCACCAACTCTGAAATGTTAGTGGGCCAATATGTAGATTCTAATGTGAGACTTTTCTCATTTTTCCGAACAGAGACACAGGCGGATGAGTCTGCTCCAGACGGGAGCCTTGGCCGCCGAATTTCTGCTGGCTCTGCAGGGGAGGAACCAGTACATCCGGCTGAGGACCCTGCAGAAGCCAGTCCAGGGCAATCCCCCTCGCAGGCAGTGGCCCTCCTCACAGAACTCAATTTCAAATCGGATTCCCATACGGAGATTCTGCAGAGGATGGACGCCAGTCTGCTACGGGTGGCTGAGGCCCTGGAGCAAAATGCTGCGGCCAACGTGACCATTGGTCAGGCCCTGGCGGAAAATACCAGGGCCAACATCCGCATCGCCAATGCCCTGGAGCAGCTCGTTCGCCAGCACATGGTGGAGCCGACCTCCCTTCCTGCCGGAACATCAGGATCCTCCACCTCTGGCACAACATCAGCCAATCCTCCAAATGTGCCTAGCCCTGTGCCTAGTCCAGAGGCCACAACATCTGCCTCTGGACAGGCCAGCCCGATGACATCACGGACCCGGTCTGGCGCCCTCCCTCCCCCATCCAAACGGGTGAAAAAACGGTGATAGCAATGGCGACTTTTCCCACACTCCTTCTGTGCTTGGCTCATATTCCTTTCTGGTCAAAACTTCCCTCTCCTTTCTTGTGAAATGTTTTTAATTTTTTGTTGTACGTTTATGTCTACAGTTATGTTGGGCCAATTTGTTTGATTTTGGAAATGATCTTTGCCAAAAAAAGATGTCCCCAAATTTTTTATTATTTTAGTTTTGGTTTGACCAATAAATTTACGCCAAAAATCTGACATTGTATTGTGACATTATTGTACAAATGGGTTACATTTAATCCTGGCCCAAAAGGCAAAAACTTGCAAAAAACAAACAAACAATTTTTAAACAAAAAGGGCTCTTTAAGGAACGTTTAAAAAATCACATAACGAGGCAAATTCAACAGGCAAAAATAAAAAGGTGAGAAAATTAAAACATGATGACATTATTGTTACAATAGGCCCTAACCACCAAATTGAGGCCAAAATAAACCCCCACAAATGTACGCAAATTGATTGTGTCATCCTGACATTAGCAGCTATGATTTCCACCTGCGTACGCTTTTGTGCTATCCCCAAAAACTGATTTCAAAACACATACCAAGCCGGTTTTCAATCCAACACTAATTGCTTTTCTGACCACCCGCGATTAATCGCAACAACATTGTGGAGTCCCAGGACGGAGGAGAAGGCCATCGCCAATGTGGTCGAGTAATCCAGACCCTAAGCTGTGCGAGCATTTTGAAGGGAAAGAGGATCATCCAGTGACGCATGAGTCGGTCCGAACACATTTTACGCTCGCATCTGCTAATGTATGTACGCCCCAAAAACGCCTCGCCACGCCTGCGTTTTTCCATCTCCACCCCCGTCAACACCCAAAAACGCCCTGTTCTGTCAATCACATTTGACATGTCACTTCTGTACGCTATTTGACGAACGAGACCAAAAAAACTCGCAATCTGCCGTACGCACATGCGCAGTGTTACACCGACGCATGCGCGGTTAGTCAACATCGGAACGCAACGAGCGTACTGCTGTTTGCGAGTGGCTCTGAATGAGGGCCTATGTTTTTAAAAAGTATCCTTTAATTTTTAATTAACAAACTATTGCAGACTGCCCCCTCCACCTCTTCTAACGGGAAGCAGTCGGAAAGCTGACGGACGCAATCCCGACTGCCGGCTTCCCGACTGTCTAATCCCGGCAAGGTACAAATGACAGGTGTCATTTTACCTATGCTGGGAGCCCGGCATCCCGATCGAAGGTAAGCTGGGCGCCAGGCACAGACAGCCGCGCGTTGGGGGGGATAGGTTTAGAGCTCCAGGGGGGGGGGCTTACGGTTAGGCACCCCCCCGGGAGGGTTAGGTTTAGGCTAGGGAAAGGGGGGGTTAGGGTTAGGCACCCCAACCTCAGCCAAAACTAAAATGCTTCTTTTCTTGGTGCAACTCGCTCAGGGCAGCCACAGTACTGCAGTTATACAGCCAATGAAGATTTATTGGCTTGTTCAGAGTTGTCCAATGTGAACTGTAAAAAAAAATACCATTCCCGAGTCCCGACCCTTACTACAGATGGGTTGCAGTGGTCAAAAGAGGAGCCTGATTCTGTCATTGGCGAATACCCTCCCCATGTCCTGTGACTCTCATCCTGTCCGGTTACATAACGTATTATTACCATTTTAAATCCCACAGTCAGAACCGAAGACAAATGGCGGCTTTGAGAAGCTGCCATTCAGTACATATAACCCCCGGGAACATTTTTATCTTTTTCTAATTTAATTTCCTGGCAGCTCAGGGAAATATAATTAAGAAGCATCCAGACATATGGATCCTCACTGACACAAGGCTCCCTGTGACTGACGCATACATGCTCTTGTGGCTATTCAGGGCTCCCGATTGGCTGTAATGTGTCTCAGTGAGTGATGGGAACCTGGCAAAGGCTCGTGTGACACCAGCTTTAGGCAAAGTGAGAACATTGAATGTTTACAACGATGGTCCAGTTCATGGACATAACTACATGCAGCATGATTTTCACACATCCTGGAGCATATTATCTGTTCACCAGATGCAAATATGGCACCCGTCATACCTGTAACATTAATACATATCAGACTGCAATCAGATATATATATACAGGTAATGGTGCGGCACTCAGGGCCTGATTCAGAGCCGGACGCTATTTGCGGACGCTCGTTCAGAAAAACGGGCTGGCTATTTAAATTAAGCGCTCACTCTTTGCGGTCTGTTGACGCCTCTATGTCTGAGCGAACGAAACATGCGCTCACTATTTTAGAAAAAACGCCCCCTGGCCGCTCGCATCCTACGTCATCTCCGCTATTTATTAGATTAATCGAGTACATCGATAGGCGTATGAACTGCTTGCAGTGCTTGAGGTTGGATTTTCCTACCGCAATCATGCGAGCAGTTCAGGCTAAAAGACAATCAAGTGACGTGGTCAATGATGCTGCTTTGTTAATTATGCACACCCTTAAAACCCCCGTTTTGACCGTTTGGCACGCCTGCGTTCGGATCTCCACTCCCCGTTTTCAAGCACCTTCCCCTGTTACCACCCTCAAACGCCTCATTCTGTCACTCAAATTAGCAGGCATTCGCTATTTTGCGAGCACACGATTTTCGACTGCACTGACTGGTTCGTGCATGCGTACTAAAACCCATACGCATGCGCAGATGTGCGAACATCGCTCGGAGCATACGAGTGGCCGCTTACGAGCAGCTCTGAATCAGGCCCACAATTCCTCCAAAGGTTAGCCACCTGGGTGCCTTTGTCTGACCAAAAGTACAGATGTGTCCTCCTCATACACCAATCCTTTTTGTGCCATATGGCACGAGATGCCCGGTGAAACTGAGACGCTCCGCCATGGGTAGCGATTCTCGGCCTTTCATACTTTTTTTTTCTTATTTGTATGGTAGCTGCATACAAAATCACTAATAGTGTACTAGGCACTAAGGATTAGTACTCTTAGGCCCGTATTCAATTTGAGGCGAAAAGTCCGGATCCGCGATACTTTTTCGCCGATGACGTCATTTTCGCCTGTTTTGCTTTTACCCCGTATTCAATTTGAAAGACTTTCTGACTAGACGGACAGTCAGTGCAATGTAATAGGCGGAAAAGTTTTGCCTATGAATAGCAGGCGGAAAAAAGTGCAGAATTGGGGTTTTGGGGTGTAACGTTGCGGGAACCCCTGTGCAGCCTTCAGACAGTCCCCCAAAGGTAAACTGTGTCCAAATAAAAAAAAAAACACTTAAGGACACCCCAAAAAATGACTTTGAAAAAGGGTTCAAAAAAAATTATAATTGGGGTACAAAGTTAAAAACTAGCGAACTTGACTCTGGGGGGTCCCCAAGTATGCCCCAGGTGTTTTTTTGATTGCAGGTGCTTGCTGAAGGTGGATTTTTCATGATTTTTTCAGCTTCACTTTAGCAACTTTTAAATATACTGACCCCCATTTTCATGTACCCCAAATTTGCTGAGATAACTTATTTTCTGGAAAAAAAACCCTGAATACTATTCTGCACCACATATAGAAAAACGCTATTTAGCAGCTATTGAGCCCGTTTGAAAACACCAAATACCTTCAGCTAGCCAAATCGGGGGGTACCATAGTGAACCCCCATGTCAGAGCATCTTTTGGGGGGTGTCAGGCTGATTACCCCAAATCTGACAGTACGTTCCGCCTGTTCAAGTTTCGCCGGGTCCCGTTTTTCCCTATTTTCAAATTGAATACGGGGTAAAGCAGGCACGCGCATGATACTTTTCCGCCTGTAAAACAGGCGAAGTAGGTGAAAAGTCCGGGCCGCGAAAAAGTATCGCGGCTCATCTCAAATTGAATACGGCTCTTAGTATAAAGTCGCAGGTTAAACACAATGCTGCATGGCGCTGCTCACTTTTATCGGCTCCAAGTCTTTTGCTTTATTTCTTACCTAGGTTAGCATCTGAGACGCACACAGCAGCTGCAGTGCCAGTGTCCCGGGTACCCGTGTATTGTACTTCTGTCGCATTAGTGATAAGAATAAGAGGAATATTGTGTACAATATTGTGGCAGCTTAGTCGCAAAACTACTTATCACAATTTAAGGATAGGTGTTTGAGGACACATAGGTGTTTGAGTAACCCAAAGTCGGTCCCTCAATGGTAACTGAAAGGTTTATTCCTAGCTAAATTACTTAAATGATCAACTCTGCCCATTATAATCATGACATCACCTGATCGGGCATTATGGTTGGCAGATGATTCTCCCAGCTTGTGGCATAGTTATCTGTGAGTGTGGTACATGGTGTTTCACACGCTAATATTCTTGGAGCAGTGATTTAAATGGGCGAAAAGATATATCTGAAAAACTATTTAGTTTAACTTATTTATAGTAAGAGTATATTTTATTTTTACTTCTTACTTTCAATGCCAATGAATTATGGGAATAGAATTATACTGCATTTCCTATTACTGGCCAAGCACCTGTATAGTTCATCTTCTGGAGGCTAAAAGCAGCGCCAAGGGCTTATAGGGGTAAATTTACTAAGAGTCGAGTTTGTGTGAGTTTTGGTGAGGTTGCATTCTCACATGAGTTTTGGCATTTTTTTCTTCTTTACTAAAGATAAACTCGAGTGAGTTTGGAAGTGAGTTCTCTTTTTTTCACTATTAAAACTCATGTGAGTTTGCAAACTGGAAAAAACTCACCATCGGCCAAAATAGGATGTACTTTACATGAAAAAGAAGCAACTCGCAAATTTACTAAGAATTGAGTTTCCAATCTCGTGTGAGATTGTAGCAAACTCACTGTGAAATAGAAGTTTCAAATAGACCATCTCCTGAGCTGCGAGTCTGGCAGAAACATACACAGATCAGTGTGAGTTGTATATGTTTCTGCCTGTATACCTAATATAAAGTGTTTTTATTAACAAAAAAAATTACATAGGGTCCCCCCCAAAAGCATAACCAGCCCCAGACTTGCCAGCCAGTCCTGGTTCCTAAAATTATGGGGAACAAAATGAATAGGGTTCCACCATAATTTAAGAACCAGCACCAGGCTGCAGGGCCAGACCTGGTTTTAAATATACGTAGAAAAAAAACGGCATGAGGTTCCCAGTATAGTTAAAACCAGCTCCAGACCCTTTCTAGCGGGGGACTGATGCTACAGCCAGGGGAGCCCTTTCACTGGGCCCCCCAGCTGCAGCATCAACCCTGACCGCTAGTCGGCCCAAGCCAGGGATCCCTGGGGGAGTTGGGGACCCCTCCAATAAAGGGGTCCCCCTCTCCAAGGCACCCTTGTCCTAGGCTGATAGCCCGGGGCTATCCCTGGCACCCTAGGGCGGTGGGTTGAAAATGTTAGTGTGTAGTGTAAAATCAATGGTTAAATATTGTCTTTAGTTGTGGAACTACACATACCAGCAAGCCTCCCCCGCATGCTGGTATTTGGAGAACCACAAATACCAGCATGCAGGGCATTACGGGCCTGCTGGCACTTGTAGTTCCAAAACCAAAGCAATATGTAAATAAACACAACATACACGGTGAAAGTATAATTTTATTATAACATACATGCACACTCACACTCACTATCACATATACTCACCTAGTATCCGAAGTAATCCATAGGGATAACTATTAAAAAATTAATACTCACCTCTCCTATGTGTAGTTCACGTCCTCTTCTCCAAGTAGGCATCCAAAGGGTAAAAAAAAAACACGATTGTACCCGAATCCAAGCAGACGGAGTAAAGGTATGTGTGTCATTGGTTACATCAATGATACAATGTAGTCGGTCCCAGCGTAGACTTCAATGGAGATTTCTCGCCGTTGAAGTCTATGGGGAGACACGCTGACCGTATACAGCCAATCAGCGAGCTGCTCCGATGGAGATGCCCGCTGATTGGCTGGCGGCTCCTTCAATGACGGGGCACACGTGTGGCCAGTCATTTGCGCGGAGTAGACATGCCTTTACTCCGTGCAAATGACTGGGCACATGTGTGCCCCGTCATTGAAGGAGCCTCCAGCCAATCAGCGGGCATCTCCGTCGGAGCAGCTCGCTGATTGGCTGTATGCGGTCAGTGTGTTTCCCCATAGACTTCAACGGCGAGAAATCTCCATTGAAGTCTATGCTGGGACCCACTACATTGTATCATTGATGTAACCACAAGATTGAACACAATTAACCTTGTGGTTACATCAATGATACAATGTAGCGGGTCCCAGCATAGACTTCAATGGAGATTTCTCACCATTGAAGTCTATGGGGAGACACACGCTGACCGCATACAGCCAATTAGCGAGCTGCTCCAATGGAGATGCCCGCTGATTGCCTGGTGGCTCCTTCAATGATGGGGCACATCTGTGCCCCGGTCATTTGCGCGGAGTAAAGGCATGTGTACACACACATACCTTTACTCTGTCTGCTTGGATTCGGGTACGCTCATGTTTTTTTTTAACCCTTTGGATGCCTACTTGGAGAAGAGAACGTGAACTATGCATAGGAGAGGTGAGTCTGCTTTTTTTTTTATAGGTACCCCTATAGATTACTAGGTGAGTATGTGTGATAGTGAGTGTGAGTGTGCATGTACAGTATGTTATAATAAAATTATACTTTCATGGTGTATGTTGTATTTATTTACATATTGCTCTGGTTGTGGAACTACAAGTGCCAGCAGGCCCGTATGCCCCGCATGCTGGTATTTGTGGTTCTCCATATACCAGCATGCGGGGGAGGCTTGCTGGTAGGTGTAGTTCCACAACTAAAGACAATATTTAACCATTGATTTTACACTACACACTAACACTATCAACCCGGCACCCACCGTCCTAGGGTGCCGGGGATAGCTCCGGGCTATCAGCCTAGGACAGGGGTGCCTTGGAGAGGGGGACCCCTTTATTGGAGGGGTCCCCAACTCCCCAGGGATCCCGGGCCTGGGCTGACTAGCGGTCAGGGCTGATGCTGCGGCTGGGGGGCCCGGTGAAAGGGCTCCCCTGGCTGTAGCATCAGCCCCCCGCTAGAAAGGGTCCAGTGCTAGTTTTAATTATAGGGGTACCCCTACACAAATTTTTACCCCCTTTAATTAAAACCAGGACTGGCCCTGCAGCCTGGTGCTGGTACCTTATTTACGGTGGAACCCTACTCATTTTGTTCCCCATAATTGTAGGTACCAGGACAGGGTGGCAAGTCCGGGGCTAGTTAAGCTTTAGGGGGGAACCCTATGTAATTTTTTAACTATTATTTAACCCATTTTTTACAGGTCTTAACACACAAGCAGCTTACACATATCTCACTGATATATGCAGGCTGCTTGCTCGGGTGAGTTTGGAAGAGAAAACACTGCAATCTCGGGTGAGTAATCTCATCTAAACTCTCCTCTAAACTCGCAATTTAGGGGAAAAAACTCGTTCTGCTTCACCATCGAAAAACTCACTTTCACCTAAACTCACTTCTTAGTAAATTTGCGAGTTGTTAAGTGGAAACTCACCCGAGTTTTGGTGAAGCAAAGTGAGTTTGAAAATTAAAAAAATCCCCCAAACTCGATTCTTAGTAAATTTACCCCATAGAGTCTATTTATTAGAAAACCTGATATGCCCCAAAAATTAACATTATTGCTGTATATTGCGATCATTTGCAAGTAAAGTGATATGATAGGTTACGCCATAGTTTCACTTCTAGGTTCATGCCCAGCTGGGAAACTGCGCATGTGTGGCCATCTGACATTATATGGGCTATGAGAAATCGTACAATGGCTATTGCGCTTACTGCAGTTCACCAGAGACGGATTGCAAGATCCCGCTCCAGCCGGGCTTTCATCATGGGGAACAGCAACCCAGGCAAGTTCCGGAAAGGTAAGATTTGTCTGAGCTTGGTAATACAGTAACTGTCCCCATAGAAAACTTTGCTAAATCGGAGTTACAATTAATTCTGCGAATAGATGTGAAAAAAACGGCTTCTGATTGTTCCAAGGTCAGAATTGGTTTATGAAATAGACCCCTCTAAGCGGTAACATTTAATTTTCCTTTATCTCCTAACTTGCTCTAGATGAGATGAAGTTATTTGATTATTGCCTGGTGCAGACTAGTGAGATGATTCTGTGCTGGGAGCAAAGCAAAAACAAGCAAGTAACTCTGCGCCTGTAAGAAACCAGGTAACTGCAGCGCGTCGTTTATTCCTTCATTACATTGTCTCATTGGACGTGCAGGACAGCAGATGGGGAAATGCAATGAACGACCGTCGGGAGTGACGGTTCGTGCGTACACACTGGGCCTGATTTAGAGAGGGACGTTTATGCGGTCGCAGCTGCAATTTCGCAGGGAACGCTACTGCGAAAATATGCTAATAGTTCCAAAGCTTACCCGAGCATAAGGACGCCCAATGCTGCCTTCTCATATGCGTACCACATCGGTGCGTAAATATTGGTTACGTCAGCGCACATTGAGCAACCATCTTGGTCTTGCGGCAGGACTGACCAGCTGCAATCACTGCAGCTCTCCTGACACGCAGAGGGTTCTCATGCAGCGTAGGAGATCGCAAAGGCTAGTTTATGCACGCCCATGTAACGGCGTTTAAACCTGCGTATTTCTAAAGTTAGCCCCCCCTCTATCTCCCCCAAACGCTGACTGTCCCACAAACTCTGAATGCCTGTTAATCACTCTACATATGGATCCCCTGTGTGTACGTAATTGCTAACGAATCGCAGGATGTGCGCAGTGCAGTTTATACGCATGCGTAACAGCAAACATTTGCTCAATTAGTGTTAAAATCGCCATTGCGCCTGTCTCTGAATCAGGCCCACCAATGTGTATGATATATCATATGATACATCGAATAATTTGTACCCAACTTTAAACACTGATTGGTTGGTATGGGCAACTTCTACACTTTGTTTAGGGCTAGGCAGTTTTTCTTAAAGGTTTTATACATCTTCCCCAAAGAGAGGAGGGGGGTCTCTGTGTAGTCCCCATTTCAAGCCGACGCAAGCACCGAGTAGACTCTGTCCAGGCCACAGAGAGCTGGCCTAGGCCTGGGGGAAGGGGGCGTGGTTGAATATTGGAAGGCGTGGTCACGTCCCCTTAGGAAAACAGACTATATGCAGTGCCAAATTGCGCTGGGGAGGGGGGTGCTCTGAGCCGCTCAGCCCGGCGCAAATCTGGGGCGGCACGATCAGTGTAATCGCTCCCCCCCCCAACAGGCAGAGAAGCCTGATGCTGCTCAACAGCACAGCAGCGGCCCAGCACACAGCAGCCAAGTAGGGGAGAGGGGGGGGCAGCTCCTCCAACAAGCCCGTGCCAGTAGTACCCGCTCCCCCTCTCTCTCGGCACCCCTGACTCTGACTACTGCGCATGCACTGATCTCCGGGTACATAGTGTGAGAGCCATTTCCCCTGTGATCACTCTACTGTGCATGGACAGATCTTCGGGATAAAGGCACCAACGCCATTTACCCGGTTATGTTTGCTGCACCGATGAACCCTGCGTCCATAATAGATTCTCCCATGCCCATAGGGCACTATTGTACTTTGCACCATGCTAGTTAATAACCCCCTTAAACCCCACGGGAAATTGATCCACGTGGACAGACAACCACCAATGGTAGAATAGATACCTGGCTTAGACAAGGAGGAATTACAGTAAAATAAATCTTGCAGAATTGGGAATGACTTTGCTCTCTCTCTGCCAGTAATAACAGCTCCAGACATCATTTATTCTACACTAAAGTTTCAGCTCGAGGTTTCTTGATTATGGTTCCATAAAACCCCAAATCCTGAATTGCGTTATCTCCACCGATTCACTGTTAGACAAACTGCGCACTTGGCATTTCCCAGACCTTTCACTTGTCTTCAGAAAAAGAAATCCCATTAGCACCACGGGAGGGAAGGAAAGGAGCTTCCAGCCATGAAGACAACCAATTACAGGAACACAGAGAAGGTCACGTCAGTTTGACTCCTGGCTAAAGGCTTCGAGGTCCGAGGCAGACCGCCTGTATTATTTCCCGACATCAGTGGGGAGTGAAATGGGGATTTTCACACTCAGAGACGTAACCTTTAACACTGTCAGATGTTAGAACTGATGTCACTTTTCAAATGTCATTTCTATCTCTACCAGAGGTAAGCAAACTGGTGTCTGAGCGCTGGTGGAACTACAAGTCCCAGTGAGCTCTGCCTTGCACAACCCATGCAATAAAATTTATTTTAACTGAGATTACAAATATATTAGGTGAAATCCCGCAGTTATTATTACATGTCGAGCCAATCACCATCAAAGACAAATGCATGGATCAGTCCCCTTAATCATTTCGACCACACTGAGGGGCCTATAAATCAACACTAAAATAACATTTTTAAGGACATTTTCCTTAAAACCGTCATTTTTGTATTCATCAACACACTTAGCACAGGAGATATCACTGATATCTCCTGGTTAAGTTCCCCTGCGTTAATTTCCACACTCCCCATACATTAGTACATTAGTACGGGGATGTGGAAATTATGGTATTCATCAAATTATGAAAATTATGTATTTTCGGAATTTGATTGAGTTACTATCAGCCACTGTGAGGTGACAAATAGCAGGTGACACTTACCTGCTGTCAGCATGGGCAGGTCCTCCGGCGTCTTCCTCCGGCGCTCTGGTCCTCCTCTGGCTCCGGTGGCTGTTCTGAGAAGTGTTCTCCCAGCAAAACACAATAAAGTTGTGCTGCTGGGAGAACGCAGTATCTGAACAGCAGGACGGAGCCGGAGGCGCTGCAGCGGGCAGGTAAGTGCGGGGACGGGGGGAGGCGAGCGGAGGGGGGCACAAAATTACCGCCGCTGCAGGCAGTGCTGCGCATTTTCTAGTTTTACAGATGTAACAGCGCATGCGCAGCACGGATTCCATCTGCGGTAAGTTAGAGTAGAGAGGGAAAAGTATCTATTTCCCGAAAATCTGTCAGCTTTTCGGAATAGATAGTGATGGAGAGGAGGAATGATGAATTCCCCCGGTAATTAGGTAGAACTCCATGCAAGTTCTAAACCTAATTACCTCCATCAAATTTTTAGGTATGATGAATAGGCCCCTGAGTTACATGGCCGGGGGTTTGGGCAGATCTCCTGTATTTATCCTAGAGACCAGTGATTTTACAGAACACAATGCTATTTTATTGCTACAGAGAAAACTGTTTTAGAATTAGATTCTTGGATTTAGGGGGAGTTGTATCAAGCCGTGGAGAGAAAGTGGAGCAGTTGCCCATAATACCCAATCGGCTTATGTCATTCCAAAGGCTGTGCCAGATAAATGACAGTATGAAGCCGATTGTTTGTTTTGGGCAACTCTCTTCAAGGCTTGATACATCTCACCCTGCATCTCTCTTGGAGGTTTGATACATCTCAGGCACCTTAAGTCATTCTAGATCAGCGGTGGCCAACCTGTGGCTCTTCCACTGTTCTGATCCGGCTCCCCTGACTGACACTGACTGCCTCCTCTGATAGGCGCGCAGCTGTTCAGAGGAGGCTCGTCCTTTGTTGCAGCAGTCTGCTCCGCTCCGGAGGCATGTATGGGCGACATGGTGAAATCACACCGCAACAGGAGGCGGAGCTCAACTTGTAACGGGACCTGCAGCCACGAGGAGAGCCCGGATGCAGATGCCAGAGCCTACCTACGTGACAAAGTAAGGGCTTTGGGTTTTCTTTCTGTTTTATTTGTGACATGGGGCAGGAGGGGGCTGGAGTGGGAGGGAATGTGGAGGAAGGTGGCTGGACTGGAGAGGCCAGGGGAGAGAGAGGGAGCTGGAGTGGCACATGGGGTCTGCTGGAGTGACAAATTGGGGTCTGGAGTGACACAAGGGGCTACTGAAGTGACACATGGATGGGGTGCTGGAGTGACAAAGGGGGAGAAATGACACATGAGGGGCTGCTAGTGACACATGGATGGGGTTGCTGGAGTGACACGAGGGGCTACTGAAGTGACACATGGATGGGGTGCTGGAGTGACAAAGGGGGGAGAAATGACACATGAGGGGCTGCTAGTGACACATGGATGGGGTTGCTGGAGTGACGAGGGGCTGCTGAAATGACACATGGATGGGGTGCTGGAGTGACAAAGGGGGGGAGAAATGACACATGAGGGGCTGCTAGTGACACAAGGCTGACTGGAGTGATACATGGGGGCTGGATTGTATTATGTGAATCTTTTTTTATGTATTTTTTGTGGATGTGGCTTTTTCAGTGTATTATTTGTGGATGTGGCTTGTTTCAGGGTATTTTATGCGGATCTGTTTTTTTCAATGTTTTTTCTTTCCCTTTAATAGTTACCTCCACTGTGAGTATGTGTATGTGCTTTTATATGCTCCTACAAACATCATACAAGGGGCGTGGCCTAGCTGGCACAAGGCTACACCCCTTTTTGTACGTACGGCTTCGGCTCGCGCATGATCTCGGCTCTTTGATATACCAACAGATATATTTGGGCTCTTTGCCTATGACTGGTTGGCCACCCCTGTTCTAGATCATTGGCCCATTGGATAAGTAACAATGACCCTGATCATTCTGGTCCCGATTCCTAGGTTGTGGTCTTCTGGCAAAGAGTAATGATGGAAGAAGATAATTGGTAACGGTCGTTTATTAATTTGTGTAAACTTTATTATATTGTTATGTTTAATTGTATGACGCCTCCAAGTGCCCATATAGTGAAAAGTACAAAGTTAATAATAGCATCAGTCAATTACCCAAAGTCCTGTAAAAGACTGACTGACATACAGGACCAGAGTACCAGACTGCGAGTGAGCACGCTGATGGCAATGATACTACAGGGTGAGAATCGTCATCAGCCCCAATGTCTCCCTAAGTATGTAAAAATAAAAAAATTGCATATTTTTGTGGGAAAACTAGAAAAACTATTTGAATACTTAAATCTATAGCCGACTGTAAGGCCAGCTGGGCAGCTCGTAATTATGCTGCTATGATGATGGGCCTATTTTTAATGTGGAGGCCTGGAGCATTAGCTCAATGCACCCCACTGTTAATCTGACCCTGGGAATATGTGTAACCGGGAGGGGAACTGAGATCTCCAGTTTTAGGAACATGATATTTTCATTGATCTGACGTAAGTTTACGTATAGAAATGTTCATTATGGGAAAGTGAATACTTCACCACAGAATCCAGACTCCCAATACTTTAGGACCATCCTTTTCATTAACGTTCTGTTATGCTCTTAAAATCCATTTATGCCTTCAATGAATGAGCGATCGGGATATTGCGAGGGGGTAGAGTATACTGGAGAGCAGTTACGAAAATTATGCTTGCCCTCATTTTGTAAAATGCGCTTGTGGAGTGAGAGATATAATATGGTGTTGTCCGTGGCAGGCCGGTTGCCACGGACAACACCATCTTGTTTGCACCAGTTTTTAATGAATAATCCCAAGAACCTACGGAAGTCCATGGAGACTAGAGAAGTGGAGGACTTTCCTGGGGGCTGAGACTGCTACAATAGAACAGCATTTGCTTTTAATATTAAACTAGTGATATTTCCCCTTTAAGATCGCCCTGTAAACCTTGTTCATTCACACCTGACTAACGCATTTGAGCTTTAATGCCTTGAAGTTGTAAGAACATGACGAGAGCAACAGAGATCGGTGTAAGTTTCCACAACTTGTCTCTTCCGAGGATGAGTCTTTCCAAAATGTGTACAAATTAGTACAAAAGACTGTTGGAGTAGCAGATGGGCAGCGTAACTGAGTTGATTAAGACCTGCAAGGGCAAATCAATGCAGCAGATTTTGCAAGTTGTCTCATTAAATCTATTAATTGGAATTTGGAATTCATAAAGCGCGCAGCTCCTAATTGGCAATGGATGTTAGGATCGACTCAGCTCGACTTTTTTAAAAGGCCATTACATTGATTAATTTGTGAATTATTTGCTAATTGATAGTTTTTGTTACTTAAATAATTGAGTAGATTTAAGGACATTGCTGTCTCCGGACTTGCAAATGACCCTTCACTAAACGGACATGTTAATTACTTCTAGCTCCCAAAGTATATTTTAACCTCTGTTTCTAAAAATGTCACCCACTTCATGTCTCGTGTCCAATTAATGCCTGTGCTGCCAGGCATACAGAATCCTGCCAGCCAAGAGTCTCAGTTATGTCTAGATAAGTACATATTTATATAGTGCCACAAGTGTGCAAAGGACTTGTTAGCAATCACAGACAAGTCCAATAAGAGGCTGTACATCTGCTCAGAATAAATTGTGAGAATTGATAATGGATCAAGATAAGATTTCCGCCCCGTAGAGCTTACACTCCATGCGTGAGAGACAACACACAAAACAATATGATTTCTCAGGAATATTAGCGGTTAGCACATCTGATGCACGTTGCCAGGGTGGAAATTGAGGTGGTCAGAAATGTCATGACCGCAATGTGGCTTCTATGCTACACAGATGGCAGCTGTGTGCTACAGTATGTACACAATGGTACTGGATACCGTCTCCTGCCTGTCACTGACAGCTGGGCACACAGTGACAGGAACAGCTAAGTCACTCCCATGCATAGAACCTAAATGCTGCCAAATATTTGTATTATTGATATTATATGGGAGAGATATTTTAGAAAGCGAAAACTCATGATCAGTCTGTCTGCACATGCTCCTTACCTCCCGCAGCACAAGGTAAGGAAGGAAAGAGGTTTGTGGTGAATTGAGGGTTAGTCCTTGGTCCGGCCCTGCAACTTGGGGTGGGTGAGTAATGCTGCCACCCAGGGATTTGGGCCTTGGGGTAGTCACTGTTGCTGCCTTGTGGCACCTGTATTTGTAAAACAGAATGTCTGTAACGGCAGCCTAGAAATCTGCCACATGTCCCATCCTTAGGACACTCTGGGTGCTCAGCTTCTCCCTAGTGATGTCACATGTTTGGGGACAGGGTTCTGGCGCAGGGTGCACTTTCGAACTTACATTTTAGCTGGCACGAGGTGGGGACTGTATACACATGAAGGCACTCCTGAGTTTTACTCAAGCCGCTCGTCATCAGCAGGCTTTCCTCTGTCAATTCCAGCCCTACTGAAATTCAAGCTCAATCCATGGAAGAATTTGAGATCAAGCAAATTCTGAATTCCACCTCTCCTTGCCCGCGTGTGTGTGATCCAGGGCGCTGGCGGCGGCTGCTTACAGAGCGGGCCCCGGCGTCCTCGCGCCTTCACCGTCGGGCCTCCAGGTTTGGCTGGCCCGTGGTGGGGGCCTGTCTTCGAGAGCCTCTCAGTCTCCAGGGTTTGGCGGCGGGAGCGTTGTCGCGGTCACTTCATACTTTTCACAATTGCGTGTCTTGGTAGACCCAACTAAGTCATTTATTCTTTCCAAAGCTCTGAAGGGTTGGGCGTAAGAACAGGCGCATTCAGACGATTCTCGTAGGCCAGTAGGTACCAGTTTGTTAAGGAATAGCGGCTTGGCAGCGGCAGGTGTGGTCCTTGGAGATTATGAGGCGATGTTGTCAGTTTGGTGTTTGTTTTGGCATTTTTCGGGGCGCTGCGTGTAGGTGAACTGGCAACTGCTAGTAAGAAGTCAGTGCGCACAGGAACTTTGTTGGAGAATGTGATTATGATATCGGACTCGATTTTGATGAAAATTCTGAGATCAAAGACCGACCAATTAGGTGGGGGACATTGGTAGTCAATTACTGAGCATCCGGACCCGAGCATATGCCCCGTGGCCATAGCTAAGCTTTACAACCAGCGGCGTCCGCGAAGGGGGTTGCAATGGCTAGTGCATGGGGATCTTTCACCGCTCTCGCGTTTTTCAGTTCACAGTGAATTTTAAGCGTTATTTGATAGCCCTTGATTTGCCGGTGGGCATTATGGCGCACACTCATTCAGATTTGATGCGGCCACTTGTGCAGCAGCAGCGGGTTCTTCCAGCGAGGCAATCAGGCGTTTGGGTCGGTGGAAGTCTTCCGCTTATAAAGGTTATGCTAGAGGACCAGGTCTCCATCTTATGGAGGGATCAGCACTTTGCTAGATTAAGGGGAGATGGTACTACTCGAGATAGCTCGCACTTGGGGGTGGAATCTCCACCCCCATCTTAGTAATACATTCCGCTTATGGGCTGTAACCGAGTTAGCTCTGCTTTTTCGCCACCATGCTCGATGCTATTACAGATCAATTACAATTCAATTAAATAAATTTGGCTGCGACCTCTTTATTGCAAATCTATTCAGTTGTCAGTGTCGTTATTTTAGATGTTAAGTTTAAGTTAAGTATGGTGAAAATAATAAAACTATGGGTGACTTATGGATTATGTGGGTGGGGGAGCATGTTCTTTTTTCTTATTTATATGTTGACTAGTGGAGCTTCTCTCAATCATTTGTACAGACCATCCATTTCAGTGGGACTTTTAGGCATACTTGCAAACCCATGCAAGCACCCCCAGCGCAATTTAATGGTGGATATACCACATGTAAGCAACACATCAATGCACAAGCTGCATATGCACATGCCGTGCACTTTCATTTTGTTATACAAATGCAAAGACAGTAGGTAACTGGTCAAAAAACCTGCTAAAAAAACAGACAAAAAGGATTCCATAAATAAATAATATTTTGCGTTGGTCGCATCTTAACAGAGCAGGTATAATGGGCAAGCGGTTGTGTCGGAATTTAAGGTGTTTATTAAAGTAAAATGTTTATTATTTTTTATAATTTTTACTACTACTATTGTTATTATTATTATTAATAATAATAATAATAATAATAATATTATTATTATTATTAATAATATTATTATTAATAATAAATTATCAGTAATTACACTACAATAATAATAATAATAATAATAATAACAACAATAATATTAATATATTATCAGTAATTACATAATAATAATAATAATAATAATAATAATAATAATAATACTACAATAATAATACATGAAAACTGTGCCAAAAGGCGATGCTCAATGTTGGCGTTTCTATACAGATGTGTCCTCACTTACTAAGTATCTTTACGTCATATGGTGCCAGATGCCCGGCGCGGGATGCGGTCAATATCCCGACCACAAGGACTCTGGTGGCCAGAATGCTGATGCCGGAATACGGACACTAGTCAGAATACCGGCGGCATCCGGAGCCGGAAGTTGCGGTTTTGGTGGGGGGGTGGGGGTTAGGTTTAGGCACCGGGAAGGGAGGGTTAGGGTAGGGAGATGGGGAGGTTTAGCATACCGACCAACAAAGTGTTGGTATGCTAAACCTGTTGGGAATCAGGCACGGGATTTTGACCGCCGGGATCCTGTACGCCATACCCAACCCGCCTGACACAACTGAGACGCTCCGAGAGGAGTAGAGTACAGCACTAATCTTTATATTTGGCGTCTTAGGGGTCAATACAATTAGGTGCGAATTGCGAGGTGTGAGTTGCTGTTTTCTCTTCGAATCCGCATAGTGAATTCATAATGCAATCCATTTAGCAACTCGCACTGAACCAGTCAGAGTGAATTCGTATTTTTCCATTCGAGAGATGGAAAGGAAATTATTTATTTTAACGTTAAAAGGTTGGGACACCGTGCTGAGGGCCTGATTCAGACCCGCTCGCAAGCGGGTCGATGTTGGCCCAGTGCGCATGCGCACGAGGGAGCCGGCTCCGTCGAGCGCATGCGCGAGACCCGGATAGCGACGGCCAAGCCGTCGCTCCGGGTCTTGCTACAAAGGGGGCGTGCTGTCGATGGTGAGTGACAGCACGCCCCCTTTTGTGGGCGTGCCGGAGGCGTGGCTGCCCAGACGGAGGCGTTCTCATAGGAACGCCTACCGTCTGGGGCCGGCTCCACTGACATCACAAGTGATGTCAGTGGGAGTGCTCTCGGCTCTGATAGAGCCGAAAGCACTCCAGGGCTTGTGGCAACGAGATCCTACCACAAGGGTGTCGTCGCAAGCCCGATGGTCGCGATGGTCTTGACCATCGCGACCATCTTCTTGGCCGCTCGCTATAGCTGTGGGTGGTCACCCACAGCTATGCGAGCGGCCAGGAGGCTGCTCAAAAAAACCAGTGGGACGGCCCTGATTCAGAGCGAGCGCTCTGTCAGAGCTTCCGGCTCTGAATCAGGGCCTCAATCCCTTGGACACCCCACTAATGTCTAATTAGGCAATTGGAAGTTTCCAATTGGCTTAATTAGTTCAATAAATAAATGTCATTTTTTAGGGTTAAAAAAAAATTACACTAAAATCAACTTTGTTTGTTAGTTTAGGCACCCCAAATTTAATTACAGTATTTTTAATTGAAAAATAATTGAATTTTTTTTAATAATTTTTATTTTTAAATTTCAAAGTGCCCTCAAAGTACCCCAAAATCACCTTTTTTCTACTTTTTTTGCATTTTTCGTTTAATTCGTTCGAGATCATACGATAAAAGTTTTTTTTTTTTATAATTTCTTTGCATTTTTTTAAATAAAAGCACAAATCAGCCATTTTACACCATTTAAAAACTTTCAATACTTTCCTAATGCCCACAAACAGCCTTCTTTAGGGTCCTGCTAACAAAATTATCAATTTTGGGGGGTCCAGGATGGTCTCTCCACTTTTTCAAGCGCTTCTCTTACATCGCATTTGGCAGTCAATTCGCAAACATTCACTGCGAGTTCTGCGAATAGGCATTTTTAATTAAGATTGGAGAATTTTTGGGCACGCACATTCGTGCAAGTCGTCAAGTTTCATAAAACAAACTCGCTACCCATAATGCGCACCTCACTGGATTGACCCCTTAGTCGCATTGCAGATGCAGCGAAAAGCTGCACACAGTGTACTAGAGAAGTTGGGCTGCGACTTTAACTGCACAGGAATGACCCAAACCCTAACCACACAGTGTGTAAAATGCACAGGAATGAGTTTTACACACATACAGAGTCGGAGATGATGCACATTGTAACCTAGAGTGAGGACAAGCCGCGGCTGCTCGCATCAGAGCCCTTCTAAAACAGATTCAGACTCAGTCGCGTACAGATGTACACAGTGGCGGAACTTGTGAGTGGTGAGCCCATGTTCAAAAATTTGCTTTGGGCCCCCCTCCTCCGCCCTACTCCAAGTTCAAAGTGCAGTGGGTGACAAGGAGAGGCAGTGGGTGACAGGGGAGAGATAACAGGCAGTGGGTGACAGGGAGAGAGAAGAGGCAGTGGGTGACAGGGGAGAGGGTAACAGGGAGAAGCAGTGGGTGACAGAAAGGGGGAGAGGGTAAGAGGGAAAGAGTGAGGTGACAGGGAAAAGCAGTAGGTGAGAGGATGACAAGCAGTGGGTGACTGAGGGGCAGTGGGTGACAGGGAGACGGTGATAGGGTGAGGTGACAGGCAGTGGGTGACAGGAGGGTGAAAGGAAGAGGTGACAGTCAGTGGGTGACAGGCAGTGGATGACAGGAGGGTGATAGGAAGAGGTGACAGGGTGATGCAGTGGGTTCCTGACACATTATACCACACTGTAGTGCCCCCACATTATGTCACACTGTAGTGCCCCCACATTATGTCACACTGCAGTGCCCACACATTATGCCACCTGGAGTCCCCATACATTATGCTTCACTGTAGTGCCCACACATTATGCCACCTGTAGTCCAAATACATTATGCCACCTGTAGTTCCCATACATTATGCCACCTGGAGTCCCCATACATTATGCTTCACTGTAGTGCCCACACATTATGCCACCTGTAGTCCACATACATTATGCCACCTGTAGTGTCCACATATTATGCCACCTGTAGTGCCCACACATTATGCTACACTGTAGTCCCCACACATTATGCCACCTGTAGTCCCCACACATTATGCCACCTGTAGTCCCCACACATTATGCCACCTGTAATCCCCATATATTATGCCACCTGTAGTGCCACACATTATGCCACCTGTAGTCCCCATACATTATGCCACCTGTAGTCCCCACACATTATGCTACACTGTAATCCCCACACATTATGCCACCTGTAGTCCCCATACATTATGCCACCTGTAGTGCCCACACATTATGCTACACTGTAATCCCCACACATTATGCCACATGTAGTCCCCACACATTATGCCACCTGTAGTCCCCACACATTATGCCACCTGTAGTCCACATACATTATGCTTCACTGTAGTGCCCACACATTATGCCACCTGTAGTGCCCACACATTATGCTACACTGTAGTCCCCACACATTATGCCACCTGTAGTCCTCACACATTATGCCACCTGTAATCCCCATATATTATGCCACCTGTAGTCCCCATACATTATGCATCACTGTAGTCCCCATATATTATGCTTCACTGTAGTCCCCACACATTATGCCACCTGTAGTCCCCATACATTATGCCACCTGTAGTCCCCATACATTATGCTTCACTGCAGTGCCCACTCTTTATGCCACTTGTAGTGCCCACACATTATGCTTCACTGTAGTCCCCATACATTATGCCACCTGTAGTCCCCATACATTATGCCACCTGTAGTCCCCACACATTATGCCACCTGTAGTCCCCATACATTATGCCACCTGTAGTCCCCATACATTATGCTTCACTGCAGTGCCCACTCTTTATGCCACTTGTAGTGCCCACACATTATGGGCGGGATGCACTAAACGGAAAATGCGTTAATTTTCCGTATGCATCAATCACCTGGCCGCCGGGCTGCTGGTGTTACCCTTTAGATGCCTATGGGCTTCTACCGCATCTCTCTGCTAGGAGGGATCCGATCGGATCCCTCCCAGCATGCCCCGTGGCCGCCGCGTCACTCTGCGCATGCACAGATGGACTCCCTGGTCATGAACCTGGAAGTCCACTGTGCAGCAGAGATTGCAAAGGACAGCTCTTATCGGGAGAGCTGTCCTTTGCTGTACTGATCGTACCAATGCGATGTCCGGCGGTGCTAGGCAGTAAGTGTTACTGCATCCCGCCATCGGTCGCACTGTAGTGCCCACACATTATGCCAGCTGTAGTGCCCACACATTATGCCAGCTGTAGTGCCCACACAGTGTACTCCCCAGCAGCATCCTCAGGCAGCCGGCAGAGCAGCAGTCACAGCCTCACAATGAGTCACACCCATGAGGCTGCGCTGCTGCTGGGTCAGAGGAGCATGTGATGGGCTCCTCCAATCAGAGCTCAGCACATGCTCCTCTGACCCCACTGCAGAGACTACTGGGATTTATTACCCAGTAATGCACTGCAGTGCTGAGCCTGACTGCACCGTGCTCCTGTCCCCTGCGTGTAGCTGCTGGCCGGCTCAGTCACAGCCTTGATGGCTGCCTGGCAAGCAGCTGCACTGCAGCCTGCCATTTACAAACGGTGCCAAGCAGTGCGGACCCCTATATTGTGGCAGGCCCCGGTGCAGTGCACTGGCTGCACCGCCGGTAGTTCCGCCCCTGGATGTACAAGTGTTGCACATCCCATTGATTTATGTATGCTAGCAATGTGGATTTGTCACTTCTATGCATTTTAATTATGCAAATAAGACGCACATTTACAGTGTAAAAGAGAGGGGTTATTTTGCGCGACTAAAACAACAGTAAAATATGGACACATCTGTACGTAGTGCGGGTGACCTGCGGTGAGCATACTGTCCAGTTTCCCTGTGCTCCTTATAAGTAAATGATTAATAATTAGAATAAAGCAATAGGCTGACAGTGAGAGGAATTGTAAGGATTGCAGGATCTGGGCCAATTAGAGACAGTGGATTTATACACTACAGTACTGGTCTGGCGCGTTATATGCACATTTTCAGGCACACACTGGCCCTCATTCAGAGGCGGTCGCAAGAAGTGATCGCTCTCTCTGAATGAGGGCGGCCGCTTCCTTTTTTTAGTGCAGCCTCCTGGTCGCTAGCTAAGCTGTGGGTTACCACCCACAGCTTAACGACCGACCAGGTTGATGGTCGCGATGGTGAACACCATCGCGATCATTGGGGCTTGCGACGAGACCCTAAGGTTGGGTCTCGGCAACCGCAAGTCCCAGGGAGCTTCCTGCTCTGATCGAGCAGGAAGCTCCCCACTGACATCACTAATGATGTCAGTGTGGCCGCCCACAAAACGGGCGTTCCTTAAGGAACGCCTCCGTTTGTGAAACCAGCCCCCCGTCCCACCTACAAAACGGGGCGAGCTGTCGATCAACATCGACAGCCGCCCCTTTTGTAGAGAGCTCCGGAGCGAGAGAGTTTCTCGCTCCGGGGCTAGCGCACGCGCAGTGCGGCCGCTGCACATGCGCAGGGCTAACCATCGACCCGGTTGCGAGCGCATCGGCGCTTGCGACCGGGTCTGAATGAGACCCACTGTTCAGAGAAACATGTAGACTGTTAATAACCCTTGTAAGCATTGCTCTACCTTTTATATAACATCATAAAAACAGTGACTTCTCCATACTGACACGAATGGGGATAGAAAGCGCACTCAGCTGAGAGAGATCAACAAGGGAAGACTCTGGGCCTGATTCAGACCTGCACGCTCGCAAGCGGGGCGCTGGCCGGGCAGTGCGCACGTGCGTGCGCGACCCCGTAGAGAGTGAATTTTCACTCGCTGCGGGACTCACTACAAGACGGGTGGCTCTCAATTGTGATTTGACAGCTCATCCCGTTTTGTAGGCGTGCAGGGGCGGTGACTGGACAAACGGAGGCGTTCCTGAAGGAACGTCTGCCATTTGTGGGCGGCCCTACTGACATCACCAGTGATGTCAGCAGTGAACTTCCTGCTCTATTAGAGCAGGAAGTTCACTGGGGCTTGCGATGGATGAGACCCTACCACAAGGGTCTCGTCGCAAGCCCGATGGTCGCGATAATCGCGACCATCGCCAGGCCGCCCGCTAAAGCTGTGGGTGGTCACCCACAGCTTAGCGAGCGGCCTGGAGCCCAAAACAAAAAAACGGCCCGTCCTGATTCAGAGCGAGTGCTCGCAAATTGCGAGCGCCTCTGAATCAGGGCCTCTGTTCAAAGTCAGAATTCACCCTGAACAAGCCGCTTGCCCCCCCTCCCCCTCGCCACTAACCAGGTCCTGGGGCGATGACATTACAATAGATGGAACGACTCGCTGTGGAGAGGTACAATGATATGCAGTCACTGGCTCTGTGTTTGACCTCCGCAGCTCAGCGGGGACTGGGAGTTATTATTCAATGTAACTTGTTCTGTGCTGCGCAATAATACTGGTCCTACAGTACGTCCACATTCACAAAAAAAGACATTGGTAAAAAAAATATTGCAGTGAAAGTTGCTTTTTCTTTGAAATTAGTTTTTAATGTATGCATTATTGACAAAGGCTTAATGCACCTTTGTTCTATGTGATAGACATTTAAATAAAAAAAAAAATAGTTTTAAAAAGTGTGCCTGGCTATGATGACGGAACATTCGATTTGTAAGACAGATATAGGGGGAGATGTACTAACCCTTGGAGAGAGTTAAAGTGGATAAAGATAAAGAACCAACCAATCAGCTCCTAACTGTCACATTACCGGCTCTGTTTGATAAATGGCAGTTAGGAGCTGATTGGTCGGTACTTTATCTCCACCCACTTTATCTCTCTCCAAGGCTTAGTACATAGGGGTCTTGAACGCTAAGAGGTAGATTTGCACAATCTTCTAAAACAGACAAGTGGTGGTATTACAACCATACTGTATATATATGTATATATGAAAAAATTTATTTCCTCAAGAAGCCTGCACTCACCTATACAAGCAGTACACCAGCCAATAGACTGCATGCCTAAATGTGTAAAGATTACTCCTTACCACAGTCGTGCAATAGCTTCAAAAAGGCCAGCAATGTTTAATCACCTCATGTATACAAAAATATCACCGCCAACATTTCCGTACCAACTAGGAGTGAGAGCAGAATTTCCTCCAAACACCTGTGATAAGTCCCTTAAGTGGCCCATACACCTACAGGATCAGCTTCCGATCCGTTTTACATCCGATTACCCTGCATTTTCCGTCGGCACATTTTTTATTTTTTTCTTTGCACAGGATCAGACGTATGATTGATCCTACGCCTCACGCGCTCATTAGGGTTTAGGGTCAAACAGTCATTGAAATGACTGTATTGCCACACGATGGATCGCATGAAAAAAATAAAAAAGACACGTTCTGAACACGATAAACGATGGAACATATGTGCTGCACATATGATCATAAGATACGAGTGAAGGACCCACGGGAGTGCGCATCGGATGAAAAGATGCACGATTTCTACAAGACTGAACGTACGTCGAGTCGAAAATCGTGTGATCGTCTAGAAATCGCTTAGATGTATGGGGGCTTTTACTTTGCCACATACCCCTGCCCCTCGCATCACCAAAACAGATGGCAAAGGCTCCACTGGGAACGCAATTTTCCTGACTAATGTGACTGAATTTATATATGATATAGAGGATCTATCTTTCGGAGCGGAATGGCTATAGTGCCAGTAACCAATGAACCATTTTCTCTTCTACCTTCCGATTGGTCTACAGCTAACCTTATGGCGCATTGTCAATGGGCAGCATAAATTTTCTCCCTAGTAGTACCAGAAAGTCTCTTTGGCCCCCTATTACTAGAGACTCTTTTTCTACCACAGCATTTTTCTGTTCCCAGGAAAGCAAACAACCGCTCAGAGACAGCACTGGGCTTCCACCCCCACTCATCTCTAACATGTGATGTCAGTGGGGCCGCACCCGAAACGGTAGGCGTTCCCATGGGAATGCCTCCGTTTGGGCAGCCACCCCCCCGGCCCGCCCACCAAAGGGGGCGAGCTGTCGCTCAACATCGACAGCTCGCCCTCTTTGCTGCGAGACCCGGAGCAATGGAGTGCCCGTCGCTATCCGGGTCTCGCGTATGCGCACGACGGAGCTGGCTCTGTCGTGTGCATGCGCTCTGGGCCACCATCGACCCGGTTGCGAGCGATCAGCGATTGCGACCGGGTCTGAATCAGGCCCTGAATATGCAACTTCCGTGGCTTCTTGACTCAATAACCAGGCTGTAAGTGTAAGGCCCCTGAGATAATTCCTCTGTGTATATCTGTATTGAACCAGAGACTTTGTCAGACAGTGTCAACTCAACTAGTAAGGCACATATGAAGAATCCAGATGAGGGTTTATTTGAAGCTGATATTCTTGTAATTATGCATAACATAGTAGGTGAAAAGATGATATTTTACCAGAGCTCAACAAGCAGGGGCGTTTCTAGAGAGGAGGGAGCCCGTGTGCAGTCTCCGACACGGGCCCCCTCCTCTACGCCCGGCAGCCGGGAGCGCACTGAGCTGTGCGCGGCCTGCGCCGGAGTTATAGACTCTGGGCACTAGAGTGTGACCAGAGTCTATAGTGTATGCACAGGTAACCGGGAAAATGGCCGCGGCAGCCATTTTCCCTGTGCTACGCATCCATAAATGACGTGAAAATGGCTATTTTCCAGTCGTTTTACAACCCCGGGCGCCCACACCGACTTGGGACTCCGGAGAGGAAAGTATTATTATGGGTGCAGGGTGTGCGGTGCGGGGCCCCCCTGGTGTTCCCCGCACACCCTGCACCCATTACAGATACGCCCCTGTCAACAAGAACTGCAAGCTAAAATGGCAGACACACACTGAGCTACAGACAGGAAGAAATGAGGGCTGATGACATCAGACCCTAGCTACAGAGAATCAGGAAGGACAAAATTAACAAGATGCAAAGCCTTGCAATAATAACATGACAGAAAGTAACAGCATATGAAACACATATATCATGGGACATGACAAGGTCAAACTTTCTGATCTCAATTCATGGCATAATGGATTAGAAACCTTATTTAGTAAACAACTAAGCCCAGAAAAGTGCGTATTTGGGCAGTCCTTTTTAGGTTTAAACCAGTTTTACTGACCCTATCTACATAAGGCTTATCCTGAAATTCTCACATAAATGTAGAGATGATAGTCCGGGCACTCTGGGCCTGAACGAGCGCCCGCTCTGAATCAGGGCGGTTTTTCTTTTTAATAGTGCGGCCTTTTGGCCGCTCGCATAGCTGTGGGTTACCACCCACAGCTTATGCGAGCGTCCATGATGATGGTCGCGATGGTCTTGACCATCGGGCTTGCGACGAGACCCTTGCGGTAGGGTTTCGTTGCCACAAGCCCTGGAGTGCTTTTGGCTCTATCATAGCCAAAAGCACTCCCACTGACATCACTAGTGATGTCAGTGGGGCCGGCCCCAGACGGTAGGCGTTCACTGGTGATGTCAGTGGGGCCGCCCACAAACGGAAGGCGTTCACATGGGAACGCCTCCGTTTGTAAAGCCACCCCTACGCCACTCCTCCAAAATGGTGCAAGCTGTCACTCAAAATCGACAGCCGCCCCCTTTTGGTGCGGGACCCGGAGCGACGGAGCTCCCGTCGCTAGCCAGGTCTCGCGCATGCGCAGTGGCTTTGGCGTGCGCATGCGCAGTGGCTTAACATCGACCCACTATGCGCTCGTGAGCGGGTCTGAATCAGGCCCGGAGTGCCCAGACTCAGGGGGGTTTGTGAAGTGTGTAGGCTACAGAGCCATGTTTTGAAGGGCTCCCAATGCTTAGAAAATGAAACTCTCCACAACTATTGTTCGTTTTATGCCCTATAGTAGTACCCATGTTCACATTATGCCACAGAGCCCTCATTTCATATTATGTCACACATTTGCTCCCCCAGTTCACACTGTGCCAACGTATTCTTTTGGAAAATCTATGGTGATTAAATATATTCTGGCTAGGTTCTTCACTAGTTTGTTCACCCTAGGCATATGGTATTTGTCAAAACATGAAATGCTATTTAAGTGTCTGACGTCATTGTAAAAATGTATGGTTCCATTTGGTTTTAGAGTCAACAGTATTGAGCTAGACCATTTACTCAAGGATGCCCCAAGTACATCTAGCAGAATTAATTTATTAAGCTACACTTTTACCTCTATTTGTCTAGCCTTAGACCTCTATTCATTTAGCCTCTGACCTCTATTCATCTAGCCTCTGGTATTCAGTATGGTTTCTGGTTACAGCCACACCAGGAGGGGTAATAAAGTCATATCCTATTAAGTTGATGCAGCCTGGTCACTCCTTGCTGGCCTTCCCAATCAGAATCCTTAACAGAACCTAGCTGGTTTTAGGCTAGAGATTACAAAACATCTCTCTCAGGTGTTATCACTAACGTCCAGCAATATTTCATGCAGCCAACCGCTAAAAAAAGCCTGCTTAAGTGCATTTCTCCAGTACCTGAGTATCAATAGTGCCTACATACATGCTCCTGCTCTAGAACTATTATTTTCAGTATAGTTTGCTTCCAGTGTTGTTTCAGCTCCGGTGTAAGGTCTCCTCGACAGCAGCAACATACATACCTGCATTTCCATCCCACTTGTTGGTCGAAATGACAAACACACAAGTTGTTTAGAAGCAAAAAGTAAGAAATGCTTAATGGCATCCACTGATGACAACGAAGACAAATTTTCTGTTTGGATACAAACAGAGTAATGAAAATGAAAGAAGTATTATAAGAAAAGAAAGTATACAACAGCAGCAACCATCAATAAACTTGCTCCCAGTTCTTTCTTTGTGGTGGTATTCAGAGTAAAGCAGTATCAGCACCTTTACAATATTTTGGTCTAATGTAAATTTTTATTCTTTATTTTAGTTCCAGGCACAGGAAGTAATCGGTGAAATCATCAGAGCTGTCAGGAGCGGGGAGGGGGGGTGGGTGGGAGGCTGGGGATAGCCTTCTTAAACTGGGTACACACTTGTCCAATCTGCAATACCCCAATCTTACCCCCAAATGACAAGTTAATCTGACATTGGACAATTGTGTACCCGCAGTCTACAAATTGGTTCAGCTGATATTGGTCGCCTGGTCGGTGTCTCCTGGCTTTTAAACATTCTTAAAAACCAGGGAACCTGACCAGAGATCAGCCAACCAATATACAGGTATGTAGGCTGCAGAGACCGTAGCTGGCGACTGATCTCCGGTCCCGGAAGCCCAGCACACAATCTGCAGCAGCTGTCAGCCGGGCACATGCCATCATCTGCTGCAATGCACAGCTTAACTGCTGCTGCAGCTGGGCATGGAGGAGGGGTCAGATCCGGAGGGATACGTGCACCATCCGCTGATGTGGCCGGATCCGGTGGAAGCTGCGGGCATGGTGGCGGGGCTGGATCCTGGAGGAACCAGTCCCAGTTAGCCATTACTGGGGGGTAGGGCAGCAATGGTGGGTTTTCAAAACTGGCGCTGTGAACTGTGATTGACTGGCTTGCAGCGCCATTTTTAAAGTTCATATGGATGCAGTGAGCCAATCACAGCTCGCCACGTCATCGCCCCGTCCCCTTGGGCTGGCAAATGACAGTCCAACAGCGGGGAAGGAGCAGGCAAGAGCTCCTGAAGTCAGAAGACACCGGACGTCCTGGAGGACAGTGTCCATGCAAAAGAGCTTAAAGGTCGTCGTCCTCCAGGTGATAGTGCAGGTCAATAAATTTCTAAAACAATAGGTGTCCTGTATTTAATTTAATATTTTCTTTACAGGTGGACTACTGATGCCAGCGGGCCCTTAATGTCCCGGCACTTGTTGTTTCACAAGTGCTGACATGCCAGGGCAGCCTTACTGGGACTTGTAGTCTGCCTATAAAGAACAATATTATCTAATTGTAACACCATGAAACCTGCACCCACTATCACCAGACCAGGGCTGGTTGTTGCTTGTGAGGGGGAATCCCATTTTTTACTTTTGGGTTCCCCACTTTCCGAGGAATTCCAGCCCTGGGCTGTCCCGTTTGGGGCTGGTTAATGACAGGGGGATTCTATGCTGTGTATCCTCTTGCTATGACATTATCCCCCTGGCTGGTTCAGCCTGGTGCTGGTTATTGGAATATACAATAAATAAACCCAGTTTTTTCCCCCATTTCCAATACCAGATCAAACTCAAAGATCTAGGGCTGGTGACTGATTTTGGGGGGTCCCCATCCCTCTTTGTTTCATTAAAATGTACCTATTCTTTAGTCTGCACAGATCATACTATGCAGTGCAGCTTTGGCCCTTATTATGTACATTTGTGTGTGAGTGGCAGTTGGTCTGCCAAGCGCTGGAAGAGTGTGTAGGGTGAGACAGCCCTTTCAGCAGACTGTTTTAGCAGATGCAGATGGGAGGTCTGCTGAAATATTGGACAAGTGTGTATGCATACTGTAGATTGGATGTAGAACCTGAGCCCAGGTCTGCAGAAGAATTGTATAAACAGTCTGATCTCCTGAGGATTGGCCGAGTGTGTACCCAGCTTTAGTTTTTGCAATTGGGCATCTGGCACCACATGTATGGCTGGCAGGAGCTGGAGCTCCGGCCATGCCAACCCCAAGGCACAATGCCCTGGGCAACGGCACTGGCTGCACTGTCCTTGCTACGGCCCTAGAAATCTTTTCAGTAATAATATAAGTGTCGGCAGATTTATCCAGAGTATGGAAGCTACGATAAATCTTGTATCAAGTAGTAACTTTAGGTGATTACTGACACATTTCTTATAGAGAAAAAGCACTGCTTGATTCTAATAAGGACAAAGCCAGGCAGGGATAAATGCCAGCACTTTGCTTCTAACATCCATTTTTGTACTAACTCTCCAGGCCGTTACTGAATCAAACAATAAGGCACCGTGCAAATACTGTTCTGTCATGTCTGTTCTTTCTTTCTACAGGAAGCGCAAATGTTGGCAATTAGTTTTGTTTCCTGTATCTTGTTTGATGTTGATATTTGGGACACAGATAGAACAATGGAAATGAAAAGGGTAATTTTAGGAGGGAAAAATAAAGGACAGCAACAACTGTCATTAAACGTACTCGTAACAAATCCAGCTAAGGATAAGTGTTCAGCACTTTGCTTTTTACATCCATTTCTGCACTCAGAGTACTCTCCAGTCTTAAACTTCCCATCACCTGACAGGTACCTTCCCCGATACAGCAAAGGGTAAACCACAATATAAAACCTGAAATAACGACACTGAGACTTGCCTAGGGGTAAGAAAGGTCAGCTTTATTTATATATTATATTACATTTATTTTAATGTATTTAAAGTTGTATTCAAAATTTCTTAAGCTAATAAGTAACCTAACTGTAACTGAACTATAATAATTGTAAATGAACTAGCTAACGAGAGAAAGCAAAGAGACAGACACAGTATGGTGGCTCAGAAAGAACGGCCCCAAAATGTAATATCGCCATCTACACCACGACAATCTTCCAAATGGGGGGGGGCGCTTATCCGCCAGCCCATAATCCTGCCTAAGGTATCCACCTCCCACCCAATGACACCACGTGAAACCCACCGAGATCGGTGATGCCGCTGACCCCATTAGGGTGTAATCAGCCTAAATCATGTATTGGACGGGAGAGCACCTAGGCTGCTAAGGCAGATGGCGACTGCCACGGTTCTTTCCCGCCATCCGCGGACACCTCTTCTGGTCCGCGCTGCCACCATACACTATCTAGTACCCCTGAACTAAAACCTAAAGAAACACACAAAAAACCTTCCTCGTATAATTGTGACACGGTAAGTTCTAAAACGATGAGCACCCTTGAATTTATGAGAGCATGAGGACTAACCGTGAGATAGGTAATGAACAAGAAAAAGAGAAAAGTGAAGAAAACCTACAACAGAGGGGCTAACATGAAAGAAAGGGGGTGGGGGGCGGGGGGCAAAAATCCCAACTTGGCCTGAGGCAAAACACAAAACATCCACCAGCCGGCTGTAGCCTGGGCTAAATCTAGTGGTAAAACAAAATTCCTCAGGGCCCCCCTAATGGCCAGTAGCTACTCCCCAAGCTGGGACTTTTGAAAACCAACTTACCTAAGCCTGATGTACTTTTTGTAAGCACCAGACTTCCAACAGCCCAAGGCCTTAATCTGCTCCACGGAGGAACCGAATACAGCGACAGCCGTAGCGGCACCAATCCGGAATGAATGAGTTCCAAAGTCACGCGGGGGCAACCCGACCGCTTCTAGACAACGCTTTAAAACTCAACCAAATTGAAAATGAGTCATAGAGGATCCATTTGCATGTATCAGCCATGCCCCCTCCACGAGTGGACAAAGTTCTTGGTACCGCTTAGCCCACGCAACCGGGCACACTTCAGGATCATCACATGCTTACATGGAAACCCAACGACCCCTTCCCAATTGGTCCGTTTTAGACCAACGTATCCGACAAAGAACCGCCGCGTCTTCAATGGAAATATGGGACACGAGCAAGGATGGGGAGCCTCGCTTAGAGGGAGCTCCTAATTCTGACACCCGAAAAGCTCAGTGATCAGCTATCATGAAAGCCGCTCCGAACAATTGGGCCTCATAATCGGAAGAGCAAACCGACGGTAATACCGCGAGCAAGCGCGCCAGCAGTCACAAATCAATGGGTCTACGTGAGTCGGGAGGAACTGGAGCCAATCTGGCCCACCCTTTCACAGCCTTCTGAACCAAGGAGCTCTTTGAAAGGACCTCCAAACCCTTGATCTGAAAAAAATGGGACAAGCCTGCCAACATTTTTACGACCACACCTCTGGACCTGCCCGACTCGAATAGATTCCAAACAAACTCTAGGATAAGTGACCGTCCGGCTTCTCAGGGTACGTGGCGCCAGGGATCAATGGGCTAGCCCCTCCATGCCGGCCCTATAACCTGCCAGACATAAGAAGGGCACAACTCATGCCGACGGAGCCAAAGCGCAGAACCGTGGCCAATCAAAGCGCAACAGGGAGTCTGCAATATCATTATCCACCCCAGGCACATGCTGCATCCGGAAAGTGATATTGTACTGTAGACAACGCAACACAAATTGGGACAAAAGATGAAGAGTGGGCAAGGATGCTGCGCGCTGCCGGTTGATCGCGTACACCACAGCTAGATTGTCGCACCAAAACAGGACACTGCGATTACACAAGGAAGGACCCCAGAGTTCAAGGGAGACCATAATTGGAAAGAGCTCAAGGAGGAGAAGATCCCTCGTTAAGCCTCTGGTCACCCACTCAACTGGCCAAGGGGCAGCACACCAACAACCATTAAAGTATGCCCCAAAACCCGAAGAGCCTGCTGCATCCGTAAATAACTGAAGGACGCAACTGGGCTCCACTCGGGAAACCCAAATGCATGTTCCATGGAATGCAGAAATGAACTCCACCCAAACCCTGAGGTCCCTCCGGAGCTCTGCTGACAATCTGATGAAATGATTTGGCCGCCGCACCCCCGATGTAACACGCTCAATACAGCCCATGGGGATAACCCGGCATGCAAAATTTAGTAGACCTAGCAATGATTGACCCTGGCGAAGGGTAATCTTACCCGCAGCCAACGCCAGAGCGAGCGCATCGTGTAACCGGGCCACCTTGTCCCGGTGGAGATGAAAAACCCCTTCCTGGGTATCAATTTCTATCCCCAAAAAGGACAAAGCCGTGGAGGGCCCTTCCGTTTTCTCGCGTGCGACGGGAAAGCCGAATTCTGCGAACGAAAGAACCCCCTTTAGCATGGTAGAGCAACGAGAGGAACCTGGGAGACCCACCAAAAGGAAATCATCCAAGTAGTGAGCCACCTCCGACTCGCCCGACCGCCTGCAAATACACCAGTGCAAAAAGGTGCTAAACTTCTCGAAAAAAGAACAAGAAATCGAGCACCCCAGGGGAAGGCATCTGTCCAGATAGAACCCTTCCTCCAGCCTAAAACCCATGAATCTGAAATACTCAGGATGCAGGGGTAACAACCGGAAAGCAGACTCCACATCTATCTTGGCCATGACCAGCCCCGAAAGATCGGACCATTTCCAAAGCCTCCCCAAAGGGAGACCCTACACAGGTCCTCCAGGATTGCATCGTTAACTCAGGAACCCTCAGGCCAAGACAGATGCTGTATTAACCTAAATTTTACTTGGACCCTCTTTGGAACAACCCCAACCGGAGACAAAATCAAGTTGGGGAGAGGGTGCTCTGAAAAGGGGCCAATCATCCGGCCCAAATTTACTTCCTTCATGACCTTCCTCCTTACTTCCAACAGGAAATCAGTCGCAGAACGTAAGTTCCGCGACGACCCCGTACTTACTAGGCCGACAATGGGAGGACAAAAACCATGAAGGAAACCATCCCGCAACATTTGTGCATCTGTGCTACATGGGTAAGCGTCGAGCCAAGGGGACATGGCCTGAAAGTCCACAGGTGTGGGCGCCCTACGTCGCACCAGGACATCCAGCCTGTCCCCCAGACGAGGGGCCACCACGCCCTGCCCCTCGCGTCCATTCTTTCCCAGAGTGCGCAATGAAGTCATTGGTGTCGAAGACGACATTTCGACCCAAAGGAACATCGCCCATTATTAAATGCAAAGCACTTGCCCTTTGACCCTCCCATTGATTGAGGTGTCACAGCTTTAGACACGGGCTGCCCGCGTCTGCTAAATGAAGGATCAGCTGCAGGATGCTGAGGGTTAGTCGCATCCAACCAAACCTCAACGTCTCGTGTGCCAAATCGCATGACCTCCAGCCCATGCTGCTTCTGGCGGAAATCCTCGTCATAGGTACGCCAAACATCACCTTTTGCGGACCGATAAAGGCCGTGTATCAGGTGCAGATACCGCACCATATTCATGTGTTCCTCAGGCCGAGGGCGCAAGTAGCACGCCATGAACACACAAAACCCGCTTAGCCAGTTCGTATAAGATTTATACGATTCGACCGACTTATCTTTTAGCGCCGCCGCCAAAGACTTATAGGACTTGGACGTTAGAGCGAACATGTCCATATAACGCCCAAAACGGATACGCTCCCGAACCCGTGGCCATATACCTCGCAGGACCGCCGTGTTATCGCAATGAACGGCTGCCTCTGGGTCTTCTAGACCGGAGGAGCTGCGGCTAGAGGACCGTCGTCTGCGTTGCCGCTTGGAACCTTTGTGTCCAATGGTAGATACCTCGGACGATGGAGAATCCGTGGATGATGTGGAATCACCATCCCGGGGGCTGGTCCTGATCCTTCTACCCCTGCGCCTACGCTTATGCGCCCGTTCCTGCCAAAGCCGGGAACCCTGCAAGCTATCGCTAGAGCCAGAGGTACCCCTTGAGGATGCCATCTCCAACCCCCATTCTCCAAGTAACACCTGACTCACCAGAATCGTCCCTGTGTCTCATGTCATCAGTGTCAGCAGGCAAATCTCCTTCCCTGGCGGGAACGCCATTCTCCGGAACCACAGCCGACCCACCTGAAAGAGACATGGAAGCAGGATCAGGGGTATCAATACTATCAGACACCGCACGCTGTGCCATCGTGGCCGCTGAAACCAGACTTAGCCAGTTCGTATAAGATTTATACGATTCGACCGACTTATCTTTTAGCGCCGCCGCCAAAGACTTATAGGACTTGGACGTTAGTGCGAACATGTCCACATAACGCCCAAAACGGATACGCTCCCGAACCCGTGGCCATATACCTTGCAGGACCGCCGTGTTATCGCAATGAACGGCTGCCTCTGGGTCTTCTAGACCGGAGGAGCTGCGGCTAGAGGACCGTCGTCTGCGTTGCCACTTGGAACCTTTGTGTCCAATGGTAGATATCTCGGACGATGGAGAATCCGTGGATGATGTGGAATCACCATCCCGGGGGCTGGTCCTGATCCTTCTACCCCTGCGCCTACGCTTATGCGCCCGTTCCTGCCGAAGCCGGGAACCCTGCAAGCTATCGCTAGAGCCAGAGGTACCCCTTGAGGATGCCATCTCCAACCCCCATTCTCCAAGTAACACCTGACTCACCAGAATCGTCCCTGTGTCCCGTGTCAGCAGGCAAATCTCCTTCCCTGGCGGGAACACCATTCTCCGGAACCACAGCCGACCTACCTGAAAGAGACATGGAAGCAGGATCAGGGGTATCAATACTATCAGACACCGCACGCTGTGCCATCGTGGCCGCTGAAACCAGACCCTGTGACCCTGCCACCGAGGCCCCAGTGGGAGGAAATGGACCCTGGATACCCAAACCCGGCACTAATATTTGCATAAACTGAACAGCCAGGGGGGCCAGCTGCCTCCCTAGCTACTGAAAATTGACTCCTGACCCTCCAGATGCTGGCACACTAACTGGCGGTGCTACGCCAGAAGCCCCAGGCTGCCCTCCAGTAAGCAATGGGGCCACAGCTGAAACCATGGCCGCTAAAAAGGAGTAGAGAGCAGAAGGGTCAGCAAGTGAGGCCGCAGGAGCTAACTGCGCAGCGGGCGCAGGCACCGCTGGGGCGGCGACCGCAGGGGCTGAAATAACCGGGGGGGCCGCAGGCCTCACCCCCGCCACCACTTGACCATTGGTGGCAACACCATTATTAATAGGCCCCTGAGGCTGCACCCCCAGCCGAGCATGCACCGGGGACCGGCCACGGATGTCCTGCCTGACTGCACTGCCATGCCCTGTGCGCTGATAAGCGCGACTCATACCCCCTGCAGGCGACCCCTACTCTTTTTGCGAGTCCCCTGAGCTCAGCCAGAACTCGGAGCCAGAGCCGCCTGCCTGACTGCAGGGAGAAGAAGCACTTCGTGGGTGGCGATTAGAACTGCCGCCCGCCGTGCTGCGCGACCCCCTGCACCGTGCCCCGGAGCGTGCAGAACTCCCGACGGGTGCTACGCTGCCGCCCGCTGCACCGCGGGAAGCAATCCTAATAGACCCCAGCGCTGCGCCACGTGACACCCTGCGCCGAGCCCCGGCGTTAGAACAGCTCCCGACAGGTGCCGATAAAGGCGGGCGACCAGATGCCAGCCGGCGCCCGACACCCGTGCGTGAAGTGCTGGGAGAGCGGGAAAAGCTGGCGGCCGGAGGGATACTGCTAGGAGACACCATGGAGGGCCCTGCCGCATCGACGCGGTACCAAGCGGGGACAGCAGCCTGGCGCTGGGTGACGAGGCATGGCTGCTAAAGGTAAGGGGGAATAGAAGGGAAGAAGGAGGGAGAAGTGGGAAAGAAAGGTGGAGGGAACAGGTAAACGCAGGAAGGAAAGGAAAGGGGAGGAAAGCACTCTACAGCAATATTAGAAGGAAGGCAAAGGATAAAGTAATGAAACAAAGGAAAAGATAATTAAAGGAATAAGGAGAAACCAGTAATAAGATTACAGAGATGGAGAGAAATAAACCAGAACTTCCCTGCACATCAACTCCAGGAAAGCTGTCTAAGATGCCTTCCAAACACACAACTAAAATGGCTCCTAGACTCCTCCCCCTATACTAAAGCTGCCCCCTGACCCCACCCACAATCTCAGCTCACCACAATAAACCCTTTTCTATCAGGAATTGAGGTCACCCCCAGGTTCGGGTGTTTAATTTACCTCCGTGCATATTAAATGCACTACGTCTCCCATTACTGAATCAAACGATAAGGCATCGTGCAAATACTGCTTTGTTCCGCTCTAACTTTCCTTTTACAGGAGGTGCAGACGTTGGCACCGTCTGATGGGTGGAGCTTTGTATTTGTGGCGTCAGATCAGACTATGGACCTGATTCAGACCCGCTCGCTAGATGCGATCGCTCGCACCCAGCGTATGCAAATTCGGCTAAGTGACGGCATGGCAGGCGCTCGCTCGGAAAGGCATAAGCACGCCCACTTTGTCTGTGCGAGCGATCGCTTTGTGTATGCAGACACCCATTAGCGTATGTAGAGACGTCCACTAGCGCACGTCATCTCCAGGAAGTGTATTAAAACATTGGTACATCGAGGACCATCGGAAGCGTACGCAGCGCTTGTGGTTGCCTTACCCTGCCGCAAGCACTGCGAGGACTTCAGTGTAAATAACAGACATGTGACGTGTACTATGACGCTGCCTGTTAATTATGCACGCCTTACAAACGGCGTTTAAACACTCAGGCACGCCAGCGTTCGCACCTCCACTCCCCCGTTATTAGTGTCCTGCCCCTGTTACCACCCACAAACGGCCCCTCCTGTCACTCATTACACTGGGCTGTGGTTGCTGGGCGAGCGAGCGGATTGCGATCGCACAGAGTAGTTCGCGCACGCGCAGAACGAAGCATGCACATGTGCGGTCGCTTACCGTCGGCCACCTACAAGCGAGCGGCCTCTTGCGAGCGGCTCTGAATAAGCTCCTATATGTGATGAATACACCTACTTTTCCCCCAGCTTGCAAAAACAAGATATATTTTGCATGCCCAGATTATTTATGTGATATAAAAGGACAGAGATTGGGTCTTGTCCTATACATAGAAAATAAACATACTGTAGATAACACATTTCAGTTAAAGCTTGACAGGAAGACGTACAAAGGGAATCACAATATATTCTCAGCTCATGATTAATTTAATCTAGCAGACTTTTAATAAAGTGAGTTGTGTTAAGGTGATGGTCATTTGGACTTTGAAATAACTATTTGTTTCCAATAGGCGCATTTTCGGGTGCGTCTTTAAAATCATCTAAGAGGTTGCATCTCGCTTTAACAAGGGCAGTTCCAGGAAGAGGGCGTGTGCACCTCACATGAAAAATAATCAGTGGTCGAAGTGGGGCGGTATACGGCGGTATGACATACCGCCACTTCCTGGCCCCACTTCGTTTTAGATGTAGAAAAGAATGCACCAGCGCTGGGATCCAGTATGGGATCCCAGCGCTGGAACAGCGGCAGCAATGTGTTAAGATGTGTCCCGCAGGGGACACATCTCAATCGGGGCAGTGGAGGCGCTGACATGTAGCCGGGACAAAGTACCTGGTCCCTGCTGCACTGTAAGCACCACGTACTGGACGGCTGCCAGCCAATCACGAGGCTCGCAGCCGCCAGCCAATCGCGGGACTCGCGGACGCCAGCCAATTGCGGGGCTGGCAGCCGCCAGCCAATGAGAAGCTGCCAAATTGCAGCTTCTCATTGGCTCGCAGCGGCGCCAATGAGAAGCTGCCAAATAGCAGCTTCTAATTGGCTCGCAGCAGAGCCAGATAAACTGGAGGGAAGACCCGAGGATCCCGGTGGCTCCACTCCAGCAGCGCAGGTAAGAGGCAATTAGAGAGAGGGGAGGGTGTGAGAGAGGGAATAGAGAGAGGGGCAGACAGAGGCAGGCTAGCTATTGTAGGGGGTGAAAGAGAGAGGGAATCAGTAAGGGCAGGGTGTGAGAGAGGGGAGCAGGCAGGGAGAAGTGTGTGTGTGTGGGGGGGGGGGTTTAGAAGTACAATGGAGTGACATGGAAGCAGGGGCCCATAGGGGGGGGGGGGGAGATTCAATCTCCACACCCCCACCTCTAAATTACCTTACCACTTCGAGCACTGAAAATAAGTGTACCAACGTTAATACATCAAATTAAAATAAATTCAAATAAAAGGAAGACAGAATATGTTATACTGATTAAGCCGGCAAGTGGTGACCAATCCTCAGAATAAGAAAATAAAAATAGTCTCACACTGGGGGAGATGTACTAAACTCTGCAAAGTGATAAATTGGAGAGTGATAAACTACCAGCCTCTCAGCTCCTAACTGTCATGTTACAAACTGTGTTGTGAAGCGGTTCCGACACTTCCTGTGATCTAATGAAAGTCTTTTCTTTTTGGTATTTTTGTCCAAAAAATATATGAAAAAGAAAAAGAAAATATATAGCGTAAAACTGTAACAATGTTTTTATAAATGGTGAAAGGTTGATATACACTCACCCTTTAGAAGTGAGTTGTAGACGTTGGACCCAATTTTCACCGTGGTCCTGCGGTGGTTGCAAAAAGCAACGCTTACCTTTAAGGAGAGGTCTTCAATTCCTCCCACACGTAGTGTTGTAAATGGGGAAATAAATGCAACAAGTCTCCATGGTACAGACCGATTTACCCTATCCAAGATTTTACATAATATGCAGTATACTCACCTTGAATGGGATATATTATACGCCTTGGACATTCATTTTCTCATCCCGATGTCCGTCGGTATATTACTATGGGTCCTTATACCCAGTCCAAAAATAATTGTGTATATAGACTAATTTCTTTATAAAACAGTAATTTTATATCTTAATCTGTATATGATAAAAAAGGTCTTAGCGGTATGTTGTTAATTTTAGCCTGAGGAAGCAGACGTAGGACCTGAGAAACATGTTGCTAGGTATTCATTATTACTATCCCCCACTCATTCATTTCTCCTTTTTCTACTTTTAAGATTTGGAATTATCTTTGCTTTATTTATTTATTTTTTGATTTTTGCATTGTTATATATTTTTAATTTTTTAAACAGAAATTGTTGTATGTTTTTTGAGGTCTGGTGACGTCATGACGTCTCTCCCATAGTGCAGAAGAGCGGGCCGGGAGGAGCGGACAGCGGTGGTTGCGGCAGGAGTGGGGATTCAGGTAAGTTGTGTGCTTTTGTGTTTTTTTTTGTGTGTAAGGGGGCACGGGAACTGGCACAGCATAGGGGGGGAGGGGTCCAACTGGGGGCACTGTATAGGGGGGACTACTACTGGGGGCAATGCATAGGGGGGACTACTACTGGGGGAAATGCATAGGGGGGACTACTACTGGGGGCACTGCATAGGGGGGACTACTACTGGGGGCAATGCATAGGGGGGACTACTACTGGGGGAAATGCATAGGGGGGACTACTACTGGGGGCACTGCATAGGAGGACTACTACTGGGGGCACTGCATAGAGAGGACTATTACTGGGGGCACTGCATAGGGGGGACTACTACTGGGGGCACTGCATAGGGGGGACTACTACTGGGGGCTCTGCATAGGGGGGACTACTACTGGGGCACTACATAGGGGGGACTACTACTGGGGGCAATGCGTAGTGGGGACCACTACTGGGGGCACTGCGTGGGGGGGACCACTACTGGGGGCACTGCATAGAGAGGACTACTACTGGGGCACTACATAGGGGGGACTACTACTGGGGGCAATGCATAGTGGGGACCACTTCTGGGGGAACTGCATAGGGGGGACTACTACTGGGGGCACTGCATAGAAGGGACTACTACTGGGGGCACTGCATAGAGGGGACTACTACTGGGGGCACTGCATACGGGGGACTACCACTGGGGGCACTGCATAGGGAGGACTACTACTGGGGGCAATGCGTAGGGGGGACCACTTCTGGGGGAACTGCATAGGTTGACCACTACTGGTGGCACTGTTTATGGGGCACTACTTGGGGCATTGCATAAGGGGACCACTACTGGGGACACTGCATAGGGGGCCCAAATATTCTTGCACCTGGGCCCACCACTCTCTAGTTCCGCCACTTCTGTGAAACCATCAATACAATTGAGTGCCATCGCAGCCTCACGCACACGCACAACCTCTGACCTTACTCAAGAATTGCTAACATCTCAGGCTATGAGTCCTCAGGCTGTGTTTGGCACCACAGTGGATAATTTATGCCTGCCCCTGCAACGGTGTTCAAACGCACTGGCACGCCTGCGTTTCTCCGACCAACCCCCCCATCACCACCCACAAACGGCACTTCCTATCAATCACTCTGCGATGGGTCACGCACAGTTCCGATTGCAGTGGCTGGTTCGCGCACTCCGATGCATACGCATGCGCAGTACGCAACAATCGGCCGATTGCGTGCGTATTAGCAGTTGCGGTTCTTGCTGAATCGGGCCTTCTGTGCGCAGACATTCAGGCACGTGCGCAGTACAAAAAACATTGGTCATGTGAGCGCATGGCGGCACTGCGACCGACTCTGAATCAGTCCCGTTATCAAGTTCATTATGAGATGTTAAAGAAAAAACAGAAACACATTGTGTCACCACATATTCTGCAATATATGTAATTAGGGCTAATATAGCTCAGCTTTCTGACATTGCTGAAACAAACCGTACAAGGTGCAAACAAGCAGAATCAATACAAGTAATGATAATACATTTAACATGTAGTTATATAGAGAACAACAGCTTCTAAGAAACGTGATGTCCGTGGTTGTCTTCTCCGGAGGAAAGAGAGAGCTGAGACTGGCGCCAGCACCGCGCTGGTTGCATCACAGCGCACATGTCAGTCACGTGACGGTCACTGACTGACCAGCGGAGACCAGTACAGTGGGGATGGAGGTGACTGTGGCTGATGGGACCTGTGGCCTGTGTGACTGACAGCTCAGCCGCCTCCGCCTGTGCAGCTGACTGCGCATGATGTAAATTGCGCACGAATGTCTGCGAATAATATCGGAAGACAGGAACAGCAGGGGAAAAGTACCAAACTCCCGAAAAGCTGACTCTGCAGAAAGAGCAACTTTTTGGAAGTGATACTTTTGGTAAAGAGGCATGATACAGTAAATGCCTCCGAATTCTTAATTTAACTTGCAGCGAGTTCAAATCCTAAATATCACTAATGATATTTTTTATCATCAAGAATAGGCCCCTAATGGATTTATAGCAGGGGTAGCCAACCTCGGTACTTGTGAGCTACCAACAGTTCACGTTTTCCCGACCACCTAGCAGGTGCACAGGTGTATTCATTACTCACTAACACATTTGAAAAGATCCACAGGTGGAGCTAATTATGGCCCTCATTCAGAGCCGGACGCTCTGAGCAGAGCGCACGCTCTGAATGAGGGCCATCTTCCATAATTATGGAGCGTCCTCCTGGACGCTCGTATAGCTGTGGGTCACCACCCACAGCCTGTACGAGCGTGCAGGTTGATGGCCGCGATGGTCTTGACCATCGCGACCATCGCCACTGCGAGCCGGAGCCTGCGGTTGAGTTTCTCTACCGCAAGGCCCGGAGTGATTTTGGCTCTATCAGAGCCAAAATCACTCCCACTGACATCACTAGTGATGTCAGTGGGGCCGGCTTCTGACGGTAGGCGTTCCCTTAGGAACGCCCCCGTCTGGGAGGCACGCCCCCGGCACGCTCACCAAAGGGGGCGTGCTGTCAATCAACATCGACAGCACGCCCCCTTTGATCAGTCCTTCGCTCGTCGCGTCTGGCGCATGCGCACGACGGAGCTCCCACCGTCGTGCGCATGCGCAGTGCACACCATCGACCCACTTGCGAGCGGACAGCCGCTTGCGAGTGGGTCTGAATCAGGCCCTATATCACTTGTGATTCTGTGAGGAGACCTGCAAAACATGCACCGTTGGTAGCTCTTGAGGACCAGGGTTGGCTACCACTGATTTATAGAATGGGGATATTTGGGTATTGGTTTAAAGCACAAGTTCTTAAACTCGGTCCTCAGGACCCCCAAGCAGTTCATGTTTTCCAGATCTCCTCCAGAAACATAAGTGAAATATTTGGCTCCACTTTTGGATATTTTAAAATGTGTCAGTGAGTAATGAATACACCTGTGCACCTGCTGGGTGACCTGGAAAATGTGACCTGTGTGGGGTCCTGAGGACGGAGTTTGAGAACCACTGGTTTAAAGTTCATCAGTAATTTGGAGGCTGTAGATGGGAGGAGTGGTATTACAAATTGGGAGTAGGGGTAACAATTGATGAGTGGGGAGTCAGTGGAATTGTTTGGGGGAGTGTGAGAGTCATTCATATTTATGGCTATCGCTTAAACTTATTTACAGCACAGTTCACCAGGTATTTGTCATAGTAAGTGATAACAAGATGAATTCAAGGGGCATTTGTTTTATATTGCACCTAATTAGAAATATCTATTCTGCTTATTATTCTGCAATAAAATCCCCCACCTTTTTGGGTTCATTATTCTAGTTTGTATAATTGGGCCATATTCAATTTCATGGCGAAAAGTCTGAGGTCGGACTTTTCGCCATTATCGCAGGTTTTTCAGGGATAAAGTATCGGGTGCGTGCCCGCTTTATCCCCGTATTCAATTAGGACCCGGCAAAAACGGGACCCGGCAGAAAGGTAAGTATTGAAAAATCCAGGGAATTTTCGGGAAATGTCCCTGGCACCCCCCTAAAGATGTCCAGACATGGGGGATCACTATGGGTACCCCCGTTTTTTGCCTGCTGAAGGTAATCAGGGTTTTTAAATAGCCGGGGCAGCTGTGTAGAAGGGGTGAAGAATAGCACTTAGCTTTTTTTGCAAAAAAACTACTTCCATCAAATTTGGGGTACATGAAAATGGGTGGAAGCTTATGTTTAAGTCCCTAAAGTGAATTTTGAAAATTCTTCAAAAATGCACGTCGCTACTACCCGCATTCTAGAAAACTCCTGCAGCATACATGCCCCCCCCTGAATGAATTTCGCTAGTTTAAAACTTTGATTCCCTATTTTTTCGTCACCCCAAAATGAAAGTAAATTTTTTGGGGTGTCCTGAGGATTTTTTTTTTTTTTTCAAAGATTACTTTTAGGGGACTTTAAAAACACTGCAGGCTATTTTTTTTATTAATTCTGCACCTCTAAACCCCAATTCTGCACTTTTTTTTCGCCATGTATTACATGGTGAAAACTTGTCCCCGTTTTTTAACAAAAAGACTTTTCGCACCGGCGAAAAGTCTTTGAAATTGAATACGGGGATAATTGAAACAGGCGAAAATGACATCATTGGCGATAAATTATCGCCGATAACCTGTTTTCGCCACAAATTGAATACGGACCATTGCATGCTATTTCTTTTGGGTAAGAGAAGGGTAAAGGGTTAATTTCTCCTACACTCAAAGTCATTATGGGTGTCCCAGACCTGACCCCTGGTGAAGCCAGTTTACCTCTGCAGACAGACGATAGCTCGGGTAGGGGCATCGCCATGAAGAGGGTCCTTAGGAAAAGTCCATAGTTGATAACGTTGTGATCCTATTGCATACAGCGAAGGTGTTACATGTATAGCTGTGTACTTGTCTGTAATTGTCCTGTATAATCACACCATGTACTATGTCATTTATATATAATATATTATATAATATATTATTATATAATATATTATGTATATTCCATCCACTATGTACAGTGCTACCATGGTACTCAGGAGATAATATATATTACTTTACTCAGAACATAGGGGAAGAGATAATACTGCTGAACACCTGGAGCCATGATATTATTACCCGGGGGAGCGAGCAGCCCTTATTGTACAGCCTCACTTCTGTGGGAGACCCGGACACTACTGCATTGTCTCATTTGCCCGAATGTACTGTATGTATTTTACCCATGTGACGTCTCAGAGACAGAGCGCGCTCGGGAGCTTGCGCAGAGTACCGGCTCTGCGAGCTACATCTGCTGGCTGGGAGCCGCTGTGACTGTGATAGGGGAGGGTGACGCAATCCGTCTTGTACCTGCAATTGACATGCATTTATTCCTGCAACTGTGACCATGGAACCGTCACCAGCAACACCACACTAACACGCCCTGACAACTGGAAATGTAGTCTGATTATGCAGCGAAAGGTTAACTGGTAGCCTCAATTAGTTAAGTAACTTAACTAATTGAGGCATTTTCTCTCTATATAGAAGAAGTAATACGCCTAAGGAGAGTGATAAAGTACCAACCAATTAGCTCTTAGCTGTCATGTTACAGGCTGTGTTTGAAAAATGACAGTTGGGAGCTGATTGGTTGGTACTTTATTACTCTCCACTTTATCACTTCCCAGAGCTTATTACATCTACCCCTGTATGTGGATAATATAACATTAACCAGATAATATAAACTAGGGGTGAGCGGGTTCGGATTTCTGAAATCCGAACCCCCCCGAGCCCACCCGATCCGAGTCCGATCCGAGTCAGGCTCGACTTTTCCCGCCTGACTCGGATCTGAAATCGAGGCAAAACGTCATCATCCCGCCTTCCGAGTCTCGCGGGTTTTGGATCCTATATAAGGTACCCGCGTCGGCGCCATTTTCTCACTCGGCTGTGGACAGTGAAGAGGGAGGGTGGGAGTTAGGGCTGTGTAGTGTAGTGTAGTGTAGTGTAGTGCTGCTGTTGTCCACTACTTCAAAGTCCATAGGGGCTGGCTGTGTTGTGCTGTGCTGCTGTTGTTAATAGGGGCTGTGTCCACTACTTCAAAGTCCATAGGGGCTGGCTGGACTGTGTTGTGCAGTCAGTTCTCCATAGGGGCTGTGTCCACTCCAAAGTCCTGTGCAGTGTCCCAGTCCTAAAGGAGTGCTGTAGTGTTGTCCAGGGGGTGCTCTGTCCATCAGGGGTGCTCCCCCCAAGTGCTAAAAAAATAATATATTTTCTGTGTTTGTGAATTGTGTGCGCAGTAGCCGCATGTGCATCAACAAAGTAGTGCCAAGCGTGCGCCTGTGTCATAAGTAAAGGGCCGGCTGGCTTGACCGTTAAAGGGTGCTGTAACCCCCGAAAGTACACTCCAGTCCAAACCAAAAAAAAATTATTTTCTGTGTTTGTGAATTGTGTGCGCAGTAGCCGCACGTGCATCAACAAAGTAGTGCCAAGCGTGCGCCTGTGTCATAAGTAAAGGGCCGGCTGGCTTGACCGTTAAGGGTGCTGTAACCCCCGAAAGTACACTCCAGTCCAAACCAAAAAAAAAATTATTTTCTGTGTTTGTGAATTGTGTGCGCAGTAGCCGCACGTGCATCAACAAAGTAGTGCCAAGCGTGCGCCTGTGTCATAAGTAAAGGGCCGGCTGGCTTGACCGTTAAGGGTGCTGTAACCCCCGAAAGTACACTCCAGTCCAAACCAAAAAAAAAAATATTTTCTGTGTTTGTGAATTGTGTGCGCAGTAGCCGCACGTGCATCAACAAAGTAGTGCCAAGCGTGCACCTGTGTCATAAGTAAAGGGCCGGCTGGCTTGACCGTTAAGGGTGCTGTAACCCCCGAAAGTACACTCCAGTCCAAACCAAAAAAAAAATTATTTCTGTGTTTGTGAATTGTGTGCGCAGTAGCCGCACGTGCATCAACAAAGTAGTGCCAAGCGTGCGCCTGTGTCATAAGTAAAGGGCCGGCTGGCTTGACCGTTAAAGGGTGCTGTAACCCCCAAAGTACACTCCAGTCCAAACCAAAAAAAAAAATATTTTCTGTGTTTGTGAATTGTGTGCGCAGTAGCCGCACGTGCATCAACAAAGTAGTGCCAAGCGTGCGCCTGTGTCATAAGTAAAGGGCCGGCTGGCTTGACCGTTAAAGGGTGCTGTAACCCCCGAAAGTACACTCCAGTCCAAACCAAAAAAAAAATATTTTCTGTGTTTGTGAATTGTGTGCGCAGTAGCCGCACGTGCATCAACAAAGTAGTGCCAAGCGTGCGCCTGTGTCATAAGTAAAGGGCCGGCTGGCTTGACCGTTAAAGGGTGCTGTAACCCCCGAAAGTACACTCCAGTCCAAACCAAAAAAAAATTATTTTCTGTGTTTGTGAATTGTGTGCGCAGTAGCCGCACGTGCATCAACAAAGTAGTGCCAAGCGTGCGCCTGTGTCATAAGTAAAGGGCCGGCTGGCTTGACCGTTAAAGGGTGCTGTAACCCCCGAAAGTACACTCCAGTCCAAACCAAAAAAAAATTATTTTCTGTGTTTGTGAATTGTGTGCGCAGTAGCCGCACGTGCATCAACAAAGTAGTGCCAAGCGTGCACCTGTGTCATAAGTAAAGGGCCGGCTGGCTTGACCGTTAAGGGTGCTGTAACCCCCGAAAGTACACTCCAGTCCAAACCAAAAAAAAAATTATTTTCTGTGTTAGTGAATTGTGTGCGCAGTAGCCGCACGTGCATCAACAAAGTAGTGCCAAGCGTGCGCCTGTGTCATAAGTAAAGGGCCGGCTGGCTTGACCATTAAAGGGTGCTGTAACCCCCAAAGTACACTCCAGTCCAAACCAAAAAAAAAATTATTTTCTGTGTTTGTGAATTGTGTGCGCAGTAGCCGCACGTGCATCAACAAAGTAGTGCCAAGCGTGCGCCTGTGTCATAAGTAAAGGGCCGGCTGGCTTGACCGTTAAAGGGTGCTGTAACCCCCGAAAGTACACTCCAGTCCAAACCAAAAAAAAATTATTTTCTGTGTTTGTGAATTGTGTGCGCAGTAGCCGCACGTGCATCAACAAAGTAGTGCCAAGCGTGCGCCTGTGTCATAAGTAAAGGGCCGGCTGGCTTGACCGTTAAAGGGTGCTGTAACCCCCGAAAGTACACTCCAGTCCAAACCAAAAAAAAATTATTTTCTGTGTTTGTGAATTGTGTGCGCAGTAGCCGCACGTGCATCAACAAAGTAGTGCCAAGCGTGCGCCTGTGTCATAAGTAAAGGGCCGGCTGGCTTGACCGTTAAAGGGTGCTGTAACCCACAAAGTACACTCCAGTCCAAACCAAAAAAAAAATTATTTTCTGTGTTTAGCCGCACGTATATATCAAATCGATATAACATAAATGGAGGACCAAACTTTCTCCGATAAAAATAAAATAGAGAAAGATCAAGAACCACTTCCTCCTAGTGCTGAAGCTGCTGCCACTAGTCATGACATAGACGATAACATGCCATCAACGTCGTCTGCCAAGGCCGATGCCCAATGTCATAGTAGAGGGCACATACAATCCCAAATGGCAAAGTTCAGGAAAATGACCTTGAAAAAGACATTTAAATCAGCTGAAGAGAAACGTAAACTTGCCAATATGCCATTTACGACACGGAGTGGCAAGGAACGGCTAAGGTCGATCCCTAGTATGTTCATGACTAGTGGTTCAGCTTCACATGACGATGGAAGCCCTCCTCCCACTAAAAAAATCAAAAGAGTTAAGCTGGCAAAAGCACAGCGAAGAACTGTGCTTTCTAAGAAGATATCACAAATCCCCAAGGAGAGTCCAAGTGTGGTGGTGGTTGCGATGCCTGACCTTCCCAGCACTGGACGGGAAGAGGTGGCTCTTTCCACCATTTGCACGCCCCCTGCAAGTGCTGAAAGGAGCACCCACAGTCCACTTGCTGATATGCAAATTGAAGATGTCACTGTTGAAGTACAACAGGATGAGGATACTGGTGTAGCTGGCGCTGAGGAGGAAGTTGGCGAGGAGGATTCTGATGGTGATGTGGTTTGTTTAAATCAGGCTCCGGGGGAGACAGTTGTTGTCCGTGGGATGAAAAAGCCCATCACGGTCATGCCTGGGCAGAAGACCAAACATTCCACCTCTTTGGTCTGGCAATATTTCTATCCAAATCCGGACAACAACTGTCTTGCCATATGTACCATATGTAAAGGTGAAATAAGTAGGGGTAGGGACGTCAACCACCTAGGAACATCCTCCCTTATACGGCACCTGCAGCGCGTTCATAAAAAGTTACTGTCAAGTTCAGAAACTTTGGCTAAGACCGTAAGCAGTCCAGGGACACCTAAATCCCATTGTCCTGTTGTATCCAAGCGCCTGCAAACCACACCGTCAACTCCCTCCTCGTCAATTTCCTCCTTAGTCAGGATCGGAAGTAGTCCTGCAGGCCATGTCACTGGCATGACTGACTCTCCTATCCGGGATTCCTCTGGAGGATCCTGCATTGCTACGCCTACTGCTGCCGCTGCTGCTGTTGCTGCTGCTGGGAGTCGTTCATCATCCCAGAGAGGAAGTAGGAACACCACTACTTTTACTAAACAATTGACCCTCCAACAGTCCTTAGCGAGGAGGATGAAGTACGACAGCAGTCATCCTGAAGCAAAACGTATAACTGAGGCCTTGACTGCTATGTTGGTGTTAGACGTGCGTCCGGTATCCGCCATTAGTGCAGTGGGATTTAGACAATTGATGGAGGTAGTGTGTCCCCGGTTCCAAATCCCGTCTAGATTCCACTTCACTAGGCAGGCGATACCGAGACTGTACAGAAACGTCAGAAAAAGTGTCCTCAGTGTCCTGAAAAATGCCGTTGTACACAATGTCCACTTAACCACGGACATGTGGACAAGTGGAACAGGGCAGACTAAGGACTATATGACTGTGACAGCCCACTGGGTAGATGTATCACCTTACGCAGCAACAGCAGCAGCGTCACCAGTAGCAGCATCTCAGAAATGCCAGCTCGTTACAAGGCAGGCTACGCTGTGTATCACCGGTTTCAGTAAGAGGCACACCGCCGACAACCTCTTAGAGAAACTGAGGGAAATCATCGCCCAGTGGCTTACCCCACTTAGACTCTCCTGGGGATTTGTGATATCTGACAACGCCACCAATATTGTGCGGGCATTACATCTGGGCAAATTCCAGCACGTCCCATGTTTTGCTCACACAATAAACTTGGTGGTGCAGAATTTTCTGAAAAGCGACAGGGGCGTGCAGGAGACGCTTTGGGTGGCCCGAAAAATTTCTGGCCACTTTCGCCATTCAGCGACTGCGTGCCGAAGACTGGAGCGCCAGCAAACACTCTTGAACCTGCCCCGCCATCACCTGAAGCAAGAGGTTGTGACGCGGTGGAACTCAACCCTCTATATGCTTCAGAGGATGGAGGAGCAGCAAAAGACCATACAAGCCTATACATCCACCTATGACATAGGCAAAGGAGGGGGTATGCACCTGACTCAAGCGCAGTGGAGAATGATTTCCGTGTTGTGCAAGGTTCTCCAGCCCTTCGAACTTGCCACACGTGAAGTCAGTTCAGACACTGCCAGCTTGAGTCAGGTCATTCCCCTCATCAGGCTTTTGCAGAAGCAGCTGGAGAAAGTGAAGGAGGAGCTAAGACGGAGCGATTCCGCTCGGCATGTGGGACTTGTGGATGAAGCCCTTCATTCGCTTTGCCAGGATTCCAGGGTGGTCAATCTGTTGAAATCAGACCACTACGTTTTGGCCACCGTGCTCGATCCTAGGTTTAAAGCCTATGTGGTGTCTCTCTTTCCGGCCGACACAAGCCTGCAGAGGTGCAAAGACCTGCTGGTGAACACACTGTCAGCTGAAGCGGAACGTGACACGTCAACGGCTCCTTCTTCATTTTCTCCTGCAACTGGGGCTGCCAGGAAAAAACTTAGGTATCCTAAGCAACCCGCTGGCGGTGATGCAGGGCAGGCAGGACCAAGTTTGGACATCTGGTCCGGACTGAAGGACCTGGCAACAATTTCTGACATGTCTACTGTCACTGCATATGATACTGTCACCATTGACAGAATGGTGGAGGATTACATCGGTGACAGCATCCAAGTAGGCATGGCAGACAGTCCATACCTGTACTGGCAGGAAAAAGAGGCAATTTGGAGGCCCCTGTACAAACTGGCTCTATTTTACCTGAGTTGCCCCCCCTCCAGTGTGTACTCCGAAAGAGTGTTTAGTGCAGCCGGGAACCTTGTCAGCGAAAGGCGTAGGAGGTTGCTTCCACAGAATGTGGAGAAGATGATGTTCATCAAAATGAATTATCAGCTCTTCCAGGGAGACCAGCCTCCAGAAGGTACAGAGGGACCTGTGGTGGTGGATTCAAGTGGGGACGAGTTAATACTTTGTGAGGATGAGGATGTACACACTGAAGAGGGTGAGGAATCGGTGGATGAGGAGGATGAGGATGACATCTTGCCTCCATAGAGCCAGTTTGTGCAGGGACACATTAATTGCCAGCTTGTTTTGTGGGGGCCCAAACGAACCAATCATTTCAGCCACAGTTGTATGGCAGACCCTGGCGCTGAAATGATTGGTTTGTTAAAGTGTGCATGTCCTGTTTATACAACATAAGGGTGGGTGGGAGGGCCCAAGGACAATTCCATCTTGCACCTCTTTTTTTTCTTTGCATTATGTACAGTTTGGGGCCTAGTTTTTCAAACTGCCATCCTGTCTGCCACTGCAGTTTCACGCCTAGATGGGTCACGTGTTTGTGCCGCCCACTCGTGTCGCTTAGCATAGTCATCCAGCTACCTCGGTGCAACGTTTTGGACATAAAAACACTATTGTGAGGTGTGAGGTGTTCAGAATAGACTGGAAATGAGTGGAAATTAAGGTTATTGAGGTTAATAATAGCATAGGAGCAGAAAAACCTACAAATTCTGTGATTTTAGCTGTTTTTATGCTTTTTTAAAAATAAATACAGATCCAAAACACAAAACCCAGAACCCAAAACACGGAAGGGTGGTTTTGGCAAAACCAATCCAGATCCAAAACACGAAGAAAGATCCAGATCCAAAACCAAAACACAAAACACGAAAAGTGGCCGGTGCACACCCCTAATATAAACATGACTAACTACTGCCATCGCCAATCACCTGCAGCTTCTGGAAGGTGATAGAGGACCCCGGCACATGTCCGGTATGTGATATTACAGGTCCCCACATACAGTATAAATGCCCATTACCAACATGATTCACTGGTTCCACTGCTCATACCCCTCCCCTCCCCGCCTAAACCCCAATGACCCTATCCCTAGTTGGGGAAGGGGGCCTGTGTGCAGCCTCTGTGCAGACCCCCTCTCTCACCGACACATGCCTTCCATCTATCTCTGATAAAATAGCACCAGCATCATTTCCCAGGTGATTTCTGTAGTGCACATGCGGAAATCTCCAAAAACATGGCGCAAGTGGTCATATATGCGGCACCGAGATACAAATATTGTTAATGGGGGCAGGGTGTGCGGTGTGGGCCCCCCTGGATATGCGCATGCACCCATTAGAGATACGCACATGCACCCCTCCCCACCATCACCGAAACAAATGAGACAGCAGCAGTACCATAACCTGAGCAAGGACCCTATAATAGATCAGGACAATGATTGTGGTCACCCTGGTAAAGCGCCAACCATCACCAGGCAATGGCAAAACGGCTAGGTCACACTATGACTTGGAGACCCAAAGCGTGGGGGTACCCTGTCCCAATGTAATGCCAGGTCTAATACCTCCTAACATCTTATCAGTCCCATTTTTCATGGAAATGTCCCGATATGTAAAGTGATAAATAAGCGGGGACCTCACAATTAGAGGGAGGGGGTCACGTCATCCTGTGGGTATGTGTGGATCTGGGCAAGGCTTATACTATTGAATATTCCAATTGGAAATGTTTCTGATATGCTGACATTGAGCAGTGACGTATCTATAAAGGGTGCAGAGTAGGCACTGGCACCATGTTCTGGGTGATGTCTTTAGAGAGATGGCACCGGCGCAGGTATTAGCCTTTGTTATCCCCTGCGCATGCAACCCCCCCCCCCACCGAATATCACACAAAAGTCGGCGTTGTCGGCAGACGGTCGGAGTATGCTGCACTAGCCCCCAGCCCCAGGTGTTAATATGCCTCTGGTCAGCTTCCAAACCCAAAGATGGTGTAACAATAACACACAGCAAATACAGTATAAGTAAGAAGTGACATTACATAGACACACAAACATACTGTAGTTACTAATTATCCTTAATCTCCAGACCCCAGATTTTAACGATTTGCCCTTGGAAATGTCCCTATTTTTCAATACAGAGCAACTCTACACACAGGCTGCAAGATACACGGGGCAATAGCAAAGGTGTAGACACATTAGTGCGTTCGGGGCTCAGACTTTGCCCTGGGGCTTCGGGTTACGGTGCACTACTACAGGTGCCATTCTGTGTGACATCATTCGCTCCCTTATCTCCCCCTTCATGCTCCATGTAATAGGAAGCGGCTACGTGACTTCCAGGCAACTGGTTGGTTTAGTTGAAAACATTTTTGAACGAAGCCTGATGCATTCCAGCATGTTCTCTATGGAATCCAATAGTCTCCAAACCCGTTTGCTCATTTCTCCCAACAAAATCCATCTTACGAGCAGACTATTAACCCGTCTTTGGCCACCCACTGGCTGTGCACAATATTGAGTGGTGAGATATTTTTCTGGCTGCAAAGTTTTCAGCTCAGGGATAAAAAATCCCAAATCCACTTTTATTCTTCCCTGAGTCTTCTTTCAATTTGCTTCAAATGACAAATCTTCCACTAGAAAAAGGAGATTTGCCGTCTGGCTTTGAAGGATCCGCAAGGAGCCTTTGTAACTAGTTTCAGATGCAATGAAGGAGCCACACGGGGTCCTTCTAGGACCTTGTCACTGAAATGCGTACTGAGATGATACAGAACCAACCTGATAACAATTAGATGAAGCCTGTTCTGTAAACAGAGAGTAACGTTACTTCCTGCTCGCCTTTCTTCTATCAGTCAGTGAGGATCACTGAGCTTCTCATTTGTTTTATGTAAATGTTTATCAGATTAATAGATGTAAGTTTGGTCTTTAAGCAGCATATAGCATAACATTATTTTCCTATGGTTATATTTGTTGTGACGTTTCAGCTGACACAGGAGGGTTAATTTCACTACAGATTATAATTTATACAGAGCCTGATTCAGCTGAGGACGGAATCGCAGAGCCGCATTCAAGCAGCAATTCCGTCCTTGCTAAAATGCAAATGCAGCAGGAGGCGTCTGACATCTGCCATCCCAGCAATCACCACTGCGACCATCCAGTGGCAAATGCAGGATTTTGAAAGGGGGGTTTCCAAATGCTTGGTTACCGAACCTATGAAAAAACATCTATATAGAAAAACATATATAGAAACAGCTTACACAGGATTTAGGACCACTGCAGTAAAATATACCACTCAGTCTATGACGGGGTACACACACACTGACTGACACACACACACCCGTCACTAAAGAACATGAAAGCAGCAGGCAAATAAATACAGCCAGGATGATTTATTAAAGACCCCCCTCCCCCCAGTAGTGCCCCCTTATACAGTGCCCCCTGTAGTTGTCCCCCTATGCAGTGCCCCAGTAGTGCCCCTTATTCAGTGCCCCCAGTAGTGCCCCTTATACAGTGCCCCCAGTAGTACCAGTTATACAGTGCCCCCAGTAGTGCCCCGTATACACTTCCCCCTCATATGAATTACCTTCAGTAGTGTTCCCCCTATGCAGTGTCCCTTATACAGCGCCAACAGTAGTGGTCCCCCCTATTCAGTGCCCCAGTAGTGCCCCTTATACAGGGCCACCAGTAGTGGTCCCCCTATGCAGTACTCCGTACATATATAACACAAGACACACACAATATACTTACCTAATCCCTGCTCCTGCGCCCACCACCGTCCGCTCCTCTGTCCTCCTGCTCAGCACTATGGGAGAGAAGTCATGATTTCTCTCCCATCACACACTGCGAGAGCCAGAAGGTGGAGCTCATGAGTGAGCTCCAGCCTGGCTCCCTCCGTGGATGCAGCAGCCATTGAAAGTCTGTCTGATTCTCATTGGCTGCTAAAACAAACACACAGCTGCCGCCAGGTAGTACAGTGTGTTTGTTACTGTGTAGTATGGACCACACTCACTGCGATCCGCACTACACTTACCAAAACCGATGGTGCTACGCCACTGACCGGTGGGCAGGGGAAGTTTCTGGGTACTCATAAACCCCCCCAGTGTGTGCGTATGCCATCGGTCATGATGTTGGAAGGCACCGGCCAGCTGAGTAAGCCTCAGCTTAAGCAGGCTGTCTGGCTTGCTTGACCATTAATCAGAGTCCATGGACGCAAGTCTTGGCCTTGCCGCTCTTGAAAAACAGGGGCGACACCCCCCCATTTCCCCCCCATTTCTGGGAACACAGGACGCCCCCATCTCTGCACTGCCCCATATATGTCTCTGCCTGTCAGTCAGGCAGAGACAAGGATGGACCGGGGCTGTAGATCACCCCGGCAGTCCCCCCTATGCGCACACTGTAGGTGCGCACAAATGGGCATGGTTATGTTTAATGGGAGCATGTTGCGAGTCATGGGGTCCTGGCCTCGCTGCACGCACCAATCTCTGTCCCAGCCGAGCAGAGTGCCGGGAGGTGGTGCTGCTCGGCAATGATTACCGGCCTATCATGTGTACCGGGTGCTGCACTGCTGCCACCCCTTCCCTCTCCCTCCCTCCCTCTGAGCTCATACCATGAAGTCTGGTGGGAAGTGGAGGGCGGGGAAACCTCCAGAGTCGGATAGGCGGCAGCCGCACTCCTCGACCCGGCCCTGAGGCCATCGGCCCTTCTGACATTTGCCAGAAGTTCCAGATGGCCAGTCCCTGGACAGAGACATATGAGGGCCTGCGTGCGATATGCAGAACGGGTACTGCACACGCGCAGATTCCCGATAATCGGGAATATTAGTTCAGCAGTGCAGTTGCGAATCAGGTTCTCTGTGCTATAATTTTATATTACGCGAGACCTCATTTTCCAGTTTTGCAGAAGGTCTCCACTATTACTGTATTTGCGTTTCTAATTTATAGGGGTCAATCCAACTAGCCATGAGTTTTTAAATGTTGCCGCTTGTTGGCGGATCTTTCCGCAGCATTTAAAAGGACAATACTGTATTAATTTCCCTTTTAAATCCATCGGCCCGAATAGCCGACATGCTTAGTAAATATACTCCCAGGCAGTGGCGTAACTTCATCCCAGGTGCCCGGAGGCAAGATAAATGTTGGTGCCCCCCCCAATTAAAATGTACCACCCCCCCAGCACCTATGCCAGCCCCAGCTGCCACCGCCCCCCATGCAGTTCCTTTTATACAATACCCCCAGTAATGGTCTCCCTATGCAGTGCCTCCAGTAGTGAGCCCCCGGTAGTTGCCCCCAGTAGTGAGCCCCCAGTAGTTGCCCCCAGTAGTGAGCCCCCAGTAGTGACCCCCCATAGTTGCCCCCAGTAGTGAGCCCCCTGTAGTTGCCCCCAGTAGTGAGCACCCTGTAGTTGCCCCCAGTAGTGAGCACCCTGTAGTTGCATCCAGTAGTGAGCCCCCCCCCTTCGCGCACACACACAAAAAACAAACACTTACCTTTATCCCTACTCCAGTGCTGCTGCTGTCCATCCCCGACGTCTGCTCCTCGGCACTATGGGAGTGACGTCTTGACGTCACTCCCATAGTGCCCTGCGGGACCCGGAAGACAGAGCTCACTCCTGAGCTCCATCCCCGGTGTCCACTCCTCAGCACTATGGGAGTGACGTCATGATGTCACTCCCATAGTGCACCGCGGGACCCGGAAGACAGTGGGAGCTCCGTCCTCCAGCTGTCGCCGGGGGTTTGAATAGGAGCCGGGCGCCCGCTGGTAAAACACTCAGCGGGTGCCGGCAAATAGAGGATGCAGGGGGTGCGACCGCACCCCCTGCACCCTCCGTAGTTACGCCAATGGAGGTGGAGCACCGATCAGTGGCGCTCCTTCTCCATGCAGCTCCCGGGGACAATGAAGCGAGGTGCCCCCTTCCGGGCTACCGCCCGGCGGCAACTGACTCCATTGTCCCCGGGACATCCGCCACTGCTCCCAGGTGTGGTGACATACATGTGTTGAGTCAGGGACTAATCCCTCTCGTTTTTGTTTTCAACCGTGCAATAGTGGTAAAATGTAGAACAATACTTGAATATCATCTCATAATAAATGATCTGAAGCCGGCATTCACCTTATAAAATGCGCTTGGAGGACAAGACGGTCATTTGTGCATGATATTAAGCATTAGAGGGTCCTGCATTCATTAGAGGCCGATGCACTCAATTATCCAGTAGGGCAAACAAACGGTTCACATGAAAACAGTGGGGCACTGTTCTCGCTCTCTTACCATCTACTCTGCCAGGGGGCCAGAGTGCAGGTTCCATCATGCCACCCACCTCTCATGCCAACATATGAGCCAATTAGACATTGTCACTGTCATGTCTCAGGGAAAGTGGGACCAGCACCATTCTTCTGACGATTTATGCAGTGTTGGCGGAATGCTAAATATAATCTAACATTGCAGGGTGAACGGTGTGGGATCCCCTTGACTCAGGGTCCTGTGTGTAAGTCAGTGAAATGCATTGAGGTCTAGTAACAAGTCAGACTTTTCAGTTTTCTCCCATTACCGAACAGGAGTGTAGGCCAGCGAAACGCGTTGTCTGGTGACAGGAAAGATATGACAACCTTCCCCGGTTTAATGACAAGTGCAAGTGAAACACATTGAGATCTGGTAACAGGTCAGATTTGTCAGCTTTCACCTGTTTATTCCAGGCACGTCAACCTGTGAACCACATAGAGATGTGGTAACAGGTCAGATATGTCAGCTTTCACCTGTTTATTCCAGGCACGTAGACACCCAGAGTCTGATTTCTAAGGCGGAGGTGCTCTGCAATTATGCAACTGTACATATGTTCTGATTCAAATTGCCGCCTGGCATGACTGAAAGCCAGCTACACACCAGTATTTTCATATTACAAGTGGCAAATATTGGAAAAAATATACTGATAAAATATTCAGTGATTTAATCTGTTCCTATAAGAGACAGACTTCGCCCTGCTTAGAGCAGATAATGTATCCCACATCTGTTTCAGAAGCAGGCAGGGAGAATAGACGTGTGCTAGCTCAGAGAGTACATTGTGACAATCCCTTTGTGTTGCTAGTCTGTAACTAATCTCGCTGAATGTTTTACACCCATTTCAGGAATCGAGCAAGAAATGATCACAACAAGAAAACACAGTTCAGCCCATCGGCCGTCTGATTCTAATCTTATTATCCAATTAGTAGCCTGATACTTAATAACAAAAACACATTTTAATGAGTTTCATATCTGACAGTGTGCACTAGAAAAAAAAAAGAATGAAATGATTCCATTTAGGGCTTAATTAAAATACTAAATCTTTGATATCCAGCTCTTAAGAAAGAACATTAGACTTATTAAAATATTCCGTATATATGAGAGTCCCGCTGTTCCAGCTACTGCTGGAGATGATATGATTATGGAATTACATCCACACTGCCTGTCACTCACAGAAGCCACTTACACAGAGAACAGCATTGTCCTGTGTCACTGGGACATTATGTTCCATAGCTCAGTGAGACCGGGTGTCCGGTCACAGTGTTGATACTGTAGTTACCATGTAGACATTGTCGAAACTAGATTATTGGCTGAGACAAGATCAGTTTAAAATTGAATCGCAGCGACACCATCTTGCGACTGGCCGCAAGACACCATTTTGCGAGATGGCCGCCTAAGCGCTATTTTAGATAAACTCACACTTTAGTACATGTGGTGATAATACTATTAGCAAGTTACGGCGATTCACCAGAAGCCTATTTCATGACTTTGCGTATTATAAAGGATATATATTTTAGAAATGATTTTATAGTATGTTAAAATTGCATTAGAGCAAGTGGCCAGGTGACAACTGGCTTATGTAGATAAGCTTCCTGGATAGTGTTTGCCTTCACTACAGGTGGTCTGGCTTGAATACACACACCCTACATTAGCAAACTTCCTGCAATGAAGATTAGAGTGTCATCTTAGGTCTGTCTCTTGTAGCTGGGTTATTTGCATTTCACACAAGAGTTTCTTTTGAAGCCTGGGACAGGTGGGGGGGGGGACTGCTCACAGAGTGGGCTTGTGGAACTACCTGGCTCAGCATGTCACACTGCTAAAATGTTCACTCAGTGAGAGTTAACTGCACCCCTTCCTCATACACACATTAATACGTCTTTATATCAAACCCTGGATACCCACACATTACATATCTACACATAAGGTTCTATAAGCTCTAAAGTGTATGATTTAAGTTGGTTCAGTTAGTTTAAATGCTGAGAAATAAAGATATTTGATAACTAAGGTATTATACATGCTAAACCAGTCGTGTTTGGAATTGTACTGATGCGTACTCTTTTCACAGTATTCCGGTGTTATCGGTGGGGAGATCGCATCGTGCATTCCCGAGTTATGGATCGCAGAACGTACAAGCAACAAAATGTATATTTTAGAAACAACTGTTAGGATGCTACGAGAGGCGTGAAGAGGAAGACCCCCAGCTGTTAGAGGCAGGGAGAGTCTGTTTGAACCAGCCTGTTAAATGTGCTGTAACAGATGCTTCACCCCTGAGAACCAATGATATCGACAACAGACTTCCCTATTGTCCTGTTTATTCTGGGGGGGGATAAATATGAGTGTACAAACGCTGTTTCTCAGTCCTCGTGCCGAATGCTGAATGACTAGGGGTCTCTTGTTGATGCCTATCTCTGGGTCCGGAAGCGCCTGCGTATGTATACTGTACTTGGGTCTGTATAATTTCCTTTTGCGCCTAAATTGTGTCTTGATCAATTGCGTGTAACTGTCTGAACTTTTACCTGAATATCACTTGTACTTTGGAACCACAGATTCCACGTCTAAGTCTTTATTTACTGTATGACTGCGTACGCAAATTAGCGTCATCCTTAGAAGGTATAGGCAGGACATTAGAAGGTATAGGAAGGTGTGTATAGAGGTTCATTCTAATATTAACAATATTCACAATGTTGTCACCACAATGTCAACACTAGAATGTTGATATGGTCCAACATACAACCTCAGAATGTCGATATGTTCTCAATGTCAACATCGGGATTGTCGACAGAGGCGTCACCGGGTGTGGTGACACCTGGTGTGCACTCTATACAAAGACAAAATCAGGGGGGGTTTCCATCTGTCTGGAAACCTCCCACCTCAGCCTACACCAAGACCACAATAGCAATAGGAATGTAATAGAAATTTACTATTGCTGCATGTTCTTCACAGTATCACAAATGAAATAATTAGCACCACCTGTGGATCTTTTAACATGTATCAGTCAAGCTGCATACACACACAACGATTTAGTTGATGAACGATTTTAGTAAACGATTTTCTTCCTTGAAAAAATGAACTAAAATCGTTTACTAAAGTTGTTCACTTACTATGTTCATTTAAATGTAATGAACGATTTTTTAGAACTACAAACAATTTTTGCATATTCCTTTACTGAAAATCGTGGAGTTGACAAGTCTGAATGAACTACAAACTGCAAACTACAAACTACAGACGTGAACGCGCATGAACGAAAATTGTTCATCGTTTGTCTCAGAAAGTGAACGATTTTTTAAAAGGATTATCGTTAAACGATGTGTGTGTATGCACTTCAGTAATAAATAACCTGTGCACCAACTAGGAGATCTGGAAAACAGTCACTATTAGGGATGTGCTGCTATAGAGCCCAATATGTACATATATGTCCAGGGCAGTGCTAGGTTCCTCTGCTGCTCCCAGGCTCCCAGACTTGCACTTATACTCTAGAATGGTGCCCACATCTAAAATAAAAACATTCAGCTCAGGCAGGATGGCCCTACTGCCGCATTTAATGACTTAAGCTGGCCACACATCTAAAGATTATCTGTCCAACCAGCCAACTAGTTGATTGGTTGGAATGAAAATCTGGTAAGGTATGAAAACAAATGACAATCAGCAATTTGCTCCCAAACGCCGGAAAATGGACCAAAACTGTTGATTGAACAAATTGTTTAGATCAAACATTTAGCAAACTTGTCTGATGACCATTTTCATCTATTTTCTGGCATTTAGGAACAAATTGCTGATCATCATTTACTCCCATACGTTACCAGATTTTCATTCCAACCAATCAGCAAGTTGGCTGGTTGGATGTAAGTTGTTCTAGTGTGTGGCCAGCTTTACTGTGATCGCTGGCCCTGTATATGCTGGAATTATGATACAAAATATACTTTGTATGATGCATATTAAAGCTGGATAAGTGCTAATTCTGCCCTCTTCATGGACAGGCCACACTCTCTCTAAAATAAAGCATTTGGAAACCCCCCTCTAGAAATCCTGTGTTTGCCACTGCTCTAGCCCCCCTTGCACGGCCAAAAAGGGGGCTTGACCTAACAAAGGGGATGTGGCCTATCGGAAAATCCCGAAATCGTCTCTTCGGGGATGTGCCCAGCATCCACGGAGATGCTAGGTTGCCCCCGGAGACCTGTGCAAACACTGTTGGCTCCTGTCACTGAGAAGGAGTCAGCATTTTGGTGTTATCCCCCCTGAGGGTGACACCCTGGTGCGGCCCGCAACCTCTGCACCCCCATTGTGACGCCACTGATTGTCAACATGTAAAATGCTGACATTCTCAGATGGCCAACACTTAGGTTTAGGCGCCGTCGGGAGGGTTAGGCACTAAGGATAGCTTTATGCACTAAGGAGAGTGTTAGGGGTAACAATTAGAGTTGTGATAGGTGGAGAATACTCACCAGAATGCCGCTCATCAGATATCTCTACTGGAACTGCTCCTCACATGACCGCCGAGACCCAGAAGATGCCACTGAAGACCAGGTAAGACCGCTGGGCCACCATGGGTGATGTGTCAACATTCTATCCAGTTGACCTGTCATCCATGTCGATGTGATGAATTTTGACATACTATAATTATAAGTCGACATGCTGCATTTTGACATTTTAACCACGTTGACATTTTGCATGCCGACATGATGGCTGTCAACATAACACCACACCTGCATTATACTGTATTTTAACTATTACTCTGGGCAACATTTTACCAATTCCAGTTTGAGTTGCTGAACACGATTATTATAAGTTCCGGACAGGGTGAATAAAAGTAACATATGGAGGCTAGTGCGAGCTGAAGCTAAGCTTGTTTGCAGAGCATAACTTGGGTGTTTTCGTGCTGTGCATGCCCTGGAACTGAGTGCACACAACAAGGGTGTTGCAGACTCGTATGCCTTTCAGTCGCAGATGTAGGCCTATTTCGGTACTGCAGAGCAGCACTCTGAAGACAACAGCGAGGTAAGTATAGCTATGTATGGGTGCAGGGTGTGTGGTGTGGGCTACACACCCAACACCCATTATAGATATGCCATTGGTCATACCCTCACACGGCAGTACATCGAGGTTTGTTGTACCAAGTGTCCAAGAGTAAGGAAAACATTGTGGGACAGTTTCTAAGACAAATAGAAGAACATTGTTGGATTTGGCTCTTGGTCACAATACTGCAGGACATCTAAGGGTAGAGAAAAAAAGATGTATCTAAATACTGTGCATCCTGCACTGAGTGTCAGTATCACGCTCCCCAGCCACAATATATGTCCCATTACCCATTATTGAGGTCCAGTTTTAGAGAATAGCTATAGATTTGGTTGGACCTCTAATAAAGTCTGCTTGGGATCATCAGTATATTTCTGTTGTAATGAATTATGCTACCAGATACCCAGAAGCGATACCATTCCGCAATACGTCAACAAAGACAATTGCTAGGGAACTAGTAGTTGTCTTTAGTAGAGTGGGAGTACCTGAGGACATACTAACTGATCAGGGTACCCCATTTATGTCAAGACTCAAGAAAGGGGTCGGGGGGTTGCCTGTTCTGGGCCTTTAGCTAGTATACACTGTATGTATATATATATATATATATATATATATATATACAAAGACAATGTGGACCGGCACTTCAATTCAAAAAGAGCGGCTGCTTGGTTGCCCTCAGTGTCACACAAACAAATGGCAAAATGATCTGCGGCACTCCAAGGCTGATAATAAAAGTCAATTGACTTTTATTATCAGCATTGGAGTGCCGCAGATCATTTTGCCATTTATATATATATATAATTAGCTAAGGCCTAGAACAGGCTCCTTGGGTCAAAGTTCTGCCTGGCACACTCCGTCATGAGGTCCGACCTGGACCCCAACCACTCCATAAGGCATCCCAGACCAATTGTCACCCCTCTGTGAAGTTTTCATCCAAATCCATCCAATGGAAGGCCCAGAACAGGCTCCCGGGTAAAAGTTCTGCTCAGTGTCCCTGGGTCAAAGTTCTGCCCAGCGTACACCAATGGGAAATCCGACTGGGACCCCACCCCTCCTAGTATGTCTTCTCGGGGCCAATGTTACCACCCTGTGAAGTTTTTGTTGAAATTATGTGATGTCGTCCAAATCCATCCAGTGGAAGGCCCAGAACAGGCTCCCTGGGTCAAAGCTGCCTGGCGCACTCTGCCGTGAGGTCTGAACGGGACCCCAACCTCTCCATTAGACATCAAAGACCAATTGCCACCCCTCTGTGAAGTTTTATTCCAAATCCATCCAGTGGATGGCCCAGAAGAGGGACCCTAACTCCCCTAAAACCTGGCCAAGATCCAACTGGACCTCCTTGCATTGGTTGTATATATATATATATATATATATATATTATGTATACACTAGGTAGACAAAAGTGATTGGACACCCCCGCACAGACGAAATGCATACACTGCATACCATTGTACACAAGTTCCAAATTGCCACGAATGTGGCGGTTTCAACAAGAACACTTGGTAGGGAGGGCCATGCACTATGGAAACAATGAATGTTTTTATCAGGACAACAATTACACCTGTCATGTTTCCAGGGCGACGCTGGACTGGTATACAGAACATTTGGTAACCCGGATGGACGGACCAGCTCAGAGTCCAGATCTTAACCCAACTGAGAACCTCTGTGACGAATTGGAGCCACGGATGCACTCTAGGCCAACTCGACCTTCTTCAATGTCACAGTTGGTCACTGTACATAAGGCGGAATGGCAACACATACCGCATGCTGCTGTCCAGAAACTTGTGGCCAGTTTGCCAAGTAGGATGTCTGCAGTAATCACTGCATGTGGTGACCCTACAAAGTACTGACATCTATAAAATCTCATTGATCTATTTGCTGTCAGTGTCCAATAACTTTTGTCTACATAGTGTATTAGGGGTGTATTTATAGTTTATTTATTACCAGTTATTTATATAGCGCAGCGCTTTACAGAGAATATTTGGCCATTTACGTCAGTGAAGTGGAGCTTACACTCTATGGCCCTCATTCAGAGCCGTACGCTCTGAGCAGAGCGCACGCTCTGAATGAGGGCTGCCCTCCATAAAAATGGAGCGTCCTCCTGGACGCTCGTATAGCTGTGGGTCACCACCCACAGCCTATACGAGCGTGCAGTTTGATGGCTGCGATGGTCTTGACCAGCGCGACCATCGAAACTGCGAGCCGGAGCCTGCGGTTGAGGTTTTCAACCGCAAGCCCCGGAGTGATTTTGGCTCTATCAGAGCCAAAATCACTCCCACTGACATCACTAGTGATGTCAGTGGGCCGGCTTCTGACGGGAGGCGTTCCCGTGGGAACGCCCCCGTCAGGGAGGCACGCCCCCGGCACGCCCACCAAAGGGGGCGTGCTGTCAATCAACATCGACAGCACGCCCCCTTTGATCGGACACAACGAGCGAAGGAAAGTCCTTCGCTCGTCGCGTCTGGCGCATGCGCACGACGGAGCTCCCGCCGTCGTGCGCATGCGCAGAGCACAACATCGACCCACTTGCGAGCGGACAGCCGCTTGCGAGTGGGTCTGAATCAGGCCCTATATTCCTTACCACACACTTATACACTAGGGTTAATTTTGGTGGGAGCCAATTAGCCTACCAGTATATTTTTGGAGTGTGGGAGGAAACCCACGCAAGCACAGGGAGAATATACAAACTCCACACAGTTAGGGCCATAGTGGGAATGGAACCCATTACACCATCTGCGCCATAACCATTACATCGTCTGTGCTGCCAGTGCAGGGTGTGCGGGACACAAGGGCCCCTGCATCCAGGGGGGCCCACACCGCACACCCTGCACCCATATTTTTAATACTTCTCCGCCTGCGGAGTCCCACGTCGGTTCCGGTGTCAGCGCTATTAAAATCGCCTGGAAAATGGACGCCGCATTTTGCACATGCGCAGGAGACTCCGGGCACACTCTAGTGCCCAGAGTCTAAAGGCGCGGAGCTCGCCGCTGAGCGCAGCCGGCCGCCAGAAAGAGGGGGCCCCGGACTGAGACTGCACACGGACCCCTTCCTCTCTAGAAATGCCCCTTTAGTGTATATATATATATATATATATTTAATAATAGCAAAAGCTGGATCACACAAGCTCCTGGCATGAAGGAAGAGGAACATCAATTGAATAGGGAAGGAGAGGAAAAGATAGTCATTAAGGGTTATCTTGTACGGAAAGTGCCATGTAGAATTACCTAGTGTTTTACAGAAATGGTTGGTTGATACCCAAAAAGTTTTCTATGTGTTGCGGATTCTTTGTGTTACCCTCATTTCTATTAAGTGCTTTAGCTAAAGTTCATTTTCTTTAATCTCTTTTTAGTGTAATTGCCGTTTCTTCCTAATAGTTTATCCTCTATTGTTCATGCCAGTGGGATTTCAGAGAACACGGACCACTCTGTGTGTCATTAGCTAATTATTTCTGTGAAAGTACTAGGTTTTAGCTGAGAAATAAGCATTAGACCCAGGACGCTGATTAACCCATTGTCTGTGAGAGTCGGTCTGTAGGCCCAAGTTTCTGCTATATAGCTGCAGAAATGTAACGTCAGCCAGCAGCTTACAGTCACCAGAAGATAACTTGGGTCACTGGGTACTTGGAGGTACAGGTGCTTTCCATTTTTAATAACATTTTATAAATATTGAGTGTATCATTATAGCAGCTTACTGCAACGACTGTCCTCAAATAATTATTCTTCTAACGCCCAAATTGTTGTACTGAAATAAAATGTACAGATACAGTATACAACATTAATACATATATATGAAATGTGTTTCGTAAAACTACTGGGCTTATGCTATTGTGTGATTCCCTCCCAACTACTGTACAATTTAGAAAATAACTGGTCTCAAAGTGACCCTACCGTAAAAAGGGGTCTATGACATAAGCATTCAGACCCGTTCGCTGGGCAGCGTTCGCTCGTAGCCGGTCGATTGTTGCAAACTGCATAAGTCGTAAAAGACGCAGTGAGTGTGCGCAAACCAGTCACAGCAATCAGGAGACGCTCGCTCTCAGCATACAGGCAGCCCGCTAGTTTGAGGAACAGAATGGGGCATTTGTGGGTGGTGACAGGGTAATGACAAAGGAAACGGGGGTGTGGATGTGCGAACACAGGGGTGTCAGTGCATTTTTAAACCATTATAAGGGCGTGCGTAATTAAGACGCAGCATCAGCATACACGTCATATGAGTGAAATAAAGACAGCAACACTCGCAGTGCTGATGGTACCAATGTTCTCATACACTTCCTCGATATGACGTCTGAAAGTGGCCGTCTTTTGTCCAGGCTAGTGGGCACCTAACTTCACCCGGCGATCGCACGTTAAGACATAAGGGGTGTCCTTATGTCTTAGAGTACGATTGCGGAATTTGCATTTCCACCCCAATGACAGCATACAGTGGGGGTATAGCACGCCGGCATAGCATACAGTGGAGGTATAGCACGCCGGCATAGCATACGGTGGGGGTATAGCACGCAGGCATAGCATACAGTGGGGGTATAGCACACCGGCATAGCATACAGTGGGGGTATAGCACGCCGGCATATCATACAGTGGGGGTATAGCACGCCGGCATTGCATACAGTGAGGGTACAGCACGCAGGCATAGCATACCGTGGGGGTATAGCACGCCGGCATAGCATACAGTGGGGGTATAGCACGCCGGCATAGCATACAGTGGGGGTATAGCACGCAGGCATAGCATACAGTGGGGGTATAACACGCAGGCATAGCATACAGTGGAGGTATAGCACGCCGGCATAGCATACAGTGGGGGTATAGCACGCCGGCATAGCATACAGTGAAGGTATAGCACGCCGGCATAGCATACAGTGAAGGTATAGCACGCCGGCATAGCATACAGTGGGGGTATAGCACGCCGGCATAGCATACAGTGAAGGTATAGCACGCCGGCATAGCATACAGTGAAGGTATAGCACGCCGGCATAGCATACAGTGGGGGTATAGCACGCCGGCATAGCATACAGTGGAGGTATAGCACGCCGGCATAGCATACGGTGGGGGTATAGCACACCGGCATAGCATACAGTGGGGGTATAGCACGCCGGCATATCATACAGTGGGGGTATAGCACGCCGGCATTGCATACAGTGAGGGTACAGCACGCAGGCATAGCATACCGTGGGGGTATAGCACGCCGGCATAGCATACAGTGGGGGTATAGCACGCAGGCATAGCATACAGTGGGGGTATAGCACGCCGGCATATCATACAGTGGGGGTATAGCACGCCGGCATTGCATACAGTGAGGGTACAGCACGCAGGCATAGCATACCGTGGGGGTATAGCACGCCGGCATAGCATACAGTGGGGGTATAGCACGCAGGCATAGCATACAGTGGGGGTATAGCACGCAGGCATAGCATACAGTGGAGGTATAGCACGCCGGCATAGCATACAGTGGGGGTATAGCACGCCGGCATAGCATACAGTGAAGGTATAGCACGCCGGCATAGCATACAGTGAAGGTATAGCACGCCGGCATAGCATACAGTGGGGGTATAGCACGCCGGCATAGCATACAGTGAAGGTATAGCACGCCGGCATAGCATACAGTGAAGGTATAGTACGCCGGCATAGCATACAGTGGGGGTATAGCACGCCGGCATAGCATACAGTGGGGGTATAGCATACCGGCATAGCATACAGTGAAGGTATAGTACGCCGGCATAGCATACAGTGGGGGTATAGCATACCGGCATAGCATACAGTGAAGGTATAGCACGCCGGCATAGCATACAGTGGGGGTATAGCACGCCGGCATAGCATACAGTGAAGGTATAGCACGCCGGCATAGCATACAGTGAAGGTATAGTACGCCGGCATAGCATACAGTGGGGGTATAGCACGCCGGCATAGCATACAGTGGGGGTATAGCACGCCGGCATAGCATACAGTGGGGGTATAGCACGCCGGCATAGCATACAGTGGGGGTATAGCATACCGGCATAGCATACAGTGAAGGTATAGTACGCCGGCATAGCATACAGTGGGGGTATAGCATACCGGCATAGCATACAGTGAAGGTATAGCACGCCGGCATAGCATACAGTGGGGGTATAGCACGCCGGCATAGCATACAGTGAAGGTATAGCACGCCGGCATAGCATACAGTGAAGGTATAGTACGCCGGCATAGCATACAGTGGGGGTATAGCACGCCGGCATAGCATACAGTGGGGGTATAGCACGCCGGCATAGCATACAGTGAAGGTATAGCATGCTGGCATAGCATACAGTGGGGGTATAGCACGCCGGCATAGCATACAGTGAGGTGGAAGTACATGATACAAAACAGGAAATAGCACATACAGCAAACAGTGATGCAGTTCAGGACTGACATATACGGGTGACTGAAACCCACTGATTGAATAGAGCCACGTGTTTATTTATCCTGCCCAAGAAAGAACCATCCGAGGCAGCCATCTGGGGCGCACTGGGGCGCAGGTTACATCCGGCAGGGCGTGCAATCAACAGAAGTATAACATCCAGGTGGAGAGAAAAAAAAAATCTGTATTAAAAGAATGGTGACAGCATTATAAGTTAAAAACTACCTGAAAGTTAAATCGAAATTAAAAATAATGGCGTATACTGCAACAAGCCACATGACAGCCTGCGCCTAGCGTCTCCCTTGCTTCAGTGTGTGGTCTTGTCACATCCTTCAGTTGCGTGCGATTTGGCTGCAGCATGAGACCCCCCCTGTACTCAGGGCCTGATTGGGGTTTGGGGAACAACGTTGCGGGAACCCCCCTGCAGCTTTCAGACAGTCCCCCAAAGGTAAACTGTGTCAAAACATTTTTAAAAAAACACTTCTAGACACCCAAAAAAATCACTTTGAATATGGGGGCGAAAATAAAAAATTTTGGGGGACAAAGATAAAAACTAGGGAACTTGACTCTGGGGGGGTCCCCAAGTATGATCCAGGTGTTTTTTTTATTGCAGGGGCTTGCAGCAGGTGGATTTTTCACGATTTTTTCAACTTCACTTTAGCAACTTTAAAATATGCTGACCCCCATTTTCAAGTACCCCAAATTTGCTGGGATAAGTTATTTTCTGGAAAAATTACTCCTGAATACTATTCTGCACCACGTATAGAAAAATGCTATTTAGCAGCTATTGAGCCCGTTTTAAAACACCAAATACATTCAGTAAGCCAAATCGGGGGTAACCATAGCTAACCCCCATGTCAGAGCATCTTTTGAGGGGTGTCAGGCTGATTTCCCCAAATCTGACAGTACGTTCCGCCTGTTCAAGTTTCGTCGGCTCCCGTTTTCGCGTGCTTTCAAATTGAATACGAGGTAAAGCGGGCACGCGCGCGATACTTTCCGCCTGCCAAACAGGCAAAGTAGGCGAAAAGTCCAGGACGCGGAAAAGTATCGCGGCTCGGCTCAAATTGAATACGGCTCAGAGTATGCACCATTCTTTGTGTGTGTAAAACAAGGGCACAAAGTGACTTTTTAAAACACAGTTGCAGCAGCTTTAGTGTGTTGCCTAAATGGGTATATTTTTAATGCTTGGAACCATTCAAGCGCAGTCATCCTTATCATCAGTGTGCAACTTACAGTGGGGTTATAACGAGCACAAATGAGATCCCTCAGGTCAGCAACTCGCGGCTACACGCCCACACGGCGCCCTTACCGTATGTTAGCTGCGTCTGCATGCCCACTGCTCACAGTTGCATGCTCATTCCAGCTCCTGCCCCGCCGTCAGTGACCGTACCGGCATGCACCTGAAAAGTGGCGCGCAGTAAAAGAAAAGGCAAGTATCAGCTAAAACAAGATGCAAATAATGTGTATGTCTGACTCTGCCTTAACCAGTTGCCTCGGTCCTGGCCGACGTGTTCAGTTCTTGAGAGAGCATGAAATTCTTTCTACAGTACTTGTTGCAGGTTTTTCATCTCTCTCCCTTTATCTGCTGATCGGAGGAGCCCAGCGTGTCTCTGAATGCCCGTCAGATATCTGCAGGGAAAAGCCAGATCTGCGCAGAACATGTTTTCTTTAATGTTCAAAATCTGGGTTAACGGGGAGCCATGGAGGAATAATCACTCGGCTCGCGAAGTTGAGCTTAGCAACAGATTTTTATTTGAAGCTAATCAGAGAGAGAAAGAAAAAAAAGTAAATCCAGGAAATGCTGCCAAGTTTCCAGCAATGATTTATAATAGAAATGTACATTTATGTTTAGTATTTTCTTGACTTCCCAAAATGTTTGTCACAAATTGTATACTGACGTCACTCCCTCTTTTAAGGCAGGAACAGAGGCACTAGTTAGCTATTAAATACAACAGTACCAGGAACAAAAGTGCGATTGTACCCACACAAAATGCCTGGCAAACATCCAGCGCTGCCGATCACTGGCGGAGGTAGAAACCGGGAACAATAACAAGAAGGCGGTTTGACTAAGATATCTAAAAATGTATCACATATAATAAAGATGTCAAATAGACAACATACAGGACGAAATGTAATAGGGTCTGACTTTTTGCGTGAGTATGGACTAGCATCGTCTCGCTAAGAGTACGATTCTGTTCCCGAAACTCGCAGTATGTAATAGCCTGCGCGTTGGATGGTGCGAGTTTATCTGAAATGCGAGTTAATGCGAATTTTATCCTATTGCTAGAAAACTTGTAAATTGTAATGCGAGTTTCTTTACAAGGTGAGAGTTAGCCAATGTAACCACTGGCAGCAGCGTATTTAGCAGAAGCCTGCACAGATCAGTGAGATCCATGCAGGCTTCTATGTGTTAAAGGGAACGAAAGTGTTAAAAATAGTAGAAAAAAAATGACGTGGGGTCCCCCCCTCAAAAGCATAAACTCAGTGAGCCGGTCCTGGTTGTGAAAAGTTTTTTGGGAAAAACGTAAGGGTGGTGGGTGCAGAGTTGATTGCGTCAAAAATAGAAATAATATTGTCCTTTACATGGGGACTACAGGTCCCAGCAAGCCTGCTCCGCTTGCTGGCACTTGGAGAACCACAAGTGCCAGCAGGCCTGGGCATTAAGAGCCCGCTGGTAACTGTAGTCCTCCTGTAAAAATAAAAAAACAAAATACCCAAGCCCACCCGACTTAGTACAGTGCTACTAGAATAAAGTCTCAGACGTGGTCTTTTCCATAGAAATCTATGGGCGACCGTCTCTCTCAGCAAACAAATGCTTCTCCATAGACTTCAATGGTGAGAATGACAGCAGGCTCACAGAGCCTGGTAATGATTGATGAATATACGGGAGACACCTACGTCCCCCCCATATTTTCACAACGAGGACCGGCTCACAGATCCAGGTTCTGGTTATGCTTTAGTTATTTTTTTTCCATTTTCTTAACACTTTCATTCCCTTGTTAACACACAGAAGCCTGCACGGATCTCACTGATCTGTACAATTTTTTGCGATGGCAAAACTCAATAGCTTTAACAGTACATTTTTTGCGAGTTACTTTTATACTAGTTTTGTGCGAGCTTAAAACTCTCAGCCTATTACATTCCACGAGTGGTATGTTTTGTAATAGGAAAACATCTAGATGCGAGTTTGGGCCATGTGGAAATGCGAGTTTGTAAATTGCATGTTTTTAGAGGTGAACTCATACCCTATTACTGTACATTTTGCCCACAGTGTCACAATGGAATATGTGTATGGAACAACTGCTGCTTCGGTGTTGAAGAATTCCCTCTTTTTAAATAACGCACAGATAAATTGAGGGACTGTATAGATGACGTTGTCAGACAAGTAGTCATTCATTCTGAAAGAGTTAAGTACATATGGCAGCAAGCAGTGACCAACTTGTTAATTACACCAACTGCCGTTTAGATTAGATATGACAGTTGGATCCCGATTAGAAGAACACTACAGCTATCCAATCAGGATCTGTCTGTCATTTCCAGCTGTGTCTCAGTGAAAATGATGGACGCTGACCACCAGAGGACCATGTGGTTGATGGAGAAAAGGTTAAAAGCTTAATTTCAGGTTAATCTCAGCTCTGCAAATATTTATTTTGAGTTTCAATGTGCTCCGGAAAACCAGAAAGAGATACAAAAAGGGCCATTATTTTGCCTAGCGGTTAAACAGCTGATAATAACATTGTCATTACGGTATTAAACAAGCTTTATCCTCAGTTACATCTATAGTCCTAATATTGGGATGGTCTGAGTGTGTTTTTCTTGCAGTCTTCTAGGTAACTAACATGTATACTTTATTATAGATTGGTGGATTCATATACTTCTGCATGACTAAAGAATAAAAGTGCTTTACAATTGGGAACACAGGGCCTGATTCAGAGCCGGACGCTATTTGCGCTTGCTCGTTCAGAAAAAGGGGCCGGCTATTTAAATTGAGCGCTCGCTCTTTGCGGTCTGTTGACGCCTCTATGTCTGAGCGAGCGAACAAAACATGCGCTCGCTATTTTGTAAAGACGCCCCCTGGCCGCTCGCATCATACGTCATCTCCGCTATTTATTAGATTAATCGAGTACATCGAAAGGCGCCTGAACTGCTCGCAGTGCTTGTGGTTGGATTTTCCTACCGCAATCATGCGAACAGTTCAGGCTAAGAGACAACCAAGTGACGTGGCCGATGACGCTGCTTTGTTAATTATGCACACCCTTAAAACGCCCGTTTTGACCGTTTGGCACGCCTGCGTTCGGATCTCCTCTCCCCGTTTTCAAGCACCTTCCCCTGTTACCACCCACAAACGCCTCATCCTGTCACTCAAATTAGCAGGCACTTGCTATTTTGCGAACACACGATTTCCGACCGCACTGACACGATTTACGACCCATACGCATGCGCAGATGTGCGAACATCGCTCGGAGCGAACGAGCGGCTCTGATTCAGGCCCACAGTAACAAAATGAGCCTGTTTATTAGACAGAGGGCAATTGAAAGTGAGACTGCGCAGAACCTCATCCTGTATTCTTAGCTAGGAGACGTGTGACTGATCGGTCACTTTGCCCAACTGTTAATGTGTCTCTTAAGTAATGTCTAATGCATTTATGACACAGACAGGGCCCAGTGTTGCCAGAATGCCTGTCTGGGCTGGAGGGGCACAGATTTACAACTGATTTTCTAATGTACAGTTCCTGCGTTAATAATTATACATTGTAATGAGGCTTAGGGGTAAATTTACTAAGAATCGAAATGGTCCCGATTTGCAAAGAGATTAATCTCGCTGTACCTCGCCTGAACTCGGGTGATTTATTCACTTTTTATTTTGCAAATTTACCAACAGGCGTTTGAGGGAAATTGAGTTGGCCGATGGTAAAGCAGAATGAGATATCTCCCCCGAGTATCTCGTTTTGCAGGAGATTACTCACACGAGATAACTCTCCCGAGCAAGCAGCTTGCATATATCAGTGAGATATGTGTAAGCTGCTTGTGTCTTGTACCTGTAAAAAATGGGTTAAATTATTTTAAAAAAATGATGTAGGGTCCCCCCCAAAAAACCTAACCAGCCCAGACTTGTCAGCAAGTCCTGGTTCCTAAAATTACGGGAAACAAAATGAGTATGGTTCCACTGTAATTTAGGAACCAGCACCAGGCTGCAGGGCCAGTACTGGTTTTAAGTATAGGGGGTCAAAAATTGTGTAAGGGTCCCCCTATATTTAAAACCAGCACCGGACCCAAAAAGACCGGGGTGTAATGCCACAGCCAGGAGTCTCAGGGGCCAAAGCATTCTCACCGCAAGTCGGTCAGACCAAGCCGGGGATCTCAGGGGAGGAGGGGACCCCCCAAGAAGCCCAGGCTTGGTCTATAGCCCGGGGCTCTTCCCCGCACCCCTGAAGCAGTGGGTACAGGGGTAATAAAGTGTAAAATAGAAGAAAACTATTGTATTTTACAGTGGAACTACAGGTGCCAGCATGCCTGCCCTTTGTGCACCCGTACCTCCACTGTAAAATAAATAGTTAAATAAAGACACAACACACACACCATATTTAGTACAAGTTTACTACACACATACCGCAATCACACAAACTTACCTGTACCAGCCGGTCGGTCCACTTGTCCCAAGTAGAAATCCGTGTGCATGGGCCTGCAAAAAAGATCGTATGCTCACCTTAACTATGATTGTGACTACTATTCAGTATATACACAATCCAGGCTATATAAAGGATGCCCAGCGACTAGCAGCCACTTTGTGGTGACGTTCCGTCTCACATCGCTACTCACTGAGTAATTCCTGCTTATTTTAGTTAGGCGACTTTGGAAAATGACTATTGATAAGGACCTTGGATTAACATCTTCCAATAAGATCCTGTTAAACATCTTCTGATAAGGACTTGATTGACACCTACCGGTAAGGACCTGACTGACATCTTCTGGTAAAGACCTGATTAACTTCATCCAATAAGATCCTGATAATCATCTTCCGATAAGGACTTGATTGACACCTTCCGGTAAGGACCTGATTAACTTCATCCAAAAAGGAATTGATTGACAAATCCAATAAGGACTTGAAAAAGACTGAATAACATCTTTTGGTAAGAACCGGATAACAGTGTCACACTTACCCCTTTAGACACCTTCCTCCCTGGTATCGGAAGTTTTTGATTTTCACACGATGGAAAATGATCCATCTGGTGTAACGCTGCATGAGGGAGGAGAGAATAAGATATCACCAGCCATGCCGCCCCCCGGGGAGCTCACTGATAACACTAATATGACGCTGCGTGAGGGAGGAGAGAATAAGATATCACCAGCCATGCCGCCCCCAGGGGAGCTCACTGATAACACTAATATGACGCTGCGTGAGGGAGGAGAGAATAAGATATCACCAGCCATGCCGCCCCCCGGGGAGCTCACTGATAACACCAAGGTGATGCTCAATGACATGAAACTCCTCTACTCTCTGGTGATAAAGAGGTGTATGCCTGAGATCATTGCCACTATGCCACTGGAAAACCTTGTGCTTATGATTAACATGATCAATGATGTCCTCACAAAGGAGATGGAGAAGTCGGCCATTATTGAGACGGACAAGAAAAAGAAGATGACTGGCAATATGCCATTGGTAAAACTTGTGCGTTGGGTTAACATGATGAATGAAGTCCTCGCAAAGGGGCAGCTGGCCATTACTAATAGGCACATGATCTTTGATTTTCTGTGCAATGCCTAAAACTGTTTACACACGTAAAGATTTTCTGTCCAAACATCCAACTAGTTGATTGGTTGGAATGAAAATCTGGTAAGGTATGGGAGTAACTGATGATCAGCAATTTGCTCTAGGATTACTGGATGAACTGGTCTGGGAACCAGCAGGAGCCTGGGATACACTTATACACAGGAAGACAGAAGTAGCACAATCTGTACACCACGGGAAGTAATGAGATACTCAGGCCCTTAATGCTATCAGAGGAGGATGTTATACCCTGTGTCGAAGCTGAATAATTGGCTGAGACAAGTTCAGTTTAAAATTTAATCGCGATGACGCCATCTTGCGACTGGCCGCAAGACGCCATCTTGAAAATGAGATCACAAGACGCCATTTTGCGAATGGCCGCCTAAGCGCCATTTTAGATAAACTCACATTTTAGTACAAGTGGCGATGATACTATTAGCACCATGCAATTGAATTTTTCACCATTTCTCATACACACATTAATACGCACAATTGCGTTGTTAACTAGTCGCATATTAGCGAATGCATAGGACTTTGTATGAAACCGGTGTTTTATTAGTTTTATGTGCATGCATCTGCCCCAAGTTAACTAGCGTCCTTATATCAAACCCTGAATACCCACACATTACATATTCACACATAAGGTTCAATAAGCTTTAAAGTGTATGATTTAAGTTGGTTCAGTTAGTTTAAATGCTGAGAAATAAAGGTATTTGATAACTAAGGTATTATACATGCTAAACAAGTCGTGTTTGGTCTTGTACTGATGCGTACTCTTTTTACAGTATTCCGGTGTTATCGGTGGGGAGGTCGCATCATGCAAACTCAAGTTATGGATCGCAGAGCCTACAAGCAACAAAATGTATATTTCATGAACAACTGTTAGAATGTTGCAGGGGGCGTGAAGAGGAAGATCCCCAGCTGTTAGAGGCAGGAAGAGTCTATTTGAACCAGCCTGTTAAATGTGCTGTAACACATGCTTCTCCCCTGGGAACCAATGACATCAGCAATAAACTTACCTATTGTCCTGTTTATTCTGGGGGGTATATATATGTGTGCTCGAACGCTGGTTCTTAGTCTTCGTGCTGAATGCTGTATGACTAGGGGTCTCTTGCTGATGCCTATCTCCGGGTCCGGAAGTGCTGCATATGTATACTGTACTTGGGTCTGTATAATTTCCTTTTGCGCCTAAATTGTGTATGGATCAATTGCGTGTAACTGTCTGAACTTTTACATGAATAACTATTGTGCTTTGGAACAACAGATTCCACGTCTAAGTCTTTATTTACGGTATGACTGCGTATGCAAATTAGCGTCATCCTTAGAAGGTATAGGCAGGATATTAGAAGGTATAGGAAGGTGTATATAGAGGTTCTGATCCAGTATCGTTACCTGGGTCTGGCAGAAATTGGTGGATTCGGTCAGGTGGTCTGGCAGAAGCACTCTGAGTGGTGGAGGGCACAACATGCAGAGGAAGCAAACATATCTGCAGTACTGAGAGTCAGAACTACACCTGCGATTTCAATCAAGGCTAGCAGTGTTCACAGACAGAAAAGGACCCGGGTGAATAATCACTGTGGAAAGGAGAGCATAGTCCTCCCAGGCAATTTGCACATACAGATCAATGGGACAGTTGGCAAGGGTAAGTCTCAAGGGAGAAAGGTGAAAAAGTAGCCAGGGTCGTGACAGCCGTGCCCTTCACTCAGAAGGTGTATTTGTTATCTCTGATATGTCCACAAATGGAGACTGTAACCCATCCCCGCACCCAGACAGTTCTTTCCGTGTTCATCAGTAATGCTGCTGTGGCTTTGGAAGTCCTGCTATGCAAGAGCCCAGTATTAAGCTGTTATTTACAAAGGCCTGCGCTATACTCACCAGCTGGAAAATACAAAGCAGCATCAGTGCTGAGGATAAACGGATCATCATTACCACCATATACCAAGTGAGTTCCTTACTGGCTGGCCATCACAGCAGCTTTATACCTCATAGAAGTAATGTGAACAGCGTTTGACCAGGAACCCAAGATAACACCAAATCAACTAATTACATTTGACATGGGTGTGATATATAAGATTGTTCCATCTGACAGGTTGTATAACGACTACGAATGTGCTGACAACTTTGTTTAAAGCAGGGGTCCTCAAACTTGGCCCTCCAGATGCTGTGGAACTACACATCCCAGCATGCACTGCACATAGTTTTAGCATGCTGTTATATCAAAAAGGTGGCAGTGCATGCTGGGATGTGTAGTTCCACAGCAGCTGGAGGGCCAAGTTTGAAGACCCCTGGTTTAAAGCATTGTCCAGACTGGAGCCTGGAGAAAAATACTGGGTCTTCTTAGGCCACTATGTAACTCACATGATTTACATAACAAAGTTACAAATGTTACAATTTGTGCAGCTCTTTAAGATCTACATTGGTTTACTGCTTGTAAACACCAAAACACCTTGATTAGCTTACTTAACTTAAATTACAAATAAAGACACGGACACCAGAGCTTGGCTAAAAAAGGTCACAGCTTTTTATTTATAATTAAATCAATCAACCTAACCAGGGTGGCAAAGAGACACTGCAGGCTCAGTTCTACCTTTCACTTCGTTCAAATACTCGGGGGACGACTAAAACGTCACCCCTCTAGACGCACTAACGATGTGAGAGTCTCATTTCCCTCCTTGGCCAATCCGAGGTGCTTCCGTAAAGACAGCGCCCGGGTCCCCCCGCACAGAGAAGGACAAATTGGCCAGGGGCATCGAGGGCAAGTGCCCCCACAAAGTTATCTTACGCCACTTAAAGCCACGGAGCTGCAGCGTATTCCCGCCAAAGCCAGGCCCTAAAAGAGACTGGCCTACCACCCAACAAAACTAGCCCAAAAAAGATAGCAAATCCTTTACAAACAAACCGATACCCAAACCATTTAAATGCACACCATCATGCCGAAAAACCTCCCAATCTCACCTACCAGAAAGCCATGACTTACCACCAATCCACCAATGGACTCCACATGCTTAGCTACCGCAACATTCGCCTTCTTCCGCTCCCTCTCCAACGCACCATACTTACGCACCCCTTTCCACTTCAAACCAGGCATTATTTCAGACCACACAGTCCGAACCGACAGCCATTTCAAACGAATCTCATCCAAAAACTCACGCAGCCTGACAATCAACTCGACACCTTTCAACTGACCTACATCATTCCCTCCAACATGCAAAACTTCTGGCACTCCCCATCTTGTCACCGAGGAAACAATCAATGCCAAAACAGCCTCGACACGCAAACCTCTCACCCCAATCCACCGCACTCTACTCCTATTAGGCGACAAAGCATAACGATGAGCCAACACATGTCTTTCCGCCCAAAAAATATAAGAGTGGCCCACAAGCCACACCTGTGCATCTTCTGCTGCCATCGCTGTGAAAAAAGAAGAAACCCTGACCATGAGAACCACACCAAACCCGAGTCAAACAGACACAACTAAATAAACAACACATATTTATTTATTTATTAACAGTTTCTTATATAGCGCAGCATATTCCGTTGCACTTTACAGTTGGAACATATAGCAACTGACTAGCAGGGATGCGTAACATGGGGGAAAAAGGAACCCGAGTGAAGAAGACAAACTAAACAACCTACCCGTGAACCAAAGTGGGCCAGATCATGGCTCCCTGGAGGAAAAATTTTAAAAATCCCTTCACACCCCCAATTGTTGAACGCTAGCCATTCAACGATTGGCGGGTAAGCAACGTTTTCGGGTTGACGCAAGGTGCGCACCTACAACATCTCGCACATATTTCTTATAAGCCGCAGACTTCCATCGCACTACCTGTTGAATGGACTCAGGAGATGCTCCCATAAGAGCTCCGCCGAATCTCTAAAAACGATGTCCTTAAGCAAGAGCCCGGAGGAAGTGGATTTTTTATTGACTGCCACCAATTCGCTGACTCGGAAAGCCCCAAAAAATGCTATTGAAAAAGCCAGACGAAAAAGAGAGGCCTCAAACATATCAGAAGTCGCCTTTTCCACCACTGCTAATAAATCTGACAACAGCTGAAAATCCACCTGCCGACGAGAGTCAGTGCGAGCGGGTGACCCCTTCATCCAACCTTTCAGAGCCTTCACTAGCATAAAAGACTTGGTGGGATCGTGTAAACCTTTAAGCTTTCAAAAGAAGGAGACCCCCGCCAGCACAGAACCCATAAAGGCCTTGGATCTACCTTGTTGATATCAACTCCAAACAAAGGAGAAAATCAACTCTTTTGGAGACTTACCCTCCATATCTGGGAGCGCACAATGGGTGCACCAATCCCGCCAGGCAGATGAATAAGCTTGGAGAGTTGATGGAGCAAGCAATTGTAGGTCCAAACCTTCTAAGCCGGCCTGGGGGCATTGATCTGCCACACAAACTAGGGGCACACAAAACCAACATCAGAAGCCAACGTGGCAAGCGCTCAAAAGCGCGCAATTGAAAAGGAGACAGAGCATCAGCAATCTCATTAAACACACCTGGCACATGTCTAGCTCAAAATCTATTATTAGCCTCCAGGCAGCGCAAAACTAAATGGCGAAGTTAACGCAACACAATATGTGAAGACGAGCGCTGGTTGTTGATGGTGTGAACTACACCCAGATTGTCGCACCAAAAAATAACATGACAGTTACTCGGTCTCACGGACCAGAGTTCAACTGCCACGACAATCGGGAACAGCTCCAACAGCAACAAATTGCTCGTCAAACCCTCCTCGTGCCAATCTAAAGGCCACGGAGCAGCATACCATTCTCCATTGAAAAAGGCCCCAAAACCGGATGATCCAGCCGCATCAGTAAAAAGTTGCAACAGACCGTTCGCCATTGAAATGGACCAAAAACCTGGCCCAAATATGAAGATCCTCCTTTATCTCCGCCGACAAGTGAACATGATGATGTGGTCGGATAGCCCCCAGCTGTGGCCTTCTCCAATTTTCTGCAAAAGACTCTACCCACAGGAATGATCCGGCAAGCAAAATTTAATGAACCTAGAAGTGACTGCACTCTATGCAACCTGACCGATTCTACTGCTAAGCAAACTGCAATGAGTTCCAACAACTTCTCAACTTTATCAGACAGAAGTCAACAACAACCCACCAACGTGTCTATTTCGATTCCCAAATATGACAAGCAAGAAACAGGACACTCTGTCTTATCATGAGCAATGGGAACTCCTAACACCTTAAAAAGGGCCTGAGCAGAAAAGAGGAGGTCGGAACAGGCATCACTCTCTCCCGGACCTATAAAGAGAAAATCATCCAAATAGTGGGCCACGCCCGTCTGCCCCGTTCCGTCATGAATACACCATTGAAGAAAGGAGCTGAATTTCTCAAATTAGGCATAGGAAACTGCGCAACCCATGGGCAATCATTTATCTACAAAATAATCTGAATACAGCCGAAAACCTCAAAACTTTAGAGCTTCCGGGTGCATTGGTAATAAACGAAAGGCCGATTCTATATCTAGTTTAGCCATCAATGCACCATGCCCAAAACTGTGCACTAAGCCCAAAGTAGCGTCAAAAGATTGATACTGTATATCACCCTGCAACAACTCTCAGGTATGGCATCATTAATAGAACCGCCTGGAGTATATGGCAGGTGTTGGATCAAACAAAACTTACCCGGCACCTTCTTGGGGACCACGCCCACTGGAGATATACAGAGGTTATGCAATAGAGGACAAGGAAAAGGACCCTCCATCCTCCCCAGCAGAACCTCCGCACCCACCTTATCACTCAATGCCTCAGGAAATTCCCTGGCGGAGCGCAAGTTCTGTGACGCCCTTACTAGGAATGGCCCAACTATAGGTAAATGAAAACTGTACGTTAAAACCATCCAACAAGAACAATGTATCCTCCTTATGGGGATATAACGGCAACCATCTAGTGAGAGAAGCCAAACAGATAGGAGAACTAGCTTTAACCAGTTCCTTTGGAGCCTTCACCTCGGTCCTGAGAAAATCTTCCCGCCCCACGTCGACAGTCCTTGGCCGGATGCTTACCACCGCAGAGACGTCAGGAGTGGCGAAAACGACAGCCCGACCCCCTCGTACACCTGGAGTCATTGAAGGCAAAACATTTTTCTCTCGCCCCTCCTGTCGCCCCCGGCTTACTGACCGCATAGCTCTTACAGGGCAGCACCCCATCCAAGGGAGGCCGACGCTGCTGTGTCACTTCTAGCCACACCTCAACGTCTTTTACCCCAAACGGAATGACGAGGGCACCGTCATGCTTCCTCCTAAACTGTGAATCATAGTCATGCCATGCCAAATTCAGACACCGGATGAACATGTCTAGAACCAAAAATAAATATCTAATAATGTTCACATGTTCTTCCGCCCTAGTCTCCAAACAACATGTTGCGAATATGAGCATGCCCTTTAACCAGTTGTTGAAGTTGCATAAGTCGTCCTCCCCAATGCCCCCGGTCTTATGGGCCTGAGTAAAAAATTTTTTATTTCGTCGGTGAGAGAGAAAAAGTCAACAAATTTTCCCCTACGAATCCTACCTCGAACACTTCTGCGCAAACCGCGAAGGACCACAGTATTTACACAATGAACTGTGGCCCTGAATCAGAGCCGGATGCTCTTTGAGAGCGCTTGCTGTGAATCAGGGCGTTTTTTTGTTGCTGTTGCGGCCTCCTGGCCGCCCGCTAAGCTGTGGGTGACCACCCACAGCTTTTGCAAGTGGCCAGGTAATGGTCGCAATGGTCGTGACCAACAGGGCTTGCGACGAGACCCTTGTGGTAGGGTCTCGTCCGTCGCAAGCCCCAGAGAGCTTTTTGCTCTAACAGTGATGTCAGTGGTGCCTCCCACAAATGGCAGGCGTTCCTTCTGGAACGCCTCCGTTTGTGTAGCCACCCCCCCTCCCCGCCTACAAAACGGGATGAGCTGTCGATCAACATCGACAGCCGCCCCTTTTGTAGTGAGTCCCGGAGCAAGAGAATTTCTCTCTCACTCCGGGGATTGCACATGCGTGCCGCGCACGCCATGCATGCGCAGTACCCCACCATCGACCCACTTGCAAGTGCTATGTGCTCGCCAGTGGGTCTGAATCAGGCCCTGTATCTGCACCAGCCCCTTGCTCCTTAATCCCTGTCTCTTTGTCCTTCCTAGCAGCGCTACCTGACTTTCTAGCCAAACGCCGCGCAACCATTCTAGCAATCTTTCGTGCATGGGGGAACCAGAAGAGTGAGAAGAATCAGAAGTATCAGAAGAAGAATACATTGCAGCATCATACTCACCAGAACCAGAGGGCCCTGGAACTGACTCGCTGACTTTTTCCCGTGAAGTAACCACTGGCTCGACCCAAGATAAATGACAGGGATAATACTGTATTTGCGGGGGGAGCGGCGGCGAGCCAGATGGATCGCCGGGGACCGGGAGACCTACCTACCTTTCCGGGGGGCCGGGAGCGGCACCCGATTTTCGGGAGGCTCCCGACCAAATCGGGAGGGTAGGTAAGTATGGAATAAAGAGGGGACAAGGTGTTTAAATTAAATAAATCACAGGGATGTAACAACTTCTTATAACTATCCGATACTCACCTATTTGCAAAGATCCAGCTAAAAGAGGCTGGGTAGTATCCCAGCAGCCCAATATATACCAGCAGTCTAACTCCTCCTCCTAGCAATATCATTGGTTAATCAAACCAGCTGATCACACATTGACCCACCAACTAAGTTGTCATAACCTCAAACACCCAGCATAAAACCAGCAATCTTATCTATCCTTAATCTTATTCAGATTTCGTCTTTCAATGGCATATCTTGAATGTGTCTCTGGAGACCTACCTAATGCAGTTGTTAACAACATATTGCCCATAATGGATGACCTTGATATCAGTACTCGCCTCAAGGTTATAGAGTGCATTGACCGTTTCACAAGAACCTTACCAAACATGGCTATGAAAGTCAGGGATGCATTTATAAAGGCACTTCTGCGGGAGATGAAGAAAGAAGATCCGACCTTGCTTCCCATCATCCCGAGAGTTTTAGTGACCATCGGTCAAATGCATGAAGAGAAAACGTGGTACAAATATAACAAAATCCTCAGCTACACTGCAAGACATCTAAATAATGCAAACTAAGGGCCTGATTCAGACCCACTCGCGAGCGGCTGTCCGCTCGCAAGTGGGTCGATGTTATGGACTGAGCATGCGCACGACGGAGGGAGCTCCGTCGTGCGCATGCGCCAGACGCGACGAGCGAAGGAAAGTCCTTCGCTCGTTGTGTCCGATCAAAGGGGGCGTGCTGTCAATGTTGATTGACAGCACGCCCCCTTTGGTGGGCGTGTCGGGGGCGTGCCTCCCTGACGGGGGCGTTCCCACGGGAACGCCTCCCGTCAGAAGCCGGCCCACTGACATCACTAGTGATGTCAGTGGGAGTGATTTTGGCTCTGATAGAGCCAAAATCACTACGGAGCTTGCGGTTGAAAACCTCAACCGCAGGCTCCGGCTCGCAATTTCGATGGTCGCGATGGTCGCGACCATCGCGGCCATCACAATGCACGCTCGTATAGCCTGTGGGTGGTGACCCACAGCTATACGAGCGTCCAGGAGGACGCTCCATTTTCATGGAGCCCGGCCCTCATTCAGAGCGTGCGCTCTGCTCAGAGCGTACGGCTCTGAATGAGGGCCTAAGTTCTCCAACGCCATGCAACTAAGCTGTTTAGGAAGCAAGTTCAGCGCTGCAGAGTGTTTCCATTTAGTCCCATCACCAGGCTAGTGAAGGAGCATCATCCAGTCAACAACCTGGCAGGAAAATGTGAAATAAGAGGTTAATATATGATGTACAATTCAAAACAAAGAGGAACTCGCAGCCAAGCAAAAATTTTATTTAAAAGAGGAACCTAGCCAACCACTAAAGCCTATTTATTCTGAAAAAACCCTAACAACAGGGATAATGGCCAGAAAAAAGGGGGGAAACCCCAACTTGACCTGAGGCAAAAACACAAAACTTCCACTTGCTGGCAAAAACCACGATTAACACCAGTGATAAAACAAAAATTTCTCAAGAACCCCACCATAGTGGCAAGAAGCTAGTCCCAAAGCTGGGATGGGAAGCAACCCGAAAATCGATGCTACATGCGAGCACCATCCTTCGGACCACTCATGTGCCTGAGGTCTGCCATATGCCAGGCATCGCAACCATACCAGAGTATCAGTGTGAAGCCCTGCGGGCAAGAGTCACAGAGGTCACGGACCCAGAAAGCACGTGCAACATCACATAACCCCCCAATTTGGCATGCCATCAGCAAAAAGCACAACCACAACCAAGGACAGAAAAAAACACCAAAGCCACTACAAGAGCCACCGAAACCTGTCTGCGACCCTGCGGTGCTAAAATGCCTTCTTACATCCTTTATCTAAAAAGGTTAGCCCTGAAATGTTGCATAGTGCCCCCTAGGTCCCAGAACATCACACCGCACACCAGGAAGGGCCATACGACTAGCCCCACCCCGTGTAAGCACCTGTGTACCTTGGCTCATGAGGAATCGACTCCATGGCTCCCAAGATGCCAATAGGGCCTGATATGTACCTGGGCCCAGGGACCGACATACTAAATCCTCCAGTCTGGACGAATTACCTGCCAGACATAACCAGGGCATAACTCACCAACAGGGTTAGCAAAAGGAGCAGGTCTCCTAAACCTCGCCCAATCACCGAGACAACGCATCTGCAACCCCATTCTCCACCCCGGGAACGTGACGCATTCAAAAGGAAATATTAAATTGCAAGCAGCGCAAAACAATCTGGGCAGAATGGCAAACAAACACATGGCCCGCTGCCTGTTAATTGCCTGCACCCCCCCAAATTATCGCACCGAAAATTTACAGCGCGATCCTGCAATCCGACCCCCAAAGCTCCAGCGCCACCATAATCAGGAACAATTCCAATAGCAAAAGGTTCCCAGTGAAACCCTCCCAAACCCAGTCTTCAGGCCAAAGCGCAGCACACCATCGACCCTCTAGCAAAGCGCCAAATCCGGTTGACCCTGCCGCATCTGTGAATATATGAAGTGCCACATTAGAGGTAGGAAGAGCAGGCTAAATTTACACCCCATTAAAATGTTCATGAAAACTATCCCAAACCAGTAAATCTCTGCGAATCACCCCAGATAACCTCAAAAAATGATGAGGGCTCCGCGCTTTTGCAGTCAGTTGCTCCAGCTTCCTACAGAAAACCCTGCCCATAGGTATCACCCTACATGCAAAATTAAACAAGTCCAAAAGCGATTGGGCTTGTATCAGTGTCAACTTTATGGCTTTACTAGTAAGGGCAAAGATGTTCACATAATGCCCTTTCCTGATCCAATCGCTCACCCTAGGAGTGGGAGTGGACACTCCTACGGCGGTTTTGAGGTGGTTACGTCCTAATGTAACCCCATCAAAACCGCCGTATTTGTACACATTCCTTGTGAAACAGTGGAAGCCACTGACATACTGCTGCTAGAGGACCGACGCTTGTGCTTATGTCTCTTAGCTCTGTGGAGATAGAAGCGAAACTATGCACACTGGAACCCGCGCCAGACCGCCCACTGGTGCACAGCACAACCGCAGTCTCACTACTTGAACTGCTACCCTCCCAATCTGGGTCTTGCGAAGACTCACTGGAATTCCCCGACAATGCGGGGTCTGTTGCTGAACTTGCATTCTCCATCCAATCAACTTGTCTCTCCATAATATCCCGGGAACCTCCATCACCTGTGGGTACAGAATCATAAGCCCCCAACACGGTTCCAGTGACCCCTTGTCCATCAGGAGCAGAACCAACACCACTCATTCCAGTACTGTGCAATGCCCCAGTCATGGATGTAAGTACCGCTGATGCAATACTCCCAGCCAATCCTGATGCAGCACCTGCAGAGCGACTCATGGCCAGCTCACCACCGAGACGGGGGAAAGCAAAGGCAACAAAGCCAACACTAAAGATGTACACATAGCCGAGACCACCCCGATATTCAACTCACTACCACTGCCCCCCGAACCAGCCACTACTCCTGCGCCATCTCCCCTAATGGGCCGAGCAGTCGACCCCCGAACCACCTCAGCATAGGAGCGTTGCGAACCCCCGGCAGAGCTCCCAGCAACGGACCCTGCAGATGGCAAGCAGCTACCCTCCAATGCCTCCCCACTCAGGGAATCATTCAAACTGTCCCCATAATCCTCCACCATTAAACCTCCTCATCAAACTGGCACCTAACTGCGCCCACCCTTCTACGCACTACACTGCTAGGCGGCTTTGTACTGCCATGGCCAGATCTAGTGGACGCGAGCCTCCTGGCCACCTTATCATCGAGGCCAGACCGGGCCGCTCGCGACCCTCCCTTGCACTGAACAGGCTTTCCTGAGACCCCAGCAGCGCTAGCCAGCGCGCGACCGAGCCCTCTAGCCTCCCACGGCCCCTACCAAGAGCCGCCGGGTCCGCACCGCTGACTACCGCAGGAGCGATAGACCCAGACAAGCCCCGGACTGCCGCCCGGTCCCTGCCGCGACCTCTCCCCCAAACGGACCTCTCTACTACTGCCTCGCCGCCGAGTACATTGACCAGGTAGCGGGCGGGAACAGCAGCGTTCCGCCTAGGACGCTCCATCCCACAGAAGGAAGGAAAGGAAAAGAATAAAGGTAAGACACAGGGGGAAAAACAGGAGCAAAAAAGAGAGCAGAATGAAATGAAAGAGAGAACACAAAAAGAATCAGTATAAGAAAGATATGCTTTAATAATCAAACAAATGACAGATATGCAACACTGCAAGTCCTTCACCATCAAACTCCGAAAAAGAAAGAGGGCTTCTCTATCCCAAACTACCCATAAAACCCCAACAGCAACTCCCACAAGAAAAAAGCTAACACCCTATTGGACACTTCCCCCCAAGCAAAGACCTCCCCCCTCCACTCTTAACCCCTAATGTTTCTGAGTGTGCAAGGTGACAGATTAGAGGTTTATGTCACTACTGACATATTAAATGTCCTCCGTGTTCTTTATTATAGATAACAATCTTGCTTTAGCTGGAGAATATGATTTTCATGAAAACACATTAGAGAGTAATTCCAACAATTTTTTTTGTAGCAAATCTGACAGCAGATAATATATATATTACAAGCAAAGCGCATATGAGGAAAACTGAAAATCGGAAAATTGAATTTGGCGCTTATTAGTTCTCAGTGTGGACTGAAAACATCTCGCTGCTTTTCCTTCTTTTGATGATTTTTTTTTAAAATTGAAATAAAATATATTTATCCATAATTACAAAGAACGACGGTAGATCTGACAGAGGAGCAAATTGCTGAGAGATCTTCTCCTCACATCGGATTTCTGCTGTGGTAACGTTACAACTGGTGGCGAGTATATGGAAATTAGACTGAGAGGAAAAAAGACCAGGGGGTAGATTTGCTAAAGCTTCTACAACAGACAAGTGGTGGTGTTGCCCATAGCAACCAATCAGGTTCAGTCTATTATTTTCTAGAATGCAATAGAGATATGTTAGCTATAATCTGATTGGTTGCTATGAGCACTTGTCTGTTTTAGAAGCTTTAGTAAATCTACCCCCAGGATTCCAGCAAAGAAATATCCTTCATGACTGAAATTCTTCTCTATCTTTGTATTGGGACAATGATCCCCCCTCCTGCTCCCGATAGGAGATCTGCTGGTACCACAGGCCCAAAGCCCCCTGACCATATTGGGGCATAGGAGCTGAAGCTGCATCATGGCAGAGAAGACAAAGTCCCTGATTCACAGGTCGGGCGCAGAGGTGATGTTGGATACAAGTGGACAATGTTTTCAGTTTACGCATAAGTCCGAGTCCCAATCTTTATCATGGGGGAGTGCAGAACAATACGGTGTATATAGGGCCTGATGCAGAGGCGCTCGCTATTTGCGAGCACACTCTCTGAATCAGGGCGGGAGTATTATTTTTATTTTTTTCCTGTCTTCTCGCTAAGCTATGGGTGCCCACCCACAGCTAGTGTGAGCAGGGCAGGAGATGGTTGCTTTTATCGCGACCATCGGCATTGCGAGGAGACCCTAAGGTAGGGTCTCAGCACTCGCAATGTGAAGTGTACTTCCAGCTCTAATAGAGCCGGAAGTCCACTACTGACATCACGAGTGATGTCCGTAGGGCCGCCCACAAACGGCATACGTTTCTTCGGGAACGCCTCCGTTTGTGCAGCCATTCCTCCTACCTGCCTACAAAACGGGGCGAGCTGTCGATCAACATCGACAGCCTCCCCGTTTTGCTGCGAGCTCCGGAGCGAGTGAAGGTCTCACTCGCTACGGGGCTCGCGCATGCGCACTGGGCCACCATTGACCCGCTTGCAAGCGCAATGCGCTTGCGAGCAGGTCTGAATTAGGCCCATAGTTCTCACTGCTGTGTATGTATTCTGGTGGAAGGTTACAATGGGGATGTCGAAATTACTGTATTCATCAAACAGAAAATCTTAGATTTTCGGTAATTGATGCTGTAAATGTTCGCCATCTCCAGACGGCGTTCAGCCCATGAAAGCAAACACAAGCTGCCGTTTTGATGGCAGCTTGTGTTGCAGCAGTATACAGTAACCTGCTCTCCATCTCTCCCTCCTCAGGTTTCCGGGTCCGGATGCACTATTCACGCCACCGATGCTTGCTGCTACTGCTGGGAAGCATCTCCCCTGTTCTCCAGTGGCCAGGGCCGGTTCTAGACATTGTGGAGCTCAGGGCAAAAGTTCACAGTTGCGCCCCCCCTCCCCCCCCCAAAAAAACCCAACTGTTTCTATATGACGTTCCTATGCGCGCGCTGAAAGCACACGCGCTTCCGCAAAGGGGGCGTGTCCTTGCGGAACACCCCCAATTCATCACACTGTCATGACGTCCCTCCCATAGTGCTCTATGCGGGAGCCGGGGCTCTGGAGTGAGCTTCGGCTGCCTTTGCAGGGAGGGAGCCGGATGCCCGCTGATAACAAATATCAGCGGGCGCCCGGCAACGCGGGGGAGACCGGCGCTGTTTTTTTTTATTATGGATTTTTTACCTTCTGGGGACTCAGTGGCGCCCTCTAGGGGCCAGCGCCCAGGGGCGATGGCCCTGTTGGCCCACCCCTAGAACCGCCACTGCCAGCAGCACTTGTAAGTGCTTCTTCAATTAACTGTTTATTTATTATAAACAATTGAGGGCCACTGGAGGGCGCCGCTGAGTCCACAACAAAAAAAAGTGAATGGAATAATTCATGGCTGAGTGGCATAGAATGAATTTGTGGCAAAGCTATGTGGCATATTATGAATTGGCGTCAGTGTTATGAGGTACATGATGTTTTTTGTGCGCTCTGCTGTGTGTAATATTCCATATAGTATATTATGAGTTTGGGACACTACTGTGCGGCATGTTATTTAACTAGGGAGACTGATGCGTTGCATATTATAAATTGGAGGGAGCAGGGGCGCTTGGTGAAATGTTACCTAGGGTGCCCGGAAACCTTGCACCAGCCCTGCCTGCATCACCTTTTGCACAGCTCTCCCCGGCCCCACTTGTAATTGTAAGGGAGTGCGGGTCCGACAGCGGGCATCTGCACCAGTGGCTGTCGCACACCTGACAGCCGGGCAGTCCAAGCCAAGGAGTGGGGGAGATTTGCAGGACGCAGAAGAGGGGCCCGGAGCTGCCGCTGCTTGTTAAAACACAGTGGATGGAGCAGGTAGCGGGTCCGAGTCACACCGCCGGGGGGAAAGATCTCTGCTGCACGGGAGATGGAGGACGGCAGTGGATTCAGGTAGGGAAAAGGATCTATTTTTCGAAAAGCTGTCATCAGAAAAATGACAGCTTTTTGGAATAGATACTGATGGGGAGGAGGAATGATGAATTCCTCCGGTAATTAGGTAGAACTCCATGCCAGTTCTAAACCTAATTACCGCCAGAGAATTGTATGTGTTAACGAATAGACCCCTTATACTTCAACAAGGGTTTCTGAATAACTTGGACACAGTGAGTGAGCAGGCTTCTTTACTGTAAACTGCAGGAAAAGCAAAGACACAGACTAGAGATTCATACACCAACTAATACACACAAATAATAAGAGTCGTTTAAACCTTCCACCAGAATACATACACAGCAATGAGAACTGTAGACACCACACTCCTCCCAACTTAGATAAATGCAGACATAGAATGTGGACAGCACTGCACAATGTATATGTTACCCCAGAAGGCTACAAATCAAGCCCTTGGGGTGCCTTACAAACTCTGTCTGGATAACGATGTTTAGGTTCCAGAGTGACGGGCTGCTCCACCGAAATCACACTAGAAGGTTCAGGATCAGTTGTTGTCACTGAGGGAACCTCATGCTCAGATGACTCCGTAACAGGCTTGGAAACAGTCTCTGTAGCAGACCCAGAGGGGTATATATAAATGCCCACATCACGTGCTTGGCTATGTCCAGATGTCGACGTACAGTCCGTTTGCCTCCTGGCCTCAATTATTTGATCAATGTTGCGTCGCCACAATTCTCCTCCCACTTCAATCACGTACATCAGAGAGTCAGATTAGAAGAAACTATTCCTGGTTGCCATTTGTCGCCTCTGTAATTACGGACAAGCACCTTCTGGCCAATGTGGAAGGTCCGCATAGGTTTCTGATAAACAGTTTGAAACTGTTTGCCATGTACCTTTCGTCTCACATCAGTTTTTATCAAGTCCCACTGAGACTGCAAGTTCCGTTGCATAAAGAGCACAGCAGGTGGCTGACCGGTTGTGGAGTTCTCAGTTCTATGATATATAGATAGGAAGTTGTCAATCTTGTGTTGCAAAGGCAGATGTGCATGGACTTGATAGCTCTTTTCAATGTTTGTACAAATCTCTCAGCCAAATCGTTAGTAGCTGGATGAACTTTTTGAATTCTGTGGACACAAATTGTGGCACATTGTCACTGCATACTTGGTCTGGTAGACCATTTCTGGCAAACACGGATTGCAGAACAGCAATTGTTTTCTCAGATGTAGTGGATTTCATCTTTATTACCTCTGGCCAGTTTGAATGAGCGTCCACTGCAATAAGACACATACAATCCATGAATGGACCAGCAAAGTCAATATGTACCTGCTGCCATGGAGATGATGGCTATTCCCAGGGGTGTAACGGGGCTAAGGGTGGTGAATTTTGAACTCTTTGGCATCCTTCACATCCTTTTGTCAATGTTTCAATTTGACCATTGATTCCTGGCCACCACACGTAACTTCTAGCAAGACTCTTCATTTTAACCATGCCCAGGTGACCCTCATGATTTTCAAAACTCTGTTTTGCAGTTTAGGTGGTATTGCCACTCTGGACCCACACATTAAAGTTCCTTGATAGATATAAAGTTGATCTCTCCTGGCCAAAATTCCGTAATATTGAGCATTGCCATGTTTAGGCCAGCCTTTGATACTTGAGTCCATTACTTTAGATAGCACCGGTTCTGTCCTTGTTTCCCGATTGATCATGTCATTGGTAGTAGGTAGCTGTTGTATTAACATATTGTGATACACTTCCAGTGGGTCTCTATCATTGCTCTCCTCTTTTTGGGGATGGGGGGAACACGATAGACCATCAGCATTTTCATGCAGTTTTTTCCTTTAAACTCAATGTCATATGTATGCAGGGTTGGATTAGCCCACAGGGGTACAGGGGAAATCCCCGGTGGGCCCCATTGCCTGAGCACTTGAACTATACATTGTTATTCTATTAGAGGGTCAGTTAAATGGACACTAATGTCTGCGCAAGCTTCTGTGGGGGCTGGCCTCATCCCCTGTGGTAACTGACCATGCTCCAAAGCATGGGCCCCTACCACTGGATTCCCCCGGTGGTCCCTTCATGCTCCAGTCTGACACTGTATGTATGTGCATCCAGGAATAATGACCAACGTTGAAGACGAGCAGCAGTCATGGCTGGGACTTCCTTTTGGGGGTTAAAAATGGATACCAATGGCTGATGATCAGTTATTAGTATAAACCTATGTCCATACAAATATTGATGACATCTCTTTACTCCCCATACTAGACTTAAGGCCTCTCGATCAATTTGAACATAATTCTTCTCTGCTACTGTCAAGAACCGTGAAGCATACTTCAATAAGGGTTTCTGAATAAATTGGACACAATGAGTGAGCAGGCTTCTTTACTGTAAACTGCAGGAAAACCAAAGACACAGACTAGAGATTCATACGCCAACTAATACACACAAATAATAAGATCCGTTGTAACCTTCCACCAGAATACATACACAGCAATGAGAACTATGGGCCTGATACAGAGCCGCTTGTAAGCGGGCGCTCGTTCGCTCCGAGCGATGTTTTCCCAACTGCGCATGCGTACAGATTTTAATACGCATGCGCGAACCAGTCAGTGCGGCCAAAAATCGTTTGTTCGCTAAATAGCGAATGCCTGCTATTTTGAGTGACAGGAGGAGGCGTATGTGGGTGGTAACAGGGGAAGGTGCTTGAAAACGGGGAGTGGAGATCCGAACGCAGGCGTGCTTAAAGGTCAAAACGGGCGTTTTATGGGTGTGCATAATTAATACAGCAGCGTCATTGATCACGTCACTGGGTTATTTTATAGTCAGAACTTATCGCAAGATTGTGGTAGGAAAAACCAACCACAAGAATAGCGAGCAGTTCATACGCTGGTCGATGTACTCGATTAATCTAATAAATAGCGGACATGACGTAGGATGCGAGCGGCCAGGGGGCGTAGTTATCCAAAAAACGACCGCAAGTTTTGTTCGCTCGTTCAGACATGGAGGCGTCAACAGACCGCAAAGAGCGAACGGTTCATTTGAATAGCCACCCCTTTTCCTGAACGACCGTCAGCAAATAGCGTCCATCTCTGAATCAGGCCCTATATACACCGCAGATGCCAGTGGAAATGCACATGGATATCTGCATACTGCGCCTGTGCCGTGAAAAGAAATTGGCGACTGCGCTGGACCAGGCACATGCACACGGATGGAGTTTGCATGTGAGTACGGATTGATCGATTGTAGATGCATCTGACTCAGGTCTATAGGGTCGTCCCTCTCAAGATGTCAGCTGAATGGATCAGGTGAGGGGACATATCCATGCCACTATGGTTTGAGCAGGACCTAGCGCTTATAGCCTCTCCTTACGCTCCCCTGCAACCTTGCATTCATTGCAGTGCATACCAGAGCTATGAAGAGAAGCAGTGAATGGTACTTACCTACCCAATCAGGTCAGAGCCCGCTCAGATCAGGACTGTCCCATCAAAACCATGACACTTAGGAGACATTTAGTGCATTGATTTTCACACTGAGCACCATCCGCTAATATAAAGGGGCAGCAGCTGGCAGATTCTTATTCGTGGTTTTCCTCCCTGTTTGTACTGGGCTGGGGATGTGGCACTGAGATATGATGTCACTGTCCAGCGCAACACACTCCCAAAATAGAAAATTATGCCCCACCACAACTCTACACTAGGTAAGAAGTAGAGATATGCAGTTCAAATTTGCTGGAAACCGAACTTTGGGGTTCTGTGGTGAATCGAGTCCCTGCTCAGATCACTTTTGGGATTCCGAGTAGAACCGAGTTCCGGTTTAGCCCCGCTGTAAATCCGGAACTTGGATTTAAAAAACAAATCTTGGGTTTTGGATGACATGTAAACACGTCCAAATTACAAGGTTTTTTTTTTTAAATCAATTTGAAAGAAATCCAAAACCAAAACATTTGAGGGTGGTTTTGCCAACATCCAAACCAAAACACTGTGGTCCACATCTTTAGTAAGAAGGTGGAGGAAGGTGGGGTGGAGTGACACAAGAAGGGGTCAAGTGGACACCCGAGGGAACGTCAAGGGTGCAGATAAGATAACCGACACATTGGCTCTGTCAAGGAGTTGACCCATGAAAGATGTCCCTCAACACCCAACCTGGCAAATGTAACTTGCACCGAATTGGGAATAGCTGTTAAGTAATTGAGCATAAGATAAAAGTCTGTGACTAATCAGACAGACCTGTACTAGACTAGAGAGGCTTTTACAGGGCCAAATGAGGTCCACTTTTAACTATATCAACAAAGTTCTTGCTGGGGGAGTGGACACTTTAGTTGCTGGATCTCTCATCACGAGAGAATATCACACATGAAACATCAGCTGCAATGTGTTTTGGTAATGAGGCAGGGGGGGGGGGTGTTTTTTCAGCTGTGCCAGCTCCGTAACGCTCCCTATGAACGGCAGCTTGCCTTGTATGCTATATGTCACATTTGGTTTGCACAGGCAGCCAGGCCCCAATTCTGTCAACAGGACTTAAAAGGACCCTCAGATGCTTTCAACCTACCAAATGTGACAATGGTGTCTCACAGAACTTTGCGCAGAAGATGAAAGGACTATGATGTATTTAGATTCCGGTTACACTGTGTCACTGCTCAGTAGCTTGTTTCCCGATGGTAACAGACTGTTATTCTATTAGGATTTCCAGCGGAAGCCCGACATCGCTGGAAATCCCGATCGTGGATAGGTAAGTATCCACTAACCTAACCTAACCCCCCTAACCCTCCTTAGGGGTGCCTAACTCTAACTTCCCCCCCAAGTGCCTAACCCTAATCCCCCCTCTAAGTGCCTAACCCTAACCACCCCCTTCCCCGCTGCCTCAACCTAAGTCCCCCGGGGGGGTGCCTAACCCTAAGTCCCCCCTGGGGGTGCCTAACCCTAACACTCCCTCCCCCTAGCCTAACCCTAACCCTCCCGGGGGGGTGCCTCACCCTAAGTCCCCCCCGGGAGCACTAAACCTAACCCTCCCCCCCGCGGCTGTCCGCTCGCGGCGCCCGGCATCACTATGATCGTGATGCCGGGCGCCGGTCTCCCGGCGTCGGGGAAATGCGGGCGTCTACATCTAGACACCCGGCATTTCACCCTTGCCGGGATAAGACACTCGGGAAGCCGGCTGCCGGTATTTAGGCAGTCGGCTTCCCGATTGCCTCCCAGCAGCAGTAATGTTGATGGCCGCTCCAATCCAGAGCTGCCACGTCATTGGATGGCCCCCAGGAAGAGGTATAGTAGGTGAGCCATCTATTATGGGGTCGTGGTTATGTGGGGGGCATGACTATGTCATGCACACCCCTCACAAAGACCCTGGACCAAATGTAATCGGGTGAGAGTGTAGAAAATGTGAGAGCTTAGCAGTAATCTCTCACATTGGTCGAGTTTTATCTTCAAAATGGGAAAACACCTGTGTGACAGGACGCCTTTCGTCTAGGCCAACCCTGGTCACGGATTAGCGCTTTTGGACGGCCACTCACCGTCAGTGACCGCCAGTCACTGACTCCGCCCACTGCGCCGTGGGCGTTTACTGAAGCTGCCACCACCAAATTCCTTTCAGCGGCGCTTGGAACCTCTTTTTATGTACAATCAGGCTCCTACGTTGGCACCTGGAACCGTTTCTGCTGTGTATGCGTATGATTAGCTGTGGCCACACCCCCTGATTGGTGTCGGCTGATTCTTCCTGATCCCTCGCAATGGACCAGGTCTGCACGGTAGCTTGGCAGAGGGCTTGAACTTGGAGACACTGAGCTCTTGCCCAGAACAGCTGGAGAACGGAATAGCATTTGGCACAATTCTGTTGTCGCAGGGTACAGATGTAGTTGAAGTAAAGGCAAAGGTGTTTATTGCTCTCAGTCTTAAAGAACACTCGTCCCTTCGGATTGAAGGGGAATAATCAGCATACAGTACAAGATGTTAAAGGAATCTTTACAGCAGTTCTTCTCCACAAAGGATAAACAGGGTTGTACAACATACAGGGCCCACAGGCCCCATTTTTATATCATTCTTACACACAATATCACAGGAGGGTAAATCGGCCCTGGGTTCCACTCAACCAATGACGATTCCTCACATGATATAATTTAACAACATATTACATTTCAAAGGAGTCACCCAATGTCCTCCTTTCTAATCTACCACCTAAAAGCAGTTGCTTCCTATATATAAATTAATTTAGCATACAGTATAACTGTCTCCTAACATGTTGATATAACATCCCACAGGAACTGGTAAATTACAGTCATCCTTTGATACATTTATCACACAGTGACAAAATATCTATGTAGAATAACCAGCAATAGTATTCACTTTTGTCTTCCTGCAATATTCAGGAAATCAGGAAAAACAAACACTTTTTTCCCCAGAAGTGCACACACACACACACACACGAGACAATCTCAGGGCCATATCAAAGGACGATTTGGCCAGTGACTCTCTTCACACCTCCACAAAGAAAGCTTCCAGCCAGGTTTAATCTGGAATGCACTTCAAACAAAGCTTTGTTACACAAAGGGTTTGACCGCTATCATAGGTCAAGATAATTAACATATCACTTCCTATGTCAGGAGGGCAATCCCCATTACACTAATATACTCTTGAACCATATTCCTATAAGTGCATAGCATATTAAATATACTCTGCTTCATGCACTAATGCATTGCAGATCAGCTGCAGTGCATTACAGCAATACATATATACTTTAATACAGTTTATTATAAACCACGTGCAGTGTGCCTTTACACTGTGTCCTGTGACTGTAACTGTTTCAGCGCTGGTCGCAGTGGCAGCTGGCTCTCCCTGTCTCCCAGCGTACAGCCACACTCTACCTACACTCCCCCAGTGCAGCAGGTCCAGGCCGCGGCATATAAAACATTAAAAGCACACTTATTAACACTCAGCGCCTAGCGCAGAGTACACATTTACAATGGTCATCTGGTGCCTTTTGTCCTTTTAAACATGGCACCACAGCACGGGGTTAACCCCTTCAGTGCCACGGCCACCATTATTCACGTGGGGCCAGCCTCCGGCCACACCTCTCCCCCCCCCTCAAGCCGGCCACCGGAGGGCCAAGTCCCAATGATTTGGCTCCTGGTCCTGCAGTCTCTTGGGGGGTTCAGGGAAGCTACCTGGAGGGCTTCGGCTCCGGCCTGGACAGTTCATCCATATTGAAGTGGGCCTTTCCTTGTTGGTGCACAATGTTCAAATAGTCACACTGAAGTCCAAGGCTCCACCACAACAGTCTGTCAGTTTCCCTTTTGGGGGGCCAGTCGCACACATCATGCTGAAGGTGGTCCAATGCCCAAACAATTGCCAACCATGGTGTTCCAATTGTGGCATACCCCACCTCCCACCGTAGCAGTATCCTGCTCAAACAAGCCAAAGGGTGCTCCTGCCCATCTGGCTCCTACTGGCCCTGTACTGCTCCCAGTCCGTGCAATGACGGATTAGTTCGTACCACAATGTTCTTGTCCTGAAATTGCACCATCTGCACTGGAGCTGGTATCAGAGCCTTCTTCAATGACTGTAATGCCAACTCACAAGTGGGTATCCAGTCCACTGACTTGGGAAGTCCCTCCCTGGTCAACTCTGTAAGGGGTGTCACTACAGCACTAAAGTCAGGGATAACTCGTCCATAGGGCCTTACAGTTTCTAAGGTCAGTACCAGTCTTGGGGTTGTGGGCCGGGGACAGTTTCTGGTTGGCTCTACCTCCACTGGTCTGGGCCTACCCCTGTCTCCCCCCACACTATACCCTATGCACTGCACCTCTGTCATCTCCACCTGGCATCTGTCTGTACTACCTGTCAGACCTGCCCTACAATCCTCCTCCAACGACCTATGACTAGGGGAAACTACCCTGTCACCTAGGCCTTCTCTCACCTCTGCTACCTGTTCCACAGTGATGGCGGAAAGATCACCAGCCATGTGGCATCCACCACGGGTAGGCTGCGTGTCTTTCCCGATCTAACTAGCACAAGCAGGAGACCTTGCTCCCTAACTGGCCATTCCCCTTCTACCTTCCTGGCTACCCTGTATCTTAACCCTTCCCACCAGGTCATACTCACTGCTGCTATCCCTGAACGGGCGCGGCCAGCTTGGCACGATATGCCTTCCAGATGTGGGTCAGCAAGCTGAGCTTCCCTGAACTCCTGTCTGGGGCCCTCACTTCTTTCTAAGTAGTGACAGTCTACAGGGGGATATGGGTTGGGATCGCTAGGGTCAGCCAAAGGGAAGTCAGTGTGGTCACTCATACTCACCGCTGGAGTTGGCAAACCACTAGGGACAGGAGCATCACTGGGCACCCTCACAGGATCCAACGAGCCGGAACCAACATCCTCTGCGTTGCTAGGGGACGTAGGCATACCAGAGGCAAAAGGCATGCTGGGTAGTCGTGCTGATCTAGCCGCTGTAATCTATTCCTCTGGGCTGGTTGATGCTGTGGTAAGCTACGCTGGCAGTTGTCTAGCCACTGTGCTCTTTTCCTCTGGGCTGAGTTGCTCTGGTACAGATGTTGTAGACTGTGATCTGGAAACTTGACTCCAGGCGATGGCATCAGCAAACGTGGTAACAATTCCACCACCAAGGTCATTCCCCAGGACCACATCGGTTAGAAGGCTTCCAGGACGGCAACTTCCTTCAACTCTGGGCCAGTTCCCCAGTCCAGGTAGACTCTCACCACAGGTACCTCTCGCTCCATTCCGCCTGCCACGGTCACTTTGGTAGTGCGACCTGGCAGTACTGCAGAAGAATCAATAAGTTGGGGGCTCACAACAGTGATTGAGGCCCCAGAGTCTCTTAAACCTTGTCCCTGCAGGGGCCCCACTTGGACCTTCTGCAGGTGCTGCCACATATTTTGGGGTGGCCCCTTGGCCACTCTCTCCGTCGAGTCCACCTGATTCTCCCTACACTCCATTGGACTGACTGGAGTAGGAACAGTCTCTTTGGGCTCACCTCCCCGGGTTAGACAGGCAAGCTGGGCTCTAGCACTCGGATTTGGGGCACAAGTCTGGGGTACTTGGGGTGTGGGACAGTTCATCCTCAGATGTCCGATTTTACCACAGCTGTAGCACTTCTTGTCCAGTCAATGCCCCGGTGGTCTCTGATGATTTGCAGGGACAGGGCGGGGAGGTTGCTGGCCAAGAGCAACCGGGTTGGAGGATGCCCGCTTTGGCAGTTGTCTAGCTGCTGTGCTCTTTTCCTCTGGGTTGAGTTGCTCTGGTACAGATGTTGTAGACTGAGATCTGGAAACTTGACTCCAGGCAATGGCATCAGCAAATGTGGTAACGATTCCACCACCAAGGTCATTCCCCAGGACCACATCGGTTAGAAGGCCATCCATGATGGCAACTTCCTTCAACTCTGGGCCAGCTCCCCAGTCCAGGTAGACTCTCGCCACAGGTACCTCTCGCTCCATTCTGCCTGCCATGGTCACTTTGGTAGTGTGACCTGGCAGTACTGCAGCAGGATCATTAAGTTGGGGGCTCACAACAGTGATTGAGGCCCCAGAGTCTCTTAATCTTTGTCCCTGCAGGGGCCCCACTTGGGCTGCCACATATTTTGGGGTGGCCCTTTGGCCATGCAGGTGTCTCTCTCCATAGAGTCCACCTGATTCTCCCCACACTCCATTGGGTCCCAGGTAATGGCACCAGATCCCTGCACCCACTTTACCACATACTGCCTCAGCTGGGTGGCGAACTGCTCATGGGTGCTGGTAGGGTTCTTGGGCAAGTCCTGGAACTTTTTCCTGTAGGACTCAGGAGTGACAAAGTATCGCTGTAGGAGGGCCCCTACGACTTCGTCATAGTCACCGCAGTCCTCGGTGGCTACTCCTCGATAGGCCTCCAGGGCCTCTCCATGCAGTGTGGGCACTAGGTGTCTGACCAACTCCTGCTTGGGTAAATCATGTAGTTTACAAGTCCTTTCAAATACTTGCAAATGTCCATCAATGTCCCCATCACTGTCTGCAAACTTGGCAAACTGTATCTGATCTGATCCCGGTACAGCAGTCTGCAATGGTGCTCGGGGTACCACAGCCAGTGGTGCCTGCTCGTCATGCCACATCCGAATGATTAGCATACGTTCTTGTTTTGTTGCCCTTTCTCCCAATTCCGATAGCCGCTCCGCTAGGGAATCCATTCGTTGGGATCCCTGCCATGCTGGGGAATGCTGGGAAACATAACTGCTGCGAGAGAGGGCAGGACTTGTTGCTCTCACCACGTTCTGAGGGGCGTCCATTGTTACGCTGGCCGCACTTACCACCTCCGTCTGATGCAACTCCATTCCGCTGTAATCAGTCATCCTGCGCGTTCTCCTGAACTGCAGTTACTCCTCTCCTGAGTAACTCAGCTTCTCTCGTCGGGTGACCGAAAAGCCGCCTGGGATTATCCCACCGCTATGCCACTAGATGTGACCGGATGCCTTTCGCCTAGGCCGGCCCTGGTCATAGGTTAGCGCTTTTGGACTCCCACTCACCATCAGCGACCGCCTGTCACTAACTATGCCCACTGCGCCGTGGGTGTTTACTGGAGCTGCTACCACGAAGCTCCTTTCAGCAGCGCTTGGAACCGCTTTTTATGTACAATCAGGCTCCTACGTCGGCACCTGGAACCGCTTCTGCTGCGTATGTGTTTGATTAGCTGCGGCCACACCCCCTGATTGGTGTCAGCTGATTCCTCCTGATCCCTCGCAATGGACCAGGTCTGCACGGTAGTTTGGCAGAGGGCTTGAACTTGGAGACGCTGAGCTCTTGCCCTGAACAGCCGCCGGCCACAACCTGGATGAGATTTTAAATCATGAGAGTTTTTTGAGCCTGAAAAACATGCAAATTTGCTCTGTTGCTTTGTTCTCAGACTCTATTACATTGGGCGAGTTTAGACAGTGAGAGAAAACTCTGACATTTCCTAAACTCCCACCCTATTACATTTGGCCCCTGCCTCTATTAAGTAGATACAGCTTTGACTCCATCGAGACCTCTTTTCTACAAGACCTCTGCTGATAATTTGATAGACGGGGCTCAGTGACAGCAATGACAGCTCGCACTCCGGGGGGAGGAGCTACCCTCATGGTTCCTGTGGGGGCCCTGCCTGCAATATGATGAATAGGCAATGCTGGACTAACCACGCTGCTCTTCTAAGCATTTACAGAGACCGGCACATGACCAGACAAGACCTGTTTCAGTTTCAGTGCTGATTATAGAGCCCCATTACATATTAATATGGAGCCTGGTGATTGAGTGTTTTGTGCCCCTCCCCCCAACAATCACCTAATCGGGGACTCATCAAGAGTGGTCATTCCCTTCAATAGTCAGAGCTGTAACCTAGATATAATAGAGGTAAGTCACTAAGGGGTCTATTTACTAAGCAGTGTTAGGAGACAGAGTGAAAAGTGATAAGGTGCCAGCCAATCAGCTCCTAACTGTCATTTCACAGGCTGTGTTTGAAAATTGACATTTGGGAGCTGATTGGCTGGCACCTTATCACTTTCTTATCACTTTTCTCTCTGTCTCCTAACACTGCTTAGTAAATAGACCCCTAAATGAGAGATAAAAGCAATTCAAATTGGGATGCAAGGGGTATAAATACAATGCATGTATGTATGTTGCCCAATCATATCAGGAATCTTGATATGTAGCTGAGCTAGGATGTGCCCCTCCCTCTGCCATATCTGTCTGCACGTTTAGGGCCTGATTCAGAGCCATTCGCTATTTGTGGTCGTTCGTTCAAAAACAAGGGGTGGCTATTCAAATGATCCTTTCGCAAATTGCAGTCTGTTCCCACCTCTAAGTCTGAACGAGCGCGCAAAACATACGCTCGTTTATTTGATAAAAACGCCCCCTGGCCGCTCGCACCATACGTCATGTCCGCTATTTATTAGATTAATCGAGTACATCGTACAGCGTATGAACTGCTCGCTATTCTTGTGGTTGGTGTTTTCAACCGCTATTTTGCGAGCAGTTCTGAGTTAAAAAAAACCAAGTGACGTGGTCATTGACGCTGCTATATTAATTATCAACACCCATAAAACGCCCGTTTTGACCTTTAAGCACGCCTGCGAACGGATCTCCACTCCCCGTTTTCAAGCACCTTCCCCTGTTACCACCCACATACGCCTCATTCTGTCACTCAAAATAGCAGGCACTCGCTATATAGCGTACAAACGATTTTCGGCCGCACTGACTGGTTCGCGCATGCGTACTAAAAACCGTACGCATGCGCAGATGTGCGAACATCGCTCGGAACGAGCGTACTGCCGCTAGCGAGCGGCTCTGAATGAGGGCCTTAGTTTCCTCATTTGCAGCAGAATATTGTTTTGCCAAGGTGCAAAATTGCACCATCTAGCTGCAATTACTCCTAACTTTAAATGACACTCTAAGGCGGCGATTCAATTGTTTAAGGTGGCTATTTATTTAGGGTGCCCGATAGAGCAATTCAATTGTCGCTCCCTTTGGGTGCGATAGCTGCCTGTGCCAGTATTTCTCTGCTCGCACCCTTAGGAGGGTGCAAGAAAAAATGTGCGATAAACCTGTGGTTAGGATGCAGTTTGGGCGCCATTACCAGGACTTCAGATGGGTTTAGACATTTAACACGGCTAAATCCGGTCTAATAGGGCGTGATGACCGCAATAATAATAATACTGAGGTCGTGGGTTCAATTCCCACCACGGCTCTAACTGTGTGGAGTTTGTATATTCTCCCTGTGCTTACGTGGGTTTCCTCCGGGTACTCCGGTTTCCTCCCACACTCCAAAAATATACTGGTAGGTTAATTGGCTCCCAGCAAAAATTAACCATAGTGTGTATGTGTGTGAGCATGTGGTAGAGAATATAGGGGGTCATTCAGACCCGCTCGCGAGCGGCAGGACGCTCGCAAGCGGGTCGATGTTCCCCACTGCGCATGCGCATGACGGAGGGAGCTCCGTCGTGCGCATGCGCGAGACCCGACGAGCGACGGGCTCACCATCGCTCCAGGTCTCGCACCAAAGGGGGCTAGCTGTCGATGTTGATTGACAGCACGCCCCCTTTGGTGGGCGTGCCGGGTGCGTGCCTGACAGACGGAGGTGTTCCCATTGGAACGCCTACCGTCTCAAGCCGGCCCCACTGACATCACTAGTGAGGCTTGCCAGGGCTTGCGGCAGCGAGACCCTACCGCAGGATCTCCGGCGCAAGCCCGATGGTCGCGATGGTCAAGACCATCGCGACCATCATCATGGACGCTCGCTATAGCTGTGGGTGGTAACCCACAGCTATGCGAGCATCCATGAGGACGCTCCAAAAAAAGGTAGGAGGGCCCTGATTCAGAGCGAGCGCTCTGGTCAGAGCGTTCAGCTCTGAATCAGGCCCATAGATTGGAAGCTCCACTGGGGCAGGGACTGAGGTGATTGGCCAAAATATTCTCTGTAAAGCGCTGCGGAATATGTGTGCACTATATAAATAACTGGTAATCAATCAATCAATAAATAAATAAATAAATAAATAAAATAATTAATGGGCGCCTACAACAATTGAATTGCAACACTGAGCGCCCATTAATTATTGCCCCCCCCCCCACAAAACAATCGTGCAAATGTGACACTGACAACCAATGAAACTTCCTAGCACTGGTTCAGTACAAGTTAGCCAATAGGAGTTAAACGTTGTTAGTAATTAACCCTATTGAAGGCTAAGTTTTAGATAAGTGGGATCCTAGCAGAGCAAGTGGTGATTGCACCTGATTTTGCAATAAAACCATTCACATGTCTGATAGTGACACATGAAATAAGGACAGTGCTAAAGTCATCTATCTCCCAGGATTCACTTGTGATGTAAATGAGAGTAAAATGAGAAATGTGAAAGTTTACTTATACCCCTTTTACACCAGAGCAAAAACCTGGGTTATTGCCGGGTCTACCCGGGTCGCAGCTCAGTGTGAAAGGGTCCCTGAAAAATAATCCAGGTCAAGTGACCTGACAATCCAACCCAGGTAGCTACCAGGGTCGGACCCAGGTTGGAGCTGGGTAATGGTGCAGTGTAGATGGTGCAACCCGGGTTATCCGTCCTGGGTCATGCCTAAAATGAGCTGATTGGTGGTTGTGGAGCAGTCACCTCCCACTTTTTATGACCTCACAAGTTTAACAGGGCAGACCCAGGTTAATTGTGAACGGGGCTGACCTGAGAATAACCCAGATCGATGGTGCTGTGTAAACGGTGTCTGACCTGAGAATAACCCAGATCGATGGTGCTGTGTAAACGGTGTCTGACCAGAGAATAACCCAGATTGATGGTGCTGTGTAAACGTTGTCTGACATGGGTCTGACCTGGGTTGGAACTATGTCTGAAAACCCAGGTCGGACCCGGGTTTTTGGTGGAAAAGAGGTATAAATGAATCGGATGGTCGTAGAGTGTCTATATTTTGGACATATAACTCTTTCCTTGTTGGGCATTTTAACGTGGACTCCAAATGTTGGGGTTACCCCATTTATGGGGCTGTTCCAGAGACTTAGAAATGGTCATACTATTCACATTTTGAAAAGTGAACAAATGTAACTCATTGTCACACACACAAAAATCAGAGTAAATGACTCTTAATGATTTTAATTCATATACATTTACGTTATGTATATCCTGGGCCAGCAAGTCAGGATAAAATAATTTGCAGAGACTAAAAGAATGATGCATAATTACCTGCCACCCTTCGCATGCATACTGGTGTTAGTAAGGCGGGTATGCATGAAGAACACCGCAAAGGAACGCTGTCTCGATAAGAGCTGTCCTTTATGAATAAGGAACTTCCGGGTCTATGACCCAGAAGCCCCTCTAGCGTCCTTCTGCGTATGTGCAGAAGGATGTAACGATACTGGATCAGAACCTCTATACACACCTTCCTATACCTTCTAATGTCCTGCCTATACCTTCTAAGGATGACGCTAATTTGCGTACGCAGTCACACCATAAATAAAGACTTACACGTGGAATCTGTGGTTCCAAAGCACAAGTGATATTCAGGTAACAGTTCAGACAGTTACACGCAATTGATCAAGACACAATTTAGGTGCAAAAGGAAATTATACAGACCCAAGTACAGTATACATACGCAGGCGCTTCCGGACCCAGAGATAGACATCAGCAAGAGACCCGTCGTCATTCAGCATTCAGCACGAAGACTCAGAACCAGCGTTCGTGTACTCATATTTATACCCCCCCAGAATAAACAGGACAATAGGGAAGTCTGTTGCTGATATCATTGGTTCTCAGGGGTGAAGCATCTGTTACAGCACATTTAACAGGCTGGTTCAAACAGACTCTCCCTGCCTCTAACAGCTGGGGGTCTTCCTCTTCACGCCTCCTGTATCATCCTAACAGTTGTTTCTAAAATATACATTTTGTTGCTTGTAGGCTCTGTGATCCATAACTCAGGAATGCATGATGCGATCTCCCCACTGATAACACCGGAATACTGTAAAAAGGATAAGCATCAGTACAACTCCAAACATGACTTGTTTAGCATGTATAATACCTTAGTTATCAAATATCTTTATTTCTCAGCATTTAAACTAACTGAACCAACTTAAATCATATACTTTAGAGCTTATTGAACCTTATGTGTGAATATGTAATGTGTGGGTATTCAGGGTTTGAAATAAGGACGCTAGTTAACTTGGGGCAGATGCGTGCTCATAAAGCTAATAAAACAGCGGTTTCATACAAAGTCCTATGCATTCGCTAATATGCAACTAGTTAACAGCGCAATTGTGTGTATTAATGTGTGTATGAGAAATGGTGAAAGATGCAAACGCATGGTGCTATTAGTATTATCACCACATGTACTAAAATGTGAGTTTATCTAAAATGGTCGCTTAGGCGACCATTCGCAAAATGGCATCTTGCGATCTCATTTTCAAGATGGCGTCTTGCGGCCAGTCGCAAGATGGCATCGCCGTGATTAAATTTTAACCTGAACTTGTCTTAGCCAATTATTCAGCTTCGACAGTCCACCCTTTGATAGCAAACAACATGCTATCACAATCTGCTATTAGAATTTAATTTAGGCTTACATTAACATATTATTTGGTGTTATTATGGGATGGCACAAGGTGGTTCTTCATCCATCAATAATGTGTCTCTGGGTGGGGACATAAAACTACTATTATACACACACCGCGGATCTTGGAAGATCATGTGAAAGGAGTGGGAATGCACCAGTCTTATAATAGCAGTCTTGAAGGGGAATTGAGACTTTACATCATCTGAGGTGTTCTATGAATAACATTTCAATAATACATTCTATGCATGTCTAAATATAATACATCAAACGATTGTATTTCCTAGTTCAGGGTTGTAATGCAGTTCTATATTTACCTCAGTATACATATTGTCATTACTGACCACCATCATAGTTTCGTTCTTTCATTTCACTCTGTTTCTACATTTTCCACACTTCAACACAATTGGAACACACCGGACGCATATGCCAATTATTATGATGATAATCAGTACAAGGATTAAGAATTTGCCTATGCTGGCGATCACTTCCTGGACCCATTCCCCTAGACCTGAGAACCATTTTACTGGGTTCAGCCATGACACCCATCCTTCTATCTTTTCCCCTACTTCAGCCACTGAAGCGTTATGGTTCTTGCGAAATTCCCACTTTAGCTCCAGAATTTCATCCATCTTCCGGTCTATCACCTCCTTAGGGTCGCTGGTATCATTGGTGACATAGGTGCAACATTTTACTCCAAATTAGGTGGCCAATGTTATGCAATACCCTCCAGTAACAGCAGTTAAATAATTCAACACTAGCCTGTGTTGCACTAGTTCTTTCTTGTACGCTTGCAATTCTCTCCCTGTATACCTGAATGTGTCATCGTACATCTCGGTGATATTATCTATTAATTTAGCAAGTTCCTGGATATATCTAAAATTTAATGTACCCCGAGCGATCCTGGTGGGGTCCAATGCGACCAGAACTTGAAAGCCAGTTGTCTCACTGATTAACTGAGTGGCTTTATGTATATCACCAGGTACCATATTTCTTTTGCCTCTGTGTTCACATTGTGTATGAAGATATGGTGACGGTGTGTTTTTATGTATACCCAGCATTTCAACATGTGTGAGGGTCATAACTTCTGGGACTATTCTTCCCAGGTAACACAAACCTTCGGAACTCGGGGAGAGCCATTTATACGCTTTTCTTCCACAAATGAAATATACATTATCAGGGAGAACATAAGGAATGGTATGCATCATTATCATTAAGCACATTTCCCTTGCAAACAATCCTATTTCTGGTTCTTCTATCTGGTACATGCAAGTTTCTAGCTGTATTATTTTAGCACAATAACCATTTGGCACCTTACCAATAATTTCTTTGGTGGAACTCAATGTATACCGATACCTAAAATGTTTCCCACCAGACTTAATGGAGCGCAATAAATCATGGTTTATGGACTCATTATCAGCTCTTTGTGAGAAGGTCATCGTCTGATTATTCCCCATCACTTCCCAACTCCCGGGTTTATTGGGGTTGGTTATGTTTAAACACAAAAGTGATCTATCTACTTGGAATTGATAGAGTTTGAAATGAGATGATTTGGATGAGAGGAATTTTCCATCCAATGTTTTCCCTTTTTGTAATTCTAAAATTTCCGTGATATTCAGCGGAAATGGCACCAACCCTATGTTATGCTGTCCCTGGGGCACATGTGAACACACCCAGCAATCAGTTTGATTTAACACTTTGCCTACCATGCTATGATAATCCTCTAGAGGATACCCACCCCAGTACGGATTATATTTAGGTTGGCACCGTTGGATACAGTTCTCATCAACTAGGGACCCACAAAGCTCACAAATACAGGAATCTTCAGATGATAACCCTCCACACCTTCCCCGAGTATCCGGAATGACAGCTCTTTTAACAATAACAGTACTAAGATTGGAAAGACACTCCCCTGATTGGCATTGCACTCCTCCTGATTCCACTCCATCAGCACTGCCATCAGCTCCCGTTTCCTCAATTGGTCCCCATCACAGACACTGGATATCCCCGGACTGACCAGGATGTGAACACTCTAAAAGAGAATATGAAAATGAACACAGCAGGCCCGTCCATTGTCACAACAAGACCTGCAAATTTCTCTCAGTTCAGGTATCTTACTACGACCTTTTCAATCCTCCCGGAACAAGCTCGCGAGCGACAAATCCACGCTATCAGATCTGTCTCCGACTTGTTTCTCCACCGGTTGATTGACCTTTTTGCAGTGAGTGGAATGGACCCAGGTATCTTTCTCGGCCACCTTCAAAGATGTAGTACTCGTCAGCAGCACCTGGTACGGACCTTCCCACCGATCAGTCAAACAACCTGAACGCAAGAAATTTCTGATCATTACATATTCTCCTGGTTCAACATCATGACAGTTCGTTTCAGGCATATCATTAGACAACAATTTCAGTTTCTGCTGCTGCTGCTTTAACTGCTTACTCATTGATATAAGATACTTCACAGTTACCTCGTTGTTACCCTTTAGATCTTCCTGCAGACTTATAATCAAATGAGGTTGTCTACCGAACAATATTTCAACTGGGGACAGATTCAGAGGAGGTCTAGGAGTGGTCCTTATGCTATGTAGGACCAAAGGTAAAGCTTCTGGCCATCCTAGTCCAGTCTCTGCCATGATTTTACTTAGCTTATTACTGGCTTGCGGTCGGTAGGGGGTGTGAAGTCGGCTATTAATACCCATCAGCTTACACATATTTTGAAAAACATCACCTGTGAAATGGGTTCCCCTATCACTCTTGATGATTTTAGGGATACCGTACCTGCATACAAATTCCTGAACTATTTTCTTAGCAGTAAACGCAGCAGTATTAGTGGCCACTGGGTAAGCCTCAACCCAGTTAGAAAATATGTCTGTGCACACTAATACATACTTAAGGTTCCTGCAGGGTGATAATTGGATGAAATCAATTTGTATTACCTGGAAAGGTCCATCAGTCGGTGGAATGTGGGACGCTTCGGTAGGGATCGCTTTCCCTATGTTCTTTCTCAAACAGGTCAGACAGGACATTGCTATCTTCTCTGCTTGTGAAGAAAAACCTGGTGCGCACCAGTATGCCCTCACCAACTTGCACATACCCTGTTTACCCAGATGAGTCAGACCGTGTGCTGCCTCAGCCAGGTTGGGGTAATATGCCTTGGGGGCTACTGGCTTACCATGTCCGTCCCTCCAGAGCCCAGTGGACTCTTGCCCACACCCCTTGGACTTCCAAATGGATTTTTCCTGAATTGAACACAAATTTAGCATCTCAATTAATTTCAGCATATCAATAGTTTGGAATTACATAATTGTTTCAGTTGGAGGAAACATTTTTAACCCTGCTGCCCATTTTGCAGCTTCGTCAGCTCTGTTGTTGCCCAGTGACACCGGGTCATCCTCACATGTGTGGGCTTTGCATTTAATTACTGCCACTGCTTTGGGCAGTTGGATTGCTTCTAAAAGATGTTTTATGTGTCGGAAATGTGCAACTGGTGTGCCCGCTGCTGTCATAAAATTTCTCAGACGCCACAGAGCCCCAAAATCGTGCACCACCCCGAATGCGTACCTCGAGTCAATGTAAATGTTAGCAGATTTGCCTGCTGCCAGTTCACATGCTCTAGTCAGTGCTACTAACTCTGCCACCTGGGCTGAGTGAGGAGGACCGAGAGGTTTAGCTTCTATGGTGCCTGTGCCATTTACAACAGCATAACCTGTACATAATTCACCTGTGTCTGTTTGTCTATGACAACTCCTGTCCGTATAAAAAGTTAAATCCACATTCTCTAAAGGTGTGTCATGTATGTCAGGTCTAGCAGTAAAGGTCTGATTCAGATATGTCATACAATCGTGCGTATCATTATGTCTGCCGAACTCACCTCCCACCAGCAACTCCTCTCCTTCCACCCTTTGTACATCATGTTGTACATATGGTAGGTATGTTGCTGGATTCAGCGTACTGCAACATTTAACGGTAATATTTTCAGGAGCGATTAGAGCTAGTTCCCATTTGGTGAACCTAGCCGAGGAGACGTGTCTGGTTTGAGCTGAGTTCAACAGAGCAGATACAGCATGGGGAGTGTAGACAATCATATCATGGCCCAATACTACGTCCTCACTTTTACTCACCAATAGAGCGGTAGCTGCTACACTTCTCAAACAGGTGGGGAGTGATCTTGCTACCATGTCCAATTGGGCACTGTAGTATGCTACGGGCCTACTTGCATCACCATGTTTTTGTGTAAGGACACCTGCAGCACAACCATCAGCTTCCGTACAATACAAATCAAAAGGTTTTTCATAATCAGGTATTCCCAATGCAGGAGCTCTTGTCAGACTATCCTTAAGATTAAGGAAAGCCTGTTCTGATTCCTCTGTGTGTATGACACGATCGGGCTTTGAGCAAGAGACTAATTCCTGTAAAGGTAAGGCCAAAATAGAAAAACCTGGTATCCACATTCTACAGTATCCACACATTCCCAAGAAGGTACGAATTTGCTATTGATTCTGCGGCAGTGTCATGTTTTGTATGGCCTGGATTCTATCTGTTGTAAGGTGTCGTAACCCCTGGGTTAGGCAGTGTCCCAAATATTTTACTCTGGATTGGCACGGCTGTAGTTTGTCCTTAGCCACCTTGTGTCCTGTTTGTGAGAGATGAAGTAACAAAAGTTTAGTATCATTCAAACATGACATAAACGAGTCAGAACATAGCAATAAATCGTCCACATATTGAATTAGAACAGATCCATTGGCAGGTTGAAAAGATTGTAAACAGTCGTGCAATGCCTGGGAGAAGATACTGGGGCTGTCTATGAAACCTTGGGGTAATCGTGTCCATGTGTATTGTAAACCTCTGTATGTAAATGCGAATAGATACTGACAGTCAGGATGGAGAGGCACAGAGAAGAAAGCAGAACAGAGGTCAATGACAGGGAAATGGGTTGCATTTGGTGGGATTTGCATCAAAATGACAGCTGGATTCGGCACTACGGGGAATTGGCTCTCTACTACCTTATTGACACCTCTAAGGTCTTGTACCAGCCTATAACCCCTCCCACCACTCTTCTTCACTGGAAAGATGGGGCTGTTGGCTACACTAGCTGTACAAACTAAAATTACCTGTTTGCAATAATCGCTCAATTATTGGAAAAACCCCTAATTCTACCTCCTGTGTTAGTGGGTACTGGGGAATTTTTGGAGCTTGCCTTCCGCTTTTTAAATTTACCATTACAGGGCTTACGTTTGCCATTAATCCAGTGTCCTGTCCATCTTTAGTCCAAAGGGAATCTGGAATTAGGGACAACATTTCATCTACCTGTGATGGAGTTTCATTTAAAACAGTAGAGTGATACATTATCCTTTGTGGAGTGTCTAACATATCCCACACCTCGTATTCCATTCTCTCTGGGATATCTAAAAATACACCATCTGTGGTGCAATATATAACACATCACATCTTACATAACAAGTCTCTGCCCAGTAGGTTAGTAGGAGCCGCAGCAGCCAGGAGAAATGAATGCCTGGTATGCAACGGCCCAATAGTAACCTCTGTGGACTTTGTTAAAGGATAATGTTCCACTTTACCTGTTACACCCATTGTTGGTACTGTCTCGTTGGTCACCTGCAAATTAACGGGGGATTTTATCACCGACCTGGTCGCCCCTGTGTCTACAAGAAAAGGATATTCAGTACCAGCTACATCAACCATCATGACCGGTTCTTCCCTAGTACTTCCCGTTAACCTGACCATCTGTAGACTACAGGTATGACCTGACCCCTAGCGTTGGCTACCATTCTCCAATAAAGCATTTACGGCTACAATTGGAGCTGGTGCCTGCTGAACATTTGCTGGCCTCTGTGCATATCCCTTATGGGGATATCTAGGTCTTCCCTGATGTGAGATCCCTACTCCTTTTACTGTACAGTTTCTACTTAAGTGTCCTGTTTGTTTACAGTTAAAACATGTTCATGTTTCAGGTGAAGACATGTGGTGTTGTGAGGTTTGCGCAGAGGGTAAAGGTGGTGGATATGGGTAAGGATAGGGAGGGTAAGGGTATTGTGGGGGATAAGAGGTTGGTGGATATCCTGGGACCTGTGGTTGTATCGGGCTAGTGGGATAGAGTTGTGTTTGTTGTTGAGTGGGGTTAGTGAGAGCACATACTTGTTCAGAAGTGAGTGTGTGTGCAAGTGCAAGTGTGTCTGTTGACTGTGGTGTTACCGTCATTCCCTCCAGAGCTTGTATACTGACAGCCATTAGTTTTACGCTCTGGGCTTCTCTCTTTTTGGAGATGTTTTTATCATGTTCAATAGCGGTTTCTATGAGGGTATCTATTGTAAGTCCCCGACAGCCAGGCTGTGAGGTCTGAACCCAAGTCTTTAAACTCTCTTTCAGACCGTCCACAAGTACCGTGACTATCATTCCCCTGTGATGAGTGCTATCTTTAATATCTTCTATCCCAGTGTACTGGGTGATAGCCTGCAGAGGCTGATCGCAGTAATCTTCTGCAGTCTCACTCTCTTTTTGTTTAATTATGAAAATTTTGTTCCAGTTAACTACTACTGGAAAATATATACCCAATTGAGTTACAATGCGGGAAATGTTACCTTGGTTTACTTGGTCTGTTAGGGGAACGTCACCATCCAATACACAATCCGTGATAAATTTTGTCATGTCGGTATTGCGTGGCAGACAGGCCCTTAACACCACACGCCAATCTTTATTAGTGGGCTCATGTGGACTACCCAAATTTCTCAAAAATCTTTGATATTTGGCTAATTCCTTTTTGGGATCGGGGAAATCATTTATGATGGAATTTAGTTCTGCTCTTGTCCAAGGACAATGCATTACTACTTCCCTCGTGGGCACTATACCGTTTGCGTCTGCATTTCCATTTGGAACAGCTATTGTCCGAATGGGACGCAGACCGGTAGTGCTGCTACCTTTGACCTGATTACCTGGCTGGGGGTTAAGTCTGCTGCTGCTGCGTATGGTATGAACAACTTCCTCTACGGGTGCAGAGGACACTAACACTTCCCTCGCTGTTACCGATGGAGATGGCAGCACCACTCGTGATTGTGGTGATGTAGCATCTATCATCTGCACAGCATGGCAAATGGCAGACATTACAATAGGCTCCTCATCCGCATCATGAACATTTTCTTTATAGTTGCTTAAGAGAGGGTACAAGTTGCTTGTTACATTTTTATGGGTATTTTTGGTTACTGTACTTGCACCTCCATCCACATAAGGTGGGGGAGGTGAGCGTGCACTGCTGGCAATACTCTCCACGACGCTACATTGTCGCACGTGCGCGCCATTTTACGACTCGCCCGTATTGCAATTTAGCGTCGCGGATGTATTTTCTGACAATGTGCTCGTAACGCTAGTTTGCGTCGTTTGCACATGGTTAAGCCACGCATCCCCTTCATGCTGCCACAGTTTTAAACATTCAAAATATTTAACCTTTTTCTCTCGGGAGCGCATCAAACTGATGTGATCCCGGACATTGTCTAACACATTTTTATCGAAACTACCAATTCTGGGAAATGGTCTAACACTCTTTCTTGTCATATTAAACCATAAATCACAATACATTATTGCATAAGTACCGTACTTGGTATGCATGATACGATGGGCCGATCCGATCGGCACCTCCATTAGCAGCACATCATTGCCTAACATCTCTACTGTTTGCGTGGCTCCCACTCTGAGACAACTCCTACGCTTTTCAATAAAGATTTAAACCGGTGAAAGACAATCAAGACACTTTCACTTACCTGTGGACGATTTAAGTCGGCGGTGCCCACACACCTGGATAATATTTAGTAAGGCAACTTCCACACCTGGATAAGATTTGAAAAAGGCAACTTCCACACCTGGATAAGATTTAGTAAGGTAACTTCCACACCTATGAGAGTTTGTATGTCGGCTACTGTCACGCACCTCTCTACAACAAAGACAACATGTACACCTGCTACTGTGTATAGAACGGTAAAGCTGCTTACCGAGCGGCTAGGCTAACCCTTGCACCTAGCCCTTAAGGATCATACGATACCCTTAACTTTGTTCAACAAGTATTCACTGTTACACACTTTTTTCCTGCGCAGAAAAATACATGTTAACCCAGATATTGGTAATAGAAAAAAATGAAAACCTCAATGGCTTTGTTCAAACACGTGGCAGCACAACCGGAAGTATGTATACGCTATTGCGCGACCAGTCGCATACACAATAATGCGACTACCACACAACCGTATAATGGCTTTTTAACCGTGCACGCAAAAGTGCGTCTTTGCTATGTGCAACCCTGCGACTTAGCCATGTACTCAGTACTGCGGCACCCCTTTAAACGTAAGGTTCTATCAACAGAGGAAAACAAACTTTTTCCACGCTTGTCCCTAGATTCTAGTCAGCTCCCTTGATTCACACGGAGAGGAATAGCGATCTTTCAGCACAAAGCGGTTGCAGGCAAACCCTGCATTTGGCCACTCCACCCTTTGCTGAAATATCGATGACCGTATGTACCATGTGAGCAGGTAAGTGACTTCACTATGAGCCCCCAACTAACGATACTGGATCAGAACCTCTATACACACCTTCCTATACCTTCTAATGTCCTGCCTATACCTTCTAAGGATGACGCTAATTTGCGTACGCAGTCACACCATAAATAAAGACTTAGATGTGGAATCTGTGGTTCCAAAGCACAAGTGATATTCAGGTAAAAGTTCAGACAGTTACACGCAATAGATCAAGACACAATTTAGATGCAAAAGGAAATTATACAGACCCAAGTACAGTGTACATATGCAGGTGCTTCCGGACCCAGAGATAGGCATCAGCAAGAGACCCCTCGTCATTCAGCATTCAGCACGAAGACTCAGAACCAGCATTCATGTACTCATATTTATACCCCCCCAGAATAAACAGGACAATAGGGAAGTCTGTTGCTGATATCATTGGTTCTCAGGGGTGAAGCATCTGTACAGCACATTTAACAGGCTGGTTCAAACAGACTCTCCCTGCCTCTAACAGCTGGGGGTCTTCCTCTTCACGCCTCCTGTATCATCCTAACAGTTGTTTCTAAAATATACATTTTGTTGCTTGTAGTCTCTGCGATCCTTAACTCGGGAATGCATGATGCGATCTCCCCACCGATAACACCGGAATACTGTAAAAAGGATACGCATCAGTACAACTGCAAACATGACTTGTTTAGCATGTATATTACCTTAGTTTATCAAATATCTTTATTTCTTAGCATTTAAACTAACTGAACCAACTTAAATCATATACTTTAGAGCTTATTGAACCTTATGTGTGAATATGTAATGTGTGGGTATTCAGGGTTTGAAATAAGGACGCTAGTTAACTTGGGGCAGATGCGTGCGCATAAAGCTAATAAAACAGCGGTTTCATACAAAGTCCTATGCATTCGCTAATATGCGACTAGTTAACAGCGCAATTGTGTGTATTAGTGTGTGTATGAGAAATGGTGAAAGATGCAAACGCATGGTGCTATTAGTATTATCGCCACATGTACTACAATGTGAGTTTATCTAAAATGGCGCTTAGGCGGCCATTCGCAAAATGGCGTCTTGCGATCTCATTTTCAAGATGGCGTCTTGCGGCCAGTTGCAAGATGGCATCGCCGCGATTAAATTTTAACCTGAACTTGTCTTAGCCAATTATTCAGCTTTGACAGATGCCCGTGCCGCGGGGGGTGCTGGGAGGGATACGATTGGATCCCTCTCACAGCACTCACCCAATAGGCTTCTATAGGGTAACACCAATCAGGAGATGGCGTTACCCACAGCAACCAAGCCCTGCAGTGCATTGCATTCCGACATTTGGTGCATATAAAAATGCGGTCAAACTCGCATTTTCGGGGTTTGACTGCATTTCTTCCTTTGCTGCATCCCGCCCCCTGTGAGGTCCAATAAACTACTATATGCATCCATAAGTAGCTGGCAGTGCGCTGGCACAGCGTGAAATCGCCGACAGCGCACAACCTGTAATACAGAAAATAACCACAACACCCCCGATTACTGCTGCAAACTTTACATCATTTTCTTTTAAATAATTTAAAATTATTGCCTAGAAACATCATTTTTCCCCCATAAAACTGTGTTTAGTATTAAATCCCTGCAATGTTTTATTCAAATCCCTCCTTGTACACGAGCAGCCAGCACTTATGAAATAATGATAATTAATGAGAATTTGGTAATAAAACAAACTGTAGCAGCCATAAACCTCACAAACAATCTAATGAATATTTATTAGCAATCACTGACATGAAAATGGGAATAAGATATTATTTTCTATGAGAAGTGAGCAGTAATGCTTTATAAATATAGCTTGTTAGGATTGGGCACACACAGCCTCGCCGAGGAGAGGATATTGATTAAAGATCTGCTTGTGGAGCATTAGGACCTCACAATGGGCTGGTAATAAATTGATGCTGGATGTATGTGATACTTCTCTCTCTCTGTAAGATGTTACTAAAGGCCCTCAGTATAAATAATAAAATCTCTTTTTAATGAAATGACACCGTTACAGCCTGTAAATCAGGCAGCCAGGGTGTTAAGCATTGACGTCTAAGGGGAATGTGACCTTCTGGAAATTTTACTGTCCACATAGGTTTGTCTATTTTGGTTGCACTTGTTCTGCTCCCAGACCCTGCAGTAACGTAGCCCACATCAGCCAGTTGCCAGAAAATGACCAGGGTGCCCAAATAAATATCCGATCTTTGTTGGGCATGATGGTAAATCTAGCCAAAAAGTTATGACAGGTAACCAACCGCTATGACCACTGAGTGCGTAACGTCTGCAACATGCCCACGTCTGGCTAGTCACCCCCCTGTTACCTCTCAGGAACAGCGTCTGAAAGTGCCTCTCTCTGCGTCTGAATTTGTCCTGCGTTCCCCCGGTGGTAACCAATGCGACACATTCGCTGTGCGGCTCGCACGCATGCACATACTAAATCATTGCATGCATCCGACATCACCACTGGGTCCACCTCTGAACCAAGGGCCTGATTCAGACCCGGTCGCAAGCGCTGAATGCTCGCAACCGGGTCGATGGTGGCCCAGAGCGCATGCGCACGACGGAGCCGGCTCCGTCGTGCGCATGTGCGAAACCCGGATAGCGACGGTCAATCCGTCGCTCCGGGTCTCGTACCAAAGGGGGCGTGCTGTCGATGTTGAGTGACAGCACACCCCCTTTGGAGGGCGGGCCGGGGGAGTGGTTGCCCAAACGGAGGCATTCCCATGTGAACGCCTCCGTTTGGGGCCGGCCCCACTGACATCACGAGTGATGTCAGTGGGAGAGATTTCAGCTCTGGTAGAGCCGAAATCTCTCTGGTGCTTGCGGCAACGAGACCCTACCACAAGGGTCTCATCGCAAGCCAGATGGTCGCGATGGTCTTGACCATCGCGATCATCTTCCTGGCCGCTCGCTATAGCTGTGGGTGGTCACCTACAGCTATGCGAGCGGCCAGGAGGCCGTTCTGAAAAAAAAAAAGACCGGCCCTGATTCAGAGCGAGCGCTCTGTCAGAGAGTCCGGCTCTGAATCAGGGCCACAGTCCTCAGTGTAATATTTTCTGAGATAAAATTGTTTAAATAATATTTGCAATAAGGCTAATCATTGTGTCCATGCAATCTAGGTGGCGGTATTTGCAGATGAGGGGAACTGCGCACTGGGTGATGGGATGAGTTGGCGATGGTCATTGGTATATGTATAATGGGTGCGGGAAGTGAGGTGCATACGGGCCCCTGCAGGGTCCAGGGGGGCCCACACCACACATCCTCCTCTTATGTTTTATACTTACCTCTCCGCAGTCCGGCGTCAGTGCTGCAATAGCAGAAAAAATTAACTGGAAAAATGGTGCAGAGGCCTTTTTCCCGCAGATTTGTGCATGCGCAGTAACAGGTGCCCCTGGTACCAAGGCGCAGACTCCATGTTACCTGGAGACCTTTGCAGTAATGGTGTCCTCTGTACCATGGCATGTCGCACATTGCCAGTATCTACTACACCACAGAGAGGACCCCTCCTCTCTTAAACCTCCCCTGGTGATGGTGTTATTTATGGAGTAGGTGCAATGGCCCTCCTTGTTTGTCAGAGCAGTGCAACAATTAAATTGCGAGAGAGAGAGATTATTAAAATGAGCTCTGAGATAGTGGAGATCGGTCTCATCCTATACGGTTAATGGACTGCATAATGTACCTACTGTCAGGGCCGGCTCTAGAGGTGTTCAACCAGTGCGGTCGCACAGGGCAGCCACCCATAGAGGGCGCACCTCTCCCCAACATCCCGATTTCAGTGTACTGTCCCGCTGTTCCACCTGTGGGCCGAAGTGGCCCGTGGGTGGTCAAATCGGGAGGTTGGGGATCCCCACCACCGCAGCTGTGCGGTGGTGCCGGACCCCCGAAGTGTGAATGGATGCCGCGCACATTCGCGCGGCATCCATTCACTGACGGCAGAGGGCTGGGGGAAGCCCAGCCAGTGACGAAGGGCTGGGCTTTACCCCAGCCTGACGTTATTTGGAGGCGTGCCATGCGGGCTCGCCTCCAAATAACATCACGCCGGGGGCATAGCCTATGGATATGAGGCCGTGCCCCCAATTTCGGTTGCGCGCAGGATTACAGGGCGCTATGTACCAGGCCGGCCCTGCCTACTGTAACAGTTACACTTCTGCGGAACCTCAAAGAGCCAAGTAATAGGAGCAGTGATAATGCTGCCTATCTCATAAATCAGCTACAAAGAAAGTTTTAATCTAGCAGTGCTTGAGGGGAAATATATAAAATGTACACCTAAAATAAGGAGTTATCCCCCAGAGGTTTTAATAGCCCGGGCTTTACCATATAAAGGGATTTCTGTAACTAGTTTCTGTAAGAAATAATGTATCTGCCTCAGGAATTACACTACTGGTCGGAAGTTTTAGAACACCCCCATTTTTCCAGTTTTAATTCAAATTTAAGCAATTCAAGTCCAGTGAATGACCTGAAATGGTACAAAGGTAAGCGGTAATCTGCCAGATCAGTGGTTCCCAAACTTTCTTGAATCATGGCGCCATAAATTATCAGCGTTTTTCCACGGCACTCCTGGACCAAAAGTTTCTTATTGGGGATTTTTGCAAAAATGATTAAATCAAGTAAATTGTGTTCACATGTCATCCTTAGGGTCAGTTATGTGGTGGTGTGCAGGGTTGTCATTCTGTTTGTTCACATATTATACGATTAGCATCCGCCAGATCTGTCACATGGACCATAAATAATAATTTGGTTTCGTAATGGACCAACCCGTGGCAGCCCTGCCAGTGCCTCGTGGCACCCCTGGGTGTGCCGGCACCCAGTTTGGGAACCACTGTGCTAGGGTTTTAAAAAAAAGATAATGTATATTTCAGTTATAAAAAAGGGCAGTTTTCAAGGAATAATGAATGGAATAATGACTTCCTGCCAAAGGCGTCGGAACTAGGGGGGCAAAGGCTTGCCCCCAAAACATTTGAAAGGCGCCAGACGCCGACGGTCAGGGGCTGTGCTTTATAGCAATAGGCTGCACAGCTTCTGCACTGCAAGGAGGAGGAGGTATAATGTGCGTTCTTTAAGTTAAAAGACTGCACATTACACCTCCTCCTCGTGCAGTCCAGTGCAGCCTATTGCTGTAGAGCACAGCCCCTGACCACCCGCAGCTACCGCTTCAGTCCCAGCCTGCGTTGATCCTCCCATTCAGCTACAGAGGACCTGGGCAGGACGTGATGTCGAGTGAGGAAGGGAGTGCGGTTCCATGCCCACGGCGGTTTCATACCCGCGGCGCAGGTAAGTTGGGGGGGGGGGAGAGGGGAAAAACGATTTCATGTTGCCGCCCCAACATAAAATTGTTCTGATACCCCTGCTCACAGCTGTTCTGCAACGATTAAGAAGAGGCTAGCCTGGGCCATGAGGCAGCGCCAATGGGAAGCAGTCGGGAAGCCGACAGACTAAATCCCGATCGCTGGCTTCCCGACTGTCTAATCCCAGCAAGGCACTAATAACAGACGTCAAAATCCTGCCGCCCGTCATTAGACCTACGTCGGGAGCCAGGCGCCCGGCATCCCGACCGAAGGCGGGCGCCTGGGCGTGGACAGCCGTCGGGGGGGAGGGTTAGGTTAGGGGCTCCCGGGGGGGTTAGGTTTAGGCCCCCCGGGGGGAGGTTAGGGTTAGGCACCCCCCCCACCCGGGAGACTTAGGGTTAGGCTGCAGAGAGAGGGGGTTAGGTTTAGGCACTTAGAGGGGGGGTTTAGGGCTAGGAACTTAGAGGGGGGGTTAGGGATAGGCACTCCTAAGGGAGGGTTAGGGTTAGGTGGGGGGGGTTAGGTTGGCTATACTTACCTTAATGGACGATCGGGATTTTCACCCTTGCCTGGCTGCCGCTGTCGGGATTACAACCATGCGGCTGGCAGTATTACATACTGATTCCCAGCCAATGGGCTACTGAAGGCTGGGAGAAGGTTTTATGGGCCAATGAATCAAAATTTTAAACCTTTGGTTCATCACGCAGTGCTTCTGTGTGCCATGCAGTAGGCAAAATGATGGTGTGTAAGGCTTATTTTCTAAGCGGTGTGTTTAAGCCCCAAATTTAAAAGGTCTATCCTTTTAATAGCAGAACACCCCACGTTTTGCTATTAAAAGTATTGCCCTTTTCAATATCTGGTTTTTGGGTAGATGTACTAAGCTGTGGAAATTGATAAATTAGAGAATGATAAATTACCAACTATTCAGCTCCTGACATGTTATAGGCTGTGTTTGAAAAATGACAGTTAGGAGCTGATTGGTTGGTAGTTTATCACTCTCCAATTTATCACTTTCCAGAGCTTAGTACATCTGCCCCTTTAAGAGGCCAGGAAGCGGTGGCTTTTACAAGATGCCGCTTAGAAGATCAATCCCTGTGACACCAACTGTCAAACATGGAGAAGGAAGCGGGACGGTTTGGGCACCTTTTTCCTGGATCCCAAGTCAATGACTACAACAGAGTGACAACCACTAAAAAGGGTACCAAATAATTTTACAGCGCCATGCAATACCCACTGGTCTACATCTAATTGGGCAAGGATTCATCCATCAGCAAAATAGTGCCCCAAAACTACCTCCAGGCTGTGTCAGGACTACCTTGGAGGAAAAGTGGAAGGTGCTAAACTACAAATTATGGAACGGTTGCAGCACATTTGTTGGAACCTCTGCAGCAGTGCTGGGACGAACTTCCCGAACAATGGCCCTCATTCAGAGCCGGACGCTCTGAGCAGAGCGCTCGCTCTGAATGAGGGCCGTCCTCCATAAAAATGGAGCGTCCTCCTGGACGCTCGTATAGCTGTGGGTCACCACCCACAGCTCATACGAGCGTGCAGGATAATGGTCGCGAAGGTCTTGACCATCGCGACCATCGCCAGTGCGACCAGAAGCCTGTGGTCGGGGTTTTCGACCACAAGCCCTGGAGTGATTTTGGCTCTATCAGAGCCCAAATCACTCCCACTGACATCACTAGTGATGTCAGTGGGGCCGGCTTCTGACGGGAGGCGTTCCCTTGGGAACACCTCCGTCTGGGAGGCACGCCCCCGGCACACCCACCAAAGGGGGCGTGCTGTCAATCAACATCGACAGCACGCCCCCTTTGATCAGACACAACGAGCGAAGGAAAGTCCTTCGCTCGTTGCGTCTGGCGCATGCGCACGACGGAGCTCCCTCCGTCGTGCGCATGCGCAGTGCACACCATCGACCCACTTGCGAGCGGACAGCCGCTTGCGAGTGGGTCTGAATCAGGCCCAATATGTGGCTCCCATTGTGGAATGAACGCCAAGCGCGTGCTCAGCGCTTATATCGGCAAAAGGCGGCTGCTTTCTTGTGTCATAAAGTTTGATTAAATGTTGTTAAACAAAAATAACTCCAGGATTTCTTCTTTATCTTCAATTGTTTATTTATTCTGTGCTTTAATTTCAGAGCACAGTAAGACATTAAACTGCGAAACTGGAAATATTGGGTAGTTCTAAAACTTTTCACCGGTAGTGTATTCTGTTTTATGTGTAGGAAAAAGACTATTATATTCATGATGAATAAATGAAGTTCAACTCCTAATATCTGAGACTTGTGCAATTACCAAGAAGAATGGAGTGTATACCGATAACAGAACAGTTTTCTCCGCTGAATCCCACTGTGTATAGTGCTTGTATTAAATGTTTTATTTTTTTAAAAACTTTTTTATTGTTTCAAGCTACAGTATAACGTAGTGCTGGCAATGGGAAGAGAATCTATGTACGTTACCACTCTCCCTGGTGCATGCCTTATTTCTTGACTTTAAATTCCTTCCCTAAATACCCCAGATCTTGATTTGTTCAATAAAATAAACCTAGATACCCCCTAGTACCCCACCAGTAGCTGTAACCACTTCCTATACCCCTGGCTGGTGGGTAATAGGATGAATAAAAAATATTTGTGCCCAAATAGATTTTAATGGGATGTACTGTAGTTTTGCGGCCGCTGGCACTTAAGATAGGTGTCGAAATACTGATGCCTAGCTTAATCCCGACACCGGAACGGCGAGGACGCCAGCCTGAACGAGGTAGGTCCGAGGCACCCTTAGAGGGCAGGGTTAGGTTTAGGGAGTCTAGCGGGGTTAGGGTTAGGTTTGGGAGGGAAGATAGGGTTAGGCACCCCAAGGGGGGAGGGGTAGGGTTAGGCACCCCCGGGGGAGGTCAGGGTCGTAGCACTCCCCACTGGGAGGGTTAGGTTTAGGGAGTGGTAAGAGGGGGTTAGGGTTAGGCACCCCCAGAGAGGTTAGGGTTAGGCACTAAGGGGGAGGTTAGGGTTAGGCACTAAGGAGGAGGTTAGGGTTAGGCACCCCCGGGGAGGTTAGGGTTAGGCACTAAGGGGGAGGTTAGGGATAGGCACTAAGGAGGAGGTTAGGGTTAGGCACTAGGGGGGAGGTTAGGGTTAGGCACCACTAAGGGAGGGTAAGGGTTAGGGTGGGGAGAGGGAGAAGGTTAGGAATAGGGTCCTTACCTGCCACGTCAGCCACCCATTCCGATTTTAATCCTTAATTAATTAACATGTTAATTATAATTAAGATACATATCTATTTTGAATCAATTCCTAATAAAATTATACCACCCCCACCAACTCTCTTGTGAATAATGAAAGACCGCTCCTGATTGGCTGCTGCCAGTAAAGTAAGTGGGCTTGCCCAATCTTAACTCCTTAGCATCAGGGATCTTTAGCGAGCGGTCCAGACCGTAGGATCAAGAAAAGAAGACATACCCGCTACACTGCGAAAAACATGGAGGGAGGGGCATAAAATATTAATAATAAAATGGTGAAAATATTAATATAAGGAAAAATGAATTATATTATAATGTGGGTATAGGTATCATCAAGGGTCCAGATACGTTTAATTAATAATGGGGGCATATATGACAGTTTTATTAAGGGGTTACAGATATCAGGTGCAAATGGGGTACCAAGAAGGGACAATACCACTTACTGTAGCCTTGGCCAGAATATCCCTTGGCGAGTTTTTTGGGTGGATTTTCCTGCGGTTTGTTTAAACAGAGCTTAGTCTGTCCGGCGTTTCTGAATTTTTTTTTTTCATTGTCATTTGCAGCGGGTCACATTTGAAAATGGAGATTATTATTATTATTATTATTATACTTTATTTATATGGCGCCACAAAGGTTCCGCAGCGCCTTACACAGTACATAAATGAGCACACAAGAAAAACAGTTAATAGTAATATAAAACAATGCAGGACAAGGACATGGTTTATACACATAGCTGCATAACACAAGCAGCAGGACATGAGCAACCAGGTGTTAGGTGCCGTTGTGGGGAGTTAGGAGTAAATGATACTTTAAGTAGGGGGAGAAGCACATGAGGGACGAGGGCCCTGCTCGTGAGAGCTTACATTCTAAAGGGGAGGGGCAGACAGACAGGGGCGACACAGAGGGGTAGATAGTGAGGAAGGAGCATGGAGCAGTGGGTTAGGATATGTGCTGCGGAATGTGTGTGTATAAGATAACCTGATGTTATGTAAAAATTAAGTCCTTCATACATCTGTCTCTATGACAGAAAATAGATTGTGTATGTGTTATTTACATGAGAGATGTACAAAATAATGTTGTAGCACTTTAATTGTTGTGTGTTACATTTTAGCGTCTCTATACAGGCTGATAAAAAATGCAGCTATTATGGGACTGTCCCGCCATCCTAATACTGTAGTGACTACTTTAGTCCCAGCTGCTGGGTGCTATGCCATGCTCCTGTGAGTGGGTGCATCTCACATGCTAGACCCACTCAGGGCCAGATTAACAATGGGGCGGATGGAACTACAGCTCCAGGCCTCCACTAAAAATAGGCCCATCATCATGGCAGCATGATGAGGACCAGCTGCCTAGTTAGCAACAGTTTGCCATAAATCTTAAGTATTAAAATTGAATTGATAGATTTTTCACAAAATAATGCATTTTGGTGCTCATAGAGTTGGGTATGTACACTCCCACATGGCTCCGGCCACATCCACACAGCTCTTCCCATTTTCAAAGTAGGCCCTTGAACATTTTCAGCCCCAGGCCCAAGTGGCCCTTAATCCGGCCCTGGACCCACTCACAAATGGGTGCAGCCATACATGATGTGGTCCCACAGGATGTTGCAGTACCCGGGCCCAGAAATTCTCTTGGCAGCCCTGGAGGTGACAGATAGAACGAGGAGGGTATGGGGCTTATTGGTGGGGTAACAAGGCCATGGAGGGAGGGAGGTTGTTGAGAGTGGAGGAACAGGAGAGGTGAGGAAAAGAAGCAGAGGGTTGGAAGCAGACTGATGAGAGAAAAAAAAGGGGGAACAGCAAGTGGAGGGGACAAGAAGGGGAGGAGAGGGATGGATAAGGTAGAGGATTATGTGGACATAGAATATGGGGGTTGTGTGAAGTAAGGGTGTTCATGCTGTGGACAAGGTAATAATTGAGATGAAAACTGGAGTGGAGGCTGTGAGATATAGAGACAGTGTAATATAGAGACAGTGTGATGTGGAGGCTGTGTGATGTGGAGGATATGTGATATAGAGACAGTGTAATATAGAGACAGTGTGATGTGGAGGCTGTGTGATGTGGAGGATATGAGATATAGAGACAGTGTAATATAGAGACATTGTGATGTGGAGGCTGTGTGATGTGGAGGATATGTGATATAGAGACAGTGTAATATAGAGACAGTGTGATGTGGAGGCTGTGTGATATAGAGACAGTGTGATATAGAGACAGTGTGATATAGAGACAGTGTGATGTGGAGGATATGTGATATAGAGACAGTGTGATATAGAGACAGTGGGCTCTATTTATTAACATTATTTTTACTAAAATAAAGTGAAAAAGGGTGTTTTCACACCCTTTTCACATTATTTTAGTTTCACCTGTAGTTATTACAGGGCAATTGGAGTAGAATTAGTAAAATTCTACTCCAACCCCCAGTATCACTTATTTTTAGTAAAGCAGATCGCATTTCCCATAATTGTAATGGGAAATGTGATCTGTGTGCAAGTTACTAAAAATAAATTGTAAAAAAATACCGGGGGAAGCCCTGTGATAATAACGCCACCTGGAGGTGGCGTTATCCAGGGTCTCCCCCGGTTACCGGGCTCCCACTCTGCTCTAACGGGGAGAGCAGAGGCGGGAGCCGATACCAATAATCAGCTATGTGGTCTAAGTAGACCGCAAGCTGATTACTGTAAAAAAAAAGAAAAAAAAAGAAACATTTTTTTTTTTCCTTACCTGAATCCAGGGACCGGTGATCGGGCCTCCGGTGATGGCTCCTCTCCGGTCAGCTGGTCTCCCACAGTGCACTGGGGCCCGGTCATCAGGTGATCGGGTCCCAGTGCAGTATGGGAGATCACCTGATCGGGAAGCCCGGAGAAGATCACCGGAGGCCAGGAGGTGCAGGTAAGTGTAATGAAGGGGGGGGGGGTCGCGGGGAAGGGGAGGGGGGGTCGCGGGGTCAGCAATCGCGGGGGGCGGGGCTTAGCGCCGGGGGCGGGGCTTAGCGTCGGTGGGGGGGTAGTAGCAACGGTGGGTCGGCGCATGCGCGGGCTCTTAGTCGCGGTATTTTTTCCGAAAATACCGCGACTAGAGTGCGGATGGGATCCGCAGGGACAGAGCTTTATCGCAAGCTCTGTCCCTGCAAGGGATTTATAGTAAATCCCTGTGATATTGCCGGAATTCGCAATGCGAATTCACTCGGTAATATCACACTACAATCCGCATTCAATATGCGGATTGTAGTAAATAGAGCCCAGTGTGATATAGAGACAGTGTGATATAGAGACAGTGTGATGTGGAGGATATGTGATATAGAGACAGTGTGATATAGAGACAGTGTGATATGGAGGATGTGTGATATAGAGACAGTGTGATATAGAGACAGTGTGATGTGGAGGATATGTGATATAGAGACAGTGTGATATAGAGACAGTGTGATGTGGAGGATATGTGATATAGAGACAGTGTGATATAGAGACAGTGTGATGTAGAGACAGTGTAATATAGAGACAGTGTGATATGGAGGATGTGTGATATAGAGACAGTGTGATATAGAGACAGTGTGATGTGGAGGATATGTGATATAGAGACAGTGTGATATAGAGACAGTGTGATATAGAGACAGTGTGATGTGGAGGATATGTGATATAGAGACAGTGTGATATAGAGACAGTGTGATGTAGAGACAGTGTGATATAGAGACAGTGTGATATAGAGACAGTGTGATATGGAGGATGTGTGATATAGAGACAGTGTGATATAGAGACAGTGTGATATAGAGACAGTGTGATGTGGAGGATATGTGATATAGAGACAGTGTGATATAGAGACAGTGTGATATAGAGACAGTGTGATGTGAAGGATATGTGATATAGAGACAGTGTAATATAGAGACAGTGTGATGTGGAGGATATGTGATATAGAGACAGTGTGATGTGGAGGTTGTGTGATGTAAGGACAGTGTGATGTGGAGGCTGTGTGATATGGAGGCTGTGTGATATAGAGACAGTGTGATGTGAAGGATATGTGATATAGAGACAGTGTAATATAGAGACAGTGTGATGTGGAGGATATGTGATATAGAGACAGTGTGATGTGGAGGTTGTGTGATGTAAGGACAGTGTGATGTGGAGGCTGTGTGATATGGAGGCTGTGTGATATAGAGACAGTGTGGATTAAAGTTGTTAAATGTTCAAAAATACATGTAAAGAACAGTGCTGCTATGTATGAGCGCAGCCCCAAAGTGATATATAAAGGAGAGGTGTGTGAGTAGTGGGTGCAGGAATTAGTTATTAAACAAATGATTAAAGTGGACAGATGGGACACAATTGGCAAAGGCAATACAAATTGAATGAGGACAAAATTACAATGTACAGAGCTGATCCAGTCCGACGTGTTCTGATCAACAAAGATCAATCAACAAGAGCAGCAGCAGATAGGGGAGTATTTGCAGTGTCCGAGCAGTGAGTGCAGTAAGTAGTTGCCTGGATATGAATACAGCAGAAGATGTTGATTTTTGTGATATTTAATTTTTTTTCTTTTCTAAATCTGTTGACATTAAAAATCCCCTATAATTATTGTAAAAATTAAAGTAGAATTTTGCATTAAGGCCCTCATTCAGAGCCGTACGCTCTGAGCAGAGCGCACGCTCTGCATGAGGGCCGGGCTCCTTTTTCATGGAGCGTCCTCCTGGACGCTCGTATAGCTGTGGGTCACCACCCACAGGCTATACGAGCGTGCATTTTGATGGCCGCGATGGTCGTGACCATCGCGACCATCGAAATTGCGAGCCGGAGCCTGCGGATGAGGTTTTCAACCGCAAGCTCCGGAGTGATTTTGGCTCTATCAGAGCCAAAATCACTCCCACTGACATCACTAGTGATGTCAGTGGGCCGGCTTCTGACGGGAGGCGTTCCCGTGGGAACGCCCCCGTCAGGGAGGCACGCCCCCGGCACGCCCACCAAAGGGGGCGTGCTGTCAATCAACATTGACAGCACGCCCCCTTTGATCGGACACAACGAGCGAAGGAAAGTCCTTCGCTCGTCGTGTCTGGCGCATGCGCACGACGGAGCTCCCTCCGTCGTGCGCATGCTCAGTGCAGACCATCGACCCACTTGCGAGCGTACAGCCGCTCGCGAGTGGGTCTGAATCAGGCCCTAAATTCCTAAAAAAATGGTTTAGAGACCTGAAATCTATGTATTGCAGAAAGGAAGAAGCATAGAGACATAGTAACCGGTAACTGATGGCGCGGCAGCTGGATGTGGGTGACAATGACCTCAAAAAAACCAAAACTCTATATTTTGCTTTTGTCTTGTAATTGTTTCCCAAAAGATGACGGTGCGCGCACACTAACATATCCCACTGCGACAATCACATTTACACCTGGAGAGAATCGTCGCTGCGAGCGTCGCCTTTTATTCAAGACACTTTAATTGACCCATCTGTATTTAATGTGATGAGTGCTAATTACATGGTAATAACTAATGGATATAAGTTGAGCGGTGTGCATGGCTGGCCATAATTAAGGTTCTGTCTGTGCACCGAATATTAGTCAAATAAAAGTCTTCATTTATTTTATCCATTTAAAAAAAACGTTCCCTATGAATTGTCCTAATCAAAGCCCAGATGTGAATCCTCCGTACACGCGACTGAGATGACACGTGAGTGACGCGTAAGACAGGTAAGAAACTACAATGTAACACAAGCTCAGCGTCTGCGTGCCAGTAAGGGTTAATACTTATAGTCATCATTATCATCATTTACTTATGTGGGGCCCACGTGACCCAGAAGTCCCTCTGGCGTACTTCTGCGCATGCACAGCAGGGGGTGCTAGGAGGGATCCGAATAGATCTCTCTTACAGCACTCTCTGAGCAGAAGCCCATAGACTTCTATAGGGTAACACCATCTGAGGAAATCTGGCATTACCCATTGCATCCAAGCCCCGGAATGCATCGCATTCCAAGGCTTGGTGAATATGAGAATTGCGGTCAAACCCGCATTTTGGGTGTTTGACCGCATTTCTCCTGGTGAAAATCAAACAGGTTCCAGATTCATGACCCTGAGATGGAGCAATTGTTAAGAAAATGTGGAATAGGGGAGCATGCTGGCCTGGATGGCCGGGATGTACTGTAGGAGGGCGACTCTCCTGCTCTCTGGCCAGATTAACCTGTTTATGTTATTCTGCACCCTCTGTCATACCTTGGCACCAGCAAACTAAAGAGTACTCACCCCTCCACGGTCCGGGTATCGTTCGGCCTGCCTGTCCCTGCTGGCTGCTGGGCTGTAGGAGCTTCTTGACGCAGCTCCTGGCACTGGTGGTGCCTGCCTGTACCTCCGGATTGCACCCAGAACCTGTGGGGTGGTGGTTGGGGGACCTGCTGCTGGATGCTACTAGATCATGTCTGGGTCCTTCCTTGGGTCTGTAGATCCTGACTGCTGACGCCATTTTGGATCCCTGTATAGGGACCTGCATGGTGATCTGCCTTCAGAGGGATTCTGCTGCCTGTGAGTGAGGCACACGGTGGCTGAGGCAGAGTTTCTCATCCTGGTGTCTTCCTGCCTGCTGTTCCCCTCTGCTGGATTGTGGACAAAGTTTTGCAAAATGGGGCCTCCCTGTTCCTGCAGTGCATTCCCTCTCCTTCTCATACTGGGGGAGATGTACTAATGTGGTGCCCCCACACTTAGGACCTCATTCAGAGTCGGTCGTTGCGGCCGTACGGTCGTACGCCGCCGATGTTCGCTAGACTGCGCATGCGTAAAATTTGCAACGCGCGTGTGCAAACTAGCTATTACGATCAGAAATTGCTCTCTCCTTCAACTTGGCCAGGTCGTTAGTTTGAGTGACCGGATGAGGCGTTTGTGGGTGGTAACAGGGGAAGGTGCTTGTGAACGGGGGAGTGGAGATCCGAAAGCAGGCGTGCCTGACTATGCGAACGGCGTTTTATGGGAGTGCATAATTAACAAAGTAGCATCATGGCACATGTGACATGGGTGGTTTGTACACTGACCTGATCGTAGAGCTTAAGAGAGGGTATGGTCAACCTTAAGCTCTACGATCAGCTCCGATGGTTCCCGATGGTCTCGATTAATCCTTATATGCCCGGAAATGACGTGTAATGCGAACGAGAAGGGGGTGTATTTTTAGTCTTATGGCCGCATCCTCCCCTCGTTCGTCCAGCTAATGATCCCATCTTAACGACGCAACTTGCGAGTGCTTCATTTGCATATCTGGCCCCTTTTACCTTACGACCGTGCGGCCGCAACGACCGACTCTGAATGAGGTCCTTACTGCCACACTATACCTAGTGGCTTAACAGGTTTGTTATACTTTCCGGAATAAAAGGGTAAGTTCATGCAGTACTCATATTATTACAATAAAAATGTAAACCCGCCGCCAGTGTCCTGCGGCCCAGCGCCACAGGGAGGCTCCAAGCCAGATGCCCGCTGAGATTTTATTACCAGCGGGTGCCCGGCTCCTTCCCTGCAGCACCGCTGTAGCCGGAGTTCTCTCCTGAACTCCAGCTTCTGGCTCTCCCCACGGCCCGGGCACTATGGGAGAAACATCATGACATCTTTCCCATAATTCCGAGGACCAGCTGGGCGGGCCAGACTGCGGTGGACGCAGGAGCGGGGTTTAAGGTAAGTATTTTTATTTTAATGTAAGAGGCACTACAGGGGCATTACCATATGGGCACTACACGGGCATTACTATGGGGGCATTACTAGGGGGCATTACCTTATGGGCGCTACAGGGCTATTACCGTATGGGAACTACAAGGGCATTACCATATGGGCACTACAGGGGCACTATTATGGGGGCATTAGCATATGGTCACTACTATGGGGGCATTACTATATGTACACTACTACAGGGGCATTATTATATGGGCACTACCACAGGAGCATTACTATTGGGGCATTACTATACGGACACTACTACAGGGGCACTACTACAGGGGCATTACCTCAGGGGACATTACTATAGGGGCACTGCTGCAGGGGGCATTACTAAGGGGGAAACGCCAAATTACTGTCTTTCCCCGGGTGACAAAAATCCTAGTTTCAGCCCTGATACCTGTCTATATGTTCCTATCCCTTTTCCCTGCTAGCTACCACAACGGTATTCATACTGCAGTATAAAATTCCCTCAAATGAATAATTTCCTCCTTAGAATATTACCCAGGGTTTTCCTTCTCAGTTCCTGTAATGTGTGTCCAAAATAGACAATGACTGAAGTCTGTACTAATAGCTGTTAGAAACTTTATCTCTGCTAAAGGAATTACTATAGTCCATTAATGGGAGGAAAAACAATATTTAGTTGAACTGCTGCTATAGTTTGTGAAGAGAAATAGTGTTAACTTGACTTTCAAAGTTATTTAGTTCAAGGCAATGGGCCAATTAATAGCCAAATAGTTCTCAGATTATCTCTCTTTTTATGTAAGGAACAACTTTGATAAATAATAGTCCTCCCCTTACAGAGCTCTTATATCCACTGTCCTCAATCTCCATTCTTTGAGGTCCTCCAGTGGCAAACGCAGGATTTCTAGAGGGGGGTTTCCAAATGCCTGATTTTACAGTGAGTGTGGCCAGTCCATGAAGAGGGCATAATTACCATTTATCCAGCTTTAATATGCATCATACAAAGTGTATTGTGTGTCATAATTCCAGCATATACAGGACCAGTGATCACAGTAAGCCATTAAATGTGGCAGTAGGGCCATCCTACCTGAGCTGAATGTTTTTATTTTAGATGTTGGCACCATTCCAGAGCATTGGAGCAAGTCCGGGAGCCTGGAGGAGCAGCAGAAGAACCTAGCACTGCCCTGGACATATATGTACATATTGGGCTCTATAGCAGTGCATCCCTAACAGTGCATGTTTTCCAAATCCCCTAATTGGTGCACAGGTTATTTATTACTGGCTGATACATGTTAAAAGATCCACAGGTGGTGCTATTTATTTCATTTATGGTACTGAGAAGAACATGCAGCGCTAGTAAAATTCCATTATATTACTATTTCTATTGTGGTCATGATGTGGGCTGGGGAGGGGGTTTCCAGGCAGATGGAAACCCCCCCTGCTTTTGCCTATGTCCTCTATAAGTGTTTTGGTTGTTCAAGTCCTGATATCTCTATATCACTATTGTAGAAGTTCCTCTGACTTCACTTAAATAGGACAGTGAGGCTCATTGTGCTCTCTCCTTAGCTATGAAGAGGCCGTCCTGTTAGAAAGCATATTCTCTATATTATAAGGCTAGAGACTTTTTCCTTGGTACTTCCTGAGCTGTCAATACTACTATTACTGAAGGGGAGCATGTATGACGTGTTGGGTACAATTACCTGGAGCAGATATCAGTTACATGATGTCACCGCGCCTTTGACAGTTGGGAAGGTGGCAGCGCTGAGATATCTTCTCTCAATCACACAGGCAGACTCTGACACTGGCCGGACCTGTAGCTCTGCCCCTCTGGATGATGGACACCTCAGCCTTGCCTCCTGCAGTGCTTCTAAAAGCTGGGTACACACTGAACAGATATATCTGCAGATGATGGTCGTTCATACTTCATACACACCAGTGGCAAACGTAGGATTTATAGAGGGGGGTTTCCAATTGCTTGATTTTAGAGTGAGTGTGGCTGGTCCGTGAAGAGGGTATAATTAGCACTTATCCAGCTTCATTACGTTACATACAAAGGCCCTCATTCAGACCCACTCGCAAGCGGGCGCACGTACGTTAGGCGTACGTACAAAATTATTTAAATTCAATGGCTCGCTCGTATTTTCGTTCGCATCTAAAATTCCTCCCTAAACTCAGGCGACCCCTCCTCTAACTAACGAGCGTGCGAAATAGTGAGCGTACATCCCCGAAATGGCTTGAAGGGAACGCACGCACAAGTGAAACCGGAAGTGGCCTTGTCAGATGTCGATTACCTGCTCCTTTATTCTGCCTACCTCCCTCAATCGTATCATGCCAATCAATGTATCAATTAGCTTAATTGTTTGTTTTTTTTCAACACAATGCAAGAAACTTTACTCTTGTCCGTGTTTGTGTTTACCCGCAGAATACGTACGGATGGAACATTCGCTTTTATTGTTCAAAAAACATGTGAACCACAATTAAACAATTGTTCTATTGCTGTGGATCCCCGCATATTTTCCGGGGTTCATTTCTTTATTTAAATTTGCAAACGCATGTCACTGCATCAAGCCTATCCTAACTCTCCAGAGATTTCTGGCCCTGTTGAACACATGACTCATACACTAACCAATAAAATTGCTCCTGTTAATTTCCAAAATACATTAGCCAATCAGAAATTTTTTGCACACTTTATCAAAAATGTTTTGTATGAAAAACTCCATTGCCATCATGAGAGCCTCCGCATTCACCAGGCGCGAGCTGCTGGTGCTTACGGAGGTGATGGATCGCCGTATCACCAGCCAGCCTCCACCCATCACCAACCGGCAGAAGCGCTCCGCGTATGCGGAGGCACGGTCCCGCCTGCGGTCCTTGGGTTCACGCCGCAACATGGGGCAGCTGGAGCGCAGGTGGTCAGACCTGCAACGGCGAATGCCCCGCTTGCTGGCATGCTTTCGCATGCAGATCCTGGAAAGTAAGTGTTATGTATTGTGGTTTTCATGTTTGTGTTTGTGGGGCAAACTGCGTGTGCATGTTTTCCTGTCTGTCCTATTTATTATTTGTCCTCATATCTGCGTGTGCATGTTTTCCTGTCTGTCCTATTTATTATTTGTCCTCATATCTGCGTGTGCATGTTTTCCTGTCTGTCCTATTTATTATTTGTCCTCATATCTGCGTGTGCTTGTTTTCCCTCTATTTCTGTTTTTTTCATTCTACTCCTTTTTGCATGTTTTTTGTTGCTGTTTTTTTTTTTTAAATTTGGGCCCCGGATTTGCCCAGAAACTAACCTCAATTTGTATTACATATTTTAGGACAGCCAAGACTACGCCGTCACCGTCCGGCCAGACGGCGTTCCCGGCCACTATCCCCAACCCCCAGCCAACACTCCACCCCAAATATTTCCCCTATACCCCACTCCTCCCCAGCCTTCCAAAACCCTCTCCCGGAACTGTCGGGCCTCCTTCCCCTCCGTCCCACTTCCCCCTCTCCTCCACCCACCCCTCTTCCAATTACCCCCTCCCCGGAGTCTGTCATTACCCCTCCCCGTTCTTTGGGGAATGAAGGCTCCTCCGAGGAGGAACATGGAGGGACTTCCGGAGCTCCCGTTTTGGCTCCCGGTATGTTTTTCTTTCACATTTTTTTTAACCACAAACTGTTTGTATGTAATCATGTGTCGTGCCTTTATTCGTGCTTGTTTGGTTTACTTTTGGTGATTTAGCAGTTTGCCTTTACCTCTTCCTGCTGATTTCAACATACACATATCACACCTGTGTGAATTTGTACATAGGCCTTGTATTTTTGCCAGCCCCCCCTTTTTGTTTTGGTTTTTTTTTTTTAGGTTTAGGAGTGATTTCGTTGTGTTTTTGTTTTTTTAATGTGGATTCCCTATTGTTTTATTAATCCACACACTTTTCTCACCCACAGAGGAACAGAGGCGTCGACAAGAGGTGGACGCATGTGTTGGCCAGATGCGCCAACATGTCATTGGCATTCTTGTGGGCCTTGACCGGCTGTCTGGCATCCTTCGCCAGTAGTTTTTTTTGTTTATTTTCGTTTTCTAAATAAAGTTTTTAGTTCTAATATACGTTCTGGCTCCTTCTTTTTTTCCAAAACAAAAATAGTTTTCCCTGACATAAGTAGACTGTTCCTGCAAGGATTTCCCTTTTTTAAAAGTTAGATTGTGTTTTGTATTTGTATGTTAAACAGCCACAAGAAACACATAACAGTAACAATGTCATTTCCCTTTTTGGGTGTAGTGTCAATTAGATATTTCGACATTTTACAGGTTCCTAGTTGGTGTGCAAGCTGCTTAGGCCAATCTTCAAAATCCAAAGGTTTGGACAGGCTTCCTTTTGGTGTGGGTTGGGAACCTGAAAACATATTTCAGTTTACATCAACTGGTGTCAGTACTGGATTACCCCTTAGTCAAATGTAAGGTGTGTTAACCTGGTTACACTTGCTGTTAACGTCCAAAAAAAGGAAGACCATTTCACTCTCAAACATTTATTCACAACATAAATGAGAAATCAAAGTGGTCAGTCCCAAAAAAAAAAAACAGTGATAATCTCAAATACAACACATACAAATAAAATATTTAAATAAAAAAAACAATCAAGAACTGGTTGACGAAGGACCATGCCAACATGATTCCACAAACATGGCGTTGCGATATGGGTTTCAGAATATATACCCAAAATCACCAGATCCAGGTTTGGTAAGGGTAGCAGGAAGTAGTGAGCGTTGGAGTGGCAAAGATTATGTGAACAAACAGAAGGTGGTGAAAAAAATAAAAATAAATTAGATGTTCGCAAACAAACACAAACACATTAGGTATAAACACTGTAGTTTGGGTCAAACTTACCAAAAAAATCTGGCCACCACATCATCGCGTATGGCCCCCCCACATACTGACCTCCGACCAACCTCGGGGGGGCCATCCTCAGGTAAGGCATCCTCTGGCTGCATTGGGACACCACTCCTTATGGCGATGTTGTGAAATATCCCACACAGGACCACAATTTTCGACACCATATCCGGCAAATACATGAGCTCGCCACCAGAGCGGTGGAGGCATCTGAATCGGCCTTTTAAAAGGCCGATACAGCGCTCCACCACTTGCCTGGTGGCTGTAAGTGCGGAATTATACTCACTTTGTGGGCCTGGTGTGGGAGCCAAATAAGGAGTGAGCAGCCAGGACATGCAAGGGTATCCACTGTCTCCTGTGAAAAATAAGAGACAACATCAGGAACACTGTGTATCAAGCTTAACATTGTTATGTACTAAAGGTCTCCACTTACCCAGAAGCCATGCATCACCAGCTTGTAGGTTGGTTAATTTCTGCCATATCCCTGATTGCCGGATGACGAAGGAGTCATGTGCACTTCCTGGTAATTTAGCATTCAGGGACAGGATCTGGAGGGAGGCATCACATACCACCATTACATTCAGGGAGTGATAGTGTTTCCTGTTTCTAAATATTGCCTCCAGCCGTGCTGGAGGCTGAAGTGGTATGTGAGTACCATCCACAACCCCTATGATGTGTGGGAAGCCAGCTATTTGGTAAAAATTGGCCTTGGCCACACTAAGGGCACCCATATCCAAAGGCATTTGAATAAAATGATGGAGGTGCTTGAAAAGTGCCTCCATCACTGCCCTCAGGATCCGGGAAAAGGAGGATTGGGAGATGCCCGCCACTATTCCCACCGTTGTTTGAAACGATCCTGAGGCACAGAAATGTAACACCGCCATAAATTGCGTCAGTGGTGGTATTGCTGTTGGACTGTCAATTTGCCGCTCAAGATCACTTTCTATTAATGAGAGAGTGTCTATGATGATTTTGGGAGGTAGACGGTAGCGTCTTAAAACCTCATCATCGGGCATTCCAAAAAGGGTGACACGTGTTCGAAATATCTGGGGCCTTGCATGCCTACGATGCCTACGCCTGGGATGAGATTGAGGTTGGTCGGCTTCCGGGAGCATGGCCAGAACAATCCGCCCCAGATCAACCTGAAATTCAAAGATTTCAAAGTAAGGCTTTTGACCCACCCCAAAACTATATTAAAACAACTTAGCTTGATGATACCATCCATTGCTGCTTACATGCCGGGGTATTGTCATGATACGTCCAAACTGAAAATAAACACCAAAATTACTTGACACATTTCACTCTGTGCATTTTTGATTATAAATTTTGTGCTAGACCAAAGTTAAAATATGCCAAACACCCATTTAGCAAAACCGCAAAGCGACATTTAACACAGTACATTAAAACGGGTCGAAATGTTGGCTCAAAAAGCGAAAGATAAACCACCAAAAAGTTAGAATGATTATTAAGCTGTTTAAAATGCGCTAATTAGTTCACTAATACAAGTCACAAGAGTAACTACTAAAAATGCGCTAATTAGTTCGCTAATACAAGTCACAAGAGTAACTACTAAAAATGCGCTAATTAGTTCGCTAATACAAGTCACAAGAGTAACTACTAAAAATGCGCTAATTAGTTCGCTAATACAAGTCACAAGAGTAACTACTAAAAATGCGCTAATTAGTTCGCTAATACAAGTCACAAGAGTAACTACTAAAAATGCGCTAATTAGTTTGCAAATACAAGATAAAAAATGGACTTACCAAGAGCAAATATCTAAGATGCAAAATCAAAAGGTCTTTGGGGTCGAAAATAAACAAAATCTAAAATAGAAGAAATTAGGGATCCAAAAATTACAAAATATACGAAACACAATGAAACAACAATTGAACAAAAGTTAGACTTCACAAAACTTACCAAATCAAGAAACGAGGTCCCAAAAATATAAACCAACAAAGATAACGGAAAAAAAAACGCAAATCTAACCAACAAACGAATCTCCAACCTCCAACTCCTTTCTACGCAATCAATAAACTCCAGCCAAGATAACCTCCAACAATCCAAAAACGCCACCTCGACTTGAGACACACCAAGCCATAAATAGTGTTTCGTTTCCCGCACAAATTAAGGAGGGATCATAGGGCCGCACAATCAATGATGCGGCCGCAAAATAAGGACGCATGTATAAATACGTCACGAAAACACATTCAAATTCTGGTGTATTTCTTGTTTGGACCTCAAACATGGCGACAGACCAGGGAAAAAATGGCCAAGAGTCAGGCGGTAAGTCTTTCATGCATTTTCTATCAACGATTAATTTGAAACATAAGATTAGGCAAGTTGTGATTTTGTGAATTCTGTAAATTTACACAAATAGGTGAGGAGGATGACATGGAAGAGGCTGCTGGGCCCAGTATTCCGGCCAAAGCGGCCAAAAAAAAAAGGCAGCCACATTTCACAAGAAAGGAGATGGAGGTTTTGATCCAGAAGTGTGTGGACATCCTGCCACAGGCAGACAGGAATATGAGTCTAAGCCAGAAGTGGAGAATGTGGGAAGAGGTAGCCGTTGCTGTCAATAGAGTGGGTGATTATGTCCGTCTAGCCCGGGATGTCAAACGGCGGTAAGTAAACCCTTGCCCCCCCTAAAAACAAACCCCATTTTAAACCAAAGGATAATGGCTTCCATTTTTCCCCACAGATGGGGCGACTTCAAATATCGCCTAAAGCAAAAACTCGCGGACAGGGCTAGGCATGCAAGGGGGACAGGTGGGGGTCCCACCCCTGTGTCATTGGAGTTGACGGATTTAGAAGAGCTGGCACAGGGGTGTGTGCAGCCTGTGGAGGTGTTTGGCGTGTCCAACATGGATACGGACATGCCAGACTTTGCGGCTCCTCATGTTGGCCCAGGTAAGTATTGTGATGTCACCAACTCTGAAATGCTATTGTGCCAATATGTAGATTCTAATGTGACTCTTTTCTCATTTTTCCAACAGAGACACAGGCGGATGAGTCTGCTCCAGAGGGAAGCCTTGGCCGCAGAATTTCTGCTGGCTCTGCAGGGGAGGAACCAGTACATCCGGCTGAGGACCCTGCAGAAGCCAGTCCAGGGCGTGCCCCCTCGCAGGCAGTGGGCTTCCTCACAGAACTCAATTTCAAATCGGATTTCCATACGGAGATTCTGCAGAGGATGGACGCCAGTCTGATACGGGTGGCTGAGGCCCTGGAGCAAAATGCTGCGGCCAACGTGACCATTGGTCAGGCCCTGGCGGAAAATACCAGGGCCAACATCCGCATCGCTGATGCCCTGGAGCAGCTCGTTCGCCAGCACATGGTGGAGCCGACCTCCCTTCCTGCCGGAACATCAGGATCCTCCACCTCTGGCACAACATCAGCCAATCCTCCAAATGTGCCTAGCCCTGTGCCTAGTCCAGAGGCCACAACATCTGCCACTGGACAGGCCAGCCCGATGGCATCCCGGACACGGTCTGGCGCCCACCCTCCCCCATCCAAACGGGAAAACGGTGACAGCAATGGCGACTTTTCCCACACTCCTTCTGTGCTTGGCTCATACTCCTTTCTGGTCAAAACTTCCCTCTCCTTTCTTGTGGAATGTTTTAAATTTATTTTTGTACGTTTATGTTATCAGTTATTGATTATTTATTTTTGAGAAAAAGTATCTTTGCCAGAAAAAAAGAAAACAAAATATTATGCCAATTGGTTTGTGTTTAAACAATAAATTTATGATAAAAATCTGACATTGTATTGTGACATTATTGTACAAATGGGTTACATTTAATCCTGGCCCTAAAGGCAAAAAAGGACACCAAAAACCATTTCATTTGTCTAAAAAAAAGGCCTCTTGAAGGAACGTTTAAAAAATCACATGACGATGCAAATTCCACATTAAAAAAAAAAAGGGGAGCTAATTAAAACATGATGACATTATTGTCACAATAGGCCATAAACAAGAAATTGAGGCCAAAAAAAACCCAAAAAAATGTACGCCAATTGATTGTGTAATCCTGACATTAGCAGGTATGATTTCCACCTGCGTACGGTTTTGTGCTATCCCAATAAACTGCTTTCCAAACACATACCAAGCCGGTTTTCAATACAACACTAATTGCTTTTGTGACCACCTGCGATTAATCGCTGCAACATCATGGAGTCCCGGGACGGAGGAGAAGGCCATCGCCAATGTGGTCGAGTAATCCAGACCCTAAACTGTGCGAGCATTTTGAAGGGAAAGAGGATGTTCCAGTGACGTATGTGACGGTCCGAACACATTTGACGTTCGCATCTGCTAATGTATGTACGCCCCAAAAACGCCTCGCCACGCCTGCGTTTTTCCATCTCCACCCCCGTCAACACCCAAAAACGCCCTGTTCTGTCAATCACATTTGACATGTCACTTCCTGTACGCTATTTTAGGAACGAGAGAAAAAAAGCTCGCAATCTGCCGTACGCACATGCGCAGTGTAACACCGACGCATGCGCGGTTAGTCAACATCGGAACGCAACGAGCGTACTGTTGGTAACGTGCGGCTCTGAATGAGGGCCAAAGTCTATTGTGTGTCATAATTCCAGCATATACAGGACCAGTGATCACAGTAACCCATTATATGTGTCATACATAGTGTATTGTGTGTCATAATTCCAGCATATACAGTGCCCGCGATCACAGTAACCCATTATATGTGTCATACATAGTGTATTGTGTGTCATAATTCCAGCATATACAGGACCAGCGATCACAGTAACCCATTATATGTGTCATACATAGTGTATTGTGTGTCATAATTCCAGCATATACAGTGCCCGCGATCACAGTAACCCATTATATGTGTCATACATAGTGTATTGTGTGTCATAATTCCAGCATATACAGGACCAGCGATCACAGTAACCCATTATATGTGTCATACATAGTGTATTGTGTGTCATAATTCCAGCATATACAGGACCAGCGATCACAGTAACCCATTATATGTGTCATACATAGTGTATTGTGTGTCATAATCCCAGCATATACAGGACCAGTGATCACAGTAACCCATTATATGTGTCATACATAGTATATTGTGTGTCATAATCCCAGCATATACAGGACCAGTGATCACAGTAAGCCATTAGATGCAGCAGTAGGTCCATCCTGGCTGAGCTGAATGTTATGTCAGATGTGGGCACCATTCCTGAGCATTGGAGCAAGTCTTGGAGTCTGGGGGAGCAGCAGAAGAACCTAGCTCTGCCATGGACATATATATGTACGTATCGGTCTCCTTATGTACTGGATAGTGTATTATTATTCAATATTATTATTAACCCTATTGATGGTCTATAGCAGTGCACCCCTAACAGTGCAGGTTTTCCACATCTCCTAGTTGGTGCTCAGGTCTATTTATTACTGGCTGCCACATTTTAAACGATCCACAGGTGGTGCTAATCATTTCATTTGTGATACTGAGAAGAACATGCAGCACTAGTAACATTCTATTATATTACTATTTCTATTATGGTTATGGTGTGGGCTGGGGAGGGGGGATTTCCAGGCAGACGGAAAGTCCCCCTGCGTTTGCCTATGCACACTGAACGACTATCATCTCCTTCTGGCCGTGGCTCCCGCTGGCCAGAGGGACGTGATCCCCCCCTCCCCACGGTCTCTGCTGCATGTGTACAGGTGATCGGCAGACCGCTCGTACACACTGCCCAATGGACAGATATATCTGCAGATATCGCTGGTACACACTGGCCGACGGGTACCCAATATATTGGCCGATCAATTGATCAACCAATATATCTGTCAGTGTGTACCCCGCTTAAGGCAGACCCTGAAGCTGTAGGCCACCTCTCTCTCTCTCTGGCTGACTCTCAGTGCTGATGGGAGCCAGGGCATCACCTACTGCCGCGCTACATGGTGACAGTCGCTCCTAACACATCACTAGACGTGCCTGCCGTCACTGCTGCGGACTCAGGCTCTCTCCCTGCACCTGCGATAAGATGCCGCTACAGACTGGCTGCACCTTGCACCGTCCAACTCGGCTGACTACAAAAACCGTTTAGCAGCTTCTCTTCCCTCCCCTGTTCTAAGTGCCAGCTGGCCCTGGCACCTCCCTGCTGCCAGCATGCGGCTACTCTCCAATCCAGTTCAGCATTGCCTAGGCTGGCAAACCCCCCTTTGTCAGCAACATTAAAGTAACAGCAGGGTTAATAATATTACATTACAGTTTAACCATTTTATGGAAAGCGTACCAATTTCATTATTATATTAACAATACATTTACATACTGTATCACTTTTATAATGATACCTTGTCCTGGCTGGGTATCACACCACGGGGTCTATTTACTAAACCTCCCATCGTCTGAGGATTGACCAGTGCGTGAATGATTGACAATAAAACATACTCAATTGAAATAAAGACACAGAGACTTGTATTTGGCAGAATTGTTAGCTATTTTATTTAATTAACAGATAATGAATTAATTACTAAAATTAATTAAATTAATTTAAATATGGTGGCAAAGAAAGAACGGCTAACAACAGCCCAAGCCTAACACTATAAACACTCCAACCACAACACAATACGCTCAAGCCTTCTACCTTGACTACCCACCCGGAAAGGTGATGATGCTGCCCCCGGCAGGGTGGTCCAGCAGACTTTAACAGTCAACGAAGGTGAGCGAAACAAAAAGTAAACCAATATTCACAGCGCTAATAGGTAACCTGCCGTTCTTTCCCGCCTAAAATAGCCAACGAAGAAATCACCAAACCCAAATCAAAGAGAGCACATAACGTAAAATTTAGGGAGGGAGGGTGGGAAGACATGAACAAAAGAGGCTGACTCCACCTCCAACAACTCTAATATCCCTGCTAAAACCTACAATCCTAAGAACCCATAGGCCCTAATTATCACATGATTCCCCACACTGGTCCGCCCCCAGCCTAGGAGGTTTAACCCTCTCCACTCCTATACAGTCATTTCGTTTATCTAAGCAGTGTTAGGAGACAGAGTGAAAAGTGATAAGGTGCCAGCCAATCAGCTCAAACTGCCATCTCACAGGCTGTGTTTGAAAAATGACAGTTGGGAGCTGATTGGCTGGCACCTTATCACTTTCTTATCACTTTTCTCTCTGTCTCCTAACACTGCTTAGTAAATAGACCCCTAAGACCTGGAGAGCGATAATGTACCAACCAATCATCTCCTGTCATTTTTCAAACACAGCCTGTAAAGTGACAGTTAGGAGCTGATCGGTTGGTACCTTATCTCCATTCACTTTATCTCTCTCCAAGGCTTGGTGCATTTCCCCCACTGTCTCCTGTGTGCATCTTCCGTGGCCTGCACGTGGTTGTTACCCCCCGAATGAAGAGCTCAGACGCGGCTTCTCCCTTTATAGAGCCGTGTCTGAGCGTTCATTGGCTGAGGGAGGTCAGCCCCCCTCTCTCCCAGCCAATGAATGGCTCCCTCCATTGAAGTCAATGGGTTATTAAAGTTTATTCTGAGGTTCCCACCATTTAATTTGCTGACCTTATTTAATTTGCAGGGTCACTCAGAAGTCTGATAATTGACTGACCTGCGGCCGATGTAGCCTCTTTGTTTGAAGTTGCTTGGATTTCGCCAGCAACTTCACTTAATCTCTCTCCAAGATTTGTTAAATCTCCCCCCATAGAGATAAATGTCACTGACTGACTGCAGATACATTCACAGATATCTATTAATATAAAAGAAAAAAAAAAAAAGTTGCCCCGCGCTGCAGGTTTTATTTATGGCGGATCCTCGAAAACTTTACAAACGACTTTCAGACAGGACAAACCGTACAAATCCTAGCGAATGTCTGACTGTGCGGCTGTAAATGAGAGGAGACAGCGCTGAGCTGCGTCCTCTGAGGTGCTGCTGCTGCCGGCAGAGGACTGGTTTGCTTTGTGGAGAGAATATCTCTCATTTAAAGCTGCCGTAAAAATTCTCTGAACATATAAAGGTCCCGGAGATTAGAGATGAAGACATTTGCCAGAAGACAGGGATGAGGTGGCGCGTTTCACTGCCTTTTCATTTCATATTCTAATAAAGTAGGGACAAGGGGAAGATTTAGAGTTATGAAAATGATTTTTTAATGGAGGGAGAAATGTGAGCTATGAATTTATGGCGAAGAGACTGGAAATTTCCTTCTAGAAAGCGTTGGATTGTGGAAGTATTTTTTCCCCTTCTGTTATAGAGGTTAAATCAGACTTTTATTTCCTTTCCGACACCCCGCGCTAACCAGTAACTTAAGGTTACTTTTTATCTCTGATTAGTACAACGACAGGAGCTGAACTGTGAAATTACCTTGGGATTAAGTGTGTAATTATCATAATGTATCAAACTAGCAGTATTAATATCTCCCCTGCCATCCTCCCGTGTCGCCTGTCTCTGCTCTACATACATAAGTGAGTATTGTCTCCTTAATCACATTGAAGCGCCAGGGGCCTGTTACTGTATAATGGGAAACTCATGTCCCAGAGGCAGATGAGCGCCAGGGACGTTGCTGGGTTATCAAGAGGCCCCACGTTAATGTAATTCACTTCAATTTTACATTTAACAGAAGCAATTTCACAATGACCCTGTGTGCTGTGCTTGGGAGCCTGTGTCCGAGCCTCAGGAATATGATAGAATGAGTTAAAAAAAAAAAAATCTATTTCTAATAAATCAAACTTAGACCCTGATATTCTACAGTAGACTTCTACATTCCCTGGTGATTTAAAGATTAGGGGGTCTATTTACTAAGCAGTTTTAGGAGGTAGAGTGAAAAGTGATAAGGTACCAGCCAATCAGCTCCCAACTGTCATCTCACAGGCTGTGTTTGAAAAATGGCAGTTGGGAGCTGATTGGCTGGCACCTTATCACTTTCTTATCACTTTTCACTCTGTCTCCTAACACTGCTTAGTAAATAGACCCCTAAAACATCGTATCACATATAGGAGAGAGATATACCATTGTGAGATAAAGTATCAAGGAAACAGCTCCTGTCACTTTACAGGCTGTTGGGTCTATTTACTAAGCAGTGTTATGAGACAGAGTGAAAAGTGATAAGAAAGTGATAAGGTGCCAGCCAATCAGCTCCCAACTGTCATTTTTCAAACACAGCCTGTGAGATGACAGTTGTGAGCTGATTGGCTGGCACGTTATCACTTTCTTATCACTTTTCACTCTGTCTCCTAACACTGCTTAGTAAATAGACCCCTGAGACTCTATTTCTTGGGTTTAATTCTCAAAATAGCGCACACAAGACATACAAAAGCGTTTTTTCCTTTCCTCCTTTCCCTGTATAATTCTGATAAATGAAATATATTTATTCAACTATGATACAATCTGTGCCAATAGAAATAACATTACATTTTGAAGAGAGAAAAAAAATAAACTTTATCGCAAAGGAGTTTTACACAAGACGGTGGTGGAACAATCTCGGTGCGGCCCTCTGGCAACAAAATGGTCGAAAGCCCTGTAAACGCCACGTGTAATCAGCAACGCCTTCATAAATCAGCACTCTCCTATTGTGATAGTTCATTTATGTTGTTCTGCCGCCTGGGTGTATTAAATTGAGTGCTTTCATGGAAATCGGGGCATATTCTTAAAATGAGGTGTATACCATTAATAAACCGCACTGGTGCCGCAAGTAAATGTTGAGATTATATTTTCATACAACTCTGCAGCGGAGAAAACGCATATTACCGTACATACATTACTGACACTGTGCCTGATACAGATGTGGATGGAATGCCGATATATACGCAGATTGAGCGATTGTTAGCCATTGTGCATGTGTGTAAGTTGCAGCGCGCACACGCAGCAACTGATTTGCGATTACGCTTACACAAAGGAATCACTTGCAAAGTGAGGACAGGTAGTCAGCATTTGGGAGAGGTAAATCAGCCACTGCATCTTTGCTGACAGCAGTAGAGCCCTCTGCGTGTCCGGAGACCCGATGTGTCTGTGCAGCTTAAGTTGCATACACACACAACGATTTTTGAACGATAATCGTTCATGCGCGTTCACATTTGTAGTTTGTAGTTCAGTCAGATATTCAGATAATCGTTCATAAAATCGTTCATAAAATCGTTGGTAACAAAATCGTTGTGTGTGTATGCAGCTTAAGACTTAAGGCCCCCATACATCAGCAATTGATTGCAGCAATTGCGCAATTTGCAATCGATTGTGTATAAAAATCTTTCCCTTTTTCAATCGATTGCAGATTGCAGAATTGCCACAATCGATTGAAAAAGGGAAAGATTTTTATACACAATTGATTGCAAATTGCAGAATTGCTGCAATCAATTGCTGATTTATGGGGGCTTTTACTCAGATGGCTGATGGGCACCTGATCTGTGTTTGATATTTATAGTTTTGTTTGTCTCTAAGCACTGAACGGCGAATAAATCATTTGCATATTTTCGCATTTGCGATCCACGTCTCAATCAAACCCATTGTCTCCTCCTAAGGCCTCCATACATCAGCAATTGATTGTAGCAATCGTGCAATTTGCAATCGATTGTGTATAAAAATCTTTCCCTTTTTCATCGATTGTGGCAATTCTGCAATCTGAAATCGATTGCAAGATGTATGGGAGCCTTTAGTCACCTACATTTAGGGAACTTTAGACCTGATTCAGAGCCGCTCGTAAGCGGCCGCTCGTTCGCCCCGATCGATGTTTGCCCAACTGCGCATGTGCACGGATCATTATACGCATGCTCGAACCAGTCATAGCGGTCGAAATTCATGTGCTCGCAAAATAGCGAATGCCTGATAATTTGAGTGACAGAAAAAGGCGTATGTGGGTGGTAACAGGGGAAGGTGCTTGAAAATGGGGAGTGGAGATCCGATCGCAGGCATGCTTAAAGGTCAAAACGGGCGTTTTATGGGTGTGCATAATTAAAACAGCAGCGTCATTGACCACGTCACTGGGTTATTTTATAGCCAGAACTGCTCGCATGATTGTGGTAGCAAAAACCAACCACAAGAATAGTGAGCAGTTCATACCCTGGTCGATGTACTCGATTAATCTAATAAATAGCGGACATGAGGTAGGATGCGAGCGGCCAGGGGGCGTAGTTTCCCAAAAAACGACCGCAAGTTTTGTTCGCTCGTTCAGACCTAGAGGCGTGAACAGACCGCAAAGAGCGAACGGTTCATTTGAATAGCCACCCCTATTTTCTGGACGAGCGAGCGCTAATTGCGTCCGGCTCAGAATCAGGCCCAGTGTGAATAAGCATTAGACAAACATAGGAGAGAAAGTTTATCCCTGATATTGTGCCCCTCCTAAGTCCTAACACTCTATACGGTCAGCACCAAAGTACTCGGTTGTGTTTGTCATTTCGCAGCTCCTGTAAATAAAATATACCTTGTTCCCGTCCCCAGTACTCACCTCCGGTCCAGGACTGTTTCATCTGCACCGTTCTCCCTCCCTCACTTACGTGTGATGAAAAGACCATTTAATCTGTTTGCTTTTCAAAGCTTTCACTATTCCTATTGAAATGGCAGCTTTTCTTTTAATTCATTATTCAAAGTTGCTTTAGTAGAGGATATTAATTATTCATCCTCCCCTGCACACCTCCTCCGTCTTATTATGGATATATAATTTCTTGCTGGTCTTTTTATTTTGTTTCATTCACGCTGTGTTTATAAAGCGATTTGTTTCATGCTCTTACGGCAGCCAAAGAGTTAACGAAACAAGTGCGCAGCAGAAATGATGTACTGGTAAAAACTGCAGTTAGTATTGTGCCATTAACTGTAAGAACTTAGGTGTCTATGGGCCTGATTCAGACCCGCTCGCTAGGCTGCATTCCTCGTAGCTGCCGATGGTTCACAATCTGTGCATGCGTACGCATCGCAGTGCGCGAACTAGTCCAGGCGATCGGGAAGCGTTCGCTCGCTGTGCATAGATAGCTCGCTAGACTGAATGACAGGACAAGCCATTTGTGGGTGGTAACAGGGGTTTGTCGATGGAAACGGAGGAGTGCTGGTGCGAACGCAGGTGTAACTGAGCGTCTCAGCGCCGTTTCACAGGCGTGCATAATAAAGACACAGCGTCAAAGTACAAATCACTTGGTTCTTTTACACACTGAAGCACTCGCAGTGCTTGCGGCAGGGTATGGTCAACCACAAGCTCTGCGATTGCATCCGATGGTACTCGATGGTACGGATGGCTGCATACACTTCCTGGAGATGACGCACATTAGTGGGCGTCTTAAGACAGGCTGGTGGGCGTCTGCATACACACCGTGATCACACGTCAAGACATAGTGGGCGTGCTAATGCCTTGCTGTGCGATCCCCTGCCCTTGCTGAATTTGCATACACTGGGTGTGTGCGAAAGCATCTAGCGAGTGGGTCTGAATCGAGCCCTATGTACTAAGCCTTGGAGAGAGATAAAGTGGACGGAGATATAGTACTAACCAATCAGCTCCTAACTGTCAAGCCGCGTATCCAATACGCAATGTTTCTGAGCGATTGCACGATTACGACATCGTATTTGTGCAATCGCGCAGTAATCGTGCAAAAATCGGGCACTATTATATCGGAAACGACCAGCGATGCGCGCACCCGCTGGTCATTTCCGACATCAATTATCTACTGAACATGCCGGTCAATCTGCCGATAGTGACAGATTACCAATGTTCAGAGATGAATCGTTCAGTGTAGGCACTGCAGGGGAACAGCAACGATGGTACGATTACAATGTTGAAAATCGTACTGTAGTGCCGCCGTCGCTTAGTGGATACGCGGCTTTACATTACAGGCTGTGTTTGAAAAATGACAGTTAGGAGCTGATCGGTTGGTACTTTACCTCCATCCACTTGATCACTCTTCAAGTCTTAGTAGATAGACCCCAAAGAATGACAACGCTGGTCAAGCACTGGTGTGGCCTTGGGTCAATACAAAACAATTGGAGCATGTAGCATCCAAAATACAGTACTACAATGCAAACACTCCTAATCCCAACTGCTTGTGGGTATGGGGTGATAACAACCAGTGAGGTTCATCCCTGTACATGCTCTTGTTGCCATTACACCACAGTAGTGGTGTAGTACACAGGTTCTCAAACTCGGTCCTCAAGACCCCAAGCAGTGCATGTTTTCCAAGTCTCCTCACAAGTGAAATAATTAGCTCCACCTGTGAATATTTTAAAATGTGTCAGTTAATAATGACTACACCTGTGCACCTGCTGGGTGACCTGGAAAATGTGACCTGTGTTGGGTCCTGAGGACCAAGCTTGAGAACCACTGGAGTAGTTGTTACTGTAGCATTACATCTTCACAGCACTGAAGCCCTAACTGTGTGGAGTTTGTATGTTTTCCCTATGTTTTGGTGACTTTCCTCCGGTACTCCGGTTTCCTCCCACAATCCAAAAATATACTGGTAGCTTAATTGGCTCCCAACAAGCAATTTAACCCCAGTGTGTGCACATGACATGTGTGAGGGAATATAGAGTGTAATACCCCTTTTCCACCAAAATTCCGGGTCTGACCCGGAGTTTGAACAGGGTTCCTATCCGGATCAGACCCGGTATGTAGCCGGCGCCGACTCGGGATATTCCCGAGTCGGCGCCGCTCACACTGGAGTCGGGTCTGCATAGACCCGGCTTTTCCGGCGTGAAAGTGGACGCTTGGAGATTACATAATCTCCAAGCGCTACTGAAGCCAGACCAATCGGCCGGCTTGCGGCGCACTGCAGGTCATCAAGACCCGGAGTGCGCCTATGCCCGTGTTAAACCCTGCTATTTACCTGGGTTGGATTGCCGGGTCACACAACCCGGTGATCCAACCCTCACCCCTTTTACACCAAGGAGCTGCCCGTGTTAACCCTGCAATAACCTGGGTTTTAGCTCCGGTGTAAAAGGGGTATTAGTTTCACTGGGGCAGGGACTGATGTGAATGGCCAAATATTCTCTGTAAAGCACTGCGGAATATGTGTGCGCTACTGTATATAAATAACTGGTGATAATAAATAACTGGTTATACAATATATACTGTTGTAAACACTAGGGGTGAGCGGGTTCGGATTTCTGAAATCCGAACCCCCCCGAGCCCCCCCGATCCGAGTCCGATCCGAGTCAGGCTCGACTTTTCCCGCCTGACTCGGATCTGAAATCGAGGCAAAACGTCATCATCCCGCCTTCCGAGTCTTGCGGGTTTTGGATCCTATATAAGGTACCCGCGTCGGCGCCATTTTCTCACTCGGCTGTGGACAGTGAAGAGGGAGGGTGGGAGTTAGGGCTGTGTAGTGTAGTGTAGTGTAGTGCTGCTGTTGTCCACTACTTCAAAGTCCATAGGGGCTGGCTGTGTTGTGCTGTGCTGCTGTTGTTAATAGGGGCTGTGTCCACTACTTAACACACTAATCTTAGTGGGCAATATCCCACCAAAAATTAAACAATTGAAGACTACTGTTTGTCCGGTTTCCCACCAGAAAGATTTCCTAAACTAAAAACTTGGGGCATAATAGGCCACACTCCTGATCTACTTTCTCCCTGTGGGGCTTTTAATTAAACAGCGGGGGGCAAGGGCGCTGCGAGAGTAGGGCGAACGAGGACTAATTTCCTGGGCTTGTTGGAGGGCCGGTGCAGTCAACAGCTGTTTTTTTCCTCTTATTTTGAGGGGGGTTTGGCCTGCCCCCCCACCCACTGCCCAAGGCGGTGGAAGCTCTCGTCGCCCTTGAGTGGGGGTACTCATCTAAAAAATATGCAAATGTGCAGTTGCCCATTCTAACCAATCAGCAATTACCTATGATTGATCTTGTGCAATAAACAACAATGAAAATGAATATCTGGTTGCTATGGGTGTTTGGTTGCTATGGGTAACGATCCATCTGCCCTTCAACTGTGGAAAATAAAAACTCTGCTAGTTTTCTGTAAAATCCTTATGAACCCTGAATTGCTGCAAATAAGGAGGAGAATTTCCTGTAGTACCGTCAAAGACTATTCTATTCTTGTTAGGACTCCTCAGTGTAGGATAGGATCTCCTGGTCAGCATGTGAAGCACTAGAGAAAGTAGCTTAAAGGTTTAATTCTCCTCATTGTGGGCCTGATTCTGAGCTACATGCAAAGCCGAAGTTCACGTAGTCGAGCGATTGTTTGCAATTGCGCAGGCACATACATTTCTGAAACCCCCTACAGCGCATGCGTTACACAGAGTGTACCCACAAAAGTGCAATTCAGAAGTTATCAGAAAAGTGATTGGTGTTCCTGGGAGGTGGCTACTAGTGCACGCAAAAAAAGGTCCGTTCTGTGGGTGTGTTATAGGATTGTCCTTTGGTCCTCTTATCTGCATCACTGTGTCTTCTCTTGCTGCTGCTGACTGAGCTCTGGTTTCTAAACACTGCAGTGCACTTCCTGGTCACATAACACATCCAAGGTATCCATCAGTGCTCAAGGCATGCCCCCCATACTCAGAGGCATGCCTTAAATAACTTCCTTTCTGTGCACCTTACTGTCCGTGGTGTGGCCGCGCCCCCCAGCTCTGCAAGCAGTGTCTGACTGTACACAAGCGAGGCTGAGCTGTTGCTGCCTCATCTCTTGTCTCCCTGCAGTCTCATGGAGTTCCACAAAGCTGGTGAGTGTTAACTATAAAAATGATTACAATAAACAACGACGATGTTGATAAGTTATAAATATCTCCTTTGTATTATTCTAATAATTTTTATATCAAATCTCAGGAGTATGACAGGAGAGGCTCTGCCTCCCCTGCCTGCACATCCCAGGTCAGATGGAGAATGGAGTTTGTAGTGACATTTGCATAAACTCATAGATAGAAATGGCGACACTGTATTCATACTGCTGTGTGGCGTTGTTGGCGTAGGACGAGGAACACTTACCGCCAAACATTTGCCAGGAGATGCTCAGCATACAGTACAGTAGGTGACTATTTTGTGACACTATGACACTAATCTGTCTACATTTGATGCTACAGCAAAATGCACAACGCAGCAGCAGATCGCGCTTATTACAGGACTACACGCTACCAATAAAGATAGCCACTTACTGCAATTACATTGTAATGAATGCTAATCAGGCTGTGGAATTCTCATTTGTACCCATCATTTATTTTTCCTGTAAATGCTTCTGGTACCAATTAATCAGCCATATATTGAATTCCATTTGCCTGTGGCAAATGCGTGGCTAAATAGATGTTATGCAAACAAACTTGTTTTATTCACATATCAGAACTCTCACATTGTTCTCCAGGGCAGCCATCCAATTATCTAGACAACAAATATTAGACATTTACATTAACAATTAAGCTGGCACTAGCATGTAATTTACCGATAGTGAATGTATGATGACGTGTGATATTTCGGCTCACGTTGTCATAGCAAAGATGCTTTGGTGTATCCTTGACTAATCAAGGCAACGGAGCATTTATTAACTCCACAAATGCAAAGTATTTTATATTTAAGTGTCATTTAGTAACTTAAAAAAATATGTAGGCGCAGTCTGTTTAGCTTTGCTTACATGCACCTGTGCAGGGGACCCTTTGGGTCAAGTCTTTATCCCCCCTCCAGTTTCATTAGCGCCTGACATAAACTTGGGTTGATTGACAATATCTATATATAGGTGATTACCTGTCACAGTCAAATGTATACAGTATGTTGCAGTGCCCAAACATTTGTTCAGTGCCTCCCACTTAAATAAATTAGCCCAGCAATATGACCCTCAGTGGTTCTGGAGCATTGTGCAGAGGTGGAAGTGCACAGGTGAGTGCGCTACATTCCCTAAGCGCTTATAGTGAGAATTTGCCTAGCACTCGGTACTAGGTGATTGACCGGTGTACCTGCACTTAACAGACCATGCTGTGTATAGCTCCATTACCTGTTTGATATAACCATGTACCAACTCGATCTACCTTCAGACATTGCTGTGCACATTTTCATTGCCTGTTTGACATGACTGTTCTGATCTCCGTTCTGACCTTGCTCTGCTCATCTCCACTGCCTATAGCACTGTGTACCGGCTACTGCCCTGGCTCTTAGAGTACTGGATCAATTTGTTTTGGTAATGTATGGTAACTTTAGCCAAGTAATGGATTATTGACCACTATGTATGATGACGCTTTCTTGGATGTGCCACCCCCTAATCGCTAAACAGATACACAAAAAAAAGGAGAAACGTAAAGTTTATTTGGCAGTGAGCAAAGGACTTCCCATGTTTAAAACATCAATCTTTATTAATAAATCATTAAAAGGCATATGTTCCTCCGGAGACCTTTAATAAACTCTAAAGCAAAATGTTAAATCGATAGAAGTGAGACAATGTGACTACTTCGCTACATTAATTCCAACAACAGCATGGATTACTGGACCCGATTCAGACCCGTTCGCTAAGCTGCGGACGCACGCTATGTGCGATTATCGCACGTTTGTACATGAGTATGCATCAAAGTACGCATGCGCGAACCTGTCACTGCGTCCGGGAATCGTTCGCTCGTGTTACACAGACTGGACGCTATTTTGAGTGACAGATAGCGCCGTTTGTGGGTGGTAACAGGGGAAGGTGTTTGTGAATGGTGGAGTGGTTGCGCGAACGCAGGCGTGTCTGGGCGTCTAAACGGCGTTTTTGGGGTGTGCATAATTAGCAAAGAAGCGTCTTTGTACAGTACACCTCACTTGGTTATATTTTAGACAGCACTGATCGCAGTGCTTACGGTGGGGGTAGGGTCTACCTCAAGCGCTGCGTGCAGCTCCAATGGCTCTCGATGTCACCGATTAATCACACACTTCCTGGAGATGATGGGTGCTAAGAGAGAAAAGGTGGGCGTCTTTATACTGGCGTGCGTTCACTCTGCCATCGCTCTCTAAGGCATAGAGGGCGTCCTTCCACCAGACAGTGCGATCGCGGCATTTGCATACCCGGCCCCTTTTGGCTGCGTGAGAGCACAGCTTAGCGTCCAGGTCTGAATCGGGCCCACTGTACATTATCTGACTCCTGCTTGCTCCTAAAGGGACCTCTTGTGTATCTGATCATTGTACGAGGGAGGTTCAATAAATAAGAGAACATTAATTGTGTCAATTTATTCAACTCGTACAATCACGCGTATAATCATAATCCTAGTTTGGCCTTGGTACAGATTATTCTACCACATACTGTAGTCCCCATACATATCTAAGCATTTGCATGGGCGCCGAGAGGGGGGGCGGGTACAGTTTACCCGGGCCCGGGCTTGCTAGAGGGACCCGGCGGGGCCCGGCGTCGCCCCCTCCCTCCCTCACAGCAGCTCAGCACACAGCTTGTGCTGGGCTGCTGTGTGAGACTGCTCACGGCTGCTGCAGCAGCTGGAACAGTCTCCTATGGCTGTGGGGGGGAGCAATCAGGCTGATCGCGCCCCCCTCCTGCTTAGCACCGGGCTGGGGGCTTACAGCGCTGAAAACATAATCATTGGTTTTCTTTTTTTCAAGGGGGCGTGGCCACGCCTCCCACGATTAGGCCATGCCCCCTCCATTACCCAGGCCTGGCCAGGCTTTCAACGGCCCTGAGTATTTGTTCCAACGGTACACCAGGGCATCTATTTATCGGCATAGAAGAAATCCGTGTCAAGTGACAGAACGTGATGATTTGTTGAACTTCAACGTCGGTTACAAATAGCCTTCCACCCAGGCAGTGGTGTAACTAGGGTATTTGGAGCCAAGATGAAAAATGGATCCCCCCTCTATCTGCGTGTGCCCAAGGAGCGCGCAATGGCAAGTGGGGGTGGCCACATGCCACAAGGGGTATGGCCCCTGAAAAATGGTGGCATGTCAACATGACACCCCCCTATTTCTTGTCACTCTGGGATCATTCCTTTCCATTCCATATGCACCTTAATGTAGTAGTGTCCCTCTTGCAATGCCCACTGTAGTAGTGCCCCTTATTCAATGTCCCCAGTAGCAGTGCCACTTATGCAATGTCCGCAATAGCAGTGCCCCATGTAGTTGTGCCCCAGTAGGGCCCCTTATACAGGGCCCCCAGTAGTGCACCCATATACAGTGCCCCAGTAATGCCCTTTATACAGTGCCTTCAGTAGTGCCCCTTATACAGTGCCCCCAGTAGTGGTCCCTCTTATGCAATGCCCCCAGTGGTGGCCCTTATACAGTGCCTGCCTATGCAGTGTCCCCAGGAGTGCCCATTATACAGTGCCCCAGTAGTGTTCCCCCCTATGCAGTGCCCCTTATACAGTGCCCCCAGTAGTGGTCCCCCTATGCAGTGCCCCCAGTAGTTGTCCCCCCTATGCAGTACCCCCAGTAGTGCCCCTTATACAGTGCCCCCATTAGTGCCCCTGATACAGCACCCCCAGTAATGGTCACCATATGCAGTGCCCCCAGTAGTGGTCCCTCTTATACAGTGCCCCCAGTAGTAGTCCCCCCTAGACAGTGGATATCCTTGCATGCCCTGGCTGCTGACTCCTTTTTTGGCCCCCACACCAGGGCCACAAACCCAATATAATGCCGCATTTACTGCCACCAGGCAGGTGGTGGAGCGCTGTATTGGGCTATTGAAGGGTCGGTTCAGATGTCTCTGGTGGCGCCCTAATGTATTCGCCAGTTATGGTTTTACGTATTGTGGTCCTGTGTGGGATTTTTCATAACATTGCCATAAGGAGTCGAGTACCCATGCAGCCAGAGGATGCCTTGCCTGCGTATGGTAGGTGGTGTGAGACTGTCCAGGGGGGCCAGATGCAATGATGTTGTTGCTCATTTGTTTAGGTATGTATTGCAAAATGTTTTTATTTTAAATATTAACTAACTGTCATATTCGTCAGTGTTTCTCTCTTTTGACTTTTGGGAGTTTTTACCTTTACATATTTTAATAATTTTGTATTTTTCTTTTTATTTCCCTCTACCCTCCCACAATTACACCAACGAACAAACCAAAATAACACATTGTGAATGCCCTTGTCTATGGGATTCATCAACTATTCTCTGTAAAGCGCTGCGGAATATGTGTGCGCTATATAAATAAATACATTTTTGGCTCATATTTTTTTATTTTGGTTCTTGAAATATAAAATCTACATTTTTAAAAAAACATTACTGCCAAAACCCATTTATATGCCTGGATTACACAGGTTTTTACTTTAAAAAAAGGAGGATAAAATATGTTAATTAAACCAAATTTATTCAAAAACACAAAAAAATAAAACAAATTAAACTCCTGCAAGGTCCAATGCCTGTAAGATATCTCCAATGCTATTTTGAGCATTTGATAATGTTTGGGAAAGATTAGTCAGCTCCTCCCGTAGAAATGCGAAATGCGTCTGTGGATCTGTAGAATAGAAAAGTATAAAAATTATTAATTTGTCAAAATATGAGTCACAAACATTGAAAAATTTCAGTTTATTTTAGGCCCTACAAAATGTGTCGGACACAATGAAGTTGATGTATACACCAAAAAATAAAAATAAAAAGGCAGACACATTTGTAGGCCTAGCAAATACAAAAAGTAAGGGCATGTATTTATGCAACCAACAAATATATAATCCAAAATCAATTTGTATTTGTTTGGCCTAATTTAAAAAAACTTTACAAAAATACACATTGTCAAAATTTTTTAAAAATGTTAAAAATGTTGTGGTTTAGAAAATTTCACAAAAGTACATTTTATGGACCATAAACATTGAACGGAATAAAGGACAGACTACTATTTAGAGGAGACCACAGGGATTAATGTTGAACAGATGATGTTATTTTTAATTTATTTCCAAACCCCAAAAAAAGGAAAAAAGGGTTAATGGCTAAGTAGCCTTAAAGCAAACTATGTAGACATTTTTGACCAAGAAATGATACCTAGAATAGATAACCATAAAACAAATTGGTGAAAAAACAGACATGCAACAAGGCCTTTTTCAAAAATAAAAGTAAAACAAATTTTTTTGGTGTTTTTTTTTAAAAAAACATGTACAAGTACACACAAACATGCTGTAAATATGATGAAAATTAAAATCAACATAATTAATTTTGTAAAAAAAATACCATAAATATGTTCTGCCAAAGATGGCTACTCCTCCATCAGGGGTGGGTGGCCCATTAAATCTTCAGGGGGAGTAATGTGCCCCGAAGAACCTGGGTCAGGCGGGGAATTTGGGGATGAGTGGGCAGGGGAGGGAGGGCCACTTTCCGAATTGTGGCCCAGGGAGGGAGGGTTACTTGGGGAGTATGGGGGCGGGGAGGGAGAGATGAGTTGGGAAGGGGAGGGGTTAGGAGGGGAATTTTGCACAGCCGTCTCCGTATATGCTGCTGTCCTAAGAATAGAAAAATGACAAATTCAAATTTTAGGTAAGCAATAACAAAAAATAAATAAATAAACAAACCATTTTTTGAAAGGAGTTACCACAAACTGAACAATAGGTACAACATACGCTACAGCTTGTTTTAAAAAACAATATTAAATAAACATTGAACAAATATAATAACAAAAAAACGCAAATGCATACTTCGGCGTATTTGCACCCGCAGACTCAACAATAGCTGTGGCGAACGCCGCCAGAGGTCCGACCACCGGCGCTCTAGTTGGGCAATATTGTGCCAAGATCCGAGCGCACGCAGCCGGCGATGAACCACTGCGTAAGCCTGCCTTTTAATCCATATCCTGATAGGGGGAACAAGATGGCCCAGGCACCTGTCCATCCCTTCCACTAGCACCAACAGCTCCGCACGTATGAATGCTGTGGCTCTCATGATGGCAATGGCAGGTTTTGCAGTAAACAACAATTATAAATGGATGACATGAAAAATGATTGGCAAAATAAAAAACAGAATTTACAAAAAAATAAATCTATTGGACAAAGCATTATTCATGTGACCAAAACTCAACATTAATAATAGCAACTCGGATTGGCTCAAGCCCTTTATGGTCGAATGCAAATTGAAATAGGCAAAAGTACACAAACTAACATTCATAATGTTAATTTTAACAAGCATTTAACAACAACACGACATTCGTAAAAAAAAAGTTTAAAAATATTTTAATTCAACAAACGCACTAGCAGAAAGACATCAGCCTGAACTGAATGACATTTCAACAATAAAGTTTTTACACCAAATGAAAGGGATTAAAAAAAAAACAACAACACTAACACTAATTACATAATTGACAACTAGCTAGTAACAAGCTGATCGATAGCACATGGAAACATGACATCTGTGCATCAAGCGGCCGCAACCATCAGAAGAAAATTAACATACAGCGACTGACAACGATCGACTCGATCGCTAGCTGCTATCACTCGTTAGCTAGAGGAGGTGCTTTGTCCATGTATGGGCGTCATTTTGGTTGTGATCGCCCGGCCGTGCAATTGTTTTTTTTTCAGATTCTCGATCGTTAGGCGTACAACCAAGTGGCCGCTTACAACCGACTCTGAATGAGGTCCTTAATCCGATGTTGATGAATTGATGAACTTGATTGATATGGGTCCAATGTTGATGAATTGATGAACTTGATCGGTTGGGACCGATGTTGATGAATTGATGAACTTGATCGGTTGGGACCGATGTTGATGAATTGATGAACTTGCGCCCATATTGTGGTTTAGGAGGGAACTCTGGCATGCAGCTTGTGCTCCATAATACTGGGAAGACACGCTGTGAGCAAGGAGCTGTGGAGAGCCATCTCGATGCTCAGTGACAGGACACTGAGCGGACGGGGCAGGAGCAGTACAGGCAGACCTCAGTATCAGCTGTGAGCGGTGTGCAGCATGAGCAGATCTCTGTGCTATTCAGGAATGATGCACAGCATGAGCAGACCACAGAGGTAAGAAAGTGGTTTTTAAGGCCCGGAGCATGACACATCATCATCACTGGGAGTTAGTGGGTTCTAAACATATTCCCACATGGAGCAGGAGGTACCATGAAGACCAGAGCCTTCCTAAATGCCACAGCAGGTAGGAACCTGTGGGAGGTGGGGTTGGGGCACACATGACACAGGAAAATGGTGATGGACCATATTAGACAAGGGAAGTCTGGGAGCTGTATAATACCCCCAACCCCCATTGTCCCTGTGTCACATATATACCCCAATGGGATGTAATCAGGATCCTGACAGTCAGGATGCAGATAGTCACAATACTGACAGTGGCATCCTGATGGTCACAATCCCAACAGATTCCTACGGTAAGTATTAGGGTTAAGATTAGGCTGCAGGATGGATGGTTAGGCTGTAGAGGGGTGGGTTAGGGTTAGGCTGCGAGATGGGTGGTTAGGGTTAGGCTGTAGGAGGGGAGGTTAGGGTTAGGCTGTAGGAGGGGTGGGTTACGGTTAGGCTGCGAGAGGGGTGGTTAGGGTTAGGCTGTAGGAGGGGTGGGTTAGGGTTAGGTTGAAGGAGGGGTGGGTTAGGCTGTAGGAGGGGTGGGTTAGGGTTAGGCTGCGAGAGGGGTGGTTAGGGTTAGGCTGTAGGAGGCGTGGGTTAGGGTTAGGCTGTAGGAGGGGTGGGTTAGGGCTACGCTGCTGATGGCCTTAAAGTCACAGCATTTACCAATAATTACAATTAAATTGTTTGTTTTGAAGTTTGGTAAATATCTATACTAGAGATGTTCGGTTTGGTTCTCCAGAAATCTGGATCCATCCGTAAAATCTGGACAGATCTAGGTCGCAGTTCTGATCTTCCTGCAGTTCAGATTTCGGATTTTAAATCCGAATTTCTGATTTTGGATTGCAAAAATTAGCTTTTTAATAGCTTTTTAACGAAACTTGTTTTTAAAAAAAAACAAACAAACCCCAGATCCAAAACTAAAACATGAAGATGAATCCAGATCCAAAATGAAAACACGGGGGTCAGCGCACATCTCTATTATGGGACAGTTACAGTTAGCAGCCAGACAGCCAATCAGGAGCTATGTTTTATCTTCAAGATAAGGCACAGCCAATCAGGGGCTATGTCTTCAAGATAATGCACAGCCAATCAGGAGATGTGTGTGCAGACTTCACCTTCACAAATGCAGCCGTCTTGCTGCATGAACCCACTGAATATGTTTACTTTACTTACTGTAGATTTTTCTTATGAGCTTTATATCTCAGTTATATATTTAATACTCAAGTTAATTTTACAATGCATTACTGTCACCATGGGGACAAGAGGTTACAATGTATCTCTAAAATTATTTGCTTTTTCAATTTATTAGCTCTTGATCAAATGCAGATAAGTTTATGAAACAAAAGAAGAACACAGGCGCAGTTCTGCCCCTCCCCCACCCCACCGCTACTCTAGGATACAGACAATAAAACAGTAAAAAGACAGAAGACAGTATATTTATAATACTCAGTTAATAATGTAATACACAAGTTATACTAAATTACTACATTTTCTGTAAATAATATTCGATGACCAGGTTCATACTTAAATAAATGATTTAAACCTTTTCGAATGTGATCGGCGAATAAACATCTTACACTTTCTTTTTATTAAATGCAAACTGCAAATTTAAATGGAGAATCTCAAAAGCAAATGATGAATGGGAGGTGCAAATTCTGAAACGCAAAATCTAATTTTATGCATATCAATGATTATGCAACAAGCTTCCGAAACTCTGGGACGGATGAAAATGTATACATTTCAATATATTTATATAATTTACAGGGGGGAATGCTGTGTTAAATAATAATAATAATATTAATAATAATAATAATAATAATAATAATAATAATATTAATAAAGTTCTGATGTAATACTTATAAGCGGTAATTTCGGTCTTCTATGTCTAGGAACGTACTGTATGTGTATGGTAAAGAATAATGCACCGTCTCCTGTAAATTATTACAAATATGACGTCACCTCAGAATTTCATGACCAGTATAAAAGCCTATTGCCTTTGTATGGTGACAAAACACCTATGTGACTTCTATTGTAATTAGAAATGTGCGTCGACCCCCGTGTTTTGGTTTTGGATCTGGATCTCCCCTGGTTTTGGATCTGGATTGGCACCAAAACCTCACCTCCGTGTTTTGTTTTCGTGTTTTGGTTTTGGATCGGGATTTTTTCTTAAAAATTAAAAAAAACATCTAAAATCACATAAAATTGGCTTTTTTTGTTCCTACAGTATTAATAACCTCAATAACATTTATTTCAACTCGTTTCCAGTCAACTTTGACCACCTCACAGCTCACAATATTGATTTTTTCATCTAGTTGCATCCAGCTTGCTGGCTCAAAACTGATTGATTTAATTATTAATAGAGTTGAGGACTGTGCAAAGATGACAGTTGGGATACCCTTGAGGATTGAAGAATTGATAGTTGATAGTTGGTGCAGCCCCTGGCTGTAAAATTGATAATAAATTAACTAGAAAACAATTCATTGGGTGCAGCCCCTGGCTGTAAAATTGATAATAAATGAATTAAATCATTGGTTCCTAAACCAACCATAACATTAATTTAAAATGTCAGGCAGCAATGCCCCATCCAGCACATAATGGAAAGGGAAAAGGTGCAAGATGGAATAGTCCTTGGGCCCTCCCACCCACCCTTATGTTGTATACGAAACAGGACATTCACAGTTTAACAAACCAATCATTTCAGTGACAAGGACTGCCAATTGTGGCTGAAATGATTGGTGTGTTTGGACCCCCATAAAACAAGCTGCCAATGTGCATTGGACATGGAAATGAAAATGATCCCATGCACAAACTGGCTTTACATTACAAGTTGTCCTCGTCCTCATCCTCATCATCTCCTTCAGTGTGTACATCCTCTTCTTCACACAATGTAGGACTTAAACCTAGGATCCAGAATGGTCACCAAAATATATTTTTCAGATTTCAATAGATTGATGACTCTTGGATCCAGGTGAAGTGAATCAAGGGCTTGATCCACCAGTCCGACATACTTTGCTCAATCGCTCCATTTCAGTTCCTCCTTCAGTTTCTCCAGCTGTTTTTGCTAAAGTCTGAAGAGGGGAATGACCTGACTCAAACTGGCAGTGTCTGAACTAACTTCACGTGTGGCAAGTTCAAAGGGTTTGAGAACCTTGCACAACAAAAAAGAGAAATTATTCTCCACTGCGCTTGAGTAAGGTGCATTCCCCCTCCACGGCCTATGTCATAGGCTGTAGTATAGGCCTGGATGACCTTTTGCTGCTCCTCCATCCGCTGAAGCATATAGAGGGTAGAATTCCACCGAGTTACTACCTCTTGCTTCAGCTGATGACAGGGCAAATTTAACAGTACCTGCTGGTCATGCAATCTTCAACAAGCATTTGCAGAATGTCTAAAATGTCCGGATATTTTGCGCTCCACCGAGAGCATCTCCTGCATGCCCCTGTCATGTTTTAATTAACCAGATTAATTGTGTGAGCAAAACATGGGACATGTTGGAATTCGCCCACATGTAATGCTCTCACAATATTGGTGGCATTGTCCGAAATTACAAATCCCGAGGAGAGTTCAAGTGGGGTAAGCCATTTAGCAATGATTTCCCTGAGTTTTTCTAAGAGGTTCTCAGCGGTATGCCTCTTAGTGAAACCAGTTATACAAAGTGTAGTCTGCCTCTGTATCAGCTGGCATTTGGAAGATGTTGCTGCTGTTGTAGGCAATACACCTACCCAGTGGGCTGTCACAGTCATGTAATCCTTAGTTTGCCCTGTCCCACTTGTCCACATATCAGTGATCAAGTGGACAGTGGGTACAATGGCATGTCTGAGGACATTAATAAGGTTTTTTTTAATGTCCTTGTACAGACTTGGAATTGCTGTTCTAGCTAAGTGGAATCTAGAAGGGATCTAGTAGCGAGGACACAGGACCTCAATTAACTGTTGAAAACCCACTGCAGTAATGGCAGATACTGGACACACATCTAATACCAGCATAGCTGTTATGGCATCAGTAATCCGCTGTGTAACTGGGTGATTGCTGTCATTCTTGTTTGCCCTTGCAAACGATTGTTTGACAGTTAATTGTTTTTTGGAGGATACACTACAAGTAGTCTTCCTCCTGGTCCCCTTATGGGATGAAGATCCACTCACAGCAACAGCAGCAGCAACAGGCGTAGTCATCAAGGATCCTTCTGAGGAATCACAGATAGGAGATTTCTCAGGGCACACAGTTGGTTTTTCCGGAGCTGTCTTACTCTTTTTAACAACTTTCAATTTTTTAATGGTACCACCACCACTACTACTACAAGCAGAAGGGCTACCAGAACCAGCAGTCATCATAAATAACGGCCAAGGCCTTATCCTTTCCTTGCCACTTTGTGTAGTGAATGGCATATTGCCAATTTTTTGTTTATCTAAAGGCAACTTGCCTTTCAATTTTTTTTTCTTTACTACAGTAAAAGTAGCTTTACCATATCCATGGCGTGAATTAAGTCCTGGGGCATGGGCCTTCATGGAGGACAAGGATGTTGACGGCCTTGCATCATCATGATGACTGCTGGCGGTAGCTACAACATGTGGTTCTTGGCCTTGCTCTCCTGTCATGTGACAGCGCCCCATATTTTCTGTGGTCTTGAAGCAGTGTCAGAAGCACCAATAGTATAGCCAAGGTGCGGTTGCAAAATTCACACACGTGCGCACACAGAAATTTTTTTTACAAAAAAATACACTATTTGTGTAATTTTTTTTTCGGGTCCACAACTTAGGCCCAGAGCACCGATTGATGACGACTGGAATCGGGCAGCACTAGGTTGCAACTTGCATTGCTGGCTGTATTTTGTGCGGCTAAGCCTAACATGCACACACACATACAAAACAAAATTAGAGCAAAAAAAAAATACACTATTTTTTTTTTTTTTTGGGGGGGTCCACAACTTGGGCCCAGAGCACCGATTGTTGATGACTGGAGTCGGGCAGCACTAGGTTGCGTTGCTGTATCTTATGAGGCTAAGCCTAACACGCACAGACAGAAAAAAAAATAAAAAGACAATATTGTTTTTTTTGGGGGTCCAGAACTTGGGCCCAGATGGACGCAGCAGACAGCACAGCACCAGCCCAGATGGATCAGCACCAGCCCAGATGGATCAGCACCAGCCCAGATGGACGCAGCAGACCGCACAGCACCAGCACCTCTCCCAGCCCTACACTAACCACCCTCCTTGTTCAGTCTCCACAGCCGGAGTGAAATGGCGGCCGCCGCGTGGTCCCTTATATACAACATAGATGATAGAGACGAAAGCTCGTGAGCCACGAGATTTTCAACACTATGGTTTTGCCTCAGCTTGAGATCCGGGGCCGGCGGAGGAACCGAATGCATGTTCGGTTCTCGCCCCGGATCTCAAAATTCGGGTGGGTTCGGATCTCCGAGATCCAAACCCGCTCATCTCTAATTGTAATACCCTTATAACTAATAGCTGTGAGTGCACTATCTTACACATAAGTTGTACACTAACAGTTGTGAGTGCACTATCTTACATACAAGTTGTACACTAACAGTTGTGAGTGCACTATCTTACATACAAGTTGTACACTAACAGTTGAAGATGCTGTAACTGTATTTGTTTGTGGGGAAGAACTTTGAATTTTTGAATGGCGATCTGTGATCGAGGTAATATTTGCTGTTCGATTCTAAGAAAAAGAGGTACAAATATTTTATTAAAAAGTGAACTGTAAATGGCAAATCTCAAAAGCAATGGAGGCTCAAATTCTGAGGTGCAATGATGAAATGATGTACAAAGATTATACCCAGGGTCGGACTGGCCCAGAGGGGAACCCCTGGTGGGCCCCACTGACTGAGGGCCAGCCCCGTCCTATGGGGATCACATTCCAGAGTAACCCGCAGCTTCTGGGAGAGTAGGTAAGTGTGCACCACAACGTACTTACACCAGCCTGCAAGTAAAGCAGCTCCAGGCAGCTGTATTATGCGTATATGCCGATATGTCTCCATCCACAATTACAGGAAAACGCCCTTTCTGTCCTCGGCCTAATCACTGTTCTGAGGTCCATTAACACTTCATCTCCTGATGTCCACAGCCCAGAGCCAGTGGCATTACTAGGGTATTTGGAGCCCAGGGCAAGTTGAAAAATGAATCCCCGACCCCCCCTATGTATGCGAGCCAAAAAAGCAGGCATGGTCACATGACACAAGGGGCGTGGCCACTGAAAAAATGGGAGCGTCAAAACGACACACTACCATTTCTCGTCACTCTGCGAACATTACTTTCCATACTTTCCATTTGAAATTTACCTTAATGTCCCTGTATTAGTGCCCCTTATGCAATGCCCCCAGTAGTAGTGCCTCTTATGCAATGCCCCTAGTAGTAGTGCTCCTCATGTAATGCCCACTGTAGTAGTGCCCCTTATTCAATGTCCCCAGTAGCAGTGCCCCCTGTAGTAGTGCCCCTTATTCAATGTCCCCAGTAGCAGTGCCCCCTGTAGTAGTGCCCCTTATACAATGTCCCCAGTATCAGTGCCCCCTTACGCAATGCCCCCTGTAGTAGTGCCCCTTATGCAGTGCCGCAGTAGTAGTGCCCCTTATATAGTGCCCCCAGTAGTACCCCTTATGCAGTACTTAATATATAGTGCCCCTTATATAGTGCTCCCAGTAGAACCCCTTATGCAGTACCCAATATATAGTGCCCCTTATATAGTGCTCCCAGTAGTACCCCTTATGCAGTACCCAATATATAGTGCCCCTTATATAGTGCTCCCAGTAGTGTCCAATATTCACTAGGTTGCAGGCCTAGGCCATACATGTCTACTCTCCCGGGAATCGCGGGAGGCTCCCGATTTTTAGGGTAACCGCCCCGCACCCCCAGAAGACTAAGCATATCTCCCGCATCCCGCCCTCTTCCTAGTGAAGAGGGCAGGATGGGGAGATGTTACCTGGAATTTTCTGATCCCTAGGGAAGGTGCAGGACTAAACGAGGCAAATCGCGGGGCCTAATGTTGTCTATCATCTGGTCCCGCCCCCGAAGAGGAGAGCAGCAGGAATGTCAGCAAGTAAGGCCTAGGCTGTACTTAGCAGATTCATAAGTGCAGATTTCACAAGTGTAAAATAGAATTTAGGTCAAATTTCAGCGTTACAGCGGCACTATTGGTTATATCCTCAGCTGATATTGATCGAACTGACCCCTCCTATCTCTGTCTTCAACAGGTAATCAGCAATTGTTATCTGACCTCTGCTGCAGAACATTACACCTGATTTGCTGCTCTGTTTGAATGTTATATTTAGGTAATCAGCAATTGTTATCTTCAGTCTGCTGGTGCCTTACAATATTGTATTGTATATAACTTGCCATAAGTACTATCTCCAGACTTTAGATTGTGTGTAGGCATGATTGAGCTTAAGTCCTAAATGTTTGGTATGTGCTACATGTTTGTTTAAGCCATTTTATTGCTAGGTCTGTATTGGCTGGCCAGTGGGGGGGTTGTCATTAATTAGGATGCACACTTGGCTATATCTATACTAGGGATGAGCGGGTTCGGTTCCCTGAGAACCGAACCCACCCGAACTTCGGGGATCCGGGGCGATCCGAGCCCAAGCTCGGATCTCCCTGTCTGCCCCGGATCCCTCTCCCGAGGCAAAACCTCGAGATCTGCTGTCGGATCTCGAGGTTTTGCCTCGAGCGGCCATTTAAAAAAAAATGCCTTTGCCTTTAATGGGCAAAGTGCTGATTGGCTGACAGAGCCGTCTGTCACGGCTCTCAGCCAATCAGCATTATGGTGCTCATTTGCATGTAGCACGGACTCGTGAGATCCGTGCTACATGCATCTGTGTGATTGACAGTGACACAGAGCACAGATGGGTCAGTGAGACCCGTCTGTGCTGCTGTGTATTTCAATGACACAGATGCACGCACGGACCAGGAGATCCGTGCTACTTGCATCTGTGTCATTGACACAGAGCACTGATGGGTCCGTGAGACCCGTCTGTGCTGCTGTGGTAAATAAAAAAAAAAAAACCTGTGTAAAAAGAGAAAAAAATGGCGTGCCCCCCCCAAAAAAGAGCAACCAGCCCCGGGCATTAGTGACCCAGTGCTGGGTGTGCTTAAATACAGGGGACAAACGACATAGGGGTCCCCTGTACTTAAACACAACCAGCACCGGGCTAGTCAGAACCAGAGCTGGTTGCCAAAATACGGGGGACAAACGACGTAGGGGTCCCCCGTATTCTGCGCAACCAGCTCTGGGCTCTGATCCGGTCCTGGTTCTGGAAATACAGGGGAAAAAAATGAGTAGGGTTCCCCTGTATGTTCCAGAACCAGCACTGGACTTTTTCTAGCGGGGGGCTGATGCCACAGCCAGGGGAGCCCTTTCACCGGGCCCCCCAGCCGCAGCATCAGCCCTGACCGCTAGTCAGCCCAGGCCGGGGATCCCTGGAGAGCTGGGGACCCCCCCCAATAAAGGGGTCACCCTCTCCAGGGCACCCCAGGCCCAGGCTGATAGCCCGGGGCTATCCCCGCCACCCCTGGTGGCGGTGGGTGGCGGGTTGATTGTGTGGTGTGGTGTAAATAAAGAATATCAAACATTGTCTTTACAAGTAGAACTGCAAGTCCCAGCAAGCCTGCCCCGCATGCTGGTACTTGGAGAACCACAAGTACCAGCATGCAGGGCATTAAGGGCCCACTAGTACCTGTAGTTCACCTGTAAAAAAATGTTTAAAAAAAACACAGGACACACACACCGTCACAGTATAAGTTTATTAAACATACATACACACACACACATGTACACATACTCACCTATGTAACCTGTAGCATCGGTCCACTTGTCCGGTAAAGTATCCATAGGGGACCTGTGAAAAAAAACATACTCACCATCTCCTATGCGAGGTTCTGTCCTCTTCGTTCCAAAGTAGGCATCCCCGGACTTGGCAAAAAAAAAAAAAACGAAAACGCGATCCACGAACTTAGTACCGTTCTATAGAACGGTACTTCCCGAATGAGAGCTTAGCGGCGGGGTATCACCATGGAAACCCCGCTGCTAAGCGTTCATTGGCTGAGAGAGGTCATCTCCCGTCTCTCAGCCAATGAACGGCTCCCTCCATTGTAGTCAATGGTGGGAACCGCAGGGTAAACTTTAATAACCTTGCGGCTCCCAGCATTGACTACAAAGGAGGGAGCCGTTCATTGGCTGAGAGAGACGGGAGATGGCCTCTCTCAGCCAATGAACGCTTAGCAGCGGGGTTTCCATGGTGATACCCCGCCGCTAAGCTCTCATTCGGGAAGTACCGTTCTATAGAACGGTACTAAGTTCGTGGATCGCGTTTTCGTTTTTTTTTTTTTGCCAAGTCCGGGGATGCCTACTTTGGAACGAAGAGGACAGAACCTCGCATAGGAGATGGTGAGTATGTTTTTTTTCACAGGTCCCCTATGGATACTTTACCGGACAAGTGGACCGATGCTACAGGTTACATAGGTGAGTATGTGTACATGTGTGTGTGTGTGTGTGTGTGTATGTATGTTTAATAAACTTATACTGTCACGGTGTGTGTGTCCTGTGTTTTTTTTAAACATTTTTTTACAGGTGAACTACAGGTACTAGTGGGCCCTTAATGCCCTGCATGCTGGTACTTGTGGTTCTCCAAGTACCAGCATGCGGGGCAGGCTAGCTGGGACTTGCAGTTCTACTTGTAAAGACAATGTTTGATATTCTTTATTTACACCACACCACACAATCAACCCGCCACCCACCGCCACCAGGGGTGGCGGGGATAGCCCCGGGCTATCAGCCTGGGCCTGGGGTGCCCTGGAGAGGGTGACCCCTTTATTGGGGGGGTCCCCAGCTCTCCAGGGATCCCTGGCCTGGGCTGACTAGCGGTCAGGGTTGATGCTGCGGCTGGGGGGCCCGGTGAAAGGGCTCCCCTGGCTGTGGCATCAGCCCCCCGCTAGAAAAAGTCCAGTGCTGGTTCTGGAACATACAGGGGAACCCTACTCATTTTTTGTCCCCTATATTTCCAGAACCAGGACCGGATCAGAGCCCAGAGCTGGTTGCGCAGAATACAGGGGACCCCTACGTCGTTTGTCCCCCGTATTTTGGCAACCAGCGCTGGTTCTGACTAGCCCGGTGCTGGTTGTGCTTAAGTACAGGGGACCCCTACGTCGTTTGTCCCCTGTATTTAAGCACACCCAGCACTGGGTTACTAATGCCCGGGGCTGGTTGCTCTTTTTTGGGGGGGTGCACGCCATTTTTTTCTTTTTTTACACAGGTTTTTTTTTTTTTTTTTTACCACAGCAGCACAGACGGGTCTCACGGACCTGTCATTGCTCTGTGCCAATCACACAGATGCATGTAGCACGGATCTCCCGGGTTCGTGCTACATGCAAATGGGCACCATAACGCTGATTGGCTTCCTGTCTGCCACTGCAGTGCCACTCCTAGATGGGCCACGTGTTTGTGCCGCCCCCTTGTGTCGCTTAGCATAGTCATCCAGCTTCCTCGGTACAACCTTTTGGCCTAAAAACAATATTGTGAGGTGTGAGGTGTTCAGAATAGAGTGGAAATGAGTGGAAATTAATGTTATTGGGGTTATTAATAGCGTAGGAACAAAAAAAGGCCCATTTATGTGATTTTAGCGGGTTTTTTTTATTTTTTAAGAAAAAATCCAGATCCAAAACACAAAACCCAGAACCCAAAACACGGAAGGGTGGTTTTGGCAAAACCAATCCAGATCCAAAACACGAAGAAAGATCCAGATCCAAAACCAAAACACAAAACACGAAAAGTGTCCGGTGCACACCCCTAATCTATACTTAAATATCATTCCCTAGGCTGTAGTTAACAGATTCATAAGTTTAAAATAGAATTTAGGGAAAATGTCAGCGTTAGACCGGCGTTAAACCGAAATAAAACAGAAGGAGAACATTTCATCATCCAAAACTAAACTACAGCAACACTGCATAAGGACACCTATGGAACATCAAGTGTGAGTTCACTACCTCTTCACAACATACACCTGCTGCCTGCATAACCAGGACATGCAACACTGAACTCCTTGTTTGATCATTGCAAAGAAATTACCACGTTACTTGCTACTATTTGTGCTCCCTCACTTTTTTTCACTAAAAACTAACTTTATATTTATACCAATGCCAAGTAACCTCTTTCACCTTGCATATACGATCTGACTTACCATTGCTTTTTGCCTAGCCTCACAACTTCGAACCACTAATACAGTCTCTCTTGTTTTACTACTAACTTTCTAAACCCATTGGATCACATGTATTCCCCTCAATCAAAAAAACAAAAAACCTTTTGGAATCGAGCATACATATTCACCAACAGTGTTCTATCACCAGTATTCTTACTAAATTTTTAACACTGCCATTCTCATACAGACACTGGGCCTGATTCTGACCCTCTCACGAGCGCTGAGCGTTCACAAGCGGGTCGATGGTGCCCAAGTGCGCATGCGCATGACGGAGGCGCCTCCGTCGTGCGCATGCGTGAGACCCGAATAACGACGGCCAAGCCGTCATTAAGGGTCTCGCACCGAAGGGGGCGTGCTGTCGATGGTGATTGACAGCACGCCCCCTTTGGTGGGAGTGCCGGGGGTGTGGTTGCCCAGACGGAGGCGTTCCCATGGGAACGCCTACCATCTGGGGCCGGCCCCACTGACATCACTAGTGATGTCAGTGGGAGTGCTTTTGGCTCTGATAGAGCCAAAAGCACTCCTGGGCTTGCGGCAGCGAGACCCTACCGCAGGGTTTTGTCGCAAGCCCGATGGTCGCGATGGTCTTGACCATCGCGACCATCATTTTGGCCGCTCACTATAGCTGTGGGTGGTCACCCACAGCTATGCGAGCGGCCAAGAGGCCGCTCCAAAAAGGAGTAGGGACGGCCCTGATTCAGAGCGAGAACTTTGTCAGGGCCACTATTCCTACTTCCAGTTTTCCTCCCCGTTCTTACCTCATCCACACCGTGCCATGTTTTCTTCAAATTCTCACTTTACTCAGTGCCTACCTAATCCTTTATACTGCTCCCTGTTCCCACCTCTATCCCCCCCCCCTCTCTCCCTATCAGACTCTCCACCTTTCTACAAATCTTCAAATGAGCTCTCAAGACCCACTACTTCAAAGCCTTCCAGCTCTCATCCTAACCTGCTGCATACATGCTTCGTCCTCTCTGTCACCCCTGTCTGTATGCCCATCCACTTTAGAATGTAAGCTCTCACGAGCAGGGCCCTCTTCCCTTATGTGCTTCTCCTTCCCTCACTCATATGATCATCTACTCCAAACTCCCCACAAGGGCACCAAATACTTGGTAATACTTCTGCTTATTCTGGGTGTAATGATCGCTATTGCAGCAATGTTTATAAACTATGTTCTTACTCTGTATTGTTTTGTACTGTAAGTCGCTGTTTTCATGTTTGCTCATTTGTTAATGTACTTTGTGAGGCGCAGGAGAACCCTTGTGGTGCCATATAAATAAAGGCTAATAAAAATAATAATATATAGTGCCCCTTATGCAATGCCCACAGTAGTGCCCCTTATGCAGTGCCCAATATACAGTGCCCACAGTAGTGCCCCTTATATAATGCCCCCTGTAGTGCCCCTTATGCAGTGCCCCTAGTAGTACCCAATATTTAGTGCCCTTTATACGGTGCCCCCAGTAGTGCCCCTTGGGTTCCGGACTATAGACAGACAGTAATTAGACAACGTCTAGATAGACACCAGATGTTAGACAGTTAAAAGTTAGACAAGGATAAAAGTTCGACACAGACAAAAGTCAGACGCACTAAAGTTAGACATGTAAAAAGTTCGACAGGTATAAAAGATCGACAGGGTCAAAAGTTCGACATGAAAAAGATTGACACAAAAATGGTCGACACATTTTTTTTTTTTAGGATTAAGGTTAGGTTTAGGGTTAGGCACTTACTGGAGGGTTAGGGTTAGTCACTTACCCCCACGTTTAGGGTTAGGCACCAAGGGGAGTGTTAGAGTGAAGATTGGGCTAAAAAACAAAAATAATAATTGTCGACGATTTTGGTGTCGACCATTTTCATATCGACCTTTTGTACTTTTGTCGAACTTTTTACATGTCTAACTTAAGTGTGTCTGACTTTTGTTTGTGTCTAACTTTTTTCCCTGTCTAACTATTGACTGTCTAACATCTGGTGTCTATCTAGACATTGTCTAACTAATTACTGTCTATCTGTTATACCACACCCATGCCCCTTATATGCCCCTTATACAGTGCCCGCCAGTAGTAGTGCCTTTTACACATAAAACATACAGACACACACACACAGACAAAATTGTACTTACCAGAATCCCGGCTTCTGCGGCCATCATTGTTATGAAAACATTGATGGTTCCTGTCCGAAGTCAACTAGTTTTGTCATCGATGGCAGACAACCAATGGTTCTCTGCAATCGATGGATGACTGTGAACCGATGTTTTATTTTCTCTGTACAGGACGGAGCTTAGCCCCGCCCCTGGCAGCTGCTAAGCCCCACACCATTTTTGATTGGCCCGTGGCCCGACATCCCCCGGCAGCAGTGACCATCGAGCAAGTGCACACCATCGATGGATCACCATAGATGGTTTTTGTGCCATTGATGGATATCACTGATGGATAACCCACCGATGGCCATCCCTACCGCTGCTCCCGTCCTACTCGGCACTTTGGGAGAGACATCATGACGTCTCTCTTCACCCAGTGCGGGACACGGAAGGTGGAGCTCATGAGCGAGCTCCGGCTCTGGGTGCAGCAGCCAATATGCGTCTGTCTGACTCTTATTGGCTGCAATGCTAAAACAAACACACCGCTGCCGGCGGAGTGTTTGTTTTAATGTGTAGTGCCACAGACCGCACGTGCCCAGGACTGCGGCTGGTGGCGTCCTCACGTGCCGTCGGGTTCAATGGCGTCCAGCGCACGTGCCCCGCTCAACAGACCCCCCATGTTACTCCACTGCCCAGGGCAGTAAATGGTGAGCAGCTCTGGGCCCACCGCTAAGTACGCAGCCTTAATACCCTCTGGGCCTGATTCAGACCCGCTCGCTAGATGCGGCCACTCGCTACCAGCGTATGGTGATTCATCTAAATGACATCAAGGCAGGCGATCGCACGGCATAAGCACACCTACTATGTCTTGGCGAGCGATCACTTTGTGTTTATAGATGGCCACCAGCCTGTCTTTAGCCGCCCGCTAGCGTATGTCATCTCCTGGAAGTATATACAACCATCGGTACATCGGGTTCCATCGGACCTGACTGCAGTGCTTGCAGTTGACTGTACCCTACCTACCGCAAGCACTGCGAGCACTTCAGTGTATAATTCAACCAGGTGACGTGTACTATGATGCTGCCTGTTAATTATGCACGCCTCTGAAACGGCGTTGAAACACTCAGGCACGCCTGCGTTTGCACCTCCACTCCCCCATTACTAGTGCCCTGCCCCTGTTACCACCCACAAACGGCCTCTCCTGTCACTCATTCCACTGGGCTGTCTCTGCTGGGCGAGCGAGCGAGCGCCTCCCGATCGCTCAAACTAGTTCGCACACGCGCACTGCGATGCATGCGCAATTGCATAGCATCGGCCGCGTACGAGCGAGCGGCCCCTTGCGAGAGGGTCTGAATCAGGCCCTCTGTGCATTATTATTTCAGCTGCAAATATCTCTGTTTTGATTTATCACACACTTGAAGCAAAGCCGCGTCAGATCTGATTAGCATAGCTACAGCCCGTGTTACAGCCATAACAAGGATTGTTAAAGTCTAATTTGATTTTGCTTCATATTCTGATGACAGTGACCTCGCTCCCAGAAATAAATAGACCGTATAGTGTTTCATTTTAAAGGTGGCAGCCAGCTCTGTGATCTTACACTGATAACTCTGTACCCGCAGTCATACATAGAAGTGGATGTTTTTTTTAATAAATAGAAACTTTCCCTATGAGGGAAATCACTTTTAGCACACACTGCTGGTTTGAATTGTATTTAATTAAAGAAATGTATCAGCTTTGCCGCTTGTATGCAAAACACGGTGAGAGTATCGGAACGTTTAAAGTTTAAACTACTTACGGCAGAAGCCGGCCTGTAACCCTTACCAACAGCACCTTAACTGCAACAGCCCACTAACAACACTCAACTAATTCTACAAATAGAAACACAGACAATTGTATTTGGCGTTTAAATAGGTCAGCAATTTCATTGATAACATAAAACTGGAAAACTATTTGTTGGTGAAGGGAAAAAAGGGGCAGGCTGATCAATATGCTAATTAGATGGAGTTACAGACCCTGCCACCACAGACGCCTTCAAACGTCAAAAAGGGTGCAATCAACCATCCCCACAGTTAGCGGGGCTGTGTACAAGATCCCGGCGGTCGGGATATTGACAGTTGGAATTACGTCAGGTTTAGGTATGTAACCTAACCCTTACCCTCCCCCTAACCCTCCCATCCCGCAGCCTAACCCTCACCTCCCGCAGCCTAACCTCCCACCTAGTGCTTGTCCCTAACCCTCCCCCTGGCAGTCCCCCTGCGTGTGCGCCGAAGACACGAGTGGGTTCGCAAACGGAGCACGGCATGGCCTCACGGGGGGTGTGCCGCGAGTCTCAGGGGCCTGGCCTCACGTCCCCATCTTTCAGTATCTCGGCCGAGCAGAGCGCCGGGAGCAGGAGCTGCTCGGCCAGGGTTTGACGCTGGACCGGCCCATCTGGCATTTTCCAAAAATGCCAATTGGGCAGTCCGGCCCTGGGTAAATATATCATTAGAGCGCATGAAGTAGCGCCAGTCCAGCTCCTGCATTGCAGATCTTCGGTGCGTAGCAGGAGGCATTTTTGTATAAAAATGTCATATGTCAAAGTGGGGGAGAGGAAACGCACCCCTCCGGGGATCACAGCAAGTCCTGTAGTTAAGTGCAGCTCACCAGTAGTCTCACCTCTACTAAGCATGTGCGAGAATCACAAACTTCATTTACAATAAACGCATCTGGAGCACACACTCAGCTTCCAGCTTCCCTCGCGCTCTGGGCCTGATTCAGAGCCGCTCGTAAGTGGCCGCTCGTTCGCTCTGAGCGATGTTCGCACAACTGCGCATGCGTATGGGTCGTAATGCGCATGCGCAAAACAGTCATTGTGGTCTGAAATCGTGCGCTCGTAAAACAGCGAGGGGCTGCTAATTTGATTGACAGAATGTACCGTTTGTGGGTGGTAACAGGGGAAGGTGCTTGAAAACGGGGGAGTGGTGATCCGAACGCAGGCGTGCCAAATGGAAGTGCATAATTAGTAAAGGAGCGTCATCGACCACGTCACTTGGTTGTCTTTTAGCCTGAACTGCTCGCAGTGATAGCGGTAAGAAAATCCTACCACAAGCGCTGTGAGCAGTTCAGATGCCTTTCGATGTACTCGATTTAATCTAATAAATACCGGAGATGACGTGTGATGCGAACGGCAAAGGGGCGTCTTTACAAAATAGCGAGCGCATTTTTCGAACGCTTGCTCAGACATAGAGGCGTCAACACAACGCAAAGAGCGAGCGCTCAATTTAAATATCCGGCCCCTTTTTTTAGAATGACCGTCCGCAAACAGCGTCCAGCTCTGAATCAGGCCCTCTGTGCATGAGGGAAAGCTGACCAAAAGCCGGGGATGTAGGAGCTGCCCCCCTGGGGAAACGGGATGTTACTATTTTGTTGATGACACAGCTGATGCTCACTTACTATGGCGGCACCGATAAGACAACCAGCGTTGAGGATACCAGACTTTTCCCTGCATCATCCTCATTCATACATAACAGGACACGATGTGTATGTCACATAGCCCTGGATTTTTCTGGCTTTTGCACATTGCTCTTGGGTCTATTCATAGAGCAGAGAAAAGCCCTGTTTTGTGCTAAACAGAGCTTTTCCCTGCTTGGTGCTATTCACAGAGCGGTTTTACGTGGAGAACTTTCTGACTTCTTCCGCAGCACCCCCGCTCCGTGGCTGAATCGCATCACCGTACTTGTGTACACTGAGTGCGATTCATAAAAGAACGGAAAGCTCTGCTTTCCTTTTCCGCTGCTGCGTACAGATTCGCCATCTCAGGATAGCGCAATCAGAACTGCAGTATCAAATGGGCAGGAAAGTTGCTTTCTTCCCTGTCTTCTGCCTGTCACCCATTCTAGCTCCGCCCCTTGATATCCCAGCAGCCACTGCAGCCTCCCCTGAGCTCACCCACCGGCTCTTGCGCAGGAAGGACCTGTATTCGCCTCCACGCTTCTCACACTGGACAGCAGCTGAAGACAGGACTGCCGGAGCCCTGGATACCGGATGGTATCGCCGGAAAGTATACATGAATTACTACTGTACTTAATAAAACTATATATCGCATGGAACCGATGCGATATATAGGGAAAAGTAACAATGCTGTTTTCGTTTTTTACATGAATAGACCATTGTATCTCTTCATAGATTTGCCCCAAAGTCTGCAACGCAACAAGATGTATTGATGATCGGTAATGAGAAGTAAAGCGCAGCATTCCAACGTTCCAACACCTTGATCATCCTCCGCCATGAGGCGCAATATTTGTTTTCAGTGGAACATTTCAAGGTAACAGAACTTTTATTTAAATCCACAGCACAGCTTTTATTGTTATGGAATAATGGCCCTCATTCAGAGCCGCACGCTCTGAGCAGAGCGCACGCTCTGAATGAGGGCCGGGCTCCATTTTCATGGAGCGTCCTCCTGGACGCTCGTATAGCTGTGGGTCACCACCCACAGGCTATACGAGCGTGCATTGTGATGGTCGCGATGGTCGAGACCATCGCGACCATCGAATTTGCGAGCCGGAGCCTGCGGTTGAGGTTTTCAACCGCAAGCTCCGGAGTGATTTTGGCTCTATCAGAGCCAAAATCACTCCCACTGACATCACTAGTGATGTCAGTGGGCCGGCTTCTGACGGGAGCAGTTCCCGTGGGAACGCCCCCGTCAGGGAGGCACGCCCACCAAAGGGGGCGTGCTGTCAATCAACATTGACAGCACGCCCCCTTTGATCGGACTCAACGAGCGAAGGACTTTCCTTCGCTCGTCGCGTCTGGCGCATGCGCACGACGGAGCTCCCTCCGTCGTGCGCATGCTCAGTCCATAACATCGACCCACTTGCGTGCGGACAGCCGCTCGCGAGTGGGTCTGAATCAGGCCCAATGTTTCCTCTTTAGCTAAACAAATGAGTTTTTCTAAGCAAGGCCACAATGCACAATATATTAAGGGCTTTATTGCATCCTGCATATACATTTTGCTGTGGCCTGATGCCTCTTGCAAAACAGGGGAACTACTGTATATTATTGCTGTATCTAACTACTGTCAGCTCCGGTTTTCCCAGGAAAATGCAGCTCGTCCCTTGGGAACAGCACTTGATAAACTTGCTGCAAACCTCACGGGGTATTGGGGCGAGAGAGGCTAATTACGCATCTAATAAGTTAATTATGGCTTTGTACGGTTTCGTTAGCCGCCTATATATTATATAAACTAGGGATTATAATAGGACTTGGAGTCTGTTGCTGAAAGCAGCAGGAAGTCGTTTTAGGAGGGCAGATTTAAGAATTATGCCTCATTAGCAGGCTTAATTAATTCAAAACTCTAAGAGGAAGACAAGCTCAGTATCACAATGAAACACGTGTAATGTTTTCCCTACTCGGCTCAAACCAATCTCATTTCTCCATGGCAGATATATTTTCTTCTCCAAAAACATCTGTATTAGCATTCAGTGGGGGAACATGCAGAGATGAAGTGGATATTGGGAAGTCGGCGTAAAATGCACTAATGCGGGACGTGCAGCCAGGCTAGAGAGGGGAGGCAGAGCCTCACCTGCCATACTTCCTGTCACACTGCCGACTTTTGACTATAAAATTATTAGAATAATACAAGGAAGACATTTTTAACTTATAAATAACTTCATTGTATTATTCTGATCTTTCTTATAGGCAAAACTTGCAGCATTCCCACGGAGAGATGAGAGATGAGGCAGTAAGAGCTCAGCTTCTCCTCTGATCACTCAGACACTGCCTGGAGCTGGGGGCTGGACCACGAAGCAGCCAATAAGACACAGAAAAAGAGCTAGTGGAGGCATGCCTCACTGTGAGGGGGCGTGCCTGGTGCTCTGATGGACACACCTCTGATGATCAGGTGACCAGTCCAGGAAGTGCTCAGGCATCAGAGCCCAGCAGCAGCACTGAGGGGGGAAGAAAATTAGAATATGCAGACAGAGGAAACACACAAAGGAGAAAAAGGAGAGGAGGGTCCGCTCCTAGGGGGAGATGTGTGTGTGTGTGTGGGAAATCATTTGTGCTAGAGGGGATATTCTGTGCTAGTGGGAGATGTGTGTGTGTGGGGGATCTGTGAGGGGGCAGATCTGTGCAATTGGGGCAGGTTCAAATATGTGTGGGTAAATCTGGCTCTGATGCCAACCAGTGCCTCCCCATCCACTGTCACAACCGCACATCCCTGGCACTCACATGTCAAATTTTAAATTGAAAACCGATTGCCCATGCTTCTAAAATGGCAAATAGGTCTGCACATGTGGCACATAATGTGTCTACAGAGGCAAGTAGCTCCATGTGGATCTCAAATGGATGGAGCCTAGAATGAAGTAAGCATCTCTGGGCATCAGCTGGGCATCGACCATTCGGACAGAGAACAGCATGAGCTCGGAGGAGTGTCATTAGTAGGGATGGCCATCAAGCATCGCTGATTCATAATCATCAATGGTTTATGGCCGATGTCGAATGCTTTTACCATCGATGGGGGAGAACTAGATGGTTTCCCTTCATCGATGGAACAGCATAACCAAAAGTTTTTTTTTCTATAACAAGGTGCTGGGACACTAAGCGTAGCTCCGCCCTTGATGCCCCACACCGCGTTTCTGATTGGACTACGGGCCAGTCGGTCAAAGAACAGGGATGACCATTGGTTGGTGAAACCATCGGTGGTCATTCATTACATAGTTGCTAGCCATCGATGGCCACTTGCTATATCGCCATTGCTGGTAACCACACCGATGGCCATCCCTAGTCATTGCATGTAGCCAGACCTCTGTGCTTGTTAGGGCGTGCGAATGCAGCTGGAATGGCTGTTTTGTATCCAGCATGGGGTCGGTGCAGGTGTCTATACTAATGATGTCGTCTGTGGACGGAAAAGCAGTGGGAGCCGAGATTAAGATGCTTGCGGACGCATGGACTCTCGCATATATGGGTGGATGGTAGCATTAGCATAACCTAGTAAGTAGGCTGCTGTGAGCGGACACAAAAGCAAATCAGAATCCGCTTCTGAGGGGCCTATTCATCATCACTTAATATTTACAAAAGCAGGTGAAAATTTACATTTTCACCTGCAATTGTAAAAATGAAGTTATCGGGACAAGAAGGTAAAGCAGGGAATATCACAGATATCTCCTACTTACCTTCCGCTTGCGGAATGTCCCGCTGTCCCCATACACTAGTCTCACAGATATCCCCTGCTTACCTTTCTCTCCCGGAATGGCCCGCTGTCCCCATACACTAGTAACACAGATATCTCCTGCTTACCTTTCTCTCCCAGAATGGCCCGCTGTCCCCATACACTAGTATCACAGATATCTCCTGCTTACCTTCCTCTCCCAGAATGGCCCGCTGTCCCCATACACTAGTCTCACAGATATCTCCTGCTTACCTTCCTCTCCCGGAATGGCCCGCTGTCCACATACACTAGTATCACAGATATCTCCTACTTACCTTCCTCTCCCGGAATGGCCCGCTGTCCCCATACACTAGTACCACAGATATCTCCTACTTACCGTTCTCTCCCGGAATGGCCCGCTGTCCCCATACACCAGTATCACAGATATCTCCGGCTTACCTTCGTCTCCCGGAATGGGCCGCTGTCCCCATACACTAGTATCACAGATATCTCCTGCTTACCTTTCTCTCCCGGAATGGCCCACTGTACCCATACACTAGTATCACAGATATCTCCTACTTACCTTCCTCTCCCAGAATGGCCCGCTGTCCCCATACACTAGTATCACAGATATCTCCTACTTACCTTTCTCTCCCGGAATGGCCCGCTGTCCCCATACACCAGTATCACAGATATCTCCTGCTTACCTTCGTCTCCCGGAATGTCCCGCTGTCCCCATACACTAGTATCACAGATATCTCCTGTTTACCTTCCTCTCCCGGAATGGGCTCTGTCCCCATACACTAGTCTCACAGATATCTCCTGCTTACCTTTCTCTCCCGGAATGGCCCGCTGTCCCCATACACTAGTATCACAGATATCTCCTACTTACCTTTCTCTCCCGGAATGGCCCGCTGTCCCCATACACTAGTATCACAGATATCTCCTACTTACCTTCCTCTCCCGGAATGGCCGCTGTCCCCATACACTAGTATCACAGATATCTCCTGCTTACCTTCCTCTCCCGGAATGGCCTGCTGTCCCCATACATTAGTATCACAGATATCTGCGTTATTTATCAAATTCTGCACATATTAGATCCCCACTTTTAATCCTCCCTATAACAAACTTGTTAATCTCCATACATATTTACCATCACTATTCTTTCTCTTGCATTTCCACAAATCTCTTGCACTCATATCTCATTTATATTTCCAAATCTCATTTCTCCTGTTTACTTATAAACACCATGACAAGGTTTTCTCCAACTCCCTCCTTCACTCCGTCTCTACCTTATCCTCTGTTCTGCCCCCTGCTTCCACCTTTATCCTTTCCCCCTTATCTCTTCCACCTCCTCCTCCCCTTCTCCCCCCTCCTCTGTCTGCCTACTCTCCCCTCCTCTCCAATTACTCCACTTTCTTCCTATTCTACCCCCCCTCTGTCCTACTACCCCACCACCAAACCCTCCTCCTACACTCCTCTCCCTTTCACTTCACCCCACTGCCATCCACATCTCCCTCCCTGCTCACCTCCTACAGGTTCCCTTTCTAGCTCATGTGCCCGCACCATCACTAAACTCTATTCATATCGGTCCCCCAAATTAACATCACCTCCACGTTACAGCAATCCGGATAATCTTATTCACATCTCCCCCACAAATGCTATCTCTCTATCCTGTGCCCTCTGAAATGCCAGGTCAGTCTGTAATAAACTGGTCCCCACCCATGATCTTTTCATCTCCAACTCCCTACATCTCCTAGCCATCACTGAAATCTGGATCTCACCCTCTGACATCGCTTCTCCTGCTGCTCTATCCTCTGGGGGCCTCACCTTCTCCCACACCCCCCGGCCTGGGGGTCGCCATGGTGGTGGTGTTGGGGTCCTACTATCCACCAGTTATTCCTACCAACTTATACCCCCTGAACCATCCCTTACATTCCCCACATTTGAGGTTCATGCTATACGCCTCTTCCAACCAGTAAACCTCAGAGTAGCTGTAATTTACCGTCCCCCTGACTCTCCCTCCAAATTCCTTGGCAACTTTGCTTCCTGGCTCCCTCACTTTCTCTCCTCAGATCTTCCCTCTATTATCTGTCGAAGCTTGGTTATTGGCTGAGACAAGATCAGTTTAAAATTGAATCGCAGCGACACCATCTTGCGACTGGCCGCAAGACGCCATCTTGGAAATGAGATCGCAAGACGCCATTTTGCAAATGATTATCTAAACACCATTTTAGATAATCTCACACTTTAGTACATGTGGCGATTTTACTATTAGCATCATGCGATTGCATTTGTGACCATCGCCATAAGTTACGGCGATTCATCAAAAGCCCATTTCATGACTTTACGTAGTTTGGGTGCTCTGGATAAAGTGTATATTATTATAATTCCCCTAAAGGATATATTTCAGAAATGGCTGTACTGTATGTCGAAATTGGATTGCATTAGCTAAACAGAACAAATGGCCACGTGACAACTAGCCTGTGTAGACAAGCTTCCTGGACATAACGTCTGCTCTCACTCCAGGTGGCCCTGCTCGAATACAGCAAGAGGGTCGTTTGTAACACTTTACATTAGCAGGCTTCCTACAATAAAATACCTTCAAAGCCAAGAGTGTTATCTGAGGTTTGGGTCTTGTAGCTGTGCTAATTTGCATCCACACAGGCCCTGGGAGAACAAAGACCAGTATTTTGGAGCCTGAAAAGGGTGGGGGCTGCTGGGGCATGAGCAAGTCGTGGAACTATAAGGCTCAGCATTCCACACTGCTAGGTGTTCACTTAGTTTAAGTGAGATTTAAGTGCACCATTTCTCATACACACATTAATACGCACAATTGTGCTGTTAACTAATCGCATATTAGCGAATGCATAAGATCCTGTATGAAAACGCTGTTTATTAGCTTCATGCGCACGCATCTGCCCCAAGTTAACTAGCGTCTTTACATCACACCCCGCATACTTACACATTACATATTCACATAAAAGGTTTAATAAGCTTTAAAGTATAAGATTTAAGTTTGTTCATTCTGCGAAATAAAGATTATTTGGTAACTAAGGTTTTATACATGATAAGTAAGCTGTGATTGGTATTGTACTGATGCGTACTCTTTCAACAGTATTCCGGTAACTTTGGTGTGGAGATCGCATCATGCATTCTCAACTTATGGACCGCAGAGACTTCAAGCAACAAAATGTACATTATTTGAACAACTGTTAGGATGTTGCATGAGGCAGGAAACCAGAGACCCCCAGTTGTTAGAGGCTGGATTCTGTCTATTTGAATCGACCTGTTAAATGCCTTTTAACATATGTCCTCTCCTTTAGGACCAATGGTATTAGCAACAAACTTCTCTATTGTGTTGTTTATTTCTGGGGGGTATAAATATGTGTGCTCTGACCCTGGGTTCCTAGTCTTTGTGCTGAATGCTGATTGACGAGGGGTTTCTTGCTGATGCCTAACATCTGGACCAGAGAGCGCTGCGTATGTATAATTGTACTTGGGTCTGTATAATCTCTTTGCGCTAAGATTATATGAGGATCATAGCGTGTAACTGCTGTACTTTTACTTGAATAATACTTTGTGCTTTGGAACCACATGTTCTAAGTCTGGAGTCTTTATTTACTGGATGACTGCGTACGGAAATTAGCGTCATCCTTAGAGGTTTATAGGAAGGATATTAGAAGGTATAGGCAGGGGTATATAGAGGTTCAAAGGCAGTATCCTTATATCCTAGGTGATTTTAATATTCCTATTGACATTCCCACAGAATCCTCTGCAGCTAAACTCCTTACCCTCACCTCTTCATTGGGCCTCGCCCAATGGACCTCATCACCCTCCCATGTGAGTGGGCACTCACTTGACCTGGTCTTTACTCACCATTGTGATATTTCTGATTACTCCAATTGCCCATTCCCCCTCTCTGACCATCACTTCAAAATTCATTCTGCTGCTTTTGTCAGCAGTCACATCATCAATAAATACAAGGGAACCAGTTCCATTGGCAGCCACACATGCCCTCGCCATGACACTACCACCACCATGCTTCACTGATGAGGTGGCATGTTTTGGATCATGAGCAGTTCCTTTCCTTCTCCATACTCTTCTATTCCCATCACTTTGGTACAAGTTGATCTTTGTCTCATCTGTCCATAGGATGTTGTTCCAGAACTGTAATGGCTTTTTTAGATGTTGTTTGGCAAACTCTAATCTGGTCTTCCTGTTTTTGAGGCTTACCAATAGTTTACATGTTGTGGTGAACCCTCTATATTCACTCTTGTGAAGTCTTCTCTTGATTGTTGACTTTGACACATATACACCTACCTCCTGGAGAGTGTTCTTGATTTGGTCAACTGTTGTGAAGGGGTTTTTCTTCACCAGGGAAACAATTCTTCTGTCATCCACCACAGTTGTTTTCCGTTGTCTTCCGGGTCTTTTAGTGTTGCTGAGCTCTCCGATGCGTTCTTTATTTTTAAGACTGATCCAAACAGTTGATTTGGTCACACCTAATGGTTTTGCTATCTCTCTGATGGGTTTGTTTTGATTTTTCAGCCTAATGATGGCTTGCTTCACTGATAGTGACAGCTATTTGGATCTCATATTGAGGGTCGACAGCAACTGATTCCAAATGCACATGTCACACCTAGAATCAACTCCAGACCTTTTACCTGCTTAATGCATAATGAAATAATGAGGGAATAGTCCACACCTGTCCATGAAATAGCTTTTGAGTTGATAGTCCCATTACTTTTGGCCCCTTAAAAAGTCTGAGGCACATATAGAAACCATTGTAATTCCTACACCGTTCACCTGATTTGGATGTAATTACCCTCAAATTAAATCTGAAAGTCTGCAGTTAAAGCATATCTTGTTTGTTTTATTTCAAAGCCATTGTGGTGGCGAATAGAGGCGAAAATATGAAAATTATGTCAATGTCCCAATATTTATGCACCTGACTGTATTTCAAGAACCTCATCTCCTCCCAGTCCTCAAATCCCCAGCATCTCTTTGCCACTTTCAACTCCCTCCTCTTCCCTTCCCCTCCTCACCTCCCCTCCTCGCTCTCTGCCCTTGACTTTGCCACCTATGCATCTAAAATTGACTCCATACGTGAGGACATCATATCACATCAGACCCTCAGCACTCCTCCCCCTCCTTGCCCTGACTACCCCTCCCCTTCTGTCTCACCAACTCTAACATCCTTCTCCCCTGCTTCTGGAGAGGAAGTCATGGCCCTCATCTGGTCCTCCCCTCCTTCCACCTCCCCTCTTGACCCTATCCCTTCCAGTCTCCTCTCCTACCTGTCTCCTGCCTGTTCCCATCTGGCTCACCTCCTTAATCTCTCCCTATCATCTGGCAATGTCCCTTCTGCATTCAAACATGCCCTTGTCTCCCCCATTCTTAAAACATCTACCCTTGATCCTAACATACTTTCCAACTATCGACCCATCTCTCTTCTCCCTTTTGCTTCCAAACTCCTTGAGCGTATTGTCTACGACTGCCTTACCACCTTTCTTTCCTCCCACTCCCTCCTTGACTCATTTCAATCTGGCTTCCATTCTCTCCACTCCACTGAAACTGCCCTCACGAAAGTCAGCAACGATCTCCTTGCTGCCAAATCCAAGGGCCACTACTCTCTGCTCATTCTCCTTGACCTCTCTGCTGCATTTGACACTGTGGACCACCCTCTCCTCCTGCAAATCCTTTACTCTCTCAGTTTACATGGCACTGCCCTCTCCTGGCTTTCCTCCTACCTCTCTGATCATTCCTTCTCTGTGTCCTCTCATGACTCCTCCCCCCTACTTCCACCTACAGTAGGAGTTCCCCAAGGTTCTGTTCTTGGACCTCTCCTTTTCTCCCTATATATATCCTCTTTAGGTGAACTCATTAACTCCTTTGACCTCCAATATCATCTCTATGCTGATGACACTCAAATTTACCTTTCCACCCCTGAGCTCTCCCCCTCACTCCTTACCCGTATCTCCAACTGTCTCTCTGCTGTCTCTTCATGGATGTCCCAGCGCTTTCTTAAACTTAACATGTCTAAGACTGAGCTGATCATCTTCACACCCTGTTCCACTACATCACTCCCCACAATTTCATTATCCATTGATGGCACAACTATCTCCTCTAGCCCCAAAGTGCGCTATCTTGGAGTTACCCTAGACTCCTCCCTCTCCTTTAAACCACACATTCAGCACCTCCCGCAGTCCTGCCGTTTCCACCTCAAAAATATCTCCAGGATTAGACCCTTTCCTCACCCAGGATGCCACTAAAACCCTCATCCACTCACTGGTCATCTCCAGATTGGACTGCTGTAACCTTCTCCTAGCTGGCCTCCCAGTCTCTCACCTCTCTCCACTACAATCTGTTCTCAATGCTGCTGCTCGGCTCATCTTCCTCTCCAGATGTTCTACATCTGCTTCCCCTCTCCTACAAGTCCTACACTGGCTCCCCTTCCCCTTCTGATGCCAATTCAAGGTTCTTACACTCGCCTACAAAGCCCTCACCAAATCCTCTCTCGCATACATTTCTGACCTTCTCTCCCTTCACACTCCCGCCCGTCCAATTCGCTCAACAAATGCATGCCGCCTCTCTTGCCAACTGATTACTTCCTCCCACTCCCGCATCCAAGATTTTGCCCGTGCTGCTCGCTACCTTTGGAATGCTCTTCCTCTCCCCATCAGACTCTCTACCTCTCTACAAATCTTCAAGCGGGCTCTCAAGACCCACTACTTCATCAAGGCCTTCCAGCTGTCATCCTAACCCACCTCATGCTCTTTCCTTCCTATCTTCACCTTCTGTGTCATGCTTGTCTGTCTACCCCTCCCCTTTAGAATGTAAGCTCTCACAAGCAGGGACCTCTTCCCTCATGTACTTCTCTTTACATTTTCTTCTACTCTTTACTCCCCATAAGGGCACCTAACATGTGACTGCCAACTCCCGGCTGCTTATTGTGAGTTCTTTAATCGCTATTGCAGCAATGTATATAAATTGTGTCCTTGTCCTGCACTGTAATGTACTGTAAGATACTTGTTTCCTGTTCACCTATTAGTTCTATGTACTATGTAAGGCGCTGCGGAACACTTGTGATGCTATATAAATAAAGGATGATAATAATAATAGTAATAATAATCTACTACTTACCTTCCTCTCCCAGAATGGCCCACTGTCCCCATACACTAGTATCACAGATATCTCCTGCTTACCGTTCTCTCCCGGAATGGCCCACTGTCCCCATACACTAGTATCACAGATATCTCCTACTTACCTTCCTCTCCTGGAATGGCCCGCTGTCCCCATACACTAGTATCACAGATATCTCCTCCTTACCTTTCTCTCCCGGAATGGCCCGCTGTCCCCATACACTGGTATCACAGATATCTCCTCCTTACCTTTCTCTCCCGGAATGTCCCGCTGTCCCCTTACACTAGTATCACAGATATCTCCTCCTTACCTGTCTCTCCCGGAATGGCCCGCTGTCCCCATACACTAGTATCACAGATATGTCCTCCTTACCTTTCTCTCCCGGAATGGCCCGCTCTCCCCATACACTAGTATCACAGATATCTCCTGCTTACCTTTCTCTCCCGGAATGGCCCGCTGTCCCCATACACTAGTATCACAGATAACTCCTCCTTACCTTTCTCTCCCGGAATGGCCCGCTGTCCCCATACACTAGTATCACAGATAACTCCTCCTTACCTTTCTCTCCCGGAATGTCCCGCTGTCCCCATACACTAGTATCACAGATATCTCCTGCTTACCTTTCTCTCCCGGAATGGCCGCTGTCCCCATACACTAGTATCACAGATATCTCCTGCATACCTTTCTCTCCCGGAATGGCCCGCTGTCCCCATACACTAGTATGGGGACAGAATTCATAAAGCTCTGAAAATACAAAATTTTAGGAGCTTGAGTGTAGGAGCATTCGCCATCTTCAGATGTCGAATGCTCCCGCTTGTGGATCGCAAACCCATTCCTACCCTATGGGAAGGAGGTCCAGGTTACAAAGAGGGTTCCTTTGGATCCCTCCACCCCTGTTCGGCTCCTTCCAACTGTAGGTCACGCATGCGCACTCCCGTCACTGCTCCGAAAGGAGCAGTGAAGTGGCCGCGGTGACAGCTCATTTCGCATGAATTCCTCCGGATTCCGCGGTGAGTTAGAAAGTTAATTATTGGACTTCGATAATTAACATCAACCTAGTGTTTGAAGTTCGTTTCTTTTAAAAAAAAAATATATTAAAATACTTTATTAAGGAAAACACCATTGTTAAAAAAAATAGTAAAAAGAAATCATAATTCTAATTTGAGTAGCAAACCCGTGCACAAGCCACAATTTTCACGCCACAAATTTGAGGTGAGGTCTGCAGAAGATTGTTCCAGCTATAATACTCTGCAGATCAGACTGGTGTGCTGTAGTACAGTTGAATTTCTGGTCACTTTGAAATTTTCTCTCCCGAAACAATATCTCAGCTGAGAACTGTCTCCACCAAAAAGGGGGTCTCCCTGTTACCTACAGCAGGAGCCCGCTGGATCCATATCATGTCATATTGTACTATTGTACTATTTCTGGTTGCTACGTAATATTATATGGGTAATAATAACAATAATCTTATTAATAATAACAATAATAATAATACAAGTAGCAGAAAACAATGTCAGGCCTACTGAAGATAGATTTAGCCGTCTTGCACTGTGAGTTGACATTATCAGTCGAGTTCCGGGGGCAGACTTAATGGAGGTGGGAGTCTGGTGAAGCGAAACATTTGATTTTATAGTACAGGAGGACAGGTTGTAATGTTGGAGTTTAATATAATAACAGCTTTGTGCTCATTTTCCAACTGGTAAAATATAGAATGTATAAAAAATGATTGAAGGTCTATGACAAACATTTGTTTCACAGACAGCGGACATCACTGTATTCTACATAAATCTAGGATAAATAATGGAATTCTGTCTTCTCCTGTTTTACAGCGATGTGTCCTGGAGAAGTGTTGGGGGTGGAAGGATGACTGAATATTTTATATCCAATCCTATACATATATAACTTATAATGGGATCAGCAGATCAGTTTTCTTCATGTTGAGCATGGACTTTGTTATAGTTTGATCCTGGTTATTAGTAGCCAAGGGAGAGATGTATCAAGTCTTCTAAAGAGTGGAGGAGTAGACAAGTGGAGGTTTCCCATAGCAACCAATCAGCTTCAACCTATCATTTTATTGAATGTATTTAATAAATGCTAGCTCAAAGCTGATTGGTCGCTATGGGCAATTTTTCCACTTGTCCACTGCTTTAGAGGCTTGATACATTTCCCCTCCAACATTTATTTCCATGAAATTGTGTAAAGCAATGTTTTCCCAAAGTTACAAAGTAGTTGTTCCTGTGGAGAGAGTGAGACACATTTTCTCACATTACTTGAAGCTTCTTGGAATCTAATGCCGGCTACAATTGAATGGCCGATTATATCGTGAGCGCGTCGGCAGGTGCGTACCAGCGATATGTCTGTGAACGATGTAGTTCACAGACATATCATGCCGGCTGTGCAGCACAGCTGATGGCCGATAGATCTGCAGACATAACGGCACATCGTGCCGTGCGTACGTACACTTACTACAGAGGCCGCCAGTGACTGACATCACAACTGGGCAGGAACATTGTAAAAGCCCGCCCAGTTGTGACATCAGGCACGACACATCGGGTAGATGATTGGTGAGTGTGTATGCACTTACCAATCGTCAGCTAGGATGGCGGATTGGCTGGACTGCTGATCCGTCGCTCCCGTGTGTGTGTACCCAGCTTTACTGGGACAATAGTCTTATTTTACCAATATAACATGTCATTGTTACTTTTTAATCATTCCATTTACCTGAGTTTAGATTTGTTTCATCGTTACATTTACAGGGGCCTCCACTATGTCCCTACATAGTGCAATGCTAAGTACAGCTTAAGGCCCCCATACATCAGAGATTGATTGCAGCATACACAATCGATTGTGGCAATTCTGCAATCAATTGAAAAAGGGAAAGATTTTTATACACAATCGATTGCAAACTGCATGATTGCTGCAATCAATCTCTGATGCATGGGGGCCTTCAGGTTAGTGCTCTCTTACTCATTGATTGGTCTCTTCCCCCCCCCCCCAAAAAAAGTAAAAACTTTATTACTTCCAAAGTAATTCAGTGCATGGGGAATTGTCACAGATGTGTGAGGAATTGTGTGTCTGCAGGTAGCAGAGCAAGATTGTAATATTAGCACAAAGAGAGCCAGTGAAGGATTCTCCCTGCTATTACTGACTGCCTATGACCAGGATAGATCCTGTAGCGCTGGTCAGTGGGCCTGATTCTCAGTCAGATGTACTGTAAGTGTATGAATCCATATCAGGCAAATTACTACTTACTGGCTAATGCAAGCACACATCTGCTATGTGTTATTGTGGCTTCATGACTCTGCATTGCACTGGCCACTGGTTTTCCAGCCTCAGGCGCCAACATTAGTATCGGCACTTGCATCCATCCAATGGTGGGTGCAAAACATCCGACTGAAGCAGGAGCCCCATGTCTATCTGTGCGCCTCAAACAAGCATGGAAGTTGGCGCTACATGGCGATAACACTCCCATGAGACATCTGTTCTATCAGTCCGCACGGTGACCACCCAAATGCTGCCCACAAACTCCAACAACATCGGCTCAAGATCCATTAACGGTCAGCGCTTTATGCCAGTGTGGATGCTTTGTGCGACACATGTGGTTTTTGGCGCATGCGCAGCCTTCAAACAATCTCAAGACACAACAGTTATTTTAACTTGTTTCCAACTCAGAATCAGGCGCAATATTACATGGTTCAGGCATCTATGTACTATGGCCCTGCATTAAGAACCATTATGTATTGCACATTCGCCATTTGTCTTTTTTAGGGGGAGGGCGACCCGCAGACCGTCCCCCTCGTTTCCCATAATGCCTCTGCCTGATGTTTTCTCCAGAGCTTTCCTGTTGACCCTATTTATGTGCAAACAGGCGGCACATACTGTACAACTCCCTAACGTTACTCATATCTTGTATCCGAAGTTACTGTGTCTGGTATATTTATATATTGCTTATAAAGAATTGTGGGTTGGATTTATGAGCTAAGCAAACGTTATTCAAATATTTTACAGTAATTGATTTTTAGATGGAGCATTAAAGGGTAACGTTACCTAAAATGTAATTATCAGGTGTGATATGAAAGATTGACAATACAAAGGTTGACCGTTAATAAGTCGACGCCAAATGGTCACCATGCAACAGGGACAGAAGGTCATCAGTGCAGAAGATTGACAGGGTTAAAAGGTTCAAATGGTCAACATACAAATGGTCAACACAAAAATGGTTAATTTAACGCTAATCCAAGCCCTGCCCCTAATACCTAAACCCACCCTCCTCCTGGTGCCTAACGCTCCCCCTAGTGGCTAAGCCGAACCCTAACCTACCCAAACCTAACCCTAAAAATGTTGAAAAACCATAAAAAATGTGTTGACCATTTTTGTGTCAACCATATGATTATCGACCATTTGCACCTGTCGACCTTCTCCACTGTTGACCTTTTGTCTGTTGGCCATTTGTACCTGTCGACCTTTTGTCCCTCTCTATCTATTTCATGTCGACCATTTGGTTTCGCTTCTTTGACTGTCGACCTTTACATTGTCAATCTACTATCAGAATACTGTAATTATCTACCCTTCTCCTGTTCCACAGCCCATAGAACCAGGGGGTTACCATAACAGGCACATCCGCTGTCTGTGAAATAACAACGGTTTGTTACAACAAAATGTGCAATAGTGGCTCGATCCAATCAGCATCTGTGTAAGAAAGTGACAGAGGCCCTGATTCAGAGCCGGACGCTCTGACAGAGAGCTCGCTCTGAATCAGGGCCGTCCCTCTTACCTTTTGGAGCGGCCTCCTGGCCGCTGGCATAGCTGTGGGTGACCACCGACAGCTATAGCGAGCGGCCAAAATGATGGTCGCGATGGTCAAGACCATCGCGACCATCGGGCTTGCGACAAGACCCTTGCGGTAGGGTCTCGCTGCCGCAAGCCCTGGAGTGCTTTTGGCTCTATCAGATGTCAGTGGGGCCTGACCCAGACGGTAGGCGTTCCCATGGGAATGCCTCCAGCTGAGCAGCCACACCCCCGGCACGCCCACCAAAGGGGGCGTGCTGTCAATCACCATCGACAGCACGCACCCTTTGGTGTGAGACCCTTAACGACAGCTTGGCCGTCATTATTCGGGTCTCGTGCATGCGCACGTTGGAGCCGCCTCCGTCATGCACATGTGCACTTTGGCAACATCGACCCGCTTGCGAGCGCTCGCGAGCGGGTCTGAATCAGGCCCAGAGCGCCATCTGAATGTGAACAACGGCTAAATTGCTCTGTAAGTTGCGTTACCTTGCACGCATTGTAATATTATGGGATGTCTCTTTGCGGCAACCAAAGAAACACTCACAGTTAACTTACGTTGGAAGCTGAAACTATAAAATTGGAAGCTCGAGGTCACAGAGGTTAAATTGACAAAAACATAATAAAAAGTCCAATTCGGTAATCATAGATTCCCCGCGATTTACTGCAGAGACCTCTGAGGAGTCAATGACACATAAATGATACTTTAATCTCACACCAACTCGATAATGTCAATAGCAAAATTGAATGTAGCTGAATGATACAAGTTAGCACCATTGGACACTAATTTTGGTGTCTGGACACTGCTGCCTTTTTGCTTTCTCGTTAATTTTCTTTGCTGAGGTCATTTTTTTCCTAATCCCTCATTACTCAGAGATCTTAGCAGCGATGCAAATCCCAATGAGCTGAGACAGGTTTTTTTTTTTTCTGTTGTTTTAATTAGACTCTATAAAAAACACCTCAATCACTTTGGAGAGTAACTTTTATTTTCTGCCTGTTATTTAAATTCGCAGCAACATAATCTACTGCTGCTTTATGGCTCGTTGTGTTCTCTGCATCTATCATAACTACAGTGTACTGTATCTCTTATTATCACTGGCGCGTTCCTCCATTCCGCCTTACACTCCACAGGGGACAGTTGCGTATATACTGGTATTTCTTGCCACAGTCAAAAACATTTCAATCTGCTCCTCTTGCTTTTTGAAACGAAAATACTAATGTCAGAAAAGGGTAGGGATGGCCATCAACCATTGATATTTAACACATTTCGATTGGTTTACTACCAATGACCGATGATTTTGTCAACGATGGCAGAGAGCCAATGATTTTCCGCCATCGATGGCAAAATGAAACCCAATGGGCTTTTTTTCCTGCTCCCGACATAGAGCTTAGCCCCATCCATTTTTTTTTTATTGCCCCACAGTTTGCCGTGCACTTGCAGTGGTGGACATCGAGTGGTGCAAACAATCGATAGAAAAACACTGATGGCCATACCTAGAATACGGGGTTCTAGATCACACAGGTAAAGACAATAGCAAAGATACAATGTTATCCTTATCACACAGCACGCATAAACAGTGTAATACAGTAACAGGTACTGCATAACCAGCAAACAAGAATAAGGTGTGCTACTGTATAACCTAGTGGACCCTTCACCACCCAACAGTATTTCCTTAACACTGACAGAGGGAGTCCTGACTCCTTGTTCCTATCCATACTTGCTTTGTGGAATGTGGACATAAGTTGCTTCTCAGGTGTCTGAAAGATGTAGAGTATGAGTTCTGACACTCGTCCAATTGGCCTTTACCTATGTGGTATGGAACGGGCGCCAGTCACCCCACTCCGGTAAGCACACTGGGCTTTCTAAACCCGATAGAGATGGTGTCACAGGAGTGGGGACGAGGATTCCAATTCCTGGCAGTCCCACAACAAATACGTACAGGATGGTTTCTTTATGTCTAACCTGGTAGTAGATGATTTGTGATGTCACTTCCTGTAGCTTTTTGAAAAAAGGGGTTGTCTAAGGGAGCTGATCGTTTTGTAGATCCTGTCTTGATGGACAAACCACCTTTAAACCAGTGCAAAGCCAGCTTATTACTGTTTTGGTAGTGTGTTTGTGTGCAGGGTATTCATGTAATGTTGGAAAAATAGGCTTCCCAGGACCAAGTGTTTCAAAATTCAAATATCAACATCTAACTGCATTATGTGCATACAAATGACTTCAATAATTCACGCTGATTCACATCATCCTGGCCCCGCCCCTCACTTCATAATGCCGGTAATCGTGACGCAACTGCAACATCACGGACACAGGCCATCCCACTCTCCCGTGACACCCCCCCACTTAGTCAAAGGAAAGATAAAATGCTCACCACTTGACCAACGCATTTCAACAGGAATATCCATTCTTTAGACAAGTCGAGTATTCCCATCGTAACACGGGCATTTTATCCTTCCTGCAGTAACTTCCAGCATGTGGCACTATATGGACCTACCACGTCCACGTGCAATTACTTTAATGTTTTTTTTTACGTTTTAAAAGTATCACACTTAGGGCCGTATTTAATTAGGTGCGAAAAGTCAGTTTCTGCTGAAAAGTATTGCAAGTGACGTCATTTTGCCTTGCGAAAAGTTTCCTCCGTATTCAATTCTGAAAACTTTTCGCCGGTGCGGAAACTCAATGCAATGGGATCTGCGAAAAAGTTTTGCCTATGAAAAGGTGTAGAAAAAAAACGGGGTTTTGGGGTGCAAAATTGCGGGAACCCCCCTGCATCCTTTGGACAGTCCCCCAAATGTAAACTGCATCAAAAGTTTAAAAACTTCTTTAGATCACCCCAAAAAAGTACTTTGATTTTGGGGACGAAAAAGTCCAAAGTTGGGGGGCAAACTTAAAAACTAGCAAAATAGACTCCAGAGGGTCCCCAAGTATGCCCCAGGTGTTTTTAAGTTTGTAGGTGGTTGTGGCAGGTGGATTTTTTTCGTTTTTTAAAAGTTCACTTTAGCAATTTGAAAATATTCTTGCACCCATTTTCATGCACCCCAAATTTGCTGGAACAACTTCTTTTCTGCAAAAAAACTGCTAAATGCTATTCTTACCACTTATGCAAAGACGCTAAATAGCAGCTATTTGAGAGCATTTAAGTACCCCAAATACATTCAGCAGGGCTATTTGGAGGAATCTAGAGTGATCCCCAATGTCAGTGCATCTTTTGGGGGGTGTTTCCCCAAATCTGACAGTACTTCGCATGTTAGAGTTTTGCCGGGTCCCGTTTTCGCCGAGTTCTAATTAAATACAGGGAAAAGCGCACAATACTTTTTTGCATTGAAAACCAGCGATGTCGATGAAAAGTCCGGCATGCGAAAAGTACGGGACTTTTCGTCTGGAATTGAATATGGTCCTAAAAGTTTTTATTTTTTCTATTGATGCTGATACCATCACTATTTTATTATCCTGAGTGAACGCTCCGGAATGATTCCCGTTAATTCTGGCTGGTAATGATATGTCCGTAGGGGTTGGTGTCCCATTGCCTGTGTGTTTCCACTGTGGGTACATCCTGTGGTTTCCTACTTCATTCATGTCTATCTCTGAGTGTTGTAGGCACTTTGAGAAGATTTCGGCCACTGTTTTCCACATGTGGTCCTCACACATGGCAGCTTCATAACATGTGTTTATTTTATTTCCATGTTTGTGGACATCACTGGGCAACAAAAACTCCAGAATATCTGAAGATATATTTTTCCATTGTTGGGTCTGTATGTGAGCGCCAACAATTGCATATTTTTATCCTTGGCACAGGAAACACATACAAGCTCCACACAGATAGGGTCCGGTTTGGAATTGAACCCATAGCTCCGGTACTAACCACTGTGTCACCCAACTGCCAGAATGAAAGCTGGAACTAGTGTGGACCACAACTCACATGTGCTATAGAGATGAACAGTGACCGTGAGCAGCTGTGCTGACCTATGTGTGGCCAGTTTAATATACATGTATCTCTCAGCAGGTTGTTTAGGAGCCATTAGCCTTTGGTTGTTATCTGTTTTATTTGCATTAAATCCAACATTGCCAGATTACATAGCTACCTTACTCCCGAGTATAACATCGCCAGGCATCTAGTTACAGAGGTCCAGCATCCTCCACCCCTTACCTGAATTGTGGACGTCACCATTTTGCACTGTTCAGGTCCCTGGTAAAATCAGGAGCTTACAAAGGAAGGTCAGATTCAGGGACAGATCACACCCCTATGTTACCACTATGGGCCTGATTCAGAGCCGCTTGTAAGCGGCCGCTCGTTCGTTCCGAGCGATGTTTGCCCAACTGCGCATGCGTACGGATCGTAATACGCATGCGCGAACCAGTCAGTGTGGCCGAAAATCGTTTGTTCGCTAAATAGCGAATGCCAGCTATTTTGAGTGACAGGAGGTGGCGTATGTGGGTGGTAACAGGGGAAGGTGCTTGAAAACGGGGGAGTGGTGATCAGAACGCAGGCGTGCTTAAAGGTCAAAACGGGCGTTTTATGGGTGTGCATAATTAATACAGCAGCGTCATTGACCACGTCACTGGGTTATTTTATAGTCAGAACTGCTTGCAAGATTGCGGTAGGAAAAACCAACCACAAGAATAGCGAGCAGTTCATACGCTGGTCGATGTACTCGATTAATCTAATAAATAGCGGACATGCCGTAGGATGCGAGCGGCCAGGGGGCGTAGTTATCCAAAAAACGACCGCAAGTTTTGTTCGCTCGTTCAGACATAGAGGCGTGAACAGACCGCAAAGAGCGAACGGTTCATTTGAATAGCCGGACCCTTTTTTCTGAACGAACGACCGCAAATAGCGTCCAGCTCTGAATGAGGTCCTATATCCTGCGTTTATGTTTCTTGAAAGCTCTATTTTGCTTGTTGTGCTTGATTTAGCGGTGAACGCTAATGCAATTGCAGCTGAAATTTCGCACAGAACGCAGCTGCGAAAATATTGCTAATGCTTCCCAAAGCACAGCCGGCATAAAGACGCCCACTGCTGCCTTCTCATACAGTGCAACCGGAAAGTATTCACGGCGCGTCACTCTTTCCACATTTTGTTATGTTACAGCCTTATTTCAAAATGGAATAAATTCATTTTTGTCCTCAAAATTGCACACACAATACCCCATAATGACAATGTCTAACAAGTTGTTTTGAGAATTTTGCAAATTTAATTAAAAAAAACACTAAGAAATCACATGTACATAAGTATTCATGGCCTTTGCCATGAAACTCAAAATTGAGCACAGGTGCATCCTGTTTCCACTGATCATCCTTGAGATGTTCCTACAGCTTAATTGGAGTCCACCTGTGGTAAATTCAGTTGATTGGACATTGTTTTGAAAGGCATACACTTGTCTATATAAGGTCCCACACTTGACAGTGCAGGTCAGAGGACAAACCAAGCATGAAGTCCAAGGAATTGTCTGTAGACCTCCGAGACAGGATTGTCTCTAGGCACAAATCTGGGGAAGGGTACAGAAAAATATCTGCTGCTTTGAAGGTCCCAATGAGCACAGTGGCCTCCATCATCCGTATATGGAAGACGTTCGGAAACCACCAGGACTCTTCCTAGAGTTGGCTGTCCGTCTAAACTGAGCAAACGGGGGAGAAGGGCCCTAGTCAGGGAAGTGACCAAGAACCCGATGGTCACTCTGTCAGAGTTACAGCATTCCTCTGTGGAGAGACGAGAACCTTCCAGAAGGACAACCATCTCTGCAGCAAACCACGAATCAGGCCTGTATGGTAGAGTGGCCAGATGGAAGCCACTTAGTAAAAAGCACATGGCACTTAGTAAAAAGCACATGGCAGTCCACCTAGAGTTTGCCAAAATGCAACTGAAGGACTCTCAGACCATGACAGACAAAGATTGAACTCTTTGGTGTGAATGTCAGGCGTTCTGTTTGGAGGAAACCAGGCACCGCTCATCACCAGGCCAATACCATCCCTACAGTGAAGCATGGTGGTGGCAGCATCATGCTGTGGGGATGTTTTTCATTGGTAGGGACTGGGAGACTAGTCAGGATAGAGGGAAAGATGAATGCAGCAATGTATAGAGATATCCTGGATGAAAACCTGCTCCAGAGAGCTCTTGACCTCAGACTGGGGCGACGGTTCATCTTTTAGCAGGACAACGACCCTAAGCACACAGCCAAGATATCAAAGGAGTGGCTTCAGGACAACTCTGTGAATGTCCTTGAGTGGCCCAGCCAGAGCCCAGACTTGAATCCAATTGAACATCTCTGGAGAGATCTGAAAATGGCTGTGCACCGACGCTTCCCATCCAACCTGATGGAGCTTGAGAGGTGCTGCAAAGAGGAATGGGCGAAACTGTCCAAAGATAGGTGTGCCAAGCTTGTGGCATCGTATTCAAAAAGACTTGAGGCTGTAATTGCTGCCAATAGTACATCAACAAAGTATTGCGCAAAGGCTGTGAATACTTATGTACGTGTGATAGCAAAAGGTTTTTTTTTTTTTATTAAAAAAATCTCAAAAAAAGTGTTACACGTTGTCATTATGGGGTATTGTGTGTAGAATTTTGAGGAGACAAATTAATTTATTCCATTTTGGAATAAGGCTGTAACATAACAAAATGTGGAAAAAGTGACGCGTTGTGAATACTTTCCGGATGCACTGTATCCATCCAATGTCACTCTCCTGCGTAAACATCCGTACCATCGGCACACATCGGGCAGTCATGCAGCATGGGCGGCAGGTCTTTCCAGCTGCAGACACTGCAGCTCTCCTCACACGCAGAGAGCTCTCGTGCTGCGACCTGCAATCGCAATGGCTAATTTATGCACGCCCATGATACAGCGTTTAAACGATCACATACGCTTGAGTTTACCTAACCACCCCCTCATTACCTCCCCCAAACGCTGACCACATGACACTCACTTTGCGAATGGATTCTCTGTACATACGTAATCGCAAAGCAATTGCGACACATGTGCAGTGCGAATTACATGCATGCGCAATGAGAAATAATCGCTTGATCTGCATAAATGTCGGCATTATGTTTGCTGCTGTATCAGGTTCTTTCAGAGGTATATAGAATATGGTGTGATTTCTGTGGACCGGCGAAATATCAGCGATCAAGCCAATAGATTCTTAGCGCCAATAGTTTAAAAGGCAAAATCCAGCCTAGTTTTGCTTTTTAAATTATTGCCACTTTAAATCTATGGACTTAATCACTGATATTTTGCCGGTCCACAGAAATCACTTACTGCGCTGTGGAGTTTAGTGGTGCAAAATAATAATAATAATAATAATAATAATAAATAATAATAATAATAAATAATAATAATAATAATAAATAACAAAAAGATTCATTATGATAATAATATTAATAATCTGGTAATTGGCGCTGTGATTTGGACATTGGTGACCCGATGCTGCTAAATGATGGAGGTCTGCTCTAAAATCCGGCTCCCCCTTTCTTTCATCATGAACCCCAGCAACGCAGATAAAGCAGGCTTGCCTACCCTCCCGATTTGGCCGGGAGCCTCCCGATTTTCGGGTGCCGCTCCCGGCCCCCCGGAAAGGCAGGCAAGCCTCCCGGAAGTCTCACACCCTCCCCACCTCCCCCCTGAAGAAAACAGAAATCCCCGCAGCGGGGGACCCTGTGACGCGATACGCGCAGAATCGAGTCATCGTGGCCCCGCCCCCTGCTTCACAATGCCGAAAATCACGGCATTGTGAAGAGGGGGCAGAGTCACGATGATGCGATCGTGCAGCTCCGCCCCCAGTGTGACCCAAAATGGCTGCCCCGCCCCCAATGGCCAGCCCCACCCCCCGCTATTAGCCGACAATCAGCTCCCTCCCGGAAGGCTGGAGCTGATTGTCGGCAAGTATGAGATAAAGGTGGCCCCCGTGGAATGTTCCCTTCATGTAAGGGATGGGTAATATGAATGGTCCTATGGGCAAAATTTACTAAGCGGCGGTTTGACGGCGGTTTCTATTCTATTCTAAACCCCGGTGGTTTGGTGGCGGTTTTTATTCTGTTCTAAACCCCGAGGGTTTGGTGGCGGTTTTGCAGCGGTTTCTAAATGACAGCCCTGTTCTATTCTATTCTAAAATGTGTTTTGACTGTGGTTTGGCTGCGGTTTTGCTATCTGCAGATTTACTAAGTCCAAAACCGCTGCAAAATTGCCATCAAAACACATTATAGAATAGAACAGAACAGGGCTGTCATTTAGAAACCACTGCAAAACCAAACCGCCGGGGTTTAGAATAGAATAGAAATTGCCGTCAAACTGCCGCTTAGTAAATTTTGCCCTTTAAGATTGATACCTACCAATACTCCTCCTAAATTTAAAAGTCTGAATTTAAAACAGTTAAAATCTTCATCTGCTAAGAACTCAAACCAGGAAAAAAATAAAGCTTTTTAAAGGTTACATCAAATTTCAGCTCTTTTCCAAACATCTAAAACCCTGATCTAATTAGAAGAAGAGGGAGCCTGGAAACATTTATATTTTGTTTAATTTAAAGGTCTGTCAGCAGTTACGACCGATGGAGTTTCTGTCGGAGATAGATGGTGCTGATGTAACACAACGTGCGGCAGCTGGGAAGGACTCAATAAAGAGACCTCGTAGTTCTCACAAAACACCAATTAAAATCATAAACTTGATGAACACTGTACAGAACAGCAATCCCACTTCTCCGATACAGACTCCTATGCAATATTTAGCATAAATTTGCAACAAATTTCAAAAGTTGAGGAGGGAGGTACAGTACCAGGAACAGCCGCTGCCTCCGATCGCCTCACTATTGGCAGGGGCGCCGAGAGGGGGGGGGGGAGCGGGTACAGTACCAGAAACAGCCGCTGCCTCCGATCGCCTCACTATTGGCAGGGGCGCCGAGAGGGGGGGGGAGAGCGGGTACAGTACCAGGAACAGCCGCTGCCTCCGATCGCCTCACTATTGGCCAGCACTTGTCTATCGAGTCCCCGTTAGTAATGAAAAGTGTTGCAATCTAATGATTCTTGGGGATCCTACAAGTTTTGGGACCACATTTGTGTCATTATACAGTATCAGACAGATGAATCTGTATTATCAGTGATAATGTACCTCACTGTAATACACTGTACTTACTGTACAGCCATCATACACCCAGTATGGTAAAGCTGTACAATTATGAGAACGTTGAAAATGACACATTCATACGCATTCATACACATGGATATTCCTTCATTTCACCTTAATATTTGGTTTTGCCCTGGAAGAATAAAGTGAACTTTTATGTTTTCAACTACTGTTTATATTTATTACTTACTATTACTTAGTTTTTACTATTCAGCTGACTTATACAAACCCATAGTGCATAAGAGACCAATAAATTGCAGCTGCCCAGTAGCCACAAGTAAAACCAATGACAATTTACTACACAGAAACTGAAAGCGATAAGAAATTAGCTACTTGTGATAGGAGATGAGCAGCGTCCAAATGGTAGAGCAAAATAGTTGTATCGTTCTGCCCTTAGGGCCTGATTGACCACGGAACACAATATTGCGTACACACGCAGTTCAACTGCGATAGTATACTAATCCACTGCGATCACAATGCAAATTCAGCACTACCTAAGGACGCTCACTTCACATTACACACATCCGTAATACTTAGCAGAATAGCGAAACCATCGGTACAATCGAGTACCATCGCAGCCTCACCCACACTTGCACAAGCTCTGACCTAACATCCACGCACTCTATGAGACCTCAGACTGCGTATAGCATTGCAGTTGGTAATTTAAGCACGCTGTTGTAACGGTGTGCAAATGCACTGGCACGCCAGCGTTTCCCTGCCCACCCCTCTGTCACCAGCCACAAGCGATGCTTCCTGTCAATCAATCTGCAAGGGGTCTGCGTAGCCTTTGCAATCGCAGTCCCGATCGCAATAGCTAGTTCGCGCACTGCGATGCACGCGCAGTGCACAGCAATCGGCCGATTGCATGTGTAATCGCAGTTGTGTCCGGTAGTGAATCAAGACCTTAGTCATGACATTTAGCACGTTCTGAAATGCCAGAAACACACCACACGGAAGAAGTGAATTCTCACCCCAGCTCTATCCATTCCTTCATACTGTATGTAAATGTATACACACACAAGTGCTGATGCCGAATAGGACGCAAAATGGGCGGTTGCATCTACAAAACCCTGAGCACTGCGTGGCGGCACAGCTTGCACACCTTAGTAATGGCCCTGCCCACAACACTTCCATGAAACCTCACTGACACTCCCACAAGACAGAAAAAAAGTTCAGGTTCGCCGCCCAGTTAATGCCTGAAACACCCATTTCATGCAAAGAGAGACTCAGAATCCTCTGGAGATACACAAAAGCGCATAAAGTACAGTACCGTCTGCACGTGTGCAGTTTGCTAAAGTTCACTATTTGCAGCCGTGAAAGGAAGTGAAGTTACTATTGACTCTGAATATGCCCCACAGACAGGCTTTTGCCGACATTCTGGTAGCCAGGTTGGCATTGCAGGGGGTGTGACGGCAGCAATGATGGGCGGTGCAGGGATGTGGTAGTCCGGGAGACTTGACCTTGCTTAGTGATGACCTATGGGGCTCCGGTCAGCTGGTCTCCCATCCAGCGCTGTGACCCCGGTCAGCTGTTCTTTACAGCAGCTGACCAGGGTCACAGTGCCAGAGCCGGGAGACCGGCTGACCGGAGCCCCAGACGACATCACAAGAGCACCGATCACCGGTCCCTGGATCAGGTAAGTCATTTTATTTTAACTATTTTTTTTTCTGTGTAGACCACAAAACTGATCACTGGGGCCGGCTCTCGGCTCTACTCTGCCTGTTAGAGCAGAGCAGGAGTCGGGGAAACGGGGGGAACCCTGGATAACGCCAGCTCCAGGTGGCATTATTATCATAGGGCCTCCACTGGTATTTTTTTTCACATTTTATTTTTAGTAACTCTGGCCAGATCACATTTCCCATTACAATTCTGGGAAATGTGATCTGCTTACTAAAAATATGTGATAATTAGGGCTTGGAGTAGAATTTTCCGAATTCTACTCCAATTGTCCTTTAGTAAATTTATGTGAAACTAAAATAATGTGAAAAGGGAGACAAAACACAAAACACCTAATGTCACTTTATTTTAGTAAAAATAATGTTAATAAATGGAACCCATTGTGGTCAAGACTTTGTTGGGCACCATAAATGTCTCAGCACCCAAATATATATATATTAGACTTTAACAAAAATCCTGCACTGATCCTGAGTCACATACAAAGTGGCTGTACTGTAGCTGTGGAAGCCAGATTTACTACCTAACACATATAAGGCAGCACTCTAGGGACTGTTGCTGCAGAAGGTACTTGTCACTACCAAGTTTCTTCCCAAAATAAATATTTATATATATCAAGAGGGAGGCAGTCATCACCCTTAATAATATGGCAGGAGATAATATTTATTTCCCTTTCGCAGGCTGGCGCAGGAAGAAACACAACTTTTCCTCCTTTGTATTTGGCTAATACGGGTGATAAATCTCCCCGGGGTATGTGACAGAGAGACTGGCGCTTTGTTTTTTCCTTCTATTGATCCTCACACTTATCTACTGCGATGGGGAAGTTATCAGTGTCGGGCAGACCCGTCTTACTGTGCCCCTCACACCCGCCCTGTGCCTGCTGCTCTGCTTAAGAACTGAGGATTTGTACTGACATCATCTCTGTGTGGAGGTTCTCAGCCTCCATGTGCTGTTATGAAGACGATTGTTCAGTCATAACAGATATCTCTCACCGCTCCACTAACGGATTTTTAACTCTACTGGGATTAAACACAGGCTGCGCTGTAAACCGTTGTCCGCAAAGTGAGATTTGACTCCATTATATTGTGTGCATGTTTCCTAAGACAGACGTGACTATCGCAGGGCCTACTCGTGATTCACTTGCACGGCCGATATCGGAAGCAGTGGAGCGTTTTTTTTTTCTTTTGCGCATGGGTATATGTTGCAAGGACGCATGCGTCCAGATAGCGTGCGCTGAGAGTCAGAGTTGCGATTGAGATGCACGGGAGACACACAGCCGCAGAAATGTTTTGCACCTGTATCATACATGCCTACATTCCCGGTTTTCGCAGGAGGCTCCCGATTTTTCGGGTAACCCCCTGCACCCCCGGAAGGGTAGGCCCTTCTCCCGCATTCTGCCCACTTCCTAGTGAAGTGGGCAGAATGGGGAGAATTACCGCGGTGATCGCGGGTCCCCGTGTAGGGGGCGGTGCTTAATGACATGATTCTTCATGAATCGCATCGTTTAGCCCCACCCCTATTTAAATTTAATCCAATCGCAGCAATTTACCATGAAGGGGCGGGGCTTAATGACGTGAGCCATCAAGCCCCGCCCCCATCACCACCCACCTGCTTGTCCTCCCCAGGTTTCTCCCGGGGAGTACAAGTTAAAGGTAGGCAAGAATGACCTGTATTGGGTGACAGGGAGGTGGCTGAGCTCACGCACGGAGAAGGTCTGTGTTATGGGCGTGTTATCGGCGTGACGCTGATTGCGGCTGCACGCACAGACGCTCAACTGCTCACATGGGACACCATACTCTCTCTTGCGACCGATGGTGGCGTCTAAAGATTTGCCAATCGGTAAATCAGCGGCTACGGGAGCTGGTAGTGAGCGTCTCAGGCCTAGCACATTCGGATGCATGGATGCAAACCAGGGATAGGCTTTGTACAGTAGCTGCATTTGCATAATGTCACAGGCAGGGGCGTATTAAGAGAGGAGGGGGCCCGTGTGCAGCCTCCGTTTGGGCCCCCTCCTCTCTGTCCGCACAGTGAATGCGTGCGGGCCTCCAGGAAAATGGCGCCCGCGCCTATTTTTCTGGGGACATCTTTTCTGCACATAAGCAGGTAACCGGGAAAATGGCCACCGCCATTTTCCCAGTGATTTTTTACTGCTCTGCAGCGCCAGCCCGGAATCTACAGAGAGGTAAGTATTTATTAACTATGGGTGCAGGGTGTGCGGTGTGAACCCCCAAGACCCAGGGGCCCATGGCAGCGCACACCTTCCACCCATTATAAAAACGCTTATGGTCGTAGATGGGTGACAGACACAAGGCGCAGGCACACGGTAGCGTCCGATTTAGAATCAGCTACATAGATGATGGCTGTATCAGGATACTTATAAAGCTGATTTGGCTGCAAATTTCATACAATTACTTGTTGCATTTTAAATGCTTGTAAAAAAATGATCGTGCCTCCACCACCGCAAACTAAGCGCCAGCGCTCACAGCCTGCACTGGTTCCTCTACAGGGCCGGATTAAGGCTTGTGGGGGCCCCAGGGCACCTAAGTTGTGGGGGCCCATCAATAATATTACCATGGCCTCACGCTTCGACTACTATGCCCCTTACCTTGTCTAAGGTTTCTCCACTGACCGGCAAAGTGGCAGAATTCTACATCATGTCGGCAACACTGCTGGGAACTGACTGCCGACAGCGTAGCGGACATGATCTAGTACATTGCCAGGGGCAAAAGCAGGATTTTAAGTGGGGTGTGAAAGAGAGGATGGAGGGAGAGATGAAGAGGGAGACAGAAAGATAGAGAGGGGGGAGAAAGGGAGAGTGAGAGGGAGGTAGTGAGATATAGGCCCCCATTTATTAATGATTGCAATGTGATCCGGGCATGACATTACCGCTCATGATTGCATTGCAATATGCAGTCATAGCGCCTGGATGTATTATCTGGCACATGCAGGGACACGGGTTCAAAAAGGTGCCCATCCCTGCGATGTGCCCGGAGAGCTACGGGGGCTGCTGCGCATGTGCGGTCATGCTGACTGCACACGTACAGCCGCCATTGCCGGGGAGGGTTCCTGAGGAACCCTCCGCAGGGTAATTATGTGTAGTGTAGCTCATAGGCAGGGGCCAATTAGGTTGGTAAATTTGTCAGCATCGCATACCCCATAGAGACCTATGGGGGATGGGGCTGCCTGCGGGAATGGAGGGATCGCAGCAGGTATATCGGAGATCTGTGGTCCCTCCTTACTACATCCGGGGGAAAATTAATATTTGTGGTTAACCCCCTGAAAACTTGTGTTTTCAGGGATTAAACCTAAAAAATATAATGATAAATGGGCCCCATACAGAGGAAGGGAGGACAGCAAAATAGAGGAAGAGAGAGAAAACAAGAGAGGGAGGAGAAGAGAGAGAGAGGGAACAGAGAAAGGGAGAGAGAGAGAGAGAGAGAGAGAGAGAGAGAGAGAGAGAGAGAGAGGGAACAGAGAAAGGGAGAGAGAGAGAGGGGGGGTCAGAGAAAGGGAGAGAGAGGGAACAGAGAAAGGGAGAGAGAGAGAGAGAGAGAGAGAGAGAGGGAACAGAGAAAGGTTGAGAGAGAGAGAGAGGGGGGGGACAGAGAAAGGGAGAGAGAGAGAGAGAGAGAGAGAGGGGGAACAGAGAAAGGGAGAGAGAGAGAGAGATGGAACAGAGAAAGGGAGAGAGAGAGAGAGAGAGAGAGAGGGAACAGAGAAAGGGAGAGAGAGAGAGAACATAGAAAGGGAGAGAGGGAGAGAGAGAGGGAACAGAGAAAGGGAGAGAGAGAGAGAGGGGGGACAGAGAAAGGGAGAGAGGGAGAGAACAGAGAAAGGGAGAGAGAGAGAGAGAGCGAGAGAGAGAGGGGGGACAGAGAAAGGGAGAGAGAGAGAGGGAACAGAGAAAGGGAGAGAGAGAGAGAGAGAGAGAGGGAACAGAGAAAGGGAGAGAGAGAGAACAGAGAAAGGGAGAGAGAGAGAGGGAACAGAGAAAGGGAGAGAGAGAGAGAGAGAGAGAGAGGGGGGGGGGAACAGAGAAAGGGGGAGAGAGAGAGAGGGAACAGAGAAAGGGAGAGAGAGAGAGAGGGGGGGGAACAGAGAAAGGGAGAGATAGAGAACAGAGAAAGGGAGAGAGAGAGAGAGAGAGAGAGGGAACAGAAAGGGAGAGAGAGAGAGGGAACAGAGAAAGGGAGAGATAGAGGGAACAGAGAAAGGGGGAGAGAGAGAGAGGGGGGGGAACAGAGAAAGGGAGAGAGAGAGAGAGAGTGAGAGGGAACAGAGAAAGGGAGAGAGAGAGGGAACAGAGAAAGGGAGAGAGAGGGGGGGGACAGAGAAATGGAGAGAGAGAGAGAGGGAACAGAGAAAGGGAGAGAGAGAGAACAGAGAAAGGGAGAGAGAGAGGGAACAGCGAAAGGGAGAGAGAGAGAACAGAGAAAGGGAGAGAGAGAGAGAGGGAACAGAGAAAGGGAGAGAGAGAGGGAACAGAGAAAGGGAGAGAGAGAGAGAGAGAGAGAGAGGGAACAGAGAAAGGGAGAGAGAGAGAGAGAGAGAACAGAGAAAGGGAGAGAGAGAGAGGGAACAGAGAAAGGGAGAGAGAGAGGTAACAGAGAAAGGGAGAGAGAGAGGGAGAGAGAGAGAACAGAGAAAGGGAGAGAGAGAGGGAGCAGAGAAAGGGAGAGAGAGAAAGAGAGATGGAACAGAGAAAAGGAGAGAGAGAGGGAACAGAGAAAGGGAGAGAGAGAGAGAGAGAGAGGGAACAGAGAAAGGGGGAGAGAGAGAGAGGGAACAGAGAAAGGGGGAGAGAGAGGGAACAGAAAAAGGGAGATAGAGAGAAGTCATGAAGGATAGAGAAAGACAGATGCGAGATGAGAAAGGCAGGGGGAGAAAGGATAGGAGGAAAGAGAGAAGAAGGGAGGGAGGGAGAGAGGATGGCAAGGAAGAGATAAAGGGAGAGAGGGAAGAAGGGAGGGAGAGAGGATGGGAAGGAAGAGAGAAAGGGAGAGAGGGAAGAAAGGAGGGAGAGAGGATGGGAAGGAAGAGAGAAAGGGAGAGAGGGAAGAAGGGAGGGAGAGAGGATGGGAAGGAAGATAGAGGGAGGAAGGGACAGAGGAGAGGACACACACACACCTGTTTCCGACTTGCAGCATCATGCAGTAGGGATGGCCATCCTTATCATGCACTCCTCAAGGCTTCTGATGGGGGGGCAATTCACTGCAATAGGCTCCGCCCCCTATCCATACACCCGTGAATCGTGGCAGTATGTCAGTGAGGGGGCTGCCTGCAAGACACCATGGTCACTGCTTTTGTTTGCTGCTGGGAGCTGGCCAGAGTATGTATGTGGCAATGTGGGGGCCCCTAATGTGTGGGGGCCCCTGGATGACCGCCCCATGCACCCTGCCTATAATCCGGCCCTATTCCTCTATAGCCGAGAAACCCTCTGCGTGGGGTAATCTTGGAGCTATATGGTGGGAGCCTGCACATAGCAAACCATTTATCCTGCTGTACTGCACTTTTTTGAGGCTGAAAGGTGCATTACTCACTAGCTGACAGGTAACACATACAGTGAGAGAGAATCCTGGTACCCCTGGATTCTCCTCACTCAGGGGTTTATTCATTATCACATAATTTCTACAAAAGCAGGTACAAATTTCCATTTTCACTAGAGATGAGTGGGTCCGGATCTCAGAGAGCCGGACCCACCCGAACATTGCAATTCCGAGTTGGATCCAAGGCCGGCTCGGGTTTTCCCATCTGACTCAGATCTCAAAACGAGGCAATATTTCATCTTCCCGCTGCCGGAGTCTCATGGGTTTTGTATTGTATAAAGGTCCCCGCAATCGGCGCCATTTTCACTCCGGCTGTGGAGAGCGAAGCTAGCAGACGTAGTCAGTCACTGTCAGTCACCCAGTGTGTGTGTCCAGTCGTGGTCTTGGGCTGAAGGCTGCTGCTGTGTTGTCCATAAAGGGGCTTAGGCTGCAGTATATAAAGGGGGGCTTCCTTCAGTGGGTGCTGCAGCTGCTGTGTCACTTGTCCTGTCAATTAACTGTGGCAGCTGCTGTGTTTTTATCCTGTCCATCAGGCTAGGGCTGCAGTCTATAAAGGGGTGCTGTGTTGTCCTGGGGGGGTGCTCTGTCAATTAGGGGTGCTCTTCCCCAGTGTAAAAAAAGTTAAAGTGCTTTTTTTTGTGTATGTACGTTAGCAGCTGTAATTGGTCGGTGACACTGCCGCAGTTTATCGTCCACGTATTTGTGACTCAGCTGTCTGTGTTGTTTATCAAGGGGCTGCTGCCTCGTTCAGTGGAGCTCTCCCCCAGTGTTAATTTTTTTGTGTGTTAGTGCGTTAGCAACTTAGCTGCGCTATTATTGTTTGGTGACACTGCTGGCCAGACCGCAGTTTATCATCCACGTATTTGTGACTCTGCAGGTGTTCTAGCAGCACCTCCACCAGCAAGGCCACCTCATTTCTATTAGATATATAAAAGTTAAAAAACCTCCCCCAGATCAAAGATATCTTTTCGGATCTGAAGAACTTGATCCTAGATTGATCTTACCTCATACATTTTTTTAAGGATCAAAACATTCCAATAAATAAATAAAAAGCTAATTAATCCTTCCGTCCTTTCCCTGTCTTCAGTCCATAAACATATTCCAACTCCGTCGGGCCTCTGATCTAGTTGAGGAAACATTCTTGGTTTTTAAACTTCCTAGGGGTCGTATAGTTTATAAAACTACCATCTTGTCTACCACTGCAATGCCACTCTGTGCCATGTTGGAAGCTGAACTGTCACATGTTAGTGCCACCCACTGCTGTCGCTTAGCTTAGTCAGCCATCTAGCTGGATGCAACCTTTTGGCCCTAAACTAGATGAAATCAATATTGTGAGCTGTGAGGTGGTCAAAATTGACTGGATATCACTGGAAATAAATGTTATTGAGGTTAATAATACCGTAGGAACAAAAACAGGCCCAAATTGTGTGATTTTAGCTGTTTTTATGATTTAAAAAAAAAAAAAATACAGATCCAAAACCAAAACACGCAAGGGGCGGTTTTGGTGAAACCAAATCCAGATCCAAAACATGAGGATATACAGATCCAAAACCAGAACATGGGGTTTGGCGCACATCCCTAATTTTCACCAGAGGCGTCTCCCCGGTGGCTGGCCGCATCACTGCAGCATTAAACTCTGGGCACTAGTCTGTGCCCAGAGTTCACTGCACATGTGCAGATCACCGGGAAGGTGGTGCGGCCACCATTTTCCTGGTGATTTCCCTAGTGTGCATATGCACAATGCCGGAAAAATGGCTGCTGCGATGGCCATTTTTCTGGAGTTTTGTTTAGTGCTACAGCCCAATGTGGGACTTTGGAGGGGTATGTATTAAAACATATGGGTGCAGGGTGTGTGGTGTGGGCCCCCCTGGACCCAGGGGCCCATGTGCACCGCACACCCTCAGGGCCGGCCCTAGCCCAAATTTTTTGGTAAGCGAATATATTTTTTGGCGCCCCTAAGCATATTGTTGCGTGCGCCCGAAATAGCCACACCCATTTTTGGCACACTGGATGCATGCCCGGCACTCCGGGATCTGCTGGGCATGCCCCCAGTCCCTCTCTCCAGTGAATAGATGCAGCGTGCATGCGTACTACGTTTATTCACTGCTTGCTCAAAGCAGCTACCCGCCTTTTGTTTTTACTGATAATAGATATGGCTACTATGCAGGTGTATAGAAGTCATCCATTTGTACCACACACTAGTCAGACGTTGTCTTGCATACCCACAGCAGTCACCCATTGTCTCACAAGCACACACACAGCAGTCACCCATTGTCTCACATGCACACACACAGCAGTCACTCATTGTCTCACATGCACAGACACAGCAGTCACTCATTGTCTCACATGCACACACACAGCAGTCACTCATTGTCTCACATGCACGCACACAGCAGTCACTCATTGTCTCACATGCACGCACACAGCAGTCACCCATTGTCTCACATGCATACCCACAGCAGTCACCCATTGTCTCACATGCACACACACAGCAGTCACCCATTGTCTCACATGCATACACACAGCAGTCACCCATTGTCTCACATGTACACACACAGCAGTCACTCATTGTCTCACATGCACACACACAGCAGCCACCCATTGTCTCACATGCATACCCACAGCAGTCACCCATTGTCTCACATGCATACCCACAGCAGTCACCCATTGTCTCACATGCACACACACAGCAGTCACTCATTGTCTCACATGCACACACACAGCAGTCACCCATTGTCTCACATGCACACACACAGCAGTCACCCATTGTCTCACATGCACACACACAGCAGTCACCCATTGTCTCACATGCACACACACAGCAGTCACTCATTGTCTCACATGCACACACACAGCAGTCACCCATTGTCTCACATGCACACACACAGCAGTCACCCATTGTCTCACATGCACACACACAGCAGTCACCCATTGTCTCACATGCATACACACAGCAGTCACCCATTGTCTCACATGCACACACACAGCAGTCACTCATTGTCTCACATGCTCACACACAGCAGTCACTCATTGTCTCACATGCATACCCACAGCAGTCACCCATTGTCTCACATGCATAACCACAGCAGTCACCCATTGTCTCACATGCACACACACAGCAGTCACTTATTGTCTCACATGCATACCCACAGCAGTCACCCATTGTCTCACATGCACACACACAGCAGTCACCCATTGTCTCACATGCACACACACAGCAGTCACTCATTGTCTCACATGCACACCCACAGCAGTCACCCATTGTCTCACATGCACACACACAGCAGCCACCCATTGTCTCACATGCACACACACAGCAGCCACCCATTGTCTCACATGCACACACACAGCAGTTACCCATTGTCTCACATGCACACAGACAGCAGTCACTCATTGTTTCACATGTACACACACAGCAGTCACCCATTGTCTCACATGCACACAGACAGCAGTCACTCATTGTCTCACATGCACACACACAGCAGTCACCCATTGTCTCACATGCATACACACAGCAGTCACCCATTGTCTCACATGCACACACACAGCAGTCACTCATTGTCTCACATGCACACACACAGCAGTCACCCATTGTCTCACATGCACACACACAGCAGTCACCCATTGTCTCACATGCACACACACAGCAGTCACCCATTGTCTCACACACACAGCAGTCACTCATTGTCTCACATGCACACACACAGCAGTCACCCATTGTCTCACATGCACACACACAGCAGTCACCCATTGTCTCACATGCACACACACAGCAGTCACTCACTCATTGTCTCACATGCACACACACAGCAGTCACCCATTGTCTCACATGCACACACACAGCAGTCACTTATTGTCTCACATGCACACACACAGCAGTCACTGATTGTCTCACATGCTCACATGCACACCCACAGCAGTCACCCATTGTCTCACATGCACACACACAGCAGCCACCCATTGTCTCACATGCACACACACAGCAGCCACCCATTGTCTCACATGCACACACACAGCAGTTACCCATTGTCTCACATGCACACAGACAGCAGTCACTCATTGTTTCACATGTACACACACAGCAGTCACCCATTGTCTCACATGCACACAGACAGCAGTCACTCATTGTCTCACATGCACACACACAGCAGTCACCCATTGTCTCACATGCATACACACAGCAGTCACCCATTGTCTCACATGCACACACACAGCAGTCACTCATTGTCTCACATGCACACACACAGCAGTCACCCATTGTCTCACATGCACACACACAGCAGTCACCCATTGTCTCACATGCACACACACAGCAGTCACCCATTGTCTCACACACACAGCAGTCACTCATTGTCTCACATGCACACACACAGCAGTCACCCATTGTCTCACATGCACACACACAGCAGTCACCCATTGTCTCACATGCACACACACAGCAGTCACTCACTCATTGTCTCACATGCACACACACAGCAGTCACCCATTGTCTCACATGCACACACACAGCAGTCACTTATTGTCTCACATGCACACACACAGCAGTCACTGATTGTCTCACATGCTCACATGCACACACACAGCAGTCACCCATTGTCTCACATGCACACACACAGCAGTCACCCATTGTCTCACATGCACATACAGCAGTCACCCATTGTCTCACATGCACACACACAGCAGTCACCCATTGTCTCACAAGCACACACACAGCTGTCACTTATTGTCTAACATGAACATACACAGCAGTCACTGATTGTCTCACATGCACACACACAGCAGTCACCCATTGTCTCACATGCACACACACAGCAGTCACCCATTGTCTCACATGCACATACAGCAGTCACCCATTGTCTCACATGCACACACACAGCAGTCACCCATTGTCTCACAAGCACACACACAGCAGTCACCCATTGTCTCACATGCACACACACAGCAGTCACCCATTGTCTCACATGCACACACACAGCAGTCACCCTTTGTCTCACATGCACACACACAGCAGTCACCCATTGTCTCACATGCACACACACAGCAGTCACTCATTGTCTCACATGCACACACACAGCAGTCACTCATTGTCTCACATGCACACACACAGCAGTCACCCATTGTCTCACATGCACACACACAGCAGTCACCCATTATCTCACATGCACACACACAGCAGTCACCCCTTGTCTCACATGCACACACACAGCAGTCACCCATTGTCTCACATGCACACACACAGCAGTCACTCACTGTCTCACATGCACACACACAGCAGTCACCCATTGTCTCACATGCACACATGCAGCAGTCAACCATTGTCTCACATGCACACACGCAGCAGTCACCCATTGTCTCACATGCACACAGGCAGCAGTCACCCATTGTCTCACATGCACACACGCAGCAGTCACCCATTGTCTCACATGCACACACACAGCAGTCACCCATTGTCTCACATGCACACACACAGCAGTCACTCATTGTCTCACATGCACACACACAGCAGTCACCCATTGTCTCACATGCACACACACAGCAGTCACCCATTGTCTCACATGCACACACACAGCAGTCACTCATTGTCTCACATGCACACACACAGCAGTAACCCATTGTCTCACATGCACACACACAGCAGTCACCCATTGTCTCACATGCACACACACAGCAGTCACCCATTGTCTCACATGCATACACACAGCAGTCACCCATTGTCTCACATGCACACACACAGCAGTCACTCATTGTCTCACATGCTCACACACAGCAGTCACTCATTGTCTCACATGCATACCCACAGCAGTCACCCATTGTCTCACATGCATAACCACAGCAGTCACCCATTGTCTCACATGCACACACACAGCAGTCACTTATTGTCTCACATGCATACCCACAGCAGTCACCCATTGTCTCACATGCACACACACAGCAGTCACCCATTGTCTCACATGCACACACACAGCAGTCACTCATTGTCTCACATGCACACCCACAGCAGTCACCCATTGTCTCACATGCACACACACAGCAGCCACCCATTGTCTCACATGCACACACACAGCAGCCACCCATTGTCTCACATGCACACACACAGCAGTTACCCATTGTCTCACATGCACACAGACAGCAGTCACTCATTGTTTCACATGTACACACACAGCAGTCACCCATTGTCTCACATGCACACAGACAGCAGTCACTCATTGTCTCACATGCACACACACAGCAGTCACCCATTGTCTCACATGCATACACACAGCAGTCACCCATTGTCTCACATGCACACACACAGCAGTCACTCATTGTCTCACATGCACACACACAGCAGTCACCCATTGTCTCACATGCACACACACAGCAGTCACCCATTGTCTCACATGCACACACACAGCAGTCACCCATTGTCTCACACACACAGCAGTCACTCATTGTCTCACATGCACACACACAGCAGTCACCCATTGTCTCACATGCACACACACAGCAGTCACCCATTGTCTCACATGCACACACACAGCAGTCACTCACTCATTGTCTCACATGCACACACACAGCAGTCACCCATTGTCTCACATGCACACACACAGCAGTCACTTATTGTCTCACATGCACACACACAGCAGTCACTGATTGTCTCACATGCTCACATGCACACACACAGCAGTCACCCATTGTCTCACATGCACACACACAGCAGTCACCCATTGTCTCACATGCACATACAGCAGTCACCCATTGTCTCACATGCACACACACAGCAGTCACCCATTGTCTCACAAGCACACACACAGCTGTCACTTATTGTCTAACATGAACATACACAGCAGTCACTGATTGTCTCACATGCACACACACAGCAGTCACCCATTGTCTCACATGCATACACACAGCAGTCACCCATTGTCTCACATGCACACACACAGCAGTCACTCATTGTCTCACATGCTCACACACAGCAGTCACTCATTGTCTCACATGCATACCCACAGCAGTCACCCATTGTCTCACATGCATAACCACAGCAGTCACCCATTGTCTCACATGCACACACACAGCAGTCACTTATTGTCTCACATGCATACCCACAGCAGTCACCCATTGTCTCACATGCACACACACAGCAGTCACCCATTGTCTCACATGCACACACACAGCAGTCACTCATTGTCTCACATGCACACCCACAGCAGTCACCCATTGTCTCACATGCACACACACAGCAGCCACCCATTGTCTCACATGCACACACACAGCAGCCACCCATTGTCTCACATGCACACACACAGCAGTTACCCATTGTCTCACATGCACACAGACAGCAGTCACTCATTGTTTCACATGTACACACACAGCAGTCACCCATTGTCTCACATGCACACAGACAGCAGTCACTCATTGTCTCACATGCACACACACAGCAGTCACCCATTGTCTCACATGCATACACACAGCAGTCACCCATTGTCTCACATGCACACACACAGCAGTCACTCATTGTCTCACATGCACACACACAGCAGTCACCCATTGTCTCACATGCACACACACAGCAGTCACCCATTGTCTCACATGCACACACACAGCAGTCACCCATTGTCTCACACACACAGCAGTCACTCATTGTCTCACATGCACACACACAGCAGTCACCCATTGTCTCACATGCACACACACAGCAGTCACCCATTGTCTCACATGCACACACACAGCAGTCACTCACTCATTGTCTCACATGCACACACACAGCAGTCACCCATTGTCTCACATGCACACACACAGCAGTCACTTATTGTCTCACATGCACACACACAGCAGTCACTGATTGTCTCACATGCTCACATGCACACCCACAGCAGTCACCCATTGTCTCACATGCACACACACAGCAGCCACCCATTGTCTCACATGCACACACACAGCAGCCACCCATTGTCTCACATGCACACACACAGCAGTTACCCATTGTCTCACATGCACACAGACAGCAGTCACTCATTGTTTCACATGTACACACACAGCAGTCACCCATTGTCTCACATGCACACAGACAGCAGTCACTCATTGTCTCACATGCACACACACAGCAGTCACCCATTGTCTCACATGCATACACACAGCAGTCACCCATTGTCTCACATGCACACACACAGCAGTCACTCATTGTCTCACATGCACACACACAGCAGTCACCCATTGTCTCACATGCACACACACAGCAGTCACCCATTGTCTCACATGCACACACACAGCAGTCACCCATTGTCTCACACACACAGCAGTCACTCATTGTCTCACATGCACACACACAGCAGTCACCCATTGTCTCACATGCACACACACAGCAGTCACCCATTGTCTCACATGCACACACACAGCAGTCACTCACTCATTGTCTCACATGCACACACACAGCAGTCACCCATTGTCTCACATGCACACACACAGCAGTCACTTATTGTCTCACATGCACACACACAGCAGTCACTGATTGTCTCACATGCTCACATGCACACACACAGCAGTCACCCATTGTCTCACATGCACACACACAGCAGTCACCCATTGTCTCACATGCACATACAGCAGTCACCCATTGTCTCACATGCACACACACAGCAGTCACCCATTGTCTCACAAGCACACACACAGCTGTCACTTATTGTCTAACATGAACATACACAGCAGTCACTGATTGTCTCACATGCACACACACAGCAGTCACCCATTGTCTCACATGCACACACACAGCAGTCACCCATTGTCTCACATGCACATACAGCAGTCACCCATTGTCTCACATGCACACACACAGCAGTCACCCATTGTCTCACAAGCACACACACAGCAGTCACCCATTGTCTCACATGCACACACACAGCAGTCACCCATTGTCTCACATGCACACACACAGCAGTCACCCTTTGTCTCACATGCACACACACAGCAGTCACCCATTGTCTCACATGCACACACACAGCAGTCACTCATTGTCTCACATGCACACACACAGCAGTCACTCATTGTCTCACATGCACACACACAGCAGTCACCCATTGTCTCACATGCACACACACAGCAGTCACCCATTATCTCACATGCACACACACAGCAGTCACCCCTTGTCTCACATGCACACACACAGCAGTCACCCATTGTCTCACATGCACACACACAGCAGTCACTCACTGTCTCACATGCACACACACAGCAGTCACCCATTGTCTCACATGCACACATGCAGCAGTCAACCATTGTCTCACATGCACACACGCAGCAGTCACCCATTGTCTCACATGCACACAGGCAGCAGTCACCCATTGTCTCACATGCACACACGCAGCAGTCACCCATTGTCTCACATGCACACACACAGCAGTCACCCATTGTCTCACATGCACACACACAGCAGTCACTCATTGTCTCACATGCACACACACAGCAGTCACCCATTGTCTCACATGCACACACACAGCAGTCACCCATTGTCTCACATGCACACACACAGCAGTCACTCATTGTCTCACATGCACACACACAGCAGTCACCCATTGTCTCACATGCACACACACAGCAGTCACCCATTGTCTCACATGCACACACACAGCAGTCACCCATTGTCTCACATGCATACACACAGCAGTCACCCATTGTCTCACATGCACACACACAGCAGTCACTCATTGTCTCACATGCTCACACACAGCAGTCACTCATTGTCTCACATGCATACCCACAGCAGTCACCCATTGTCTCACATGCATAACCACAGCAGTCACCCATTGTCTCACATGCACACACACAGCAGTCACTTATTGTCTCACATGCATACCCACAGCAGTCACCCATTGTCTCACATGCACACACACAGCAGTCACCCATTGTCTCACATGCACACACACAGCAGTCACTCATTGTCTCACATGCACACCCACAGCAGTCACCCATTGTCTCACATGCACACACACAGCAGCCACCCATTGTCTCACATGCACACACACAGCAGCCACCCATTGTCTCACATGCACACACACAGCAGTTACCCATTGTCTCACATGCACACAGACAGCAGTCACTCATTGTTTCACATGTACACACACAGCAGTCACCCATTGTCTCACATGCACACAGACAGCAGTCACTCATTGTCTCACATGCACACACACAGCAGTCACCCATTGTCTCACATGCATACACACAGCAGTCACCCATTGTCTCACATGCACACACACAGCAGTCACTCATTGTCTCACATGCACACACACAGCAGTCACCCATTGTCTCACATGCACACACACAGCAGTCACCCATTGTCTCACATGCACACACACAGCAGTCACCCATTGTCTCACACACACAGCAGTCACTCATTGTCTCACATGCACACACACAGCAGTCACCCATTGTCTCACATGCACACACACAGCAGTCACCCATTGTCTCACATGCACACACACAGCAGTCACTCACTCATTGTCTCACATGCACACACACAGCAGTCACCCATTGTCTCACATGCACACACACAGCAGTCACTTATTGTCTCACATGCACACACACAGCAGTCACTGATTGTCTCACATGCTCACATGCACACACACAGCAGTCACCCATTGTCTCACATGCACACACACAGCAGTCACCCATTGTCTCACATGCACATACAGCAGTCACCCATTGTCTCACATGCACACACACAGCAGTCACCCATTGTCTCACAAGCACACACACAGCTGTCACTTATTGTCTAACATGAACATACACAGCAGTCACTGATTGTCTCACATGCACACACACAGCAGTCACCCATTGTCTCACATGCATACACACAGCAGTCACCCATTGTCTCACATGCACACACACAGCAGTCACTCATTGTCTCACATGCTCACACACAGCAGTCACTCATTGTCTCACATGCATACCCACAGCAGTCACCCATTGTCTCACATGCATAACCACAGCAGTCACCCATTGTCTCACATGCACACACACAGCAGTCACTTATTGTCTCACATGCATACCCACAGCAGTCACCCATTGTCTCACATGCACACACACAGCAGTCACCCATTGTCTCACATGCACACACACAGCAGTCACTCATTGTCTCACATGCACACCCACAGCAGTCACCCATTGTCTCACATGCACACACACAGCAGCCACCCATTGTCTCACATGCACACACACAGCAGCCACCCATTGTCTCACATGCACACACACAGCAGTTACCCATTGTCTCACATGCACACAGACAGCAGTCACTCATTGTTTCACATGTACACACACAGCAGTCACCCATTGTCTCACATGCACACAGACAGCAGTCACTCATTGTCTCACATGCACACACACAGCAGTCACCCATTGTCTCACATGCATACACACAGCAGTCACCCATTGTCTCACATGCACACACACAGCAGTCACTCATTGTCTCACATGCACACACACAGCAGTCACCCATTGTCTCACATGCACACACACAGCAGTCACCCATTGTCTCACATGCACACACACAGCAGTCACCCATTGTCTCACACACACAGCAGTCACTCATTGTCTCACATGCACACACACAGCAGTCACCCATTGTCTCACATGCACACACACAGCAGTCACCCATTGTCTCACATGCACACACACAGCAGTCACTCACTCATTGTCTCACATGCACACACACAGCAGTCACCCATTGTCTCACATGCACACACACAGCAGTCACTTATTGTCTCACATGCACACACACAGCAGTCACTGATTGTCTCACATGCTCACATGCACACCCACAGCAGTCACCCATTGTCTCACATGCACACACACAGCAGCCACCCATTGTCTCACATGCACACACACAGCAGCCACCCATTGTCTCACATGCACACACACAGCAGTTACCCATTGTCTCACATGCACACAGACAGCAGTCACTCATTGTTTCACATGTACACACACAGCAGTCACCCATTGTCTCACATGCACACAGACAGCAGTCACTCATTGTCTCACATGCACACACACAGCAGTCACCCATTGTCTCACATGCATACACACAGCAGTCACCCATTGTCTCACATGCACACACACAGCAGTCACTCATTGTCTCACATGCACACACACAGCAGTCACCCATTGTCTCACATGTACACACACAGCAGTCACCCATTGTCTCACATGCACACACACAGCAGTCACCCATTGTCTCACACACACAGCAGTCACTCATTGTCTCACATGCACACACACAGCAGTCACCCATTGTCTCACATGCACACACACAGCAGTCACCCATTGTCTCACATGCACACACACAGCAGTCACTCACTCATTGTCTCACATGCACACACACAGCAGTCACCCATTGTCTCACATGCACACACACAGCAGTCACTTATTGTCTCACATGCACACACACAGCAGTCACTGATTGTCTCACATGCTCACATGCACACACACAGCAGTCACCCATTGTCTCACATGCACACACACAGCAGTCACCCATTGTCTCACATGCACATACAGCAGTCACCCATTGTCTCACATGCACACACACAGCAGTCACCCATTGTCTCACAAGCACACACACAGCTGTCACTTATTGTCTAACATGAACATACACAGCAGTCACTGATTGTCTCACATGCACACACACAGCAGTCACCCATTGTCTCACATGCACACACACAGCAGTCACCCATTGTCTCACATGCACATACAGCAGTCACCCATTGTCTCACATGCACACACACAGCAGTCACCCATTGTCTCACAAGCACACACACAGCAGTCACCCATTGTCTCACATGCACACACACAGCAGTCACCCATTGTCTCACATGCACACACACAGCAGTCACCCTTTGTCTCACATGCACACACACAGCAGTCACCCATTGTCTCACATGCACACACACAGCAGTCACTCATTGTCTCACATGCACACACACAGCAGTCACTCATTGTCTCACATGCACACACACAGCAGTCACCCATTGTCTCACATGCACACACACAGCAGTCACCCATTATCTCACATGCACACACACAGCAGTCACCCCTTGTCTCACATGCACACACACAGCAGTCACCCATTGTCTCACATGCACACACACAGCAGTCACTCACTGTCTCACATGCACACACACAGCAGTCACCCATTGTCTCACATGCACACATGCAGCAGTCAACCATTGTCTCACATGCACACACGCAGCAGTCACCCATTGTCTCACATGCACACAGGCAGCAGTCACCCATTGTCTCACATGCACACACGCAGCAGTCACCCATTGTCTCACATGCACACACACAGCAGTCACCCATTGTCTCACATGCACACACACAGCAGTCACTCATTGTCTCACATGCACACACACAGCAGTCACTCATTGTCTCACATGCACACACACAGCAGTCACTCATTGTCTCACATGCACACACACAGCAGTCACTCATTGTCTCACATGCACACACACAGCAGTCACCTATTGTCTCACATGCACACACACAGCAGTCACCCATTGTCTCACATGCACACACACAGCAGTCACCCATTGTCTCACATGCACACACACAGCAGTCACCCATTGTCTCACATGCACACACACAGCAGTCACCCATTGTCTCACATGCACACACACAGCAGTCACTCATTGTCTCACATGCACACACACAGCAGTCACCTATTGTCTCACATGCACACACACAGCAGTCACCCATTGTCTCACTTGCACACACACAGCAGTCACCCATTGCCTTACATGCACACACAGCAGTCACCCATTGTCTCACATGCACACACACAGCAGTCACTCATTGTCTCACATGCACACACACAGCAGTCACCCATTGTCTCACATGCACACACACAGCAGTCACCCATTGTCTCACATGCACACACACAGCAGTCACCCATTGTCTCACTTGCACACACACAGCAGTCACCCATTGTCTCACATGCACACACACAGCAGTCACCCATTGTCTCACATGCACACACACAGCAGTCACTCATTGTCTCACATGCACACACACAGCAGTACTCATTGTCTCACATGCACACACACAGCAGTCACCCATTGTCTCACATGCACACACACAGCAGTCGCCCATTGTCTCACATGCATACATACACCATTCACTCATTGTCTCACATGCACACACACAGCAGTCACCCATTGTCTCACATGCACACACACAGCAGTCACCCATTCTCTCTCTCACACACAGCAGTCACCCATTCTCTCACACACCCACACCCACCCCACCAGCAGTCAACCATTGTCTCACATGCACACACACATCAGTCACCCATTGTCTCACATGCACACACACAGCAGTCACCCATTCTCTCTCTCACACACAGCAGTCACCCATTCTCTCACACACCCACACCCACCCCACCAGCGGTCAACCATTGTCTGTGGTCTGGAAAATCTTTGTAAAATAATGGAGCAGAGCAGGCTTACGGGTCAGTCTAATATAAGAAACCAGGACCTGGGACAAGAAGTTAGGTTTAGGGGTTAGGCACTAGGGGGAGGGTTGGAGTTAGGCACTAAGGGGGAGAATTGGTTTAGGGTGCGTGGAGGGGAAGGTTAGGTTCAGGCACTAGGGGGGATTAGGGTTAGGCACCAAACAGGGAGGATTAGGTTTAGAGGAGGGAAAGGGTTCGCATACCGATCAACAAGAGTCAGTATGTTAACCCTGTCGGGATCCCGGCGTCGGAAGAGTGTATAAAAGAGTCTATTGTAAGAGTTCTACATTTTCAGGAAACTAAAAATGTTGTTAATTTTTTATCTGTTAAGAAGAAAAATAAAAGAAACCTAAGAAAGTCTACCCCTAGCACACAAGAGTATGTGCAATAAGCATTGTGTTTGTCTCTGGGGTCAGTTAACAGAAGGATGAGAAATTCCTGTTAGTATTAGTAGTTACCGACAGTGCTCGGTAATCCGTGCAATGCCAGCGCTGAGCCTGCTTCTAGAGCAGGACAGAGTTACCGTACAACATGCTCCATCTGGCCCACCAGTAACATGTAGGCCATGTAACATTGCTCAGGTGGGCATTCTGGCCCTGGACATGAACCACTGCTCAGGTGGGCATCCTGGCCCCGGACAGAGGTCACACACATACACCTCTGCTGCTCGGTACACACCTGGCACAGCGCCACACTCGCCCAAGGCCCACTTATACCCTGAGCAGTCACATCATGTGTCACATAGCAGGCACAGCTGAGTGAGTACTGTGGGGTAATTCAGGGGCAGTCAGTTCCCCCGAGGATATACAGACGATGTAGCACAGGGCACTAGGCTGGCAGGAGAGCAGTCAGTCAGTAGTATTACAGACAGTGGCCATATGTCTCTGCTGCTGCTCCCACAAGAGGGAAAGGGGGGTACCAGCTGCTGCCACCTCTGCCCCCCTTACCCGCCAGCCTTCCCCGGGCATCGCACACAGAGCACACCGGCCCCTACAGGACCTGTATAGGAGACAGATATGGGGAAAAAGGAAGTTACCGGCAGCTGCCATCGCAGCCCGTTCCAATCACAGCTGCTGCACCCTCACCTAACTGCAGAGCAGGAAGCAGCTCAGACTGGGGAGCAGGCGGTGCAGGAGTGGCCTGTGGCCGGGACGGCAGGTGAGGAGTACTGGGTCTGGGACGCTTAATGTGTATGGCACAGGACTCGGAGGCGGAGCCTGTCTCATACCAGTCAGAAAGGGAATAAAAAATGTGTGTGTGTGTGTCTCTATTATAGTATAACACAATTTGAGCAGAGAGATAGGACAGGGTAGATTCCCGGCAAGGGAACATTACCTCTCGGCGGCCCCCTCCTCATTGTGCCCGGCCTAATTAAAGGGCCAGCCTGACTGCACCACTCCCCCTCCGATGGCGCCCACCTTAGTGTCATAGGCGGTTTTGCTGCCTTAGCCCGAAGCCGGTATATGGGCACCGATCATTATTAAAATTCAGACCGTGGTTAATACTACTCTCCGCTCCTCCCACAAAGTGTCATCAAGCCTTAGCAGTGCACTGTTTGCGCCTGCAACGTTACGTTGCTCCTTATCAGCATGGGGTCGCCCCTTAAAAGCGCGGTGCAGCTGCGTCACAGTGTACAGTCTGCCCGTGGTCCACTGCCTTGTGGCAAAATTCTAAATTAGCATGGTGGCAGCCAGGGCACCCTTTACTATGTGGCGCCCTACTCAGCTGTGTGCCATGTGAAATTAATAGAACCGGCCCTGGACACAGCAATGGGTGACAGCAGTGGGTGACAGAGGGAGGGATACAGGAGAGAGAGAGAGAGACACAGCAATGGGTGACAGGGTGTGAGTGATAAGTGACAGCCAGGGTATTCAATGTTCTTACCTGAGCCCAGAACTGCGCTGCAGACCTTGAATGGCTGCTCCTCCTTGGACTTAACGTTAATGCCGGGGACGGTCACGAGACCGTGACGTGAGATCCCCGGCGCCCAAGCACAGCAGTAGAGAAAGGAAGCCTGGGTTGGTATATGGAAAGGGGTGTAGAGCGCGGTCCCTCCTTCCCTCCAGCCGGCCAGATCCTGTTAGCGGAGTCACCACAGGGGGGAGGAGCTTAGGAGAGGGGAGGAGAGTATGTCCCCTCCAGCCGGCCAGATCCTGTAAGTGGAGTCACGCTGAGGAGAGAGGAGAGCACGCCCCCTTCTCCCCCTCCAGATCCTGTAAGCGGAGTCACTCTGGGGGAGGAGCTGAGTAGAGGGGAGGAGAGAGGAGAGCACACCCCCTCCTCCCCCTCCAGCCGGGCACAGACTTGCGGCTGGCTGCGCAGCGGCATATAGTGAGTCAGTTGTGACTCATTGTAATGCCGGCGCCTGGTGGGGACAGCGGCGGGACACAGGAAATTGCGCCCTTACAGCTCGACGCCGTATGCAGCTGCGTACCTGGCATAATGGGCAGGCCGGCCCTGCACACCCTGCACCCATTATTAATACGCCCCTGATTTTCACCTGCTATTGTAGAAATTGAGAATTGGGGCCATTAATCAGTAAGGTAATGCAGGAGATATCACAGATGTCTCCTGGTTACCTTTCACATCCGATGTGGCCCGCTGTCCCCAAACACTAGTACGGGGACAGAAATTCGTCAAGCTCTGAAAAATATAATATTTTCGGAGCTTTAGTGCGGGAGCATTCACCATCTTCAGATGGCATATGCTCCTGCCTACGGCACTTACCTGCTCCTTCCCAATGGAAAAGAGTCCAAAGTTGCGAAGAGGCATCCTCTTGGATCCCTACACCCCTGTTCGGCTCCTTCTGCTGGACGCCAAGGCTTTGTGCGCCATTGTGCACTGTAGATCACGCAGGCGCATTAGCACTGCTGAGTCAAGGAAGGAGCAGTAAATAAATTTGGGGAGACAGCTGATTTTCATATCAGCTGTCTCCATGCCTGAGCAAAGAAGAATTGCTCCGGGGCTCTCCGCGAGTCAGATTGTTAATTATTAGGGACCGTCGGAACCCGAAAATTTACATAGTGATTAGACCCCTTATTGCCTAAAATGACTATTATCAGCAAATGCTCAGAATGACGAAACAGACACCCGTGCACCAAGAAGACCCCACTTCATTTCTGTGCTGTTTTCAGGTTAATTTTGTGACTGTCAGGGGCGTAACTAGACCTAGGGGGGCCCCATAGCAACATTTTCACGGGCCCCCCTAGGTCCCCGCTCCCCCCTTCGCACCCACCTCACTCCCCTCTCCTCGACTTACATGTTCCTTAGTTGTGCTGCGCAGGGCAGGCACAATTCCATCTCTCCTCACTGCCTGATGCTGGGAGGAGGTGGCCAGGGCTCCCCCCAGTATCAGTCAATGAGGAGAGCCGGAGGCAGAGCTGTCCAGGAGGACCAACGAGGAGGGGGTCGCGACCACGGAGCAGTTAAGTCGAGGTGAGGAGGGTGTGGGGGGGAGTGCCGAGGGGGGAGGGCCACAGACCGAGGCCTGGCCCCATAGGTGCAGGGGGAGGGCTGGGGCCCGAGGACGGCCCGGGTCCCATAGCAGTCGCACCTACGGTAGTTACACCACTGGTGACTGTAAATACAATTAATTTATTGGTTGTTTTACAAATATCTCAAAATTGACAAAACTTCTGATAACGCTTTTATGATATCGCCTTTTACCCCTCTGTAGATACATTACATTCATTAAACAGAGATGTGCGGTTCTGTTCTTCAGAAATCAGAATCCACCCAAATTATGTGATTCCGGACAGACCGGACTCGCGGTTCTGATCTCTTGAGGAGATCTGGACAGATCCAAGTCGCGGTCATGATTTACCCGCGGTTTGGAATTCGAATTTTAAATCCGAATTTCAGGGTTTGGATTTTAGCTGTTTTTAAAAACTTTTTAGCAATTATTTTGTAAAAAAAAAAAAAAAACAGATCCAAAAACCAAAATACGGGGGGCAGCGCACATCTCTTCCTAGACAAGATAAACACTATACATAAATGAGGCCGCACATTCTATCCGCAGCGTATTGCTGCTGAAAACATCCCACTTAGATTGTGCAGAGAAGGAAATGAGATATTGGGACTTACATACAGTAAATCAACAAATCGAATCAGCTCAGGAAATATCTTTGATTCTCCACCCGCATACCTTCATAAAATGAGTATTTATTTACTTTATCACTTCATTTTAGACTGTCAAATAACATTTAGGTGCTAATGAACTTGTTCCATCTCCCTCCCTGGAGACGCGGCGTGCCATTCCCACCAGATTTCGCAATATAACAAGATTAAAACTAAACTATATCTTCCACAATTACACATTACATTGCTAAATCATGCAGGCACGAGCCATTTATCAAACAATACATTCTGCTGTCTGCAGCTATTTGTTTCTATTGAGCGCCATCTTCCCGTGCGCACAAAATATCAATGTTTTCAGAATTTGTTCCTAATGCAAAATAAACACGTCTGGGAACGTTGTCATCGCATCATTGAAATATTAAGAGGTTCCTCGTCTCGCTAAGCAAAGGTAACACTCATTTAACATCATTATGGGGCGCATATTACTCATGGCCGCGAGTAAGTGCAGCTGTATGCCCCATTTACAGTACATACGGACACATGGATTTTTGTTCTCAGCCCAATGCATAGGCAAACGCAGGGGGGGGGGGTTCTGGATGCCTGGAAACCCCCCTCCCCAGCCCATAACCACAATAGGAATTGTAATATAATAGTCTTTTTCTAATGCTGCATGTTCTTCTCAGTATCACAAATGAAATAAATAGCACCCCATGTTGATCTTTTAACATGTGTCAGCCAGTATGAAATACACCTGTGCACCAACTAGGAAATCTGGAAAACATGCATTGTTAAGGGAGCAATGTGATAGACCTTCAGTAGGGTTAATTATTAATACTGTATTATACACTATTCAGTGCATAAGAAAACCAATATGTATATATATGCCCAGGGCAGTGCTAGGTTCTTCTGCTGCACCCCCAGACTCCCGAACTTGCTCCAATGCTTTGGAATAGGGCCCACATCTGAAATGAATACATTTAGCTGAGGCAGGATAACAATACAGCCACTTCTAATAGTTTACTGTGATCGCTGGTCCTGTATATGCTGGAATTATGACACACAATACACTATGTTATAACTGGATAAGTGCTAATTATGCCCTCTTCATGGACAGGCCACACTCACTATAAAATCAAACATTTGGGAACCCCCCTCTAGAAATCCTGCGTTTGCCACTGCAATGAGGCTGCATACAAAAATCCACAAGTCTGTGGCGAGCTCAGGCCGCCGAGGGCGAGGGGGGGTAAGTTGGGTAAGTTGCGGTACCATAGGTGGCGCTTCCCTGCTGCTACACTGGCAACTCGCTTCCATCCCATCTGATTGAGCTGACCCCTACGACAATAGCCAGGACTTACCTACTGTCCAGGAAGTTGCGAAAGGCCCCCAATTTTTTGACAGTCCCCCAGACCCATGGAAGAATGGATGGATCTCCCGCATCCCACCGACTTCCTGGTGAAGTGGGTAGGATATGGAGATAATACCACCGGGAATCTCTGGTCCATTGGGAGTTCTAGCATGAAATGTTTATTGGGGATGTATGAGCAGTGTACAGTTTGATTTTATTTAATATGATATATTGGGCCTGATTCAGACTTGAACACTAATGCCGCCACTGCTGCATCTGTGCTTGCAGCTGCGACATGAAAACATGCAAATGTCGCAGCTGCTGGGAGATGTACTGCTGACACCCACCTGCTGCTATGCCAATCCAGGCATCTGCTTAACATGTTACAGCGTCTGCGTACAAAGATGCGGTATTGGTCGCAAATCACTTGATTTGTCGCAGACCTAAGTAAGCCTATGGTCTCGCACAATGGGCCCGAGAACTAAGACGATGGAGCCATATTACTTGCGTACGGGATCGTGGACGCAGGATGTCACATGCTTCAGTAATGGTTAGAAACACATTTGAGCCATAAAGAAAGTGAAAATCATACAAAATATTGGGCTAAAGGTCCCGATTGGATTCCTCACCAATATACCACCATCATGACACAAGGCAGCTGCGGGGGTGCCAGGTAATATAATACAGCCAGATATTTGTGGTGTTTGCTACACGGGTCATTAGCATCATTTAATCTCATTTAAAAAGCGTCTGTGAGTATTAGTAGGAAGCAGAAGAATTGATTATTTGATCACTTGATGGATCCTGTCCCGTCAGGTAATCAATAAAATGTTAATTTTTAATACGATTTGTACAACTTATATTTATTGCTTCCCTGTGAAAAGAGAATGGCCTCGCGCCAATATATCGATTTGTTATTCCATTACAGGGAAATTCTGTGTTTATGAGGCATTTTTTTCTCCAACACGTAAAAACTGGTGATGAGTAAATATGTAACGTGAAAAATCTGGATAATTTGGTGGGTTTTTGTCTATTTTTATTTTAAATAGAGGGGAGTGGTCTGGGAGAGAATCTCAAGGAGCAGGATAGAGGGTGACAGGGACAGGGGTTAGATTAGGGTACAAGTCAAATTCACACTGAGGGATAAATTTACTAAGAATCGAGTCTGATCGTTTTTTCTTTCTTTTTCAACTCGATTAGCATCGCCGAAAGTCGGGTGATTTGAAGCTCCTGAAACTCACAAATTTACTAAGAAGTGAGTTTAGCTGAGAGTGAGATGGCCGATGGTGAAGCAGATCGAGATTTCTCCCACGAGTAGCAAGTTTTAAAGGAGATTACTCACCCGAGATTGCAATGTCTTCTCTCCCGAACAAGCAGCCTGCACATACCAGTATCAGTGAGATATGTGAAGGCTGCTTGTGTGGTTTACCTGTAAAAAAAAAAAGGGATAAATCTTTAAATTTTTTTTACATAGGGTCCCCCCCAAAAGCATAACCAGCCCCGGGCTGCTCAGCCAGTCCTGGTTCCTAAAATTACGGGGGGAAAAAACATGTAGGGTTCCCCCATAGTTTTGGAACCTGCACCTGGCTTCAGGGACAGTCCTGGTTTTAAATATAGCGGGAAAAAAGATGCGTAGGGGTCCCCCTATATTTAAAACTAGCACAGGACCAAAACCGACCGACCGGGGTGTAATGCCACAGCCAGGAGACCCTATGTATGTGTGAGTGGGATAGGTGAATGTAATAAAGTTGTACTGTATACGGTGTGTATACTGTGTTTTTTTAACTATTTATTTTACAGTGGGAGTACGGGTGCCGGCCGCCTGCTGGTACTTGTAATTCCACAGGTGCAAAAGGGCAGGCATGCTGGCACCTGTAGTTCCACTGTAAAATACAATAGTTTTGAACTATTTTCCACATTATTACCCCTGTACCCACAGCCCAGGGGTGCAGGGAAGAACCACAGGCTTCAGACTAAGCCTACTACTGGAGGCACTGCATCGGAGGGCCTCTACTGGGGGGGACTACTACTGGGGGCACTGCATCGGGGGGACCACTACTGGGGGTACTACTGCGGGGGTCTTCTACTGGGGGGACTACTGGGGGGACTACTACTGTAGCACTGCATTGGCGGACCACTACTGGGGGCACTGCATAGGGGGGGCTACTACTGGGGGCACTATATAAAGGGCACTGCATAGGGGGGACCACTACTGGCGGCACTGCATGTGGGGACTACTAATAGCGGCACTATATAAGGGGCATTGCATAGGGAGGACCACTACTGGGGCATTGAATAGGGGGTCTACTACTGGGGGCACTATATAAGGGGCTTACTAAGGGGAGAAAAAGGGGGCACTGCAGTGGGGGGACCATTACTGGGGGCACTGAATAGGGAGGACCACTACAGGGGGCACTGTCTAAGAGGCACTGGATAGGGGGGATCACTACTGGGGGCCTGCATAAGGTGGACCACTACTGGTGGCACTGTATAAGGGGCACTACTGGGGGTCTGCATAAGAGGTACCACTACTGGGGGCACTGTATAAGGGGAACTAATGGGGGGCTGCTTAAGCCGGACCACTACTTGGGGTACTATATAAGGGGCACTACTGGGGGCCTGCATAAGGGGGACCACTACTGGGGGTACTATATAAGAGGCACTACTGGGGGCCTGCATAAGGGGGACCACTACTGGGGGCAACGCATATGGGGGACAGATAAGGTTCACTGCATTAAGATGCATATGGAATGGAAAGGAATGTTCAGAGTGAGGAGAAAGTGGTGTGTGTCATGTTGACATGCCCCATTTTTAAGTGGCAATGCCCCTTTTGACCATGCCCATTTGTCAGCGCTCGTGCCCACGCCATGCGCAGATAGGGGGGAGCTCCATTTCTCAATTTGCCACAATTGGCATCACAGGGGTCATTGCCATAACGATGTAATTTAATGCAAATCATGTCAACAAGTCCCCGTACCGCCCATGTCATTCGGGGGAGTAGGTAGGCATGGTTCAATGGCAAAATGTGCAGTGACTTTTCTCAGCTTTAAATGATATAGGGGCCTATTCATCATAACTTCAGTATGGATCTGTACTAACTTATCCCTTCATATTGTGAAGTAATGAGCCCACTGATAACTAATATCACTGATATCTCCTGGTTACAAATCCCCCCTGCTAATTTCCACAGTCCCCATTCTTTATTATGGCACATAGAAATTATGTCATTCATCAAGTTCCAAAATAGCATTTATGTTGGAACTCAGTAGTGTTACTGTACGCCATCTTAAGATGGCATACAGCACCTGAATATTTTCACAAACTGCCATTTACATGGCAGAGAGATCTGTTCAGATCCCTACCAGCTACTGTGGCAGGGACACTGCGGAGAGGATGTGGGGACACTGAGGAGAGGATGTGGGGAAGGCGCGGGGACACTGGGGAGAAGTGACAGTCTCGGCCCATAGAAATGGAGCAGTGCTGTGACCGGGGCTGTCAACGGGGTGATCAGTGTCTGAACTGGGGGATAACATCGCCTGCAGACAGGGGGACAGATCACTGCGCCCAGTGCTGGCTCATGGCTGTCAGTACAAGAGGCTGGCAGTGCGACGCTGGTGAGTTGGCTCCTGCAGTGCAGAGCAGAGGTGATGGGAGCAGGCATCGGATGAAGGGAGGTATCTTCCGAAAAACTGTCTCCACAGAAAGAGCAGCTACAGTATAGTATTCAGAAGCGATAGTAAAGGAGGCACAATTAATTCCTACCATATTTACTTTGAACTCGTCCAGTTTTACCACATTCATGTTATCACTCGTAACTAATCTTAAATGGTGCTCCAACCAATCAGCTGCTGTCATGTGTGGTACCCGAGGATCTGGGGGTACCATATCAAGCAGGGTGACCTTAAGGGCATGATAACAGTTATTGTAATTGCATGAAATATAAAGGGGCAAATGTATAGTATAAACAAACAACAGAACTAGGCAAGGATTTTTCCACTTGATTAAAAAAAGGGGGAGCCCTGCCTGCAGGGGACAGTTGAAATGCAAGGGGGGAAAAATGACAGTTGGAAAGAGCGTTGGAGGGAGAAGATGGGAGAGCGCCATTACCCACCAGAGCTACGGGGGCAGTGAAGAGATGGTCTGCGGACTGTGGATTGTGCTGATAGCAGTCTGCTCGCAGGAACAATTGGCACAGTCTGTGTCTGCCTCCAGTGATAGAGCCACTATTGACTGAAGCGGTGCGACTAGATGCCAACCTCAGGCCTCCGGGCCTGGATGAAGGATAGAGCACTTGCAGAGCTTCCTGATAAAGATCGGCCCCTCTCTGACGCAGTCCAGCTCTGTAACCGGGGAGAGCAGCTGACAATGACCTCATCACCTGTGAAGGCTGAATGGCGTCCAATTATAAAAGAATACTGGGTGTTACCTTTTCCCTCCTCTGAGGCAGCACAGTCCATTGTCTGCATTACAGACTACATAGTATCCACCACACTGAGTCAGTAGACATCGCAGGGGGAGGAGAACAGTGCTGGTGGCAGCCATAGTGGCCATCACATAATTATCACTTGCAGTATCAGACTCAGAACCACAGGATAGTCAGGAAATAAAGCTCTGGGCAGCAGCCTAGGCTTAACTGACAGGGGTCCGCAGAGACCAGCCCTAAAATCCCTCACTGATGTACTACGGTCAGCCTAGTCAGGCCAGTGTCTAATCCAGACCTCCCAGTTTTAATTAATTCAGGAGTTTTACAAGTCGCAGTCATGACCTGTTTCCCTCCGGCAGTAAACCTTCATCTGCCAGTGTTCTCCTGGAGTCATTCCAAATGCAAGGCGATCCGGATGCCGCAGGATGTCACGTGTGAACCGCAACACAGCGTGATTGGATCCTTTCCTTATTTGTACATGCCGGACTTTTGCCGCCTCGCCGACTATACCGTTACTTTTTGTATTCCTCAGCTCTGCTGCATGATCTGTATTTGCTATTGTTCATTATTTCAAGCGGACTCTCATTTACCAGCTTTCACGCTGCTGCGTCTCACCAAGCCACTCTACCTGCAACACCTGCTCACAAGGCCGCGTCACCGGCTCTCAAGCCACACCGGCTTTCAAAGCCGCATCATCTGCTCTCAAATCCGGACCATCTGCTCATCAAGCCGCTCCGTTATTTCTCGAGCCGCACCACCGGCTCTCCAGCTGCACCTCCGAGCCACAAGCCAAGCCGGCTCTCAAAGCTGCACCATAGGCTCTCAAAGCCGCACGACTGGCTCTTTTGCCACACCTTCAACATACCAGTTGCATCCAAATCTCCGGCGGTGTTAATCACACTATTTCCCATCAAGCACCTACTCTCTCACATGAAACTCTGGTCTTCCTAGGTATCTGTGTAAACCACAACTACTCCAAGTTTAAGTCCAGGCGGCCACCTAAGTACTGGTGAATGTTATCAGTTCTAAGGGAACAACTGGTGGTTGTTATTGGCGGAAGACCTCATTAGCTTCAGTTCTAGGGGGTTTACACAGGGTGGCCTTGGAAACCATAACAAGGAAGAGTTATCATTTAAATCATCTCACTGACAGCCTACAGGGATCACAGCGCACAGTGAGACCAGGACTCCATTGAATTCTCTAACTAGCTGCGAAAGCTACATTGTAGATTACAGAGACTGAAAATAGAAACATCAGGGATACAAGTGTCATTCTAGTAGCGGGATACAAAGTTACAGAAATACATTCTCTGCAGATACTCAGTTTATTCAATATAACCCGGGCAACGCGATAAACAGAGCTCACAAATTAGACTTAAAACAGGTCACTTCGACAGAGGGAGGAGCTTTATGTCACTATCGCCTATGTGCACTATCTGAAAGGAACAAAATGAATTTATTGTTGGTAGTGGATAGAATACATGCTATGAGACTCAAAGAAGTGTATTCATTATAGGGGTGTTATCTTGCTTCCAGTTATTAATTTAGCATTATCAGTGATTGCAAAATACCCGCTACAGCCCGTATTTACACGCTACAGGCTCTAAGGGACCCAGTTTTTAAAAGTCCCTGGGTCCGGTAGGACATGCTGTGTGTGTTCCGTAGCTACCGACCCAGTGACATCCCTCAGTGTCTCCCAACCAATGACCGCGGACAGGAGCATCTCATCATCCAATTGGCGTCTGAGACCTTTGGCTCCCAGTCATGTGATGTCGCCAGGCTCTCTCTCCTCACGGATCTCTGCGGTGGAGCTGATCCGCTATTTGCCTTCAGCAGCTGCCCATTCCTTGCGCCACGCGGACAGGCTGACAATGTGACAGTGTGGCCTCCATGCTCAGGTCTGCTGACACTCCCGTCCTCCACCAGACAGCACACAGAGTTTTGGGAGGATCAGCAGTTGCGAGCAAGCTGCAACTCCGAAGACACTGCACACCCCGTACACGGAGGCTAACAGCCCACCCGGAGGTGGTACGTACCGATGGGTAATAGCACTCCCGCTGCAGCCTCTGCACACTGGAGCTTACAGCACACTTGAGTAGGATCAGACTTATGGCCTAATGTAAGGATCAGCCCTGAATAATAAACAATATTAAAGCCTACTCCATAGCAAACATTATCATTCCCACTGCAGAGGATTACTGGGACATACACTTGGCAGTGTTGACATTAGGGCTAGGAATACTGCAAAATGGATTATAACATGTAACAAGCTGCTGCTCATATAATTAGCATTAAGCACATATAGGGGAGCTGCGTGATATATCACTCTCGCTTGCAGCCTCTGCGGTTGTTCCCTTCAACACAGCACAAATAGCGCTGATATCTGGGGTCCGATTTGACACCGAGCCCACTCATCTGTCAGCCGGCGGCCGCTATATTACTTACCTCGCCAGGAGTGTAAACCACACTGTCATCCAGGATTATTCAGACATTGAGACTGTGCACCATCAGCCATTTACTTTTTCCAACAAGGGTACTGCTCCCGCACCTTGCCTCAGCCAAAACCCTCCTCGTTTGAAAGACCCCTAACTCCCTCTTTGCCCCCCAGTACTGTGCCAGCTGCTATCTACCCTTGCCCCTCCCTACCCCAGTCTTGCCTGCCCCTAGACCCCTCCTTGCCTTGCAGCACTGTTGCAACCACTGTCTGCACTTATACCCTCCCTACCCACCTCCAGAATTGTTCCCCTCACCCTCCGGTTCTACCCCAACTTCTCCCTGCCTTTAACTCCAGCTCGACCCCAACTACTGCTTGCCCTTAACCCCCTCTACCCCAACTGCTACCTGCCCCCAGGACTGTCCCAACTGCTGCCTGCCCTCAGCCCCCATAATATGTTATGAAGTAGAATCCCGTTCTTTTAAAGTGAGGGGCCCCCAGGACCCACAATTTTTTTCGCTCAGCGTAGTCATTGTTAATCTAAAAGTGTGTATATGTGTTACATGTTTAGTGTGTAATCAAACTAATGTAGCAGATAAGCTGCATACACACACAACGATTTGTTACCAACGATTTTCTGAACGATTTTCTGAACGATTTTCTGAATGATTTTATGAACGATTATCTGTCAGATTTTTTAAAATGTAATGAACGATTTTTTTTGAACTACAAACGATTTTTGCATATTAATTTAATGAAAATCATTGAGTTGGCCATTCCGACTGAACTACAAACTACAAACATGAACGCACATGAACGATAACGGTTCATCGTTTTCACTCAGAAAGTGAACGATTTTTTCAAAGATTGAACGATAAACGATATCGTTACCAATAATCATTAAAAAAATCGTTGTGTGTGTATGCACCTTTAGAGATAGGACTATCGTTGTTTAGTCAGGATTTGGTAGGGTTAATTGCAGACCTGCTAGGATGTATCCCTTGTCTCACAGGTGTTCGACGTTGACCGTGAAATCAAAGTTCTCTTACCCAGTTCCAGTGCAATAAAGTTAAATTTTTTTGTATTTAGCGAGTAAAACTATAGTAAGTTAAGATTGTATGTAATACCGAATGTCCTGTTACTAGTTAAATTTAAACTTCTGAATAGCAAATTGTTGGTTCTAATAAATTGAATCGTAACTGAAGCCATTGTAGTAGTCCTTTGAGCTGGATCCACTTCCTTACCTCTTCAATCTACTGGGACCCTGTGGCGTGAATGGGACTGATACCGCAACACTTGTTCAGAGTAAGTGATACCGTTACACCAATAGACACTATCACAGTATCACACAGGAGCTGATTGGTTGAGGCACCATTTAAGAGTAGTAATGAGTGATAACAAGAATATCACTTGTTGATAAATCTGGGCCTTACTTATCACCTGTCGAATTATTGGCGAATAGACCCCACAATCATTACTCCTGGTATACATGATTTGCCCTCGAGGACTGGGCAGTCTGTACTGTTGGCTCCTTTTCTATGACAGGAGTAGGGCGCTTCAGGAGAATGTCACCCGGCAGCACCCGGCTCCTGTTACTGCAGAGGAGCCGGCATTTTAGTGCCCCTATCGAGGGTGACACCCGGGTGCGACCTCCACCCCCCTCATGACGCCACTGGTTTGGCCATTGCAGCCACACCCACTGGCTACAGGTGCATCAGATCCTTTGCATTGGTTGAAATGACTTATTTCAGGGTTCCAATAAAGTCCTCTTGCGGCCCAACTTCCTCCAAACTAGAGATGTGTGCGGACCCCCGTGTTTAGTTTCTAATGCAACATCGTGTCTTGGTTTAGGTTTCGGCAAACACCTTCAAGTGTTCTGGTTCTGATTTGTTTTTTGTTAGGATTTGGTTTACTTTAAAATAGATAAATATTGATAACAAAATCAATAAAACAGCTAGTAAAATCATGTAGTTAGTTTTTTTCCGAACATACAGCAGACTAGAGCCGGGACTTTGTTCCACTCGGAACCCCAAAGTGATTCCGAACTGGGACTGGATTTGACTCGGAACCCCTGAGTTCAGGTGTTTTCAAATTTCAGAAGCACCGAACCGCACATTTCTACGTCAAACCCATAACATTCATATAATAACGTTTACATGACAGAGATACACGAAATGTCTGGATGAACAAAACCATTGTAGAAAGAACAAGGTAACAAGGACTCTTCAAAGTTGATCAAAGATAGTTATAAACAGACAACAGCAAAATCTATACAGACAAAGCAAAAACATAAAAACAGGCGGCGTCCTTTCATTCTGCGGGAGATCAGGATCACAGCTCAGTCCCGGAGGACTGAATGTTTGAAATACATGGATTGAAGAGTCTCATAGCTGTACTGGGATTGAATCACACACAATTACCTGGAGTTTCACCTGAGATTCTCCATCCAGCGTCTCACATCAATGGGGTGAGGTAGCTGCAAGGGGAGGTCAGAGGTATATAAGGTTGTTTTAAGTTGAGCTCTTCAATAACATTTTGAAGGGATTTGTTATTATGTAGGACCCCAAAGGCTTCTTTCTGAACTGATCAAAAATCTGTATTATTTACAAGTGTTATATACAGTACATTGGATTAGATGTAAATATTTCCCCATCAGAGGATGTAAAACTATTGATTCTGTGTTTCTGGTTCTATGCATGCAGAATTCTATGTGTCTGATTCTATACATGCAGCATTCTATGTTTTTGATTCTATGCATGCAGCAGTCTATGTTTCTGGATCTATGCATGCAGCATTCTATGTTATTTTTTTTATGCATGCCGGATTCTGTTTCTGATTCTATGTATGCAGCATTCTATGTCTCTGATTCTATGCATGCAGCATTCTATGATTTTGGTTCTATGCATGCAGCATTCTGTTTCTAATTCTATGCATGCAGCATTTTATGTTTCTGATACTATGCATGCAGCATTCTATGTTTTTGGTTCTATGCATGGAGCATTCTATGTTGGATCTATGCATGGAGCATTTTATGTTTCTGATTCTATGCATGTAACATTCTGTTTCTAATTCTATACATGCATCATTCTGTTTTTTTGTTCTATGCATGCAGCATTCTGTTTCTGATTCTATGCATGCAGCATTCTATGCATGCTGCATTCTATGTTTCTGAATCTATGCATGTGACATTCTATGTTTCTAATTAAATACATGCAGCAATTTATGTTTCTGATTCTATGCATGCAGCATTCTATGTTTTTGGTTCTTTGCATGCAGCATTATATGCTTGAGGCATTCTATGATTCTGGTTCTATGCTTGTAGCATTCTATTTTTTTATTCCATGAATCCAGCATTCTATTTTTCTGGTTGCATGCATGCAGCATTCTGTTTCTGATGATAAGCTTGAAGAATTCTATGCTTGTTATTCCATGCATGCAGAATTCTGTTTCTGATTCAATGTGTGCAGCATTCTGTTTCTGATTTCATGCTTGTAGAATTCTATGTTTCTGATTCTATGCTTACAGCATTCTGTTTCTGATTCTTTGCTTGCAGCATTCTGTTTCTGATTCTATTTATGCAGCATTCTATTTTTCTGATTATATGCACGCATCTCATGTTTCTGATTTCATGCTTATAGCATTCTATGTTTATAATTATATGCATGCAGCATTCTATGTTTCTTATTCCATGCATGCAGCATTCTACTGTATGATTCTGATTCTATTCATGCATAATTCTATTTTTCTGATTCCATTCATTCAGCATTCTATTTTTCTGATTCCATGCATGCATCATTCTATGTTTCTGATTATATGCTTGTAGCATCCTATATTTCTGAGTCTATGAATGCAGCATTCTATTTTTCTTGTTCCATACATGCAGCATTCTGTTTCTGATGATATGCTTGAAGCATTCTATGCTTGTTATTCCATGTATGCAGCATCCTATGTTTCTGATTCAATGCATGCAGCATTCGGTTTCTGATCTATGCATGCAGGGATCTATTTTTATGATTTCATGCATGCAGCATTATATGTTTCCAATTCAATGCATGCAGCTTTTTGTTTCTGATTATATGCATGCAGCATTCTATTTTCTGATTTCATGCATGCAGCATTCTATTATTCTGGTTCCATGTATACAGCATTCAATTATTCTGGTTCCATGTATGCAACATTCTGTTTCTGATGATATGCTTGTAGCATTCTATGTTTGTGATTCCATTCATGCAGAATTCAGTTTCTGATTCAATGCATGCATCTCATGTTTCTGATTTCATGCTTATAGCATTCTATGTTTATAATTTTATGCATGCAGCATTCTGTTTCTAATTATATTTATGCAGCATTCTGTTACTGATTCTATTTATGCAGCATTCTATTTTTCTTATTATATGCATGCATCTCATGTTATGATTTCATGCTTATAGCATTCTATGTTTATAATTCTATGCATGCAGCATTCTATGTTTCTGATATCATGCATGTAGCATTCTATATTTCTGATTCTATGCTTGTAGTATTTTACAGTATGTTTCTGACTACATGCATGTAGTAATTTACATTTCTAATTCCATGTATGCAGCCCGGGCTGACTAGCGGTCAGGGGTAAGGCTTTGGCTGGGGTACCCGGTAAAGGGTTCTCCTGGCTGTGGCATTACCTCCCCCCCCCGCTAGAAAAAATTTGGTGCTGGTTCTGGAATTTACAGGGAAAGTCTACGCATTCCCCCCCCTGTATTACCAGAACCAGGACCGGCTCAGAGCCAAGTGCTGGTTGCACTAAATACAGGGTACCCCTATGTCTTTTGTCCCTTGTATTTTGGCAACCAGGCCTGCTTCTGAATTGCCAGGTGCTGCTTGTACTTAATACAGGGGACCCTACATCATTTGTCCCCTGTATTTAGCACAACCAGTACTGGGTCTCCAAAGCCTGGAGCTGGTTGTTGTCTTGGAGGGGGGGTTGAGGGGGGCACGCCGTTTTTTTTCTATTTTTACACAGGTTTTCATTTTTTCCCATCCGTGCTTCTGTGTTTATTTATTTACACACAGATGCATGTATCACGGATCTCCGTGATCTGTGCATGCATCTGTGTTGGTTGAGATGTGAGTCTCGATTGGAAAAAGGTGTTCTATTCGAGTTTTTTATTTCGGTTCCTTTTTGTGTCTTTTGCAGCCGATTTGCACTATATTTCGGCCATTAAAGCAAATACGAATCCTTAGTAAATTTCCAGGCCCTATAGATGTCTATGGCAAAAGGCTGCTGAGTCTGGGCGATGAACAAAACAGAAATCTATAACCAATGGCGCTGAAAAGCGGAACACTAAGAATGCTTGATGTTATTGATAGGTGTCTACACGCAGCTGTTTATGGTTGCAAACCAAAAGGAAACACACAAAAAACAGTAAACAACAGCGCTGTGTACCACCTATAGTCTACATTAAAAATAAAAATGGAAAATAGAACACAATACAAAAATTGTTCCAGAAATAAAAATTATTAAAGTTAAATAATAAATCATGAAAGATACTTGAATAAAAATACAAATTTAGCAATATGAAACAGACATCATAGGCCAATGTAACAAATGTAGATGTACATATCAAAAAATGTGTCTAAAAACGCTAAACATCAAAAAAGAGCCAATAAACACTGTAATAAATGATAACTAGTGGCATGTACTGTAAATCTGGATCACCATATACACCTAATATAGCAGCTGTGGTTATAGGTGCTAAATGTATGGGCAGAGATTGTTATGTGTTCATGCATACAGGCCTAAACTCTGTTAAAGTTCCACAATAGAAAGTGAGGTGACTTTCAAAGAAATTGTCTTATCCGGGTAGATGATATAACAAATGTAAAGCATAATTCTCAGACTGTGTCCTGCTGAACACTGATGACCACTGTCTAGAAATGTGTTTTTAGGAATATAGAACAATTTTCCACTAGCAATTTCAGTGCAGGTTTATGGAGTTAATGTCCCACAGTGAGTGTAATGTGTTCAATGTGTCCTCACTCACCAACGCACCTCATGCTCCATCTTTCTCATAGCCAGGCCTGCGATTCATACCTCATAATAGAGACATCGTAACAGTCTGCAAACTCTGTCCGTCTCGTAACAAAAGGACATGCACTTTTCTTGTGCTGATTTGCGGTAATGATGCACTATTGCTCAGTCGCCAGATGACAGTGTGGCGGTCTGTCGGCTCTGTCCGTCTCGTGGCAAAGGAACATGCACTTTCTTCATGCTAGACTGCGGTTGGTGACACACTAATGCTCAGCGTCCAAATGGCGTCCTCTGTGCTGCTGTCTACGCTATTTTGCGGCGATGGACTGGCATGTCTGTGTTGTTCCGTGAATCAAGAGAGGAGCAATCTCTACACAGTGCTGCGGCAGATGACGCAATAGACAAACTGTTGGATGGTGTCTTCTGTGCTGTTGCCTCCGGTGTCTCGCAGCAGCGTGTTGGCAGATGTCTCTGTGGGTCAGGCTCTGTCCAGCCCTGCTCCGTGCAGTTAGCCAAATGGCAGACTTTGACTCATCCGCTGCATGTGCCCTTGTAGAGTTAAGTGTCGCAAGACCAGGACTTGTGGTGGTGATCAAAAAAAAGGCACTAGTTAGAGTCCCTGATTAGTTTCTTCCCAAATGGGATTTCCTCAGAGGGGATGGTCTATGTGTCCGAAAACATGTTACCATCCGAGTTACAGGTATTGTCGGCAGAGTTTTAGACATCGAATGGATCAGAGTCGCCAGAGTTTAGCCTTTAGTAAATTCCGAATTTGCATTTAATGGCCGAATTTGCCTCATTCAATGTCAGTCGATAGTAAATTTACCCCTATGTTTCTATGATTCTGTGTTTTTGATTCTAGGATTCTGTTTTTGAGTCTATGTTTCTGTTTCTGATTCTATGTTACTATGATTCCGTGTTTCTGTTTCTATGATTCTGTGTCTGATTCTATATTTCTATGATTCTGTTTCTGATTCTGTTTATATGATTCTGTTTTTCTGTTTCTATGATTCTTTTTCTGATTCTATGTTTCTATGATTCTGTGTTTCTGTTTCTATGTTTCTATGACTCTGTTTTTCTGATTCTATGTTTCTTTGTTTCTGATTCTATGTTTCAATGATTCTGTGTTTCTGTTTCTATGTTTCTGTTTCTGATTCTACGTTTCTATGATTCTGTGTTTCTGATTCTATGGGGCATATTCAATTGGGTGCGAGATTAGCAAAAATCCCACACCTGCGAGGCATTTCCTGCTGGTGCGGGATTTTTGCTATTCAACTAGGTGCGTGTTTTTTTTATTTTGAGGTCAGGGAGGTTTTGTTTCATGCACCTCCAGAGCAAGAGAGATTTTTCCTTAAATCATTAATTTAAAGAAAAATCAGTGGAACTTGCTCTGGGTCCCCAGCAGCAGCACCCCCCCCCCCCCTTTGGACTAATTAAGCAATTGGAAGTTTCCAATTAGCTTAATTAGTCTTTAATTACTCACCTTCTGCAGTGCTGTCTTCTTCATCCAGTGCCAGGAGCCGGCTCTTCTGCAGCAGGGTGAGTATGTCAGTGTGTGTGTGCATTTGTAAGTGTGTATGAGTGAGTGTGTGTGGGCATGACTGTGTGTGTGTGAGACCCCAGTGTATGTGTATCACCCCCGGAATGGGTGCTGGGAGAACTACATCTCCCAGCAGCCCTTGCCCCTCCCTCCAATCCCCGGGACTCTCAGCAGCCCCCGCTTCAGTAAGAAGATAGAGGGGAGGCCACCGGGAGCCGCAGAGACCACTGGAGACCCCCGGCAAGGTAAGTGCAGATTTTATTTTTTTAAATTACGCAGCGCAGAGTTTTCAGCTCTGAAACCCCACGACCACTTTTTTAACATTGGATACCACAGGTATCAGGAGTGCGCATACCCACAGTATTCCAAATTTGGGTGCGAGGAGCGCAAGGTTTTTTACCTTGCTAAACCTCGTACACAATTGACTATGCCCCTATGTTTCTATGATTCTGTATTTCGGTTTCTATGTTTTTATGTTTCTGATTCTATGTACTTTGTTTCTGATCCTATGTTTCTATGATTCTGTGTTTCTGTTTCTATGTTTCTATGATTCTGTGTTTCGGTTTCTATGATTCTGTGTTTATGATTCTGTGTTTCTATGATTCTGTGTTTCGGTTTCTATGATTCTGTGTTTCTGATTCTGTGTTTCTGTTTCTATAATTCTGTGTTTCTGTTTCTATGTTTTTTATGATTCTGTGTTTCTATGATTCTGTGTTTCTGTTTCTATGATTCTGTGTTTCTATGATTCTGTGTTTCTGTTTCTATGTTTCTGTTTCTATGATTCTGTGTTTCGGTTTCTATGATTCTGTGTTTCTGATTCTGTTTCTGTGTTTCTGATTCTATGATTCTGTGTTTCTGTTTCTATGATTCTGTTTTTCTTTTTCTATGTTTCTCTGATTCTGTGTTTCTGATTCTATGTTTCTATGATTCTGTGTTTCTATGATTCTGTGTTTCTGATTCTATATCTCTATGATTCTGTGTTTCTGTTACTGTGTTTCTTTTAGTTTATTTATCTATGGTCCTATATTTCTGTGATTCTGTGTCTGATTCTGTGCCGGTATGGCTTCTGAAACTTTATGCAAATATCACCACAAGCCCCTCCGTGAGGTACAGCCGTGCATGTGAATGTGCAGGTACTGAGATGCCCACTCTGAGCATCTTTAGATGATCAAATAGCACTTGATGTCTCTTTAGATACAATCGGTCGCATTACACGAGCCCCATGCCAGATGCAGATTGTCCGTCTGAACCATCTGAGTTTGCAACAACTTCAGCGACATCTGTACACGCCCATAAGACGGACCATCTCTGCGCGTAGGGACAGCCACCTCCTTGTCACCGCCCAATACATTTTCAAGACATGTCTGAAGCCGTGCATCTCAATCGTATCTGGGACTCTGGGCACATGGACTCTGGGCGCATGGACTCTGGGTGCATGGACTCTGGGCACATGGACTCTGGACGCATGGACTCTGGGTGCATGGACTCTGGGTGCATGGACTCTGGACGCATGGACTCTGGACGCATGGACTCTGGGTGCATGGACTCTAGGTGTATGGACTCTGGGCACATATTCTGGATGCATGGACTCTGGACGCATGGACTCTGGGTGCATGGACTCTGGACGCATGGTCTCCGGGCACATGGACTCTAGGTGTATGGACTCTGGACACATGCACAGTGTGACTTCAGTGCACGCTCATTGGAGAAAAAAATGCTCAAGTGTGCCCGACATTGGCCGCAACTTAGAATCAGGTTCCATGTGTCTATGAGTCCATCTTTATGATTCTATGGGGTCTATGTACTAACCCTTTGAGTGAGATAAGGTATCAAGCGGTCAGCTCCTAACTGTCATTTTGCAAACACTGCCTATAAAGTTAGGAGCTGATTGGTTGGTACTTTATCTCTCTCCAAGGCATAGTACATAGACCCATTAGAAGTGTGCCGCAAAACGCAGGTGTGTCGCGACCGTCTTTGGGGAGTGTCGCTGTCTGTGTCTGCAGTCCTGTTTCCACAAAACATGTCTCTGATGTCTCAATCCAGGCGGCCCTTCTACGCGTCAATAGAGGATTTATTGAAGGATCTGTGCATGCGGCTGTGTATTAGTTGTGGTTCCGTGCATTTGCTATGAATCCTGTGGGCATCTTAATACAAATCCTGCCGTCAGCGGCATTAGCATATATTTGCATATCCTCTGTGTACAAAATGGCAGCAGCAGTGGCAATAGCGCACTTCTCTGAATCAGGCCCCTGTTTTGAAAATTCGATGGCGTTTCACTGGTTCGATGACCCTAATCATGTTTCCAAAACAATCGCTGACTGACCCAGATGTAATTTTGAAGTTTGATATCTTCTGCTCGTGTTCGCAGTTTGCTTGTGTTCACTGATTGCATCTGAGGTATAATAAATAATATTTGTATACAGTTAAAATATATTCTAATAGTTTTCTTTTATTATATGGACTGTGGCCCTTATTCAGCAGAGGTCGGGAATCCGCGCAGGACCCCGACTCGTGATCGTATGCAGATCGACAGCAGACTGTCAGTGATTGACAGTCTGCTGCCATTTGTGGGTGGGAAGGGGTGGCGACGACCTCCATGTCCCGAAACGGAGGCGTATCGCTGCAGTCGGGGGGGGGGGGGGAGACCAGGATTTCTGTCGCCTGATGGAAATTTCCTGGCCTCTTTCTTCATCTGCGGTGGCCATCTTGCGTAACCTCATGGGTCAATTAGCAGGCCGATGTTCCCACAGATTATCCGATGCTGCATCGGACAATGCAGCTCGGATAAGTAATGTGGCAGGTGCCGTGATGCATCCTGCTGCATTACCATAATTGCAAGGACAGAATGGCAAAGCTGCCTGTGAGCAGTTTAGTAATTCCGTCCTAAGCTGAATCAGGCCCTGTGACCACTATTGAGCTCAGCTTGAACCTGTTCACACATATAAGGCCCGATTTAAAGTTGTAACTATTGCATATGTTTTTGTAGTTGAGTGAAATCGACCATCTGTGCATGCATCTAAATCACACTGTGCATGCGTCAAGATACATTACCATAGTTATTCGCCGCCACTATTTATTCACAGTGTGATTGACAGTCAGGGAGCGTTTAGGGCGGTAACGGGGAGTGGCAGCAAAGAACGCAGGTGTGTTACGACCGATTCAGAGAGGGCCGGATTTTCCATAAGGCAACCTAGACGTGGATGGTTAAAACTCTCCCAGAGAAGCAGTGCGCAAGTACCGTGTGATGTCATGACATTACACGGACACGCCCACTCCCCAGAGTCCCACTGCAGTACCGCTATCTGCACTGTCTGTCACAGACTGTGCATAGGAGGGAAGGAAGGTCATCGTCCACAGCCTGCCACCCAGCCTCATTGCAGCCTCAGCACAGACTTCCCAGTGCCACCAGCAGGGCCGCCGTCAGGGGGGGGGGACTGGCAGGACTGGTGTCCCGCGCCCCACAATCCATCCCGCTGATCGCCCGCTCGCTAACCATCCTGCCCGTCCGCCTGCATACCATCGTATCCTGCTTACCGGTGCTCGTGTGCTGCTGTATGCCTGTGTGCAATAAAGTTTTTCATTTGGACACTTGGCCCAGCGCACGTGATGTCACGCCGTCGAGAGAAGCCATGTAGCTGTCGCATTAGGAGCAATAACAAGAAGGTAAGTGTGTGGGCTGGGACACAGAAGGAGGGGCTGGCAGAGGACACAGAAGGGGGGATGGCAGAGGACACAGAAGGGGGTGCTGGCAGGGGACAGAGAAGGGGGGAGCTGGCAGGGCACACAGAAGGGAGGGTCTGGCAGGGGACACAGAAGGCCCTTATTCAGCAGAAGTCGGGAATCTGCGCAGAACCCCGACTCGTACTGCTCGAACTGGCAGGGCACACAGAAGGGGGGGCTGGCAGGGGACACAGAAGGGGGGAGCTGGCAGGGCACGCAGAAGGGGTGCTGTCAGGGCACGCAGAAGGGGGGCTGTCAGGGCACACAGAAGGGGGCCTGGAATCGGATACAGAAGGGGGGCTGGCAGGGGACACAGAAGGGGGAGCTGGCAGGGGACACAGAAGGGGGGGCTGGCAGGGGACACAGAAGGGGGGCTGACAGGGGACACAGAAGGGGGGAGCTGGCAGGGCACGCAGAAGGGGTGCTGTCAGGGCACGCAGAAGGGGGCTGTCAGGGCACACAGAAGGGGGCCTGGAATTGGATACAGAAGGGGGGCTGGCAGGGGACATAGAAGGGGGGAGCTGGCAGGGGACACAGAAGGGAGGGGCTGGCAGGGGACACAAAAGGGAGGGAGCTGGCAGGGGACACAGAGGGGAGGAGCTGGCAGGGCATGCAGAAGGGGGGCTGGCATGGGATACAGAAGGGGGGCTGGCAGGGGACACAGAAGGGGGGCTGGCAGTGGACACAGAATGGGAGGAGCTGGCAGGGGACACAGAAGGGGGCTGGCAGGGGACACAGGGCGGGCTGACGGGACAGAGAAGAGGGGGCTGGCAGGGGACAGAGAAGGAGGGGGCTGGCATGGGACACAGAAGGAGGGGGGCTGGCATGGGACACAGAAGGAGGGAGGCTGGCAGGGGACACAGAAGGGGGGCTGGCAGGGGACACAGAAGGAGGGGGGCTGGCAGGGCACACAGAAGGGGGGCTGGCAGAGGACACAGAAGGGGAGGCTGGCAGGGGACACAGAAGGGGGGGCTGACAGGTTACACAGAAGGGGGGAGCTGGCAGGGCATGCAGAAGGGGGGCTGTCAGGGCACACAGAAGGGGGGCTGGCATGGGATACAGAAGGGTGGCTGGCAGGGGACACAGAAGGGGGGAGCTGGCAGGGGACACAGAAGGGAGGGGCTGGCAGGGGACACAGAAGGGAGAGGCTGGCAGGGGACACAGAAGGTGGGAGCTGGCAGGGAACATAGAAGGGAGGAGCTGGCAGGGCATGCAGAAGGGGGGCTGGCAGGGCATGCAGAAGGGGGGATGGCATGGGATACAGAAGGGGGGCTGGCAGGGGACACAGAAGGGGGGCTGGCAGGGGACACAGAATGGGAGGAGCTGGCAGGGGACACAGAAGGGAGGGACTGGCAGGGGACACAGAAGGGGGCTGGCAGGGGACAGAGAAGAGGGGGCTGGTAGGGGACAGAGAAGGAGGGGGGCTGGTAGGAGACACAGAAGGAGGGGGGCTGGCAGGGGACACAGAAGGGTCAGCTGGTAGGGGACACAGAAGGGGGGTGCTGGCAGGGGACACAGAAGGGAGGGGCTGGCAGGGGACACAGAAGGGGGGAACTGGCAGGGCACACAGAAGGGGGGGCTGGCAGAGGACACTGAAGGGGGCTGACAGGGAACACAGAAGGGGGGCTGTCAGGGCACACAGAAGGGGGGCTGGCATGGGATACAGGAGGGAGGCTGGCAGGGGACACAGAATGGTAGGAGCTGGCAGGGGACAGAAAAGGGAGGAGCTGGCAGGGCATGCAGAAGGGGGGCTGTCAGGGCACACAGATTGGGGGCTGGCATGGGATACAGAAGGGGGGCTGGCAGGGGACACAGAATGGGTGGAGCTGGCAGGGGACACAGAAGGGAGGGACTGGCAGGGGACACAGAAGGGGGCTGGCAGGAGACACAGAAGGGCGGGATGACAGGGGACATAGAAGAGGGGGCTGGTAGGGGACAGAGAAGGAGGGGGACTGGAATGGGACACAGAAGGAGGGGGGCTGGCAGGGGACACAGAAGGGGCAGCTGATAGGGGATACAGAAGGGAGGGGCTGGCAGGGGACACAGAAGGGGGCCTGACAGGGTACAGAGAAGGGGGTGCTGGCAGGGGACACAGAAGGGGGGAGCTGGCAGGGCACACAGAAGGGGGCCTGGCAGAGGACACAGAAGGGGGGAACTGGCAGGGCACACAGAAGGGGGGGCTGGTAGAGGACACAGAAGGGGGGGCTGGCAGGGGACACAGAAGGGGGGCTGACAGGGGAAACAGAAGGGGGAGCTGGCAGGGAACGCAGAAGGGGGTTGTCAAGGCACACAGAATGGGGGCTGGCATGGGATACAGAAGGGGGGCTGGCAGGGGACACAGAAGGGGGGAGCTGGCAGGGGACACAGAAGGGAGGGGCTGGCAGGGGACACAGAAGGGAGGGGCTGGCAGAGGACACAGAAGGGAGGTAGTTGGCAGGGGACACAGAAGGGAGGGAGCTGGCAGGGGACACAGAAGGATTGAGCTGGCAGGGCATGCAGAGTTAAGGTATTAGTGATGGGGTATTAGGGTTGGTGTAGTGGTTTGGGTTAGGGTATTAGTGATGGGGTATTAGGGATGGTGTAGTGGTTAGGATTAGGGTGTTAGTGATGGGGTATTAGGGATGGTGTAGTGGTTAGGATTAGGGTGTTAGTGATGGGGTATTAGGGATGGTGTAGTGGTTAGGATTAGGGTATTAGTGATGGGGTATTAGGGATGGTGTAGCACACAGGTTTTCAAACTCGGTCCTCAGAACCCCAAATGCATGTTTTCCAGGTCTTCTCGTGGAATCAAGTGGGATAATTAGCTATACTTGTGGATTCTTTTAAATGTGTCAGTGATTAATGAATACACCTGTGCACCTGCCAGGAGATCTGCAGAATGTGAAGTGAGGACCGAATTTGAGAACCACTGAGGTAGCGGTTTGGATAGAGTATTAGGGTTAGTGTTTGTGTTCGGGTATTATGGATAGGGTATTAGGGTTAGTTTAGGGGCTAGGGTATTAGGGTTAGTTTAGGGGCTAGGGTATTAGGGTTAGTTTAGTTGTTTAGGTTAAGGTACTAGGGAAAACATAGTTTGAGGGAGGAGGGCCCCAAACAGGTATCTTGCCTAGGGCCCCATGAGGTCTAAATCCGGCTCTGGATTCAGGGGAGTGTCACACCCTGCGCCCGCGATCCCATGCGCAAGTAAAATAGGACTGTAGTAGTGTCTCAGTTGCCACGGCCATTCTTTGGGACCATAGTCTGGCTCAGGACGCAATAATCCAATGATCTGTGACCGATACTCATCTTAGGCGTCTCAGTACATCTTCCGGTGACTGCGACATTTGCATATTTTCACATCACAGCGGCATCTTTGGCATTCACATGTAACCCCACCATAGCTCCACCACATGCGAACCGCTGCGCTACTGTCTAACAGGCTCGATCGTGGCTGAATCAGTTCAACCAGCTCTAATTTCGCTCAAATTTTTTTATCAGTCTAAATTTGAAAATTTCATTCCCATTTTTATACCAATTTGACACACAGCGCTTTAAGAAATAATATATATTTTTGTTCTTCAAGCATCTCAGTGCGAAATGTTTTCCTGGTGTTTAAAGGTCACTTTAGAAGCTTGGACTCCGTTCCTCAGCCTCTGAATCTGCGCACTTTCTGATTTCCTCTAAAATGTCACTGCAAGATATCAGCTGCGGAGTCTTTCATCGTGTTGGTTTTCTGAAAGACAGCTCCATTTATTCATCAGCCTGGTGCGTGCTATACAGGGAAGAACATCCGATAGATCACTTTCATCTTTCACAGCGCACAATTGCACGCCTTGTGGATTTCTGCAAGGAGTTCACTCACAAGATGGTGGAGGAACGAGGGATTCGGCTGGTTCCCTTAATATCGGTGTCCCTGGTGCCTCCGCTGGGCAGATATACAGATTTTACAAGTACTTAGGCCCGTATTCAATTTGAGCTGAGCCGCGATACTTTCCGCCTCCCGAATTTTCGGCTACATCGCGTGTTTTGCAGGCGGAAACGTATCGCGCGCCTGCCTGCTTATCCCCGTATTCAATTTGAAAGTAGGCGAAAAAGGGACCCGGCAAAACTTAAACAAGCGGAAAGTACTGTCAGATATGGGGAAATCAGCCTGACACCCTCCAAAAGATGTTCTGACATGGGGGTTCCCTATGGTAATCGGGGGGATTTGGCTTGCTGAAGGTATTTGGTCTTTTTAAAATGGGCTCAATAGCTGCTAAATAACGTTTTTCTATACGTGGTGCAGAATAGTATTCAGGAGGTTTTCTTGCAGAAAATAACTTATCCCAGGAAATTTGGGGTACTTGAAAATGGGGGTCAGCATATTTTAAATTTGCTAAAGTTGTTTAAAAAAACATGAAAAATCCACCTGCCGCAAGCCCCTGCAATGAAAAAAACACCTGGTGCATACTTGGGGACCCCCCAGAGTCAAGTTTGCTAGTTTTTAACATTTAACATTTTTTTTTTTGCCCCCAAATTCAAAGTGATTTTTTTGGGGTGTCCCTAAGTGTTTTTTTATTTTTATTTTTTTTATTTATTTATTATTTATCAACAGTTTCTTATATAGCGCAGCATATTCCGTTGCGCTTTACAATTGTAAGCATTAATAGAACAAAACTGGGTAATAACATACAGATATATAGGTAGGAAGGCCCTGCTTGCAAGCTTACAATCTATAGGGAAATAGGCATTGATACACAAGGATATGTGCTATATATTGCATTTTGGTCCAGTCAGAATGCAGAGTTTCTTGGTTGGCTGCATGATCCAGTCACACAGGAATGTCGACCAAATGTCATGAGGATGTGAGTGAAAGACGATGTGTGAGATTGTGTGTGGACTGTAAGAGGGGATGTAATTAGATATGGAAGCTATGAGGGTTATGTGGGAGGTCCTGGAATCTGATAGGCTTGCCTGAAGAGGTGAGTTTTCAGGGAACGCTTGAAGGATTGGAGACTAGAGGAAAGTCTTATTGTGCGAGGTAGGTTATTCCATAGAGTAGGTGCAGCGCAAAGAAAGTCCTGTAACCGTGAATGGGAGCAAGTAATGCATGGGGATGAGAGACGCAGATCTTGTGCTGAGCGGAGAGGTCGGGTTGGGAGATATTTTGAGATGAGTGAAGAGATGTATGTTGGTGTGGTTTGGTTAATAGCCTTATGTGTAAGTGACAGTATTTTGTATTGAATACGGTAGAAAACCGGCAACCAATGGAGGGACTGACAGAGCGGGGCAGCAGACGATGAATGTTTCACAAGGAAGATAAGCCTCGCAGCTGCATTCATAATGGATTGTAATGGTGATAGCCTTTTTTTGGGAAGACCAGTAAGGAGGCTATTGCAATAGTCAATACGGGAAATAATAAGTGCATGGATTAGAGTTTTTACAGTGTCTTGTGTGAGATATGGTCGAATTTTGGATATGTTTTTTAAATGTATATTTATAAATGTATAATATAAATGTATATTTTTGACACAGTTTACCTTTTGGGGGACTGTCTGAAGGCTGCACGGGGGTTCCCGCAACGTTGCACCCCCAAACCCCAATTCTGCACTTTTTTCTGCCTGCTATTCATAGGCGAAACTTTTTCAGCTACAGTATTACATTGCATTGACTTTCTCCGCCTAGGTGGAAAGTCTTTCAAATTGAATACGGCGATACTTTTCTGCCTGGTGAAATTACGTCATCGCCGAAAAGTTTTGGCCAAAAACACGCGAAAACGGCTTTTCACTCCAAATTGAATACGGGCCTTAGTTGGACTGAATCAGGGCATGTTTTTTTTTTCCGTACGGACTTTTGGACGCTCGCATAGCTGTGGGTTACCACCCACAGCTTATGCAAGCGTCAAGACCATCGCGACCATCGGGCTTGCGACGAGATCCTGCGGTAGGGTCTCAGTGACCGCAAGCCCTGGAGTGATTTTGGCTCTATCAGAGCCAAAATCACTCCCACTGACATCACTGGTGATGTCAGTTGGGCCGGACCCAGACGGTAGGCGTTCCCATGGGAACGCCTCCGTCTGGCAGCCACGCCCCCCGCACGCCCTCCAAAGGGGGTGTGCTGTCACTCACCATTGACAGCACGCCCCCTTTGGTGCGAGACACGTAATGACGGCTACCCCGTCGTTATTCGGGTCTCGCGCATGCGCACGACGGAGCTCCCTCCATCGTGCGCATGCGCACTAGGGCACCATCGACCCGCTAGCGAGCCCTCAGCGCTCGCGAGCGGGTCTGAATCAGGCCCACAGTGTGATCAGGACTTTTTCTTCTGGTTTTATTTTGGTCTAAACTAAGAGCTCATCCCAGCGATCGGGAAGAAGTAAAGTGACCCTACCTACGGACCCCTCTGTGCATGCATGTTTTCCCAGAAAACCCTGAGATGCATTGCAAGACCTCATGCAGCCCATCGGAGAGGGATCGCAAGATCCCTCTCTGGCAAAGCATCCCGGCTTCTATGTTAAGTACTGTCCCAGAAGAAAACTGTGGGGGAGAGGGGGGGGGGGTTGCTGCGGGGACTGGCAGACAGAAAGCTGGAGAAATCTTCGGTATATACTGATTCCTATTTGGGACACTTAAATTTGCCCTTAAACATGAGGAAACAGTAGCTTCTGCATATTGTAAGGGCAGAATTGATTAATAAATAGGCCCCTTAATCAGCAGTCCCCACTGCCCATTCACTTTTTCCTATTGCACTGTCCTCTCAGCAGCTATGTATCATTAAGGCAACAATTTCTTGCCCTGACCTCATGTGCAGCTATAAGCAGCTATAAGCCTGGCTGATTTACTACCATTCTAAAGAGGAGAATTGATTTATTTGATCAATATTTGAGAGGTTCGACTAATTATAGGAAAATATATGTGTAATTATCTATTTCTTATTGTGACCCTTGATGAGATGTTGGGCAAAATTTACTAACCGGCGGGTTCTAAACCTCGGCGGTTTGGTGGCGGTTTGATGGTGGGTTCTAAACCCCGGGGGATTGGTGGCAGTTTGGCGGCAGTTTCTAAATGGCAGCCCTGTTCTATTCTCTTGTAAAATTTGTTTTTACTGTGGTTTTGCAGTGGTTTGGCCTTAGTAAATCTGTGGATAGCATTCCCTCCAGTGCTGGCTGATGGGCGCAGCCATGATGACAATCTGAATCAGGTGACTGTTCATCCACCAACAGAAGACCAGATTGCTGTCACCTGACGTCTGCAGCCAATCCCTGCTCTCCCAGGGGTATATAAGGATTCTCTGACAGTGCAAAGTTTTCCACAGCCTAGCTGTGTGATATCATCTGAGTTCGTTGCACCACTGGCTCCAGTATTTGGTTCCATCCCGGTGATCCTGCACCATAGGATCCAGACTGATATTCTTTATCATTGATTCCAGCTTGATGTATTCTTCCATCTGTTCCAGTCCGATGTTCTCACCATTGGTTCCATCACAGTATCATCCAGTGCGGTTCCCTTCCGGAGATTCAGTCACTTTAACACATGCAAGTACATGAGAAAATATAGCTTGATCTAAGTAGTCATAGATCACCAGATAGATGAGACTGAAGAACAAAAAAGAAAAACAGTATGTACAGTATCACCTAATAGCCCCCAGAAGCTGACTCGCTGACAGTGACATTCTTAGCTTATGACACTATGGGGCAGATGTACTAAGCTCTGGAAAGTGCTACATTGGAGAGTGATAAACTACCAACTAATCAGCTCCTAACTGACATTTTTCAAACACAGCCTGTAACATGATAGTTAGGATCTGATTGGCTGGTAGTTTATCACTTTCCAATTTATCACTTTCCTGAGCTTAGTACATCTCCCCCTATGGGCCATATTCAATTAGACTGCGAAAACCCGTTAAATGACGTAAATTTCGCCATTTTCACTTTTCCCTGTATTCGATTTCAAAGACTTTTCGCAGGTGCGAAAAGTCTTTGAGAAAAACCAGGGATAAGTTTTCACCATAGAATAGGTGGTTAAAAAAAGTGCAGAATTTGGGTTTTGGGGTACAAAGTAGAAAAAAGTACCCTGCACCCCTTGGAATGTCCCGTAAAGGTATTCTGTGTCAAAAATAATTTAAAAAGTTCAACAGGACACCCCAAAAAATGTACTTTAGTTTTAGGGGGGAAAAAAAAAGTTGGGGGACAAACTTAAAAACAAGCGAAATAGATGCAGGGTGGGGTCACTAAGTATGCGGCAGGTGTTTTTTTGGTTGTGGTTGGTTACAGCAGGTGGATTTTTCATGAATTTTAAAAGGTCATTTTAGGGACTTAAAAATATGCTTGCACCCATTTTCATGTACCCCATAGTTGATGGGACTAGTTATTTTTCAAAAAAAGTTGCTAAATGCTATTCTTCACCACTTTGTTACAGACACATAAAATCACCTGTAGAGACCCTTTTAAAACCCCAAAAACCTTTAGTATGGCTTTTCGGGGGTACCCATAGTGGAATGGTTATGAAATACCGCCGGCCACATGGCTCGACAGGAGCAGAGTGCGAAGCAGCGGAAGCCCGACAGCGCTGGAAATCCCGATCGTGGATAGGTAAGTATAGACTAACCTAACCTAACCCCCCTAACCCTAACCCTCCTTAGGGGTGCCTAACCCTAACTTCCCCCCGAAGTGCCTAACCCTAATCCCCCCTCTAAGTGCCTAACCCTAACCACCCCCTTCCCGCTGCCTACACCTAAGCCCCCCAGGGGGGTGCCTAACCCTGTCCCCCCCGGGGGTGCCTAACCCTCCCTCACCCTAGCCTAACCCTCCCTTCCCCTAGCCTAACCCTAACCCTCCCCCTAGCCTAACCCTAACCCTCCCGGGGGGGTGCCTAACCCTAAGTCCCCCCGGGAGCCCTAACCCTAACCCTCCCCCCCGCGGCTGTCCGCTCGCGGCGCCCGGCATAACTACGATTGTGATGCCGGGTGCCGGTCTCCCGGCGTCGGGGAAATGCGGGTGTCTACATCTAGACGCCCGGCATTTCACCCATGCCGGGATAAGACGGTCGGGAAGCCGGCTGCCGGTATTTAGGCAGTCGGCTTCCCGACTGCTTCCCCCCATAGTGATCCCCCATGTTAGTGCATCTTTTGGGAGGTGACAGGCTGATTTCCCCAAAAGTGACAGGACTTTTCGCAATATATCTGTCCGCCGGGTCCCGTTATACTGACCATTAATTAAGTAGGATAACACCAAATAATGCCAGAGGCATAACTCCTGGAGGAAACAGAAGCATTTAACTACAGGAGCCGAGTGTTGGTGTGTTTGGGAGGGGAGGGAGGTAATTCAGAAGGTGGACAGAATGGTACCTCCACATTACCAGGGCCTGCAACCTAGGGCACAATTACTTTTTGTCTGTTGATAGAGCTGTGCACGGCCATTTCCACGGTGTGTCCCCACCCTCTACAGCACTTCATGTGAGCCAGGAGAATGGGGGTGGAGATGTGAATCAGAGGGAAGGCAGAGATGGGAACCCAGGGGGCGGGGCTTCAGGAGGTCATGCCTCCGAGCAACAGGATTGAATTTCCACCACTGAATAATATGGTTCCACCAATAGCGCCCATGACAGGCTTGTCTTATCCAGATATCTGGCCTAAGTGGCTAATCAGAAACATGGCATAAATCTTGCGGGGCTCGGGAGACCTTTTCCCCTCCTGACACAGACAGGACTCTCAGCTGTGTCCCTGCACCATAGCAAACATTTATAACACCTGATAAGATTTGCAAGGAAGGAAGGGATCATGAATATCTGTTTGTCCTACTTGTCATTCCTACGCTTTGCAGATTGCTGTCTGCCTTATACCTAATAATAGATTTAGATCATGCAGAAAAAAAAGAGCAAGAAAAAAGTTTAATCCCAGTGAAACTCTTATTGCATTGAAGTTCAATCATTTGGACCCCTTCAGCAGCGAGAGTGTAAATGAGGCTTCAATCTCTCGCTTGGCTGGGCTTATTAGTCCAGTTTTAGCTTTTTAGTGTTATTTTGTTGAATTACAGCCTGAACGATGCACATTATGTTTTATTGACCGGTTGATGATTCCCAGGCTGCACTTGTACCTTGTCAGCTTGTCAAGTCATCTCTATTACATTTAACACCCGTAGTGCTGAGGCGACAAGTCCGCAGAAGTCCCCCGTTGCTGCTCGGAGGGAAAACACACATACATCTCCATTAATGAGCCACATATCTGGGGGTAAACAGGATGCGGCCACACCTCGGAGAAATAGGCGGAGATGGGAACCAGTAGGGGATGCTAAATATAACACTGCCAGATGCTGATTTATGCTTCTGGGGAAATAGTTATTGATTTTCCCAACCTTAAATATACAAGGTAATTTCCTACGTGGTTTGAGATGAGAAAGTGGTAATGAAGAAACACATCAGACCTCCTTCCCCACCCCTATCTCCCACCGCATGCATTTAATATAGCTCTATCAGGGGACTAGACTGTAATATCATTACAAAAAATGGTATAAAACATTATTTACTGTATGCAGGGGGAATACAACAGGTATTGTACGATTTTATAGACCTACAGACTGCGCCATGCAGATGTATCAATACCTCGTTCTTACATTACTAGTATCAATAATTGCAATTTGTTTTTAAGCTGAAAGCGTTTGATTTAGAGGCGATATATCACATTATATTGATGCGGAGTTTCAGTGTTATTGCTTCCTGCCGTCAGTGTGTCTGACACGAGATCATTACTAATCCAGATATATATTTTAAGGCTGCGCTGTGAATTTCCCCACGCAGCGGTTTTCTGGCAGGCAGGAATCACACTTGTGTGACGCTTTCTGTTATGTTGCATAGAGCTTTATATTAAATGAAAAGCACTTTAACTGGTGCATTATAAATATTTTGTACTTGAGGTTAAGTATATGTTACCTGAGCTAGGATGACCCTCAAAACTTAAAGCCCCCATTTAATAACGATGCTTATTACTAGCTGAATATTTAATTTAGTACTGCAATGATTCTATATGCCGTTGGTATTTAACATTACTTATCTCCCCTGTGAGGTTCAGCGTCATCCCCCTCCTCAGCGGCATCCTTCGCTCTGTTGCTGGCAGCCAATCACTGCCAGCGATGGACTGCTTTGTCATGCGCAACGGAAAGTCTGCACAGGTAAATGCCCCTTTCAGCCGGCGGGGACACGGCAGTGCCCAGAAAGCTTCGCTGAAGCTGGAAAGCTTGTTGCTGGGTCCCCTTTGCTGGCAATGGCTTATGTGGCAGTATGCCGCTGTCCGGGGGAGTTTTAAGCGAAAAGAGGGCCTGTTTGCATAATCAGTGCTGGCCCCCTCCTACTGTGCATGGGCCTCTGAGAAATATGACTTTATTCCTGTGGACATCTTTGCTGCGCATGTGCAAGTCACTGGGAAGATGGCCGCTGTAATTTTCCCTTTGATTTTTGCTTCTTTGCAGCGCCGGCCCAATTTGAGGGCTACCTGGAAGAGTGGAACAGCCACATGGGCAGGCCCACCAAGAGCCGCGCCGGGCCCGGGTAAAAGGGAGCATGGTCTAATCGTGGGAGGCGTGACCAAGCCCCCCTTAGGTTAAAAAAAAGTTTTGCAGTGTTGACGAGGGGGGTGCTGTGAGCCCCCTCAGCCCGGCACATAACCAGTGGGTGGTGCGATCAGCTTGATCGCTCCCCCCACAGGCATAGGAGACTGCTTCTTAGCAGCCGCGAGCAGTCTCCCACTGTAGCCCAGCACACAGCAGCATGTGCTGGGCTGCTGTGATGTAAGAGGTGGGGGAGCGGTGCCGGACCCGGGCTCCCACCGGGCCCCTCCAGCAAACCCAGGACCGGGTAATTAGTGCCTGCACTCCTCCCTCTTGGCGCCCCTGCGCATGGGGAGGTGCCGAGCGCTACCTGCAGATGCTACCAGGTGCACAGCTTCCTTCTTCAAACTTCTTCTGTGTTGTCACAAAGTCACATGTGCTGCAAATGGGGAGCAGATATCACCTGGAATAATATAAGGGTTGTTTTTGGAGCTTGTTTTCTCCAATAGCTAATGCCATCTTCACTAAAGTTTCTACATTTTGCACTTTAGAATACTTTTTTATTTTGCACTTTAAAGTAACAGCATAACACTTTGCACCTTCCAGTAACACTTTTGGACTTTGCACTTTCCAGAAACACTTTTGCACCTTCCAGTATCACCTTTGCACTTTGCACCTTCCAGTATCACTTTTGCACTTTGCACCTTCCAGTATCACTTTTGCACTTTGCACCTTCCAGTAACACTTTTGCACTTTGCACCTTCCAGAAACACTTTTGCACCTTCCAGTATCACGTTTGCACTTTGCACCTTTCATTGACAGTTTTGCACTGTGCAACTTCCAGTAACACTCTTGCACTTTGCACTTTCCAGAAACACTTTTGCACTTTGCACCTTCCAGTAACACTTTTGCACTTTGCACCTGCCATAAACACTTTTGCACCTTCCAGTATCACGTTTGCACTTTGAAACTTCTAGTAACACTTTTGCACTTTGCACTTTCCAGAAACACTTTTGCACCTTCCAGTATCACTTTTGCACTATGCACCTTTCAGTGACAGTTTGCACTTTGCACCTTCCAGTAACACTTTTGCACTTTGCACCTTCCAGAAACACTTTTGCACCTTCCAGTAACACTTTTGTACTTTGCACCTTCCAGAAACACTTTTGCACCTTCCAGTAACATTTTTGCACTTTGCAGCTTTCAGTGACAGTTTTGCACATTGCACCTTCCAGTAACACTTTTGTACTTTGCACCTTCCAGAAACACTTTTGCACCTTCCAGTAACACTTTTGCACTTTTCAGCTTTCAGTGACACTTTTCCACTTTGCACCTTCCAGTAACACTTTTGCATTTTGCACCTGCCAGAAACACTTTTGCACTTTGCACCTTCCAGTAATAATTTTTCACTTTGCACCTTCCAGAAACCCTTTTGCACCTTCCAGTGTCACTTTTCCACTTTGCACCTTTCAGTGACAGTTTTGCACTTTGCACCTTCCAGTAACACTTTTGCACTTTTGCACCTTTCAGTATCACTTTTGCAGAAAAGCACATTTCAGACTGTGACCCTTCCACCAAAGTAGTGAAAACATGGTAACATAAAAGTACAGATCTCCCTCATCTCATGATTAACATACAACATAAATGAGGGTAAATGGTACAGTATTTAGACAAAATGGAAATGATCTACAGTAATAATCAGCTAAACGGGCACACAACTTGAAATGCGACTTGTGCATCATTGCAAATAAAGAAGCAGAACTTGTCCTCATTTATAGCGGTTTGTGAATGAACCATAGAGTCATTATGTGAGGTGGGGAATGAAAACAGGCGGAAACCGCAGACTGAGAGTACAGAGCGGAGAGAGGAGACATGAGGATCCTGTTACATTGAGGCGGAAAATTGTTCTGTCATAGGAAGCTCATATAGTACATTATTTCCTTACAGACAGAGTATAGTGCATCCAGAATCCCATGGGGATCCCCTAGTTTTAATAAATGCATAGTTTGATTTGTGGATTAACATTACTTTGTTCCTGTTTGTGATAAGAGATAAATGCTGCTACAACTTGTTTCAAGTTCTCAAGCTGGTTCTTAAGTTTGAAAATGCGCAATAATTTCTCAGATAGAGGGAATTAGAGTACGACAAACACATTTAACCTTGTTCGAGCTTTATTGGCTGCATATTATACTATTTGTAACAATTTTCTATGTGAATGGCAAATATGACCAGGAACACTGTGTAGCAGTTACAAAATGCAACCATGGAGGACGAACCAATAACAAATACATATAATGTAGTCATAATGTCAATGGGCCGAATTCAATGCAGTGCGATGATAAATAGCCGCGGAAAGGAGCTCCCGCAGCTACTCAATAAAATGCGCTGTTTGGACGGCTAAAGGATTTCTTCTCGCACCCCCCTAGAGATGCGAGGAGAAATCCGACAAAAGTGCCGGGCACTCAGTTGTTTGCTAGCTTAGCGTGGTGCTAACAGCTGCGTGCCCGGCACCTTAGTCAGAGAATGCTGGTTACTGCGCCTTAACACCCAGGTTAAGTTGCGAGAACCGGCAGTCTCTGACTTAACCAATTCCCGACCAGGCAAACAGCGCAGTGTTTTCAATAACTGTGGGAGGTCCCTCCTGTGGCTATTCATCATCGCACTGAACTGAATTTGGCCCATAATTTACAATTTCAAAACGAAAATGTTGACAGATATGATGTGACAGATATGATGTGACAGTAATGATGTGACAGTAATGATGTGACAGTAATGATGTGACAGATGTGATGTGACAGAAATGATGTGACAGTAATGATGTGACAGTAATGATGTGACAGATATGATGTGACAGTAATGATGTGACAGATATGATGTGACAGTAATGATGTGACAGTAATGAGGTGACAGATATGATGTGACAGTAATGATGTGACAGTAATGATGTGACAGTAATGATGTGACAGATGTGATGTGACAGAAATGATGTGACAGTAATGATGTGACAGTAATGATGTGACAGATATGATGTGACAGTAATGATGTGACAGTAATGATGTGACAGATATGATGTGACAGATATGATGTGACAGTAATGATGTGACAGTAATGATGTGAGATATGATGTGACAGTAATGATGTGACAGTAATGATGTGACAGATATGATGTGACAGATATGATGTGACAGTAATGATGTGACAGATATGATGTGACAGATATGATGTGACAGTAATGATGTGACAGATATGATGTGACAGATATGATGTGACAGTAATGATGTGACAGATATGATGTGACAGATATGATGTGACAGTAATGATGTGACAGATATGATGTGACAGATATGATGTGACAGTAATGATGTGACAGTAGTGATGTGACAGATATGATGTGACAGATATGATGTGACAGATATGATGTGACAGTAATGATGTGACAGATATGATGTGACAGTAATGATGTGACAGTAATGATGTGACAGATATGATGTGACAGATATGATGTGACAGTAATTATGTGACAGATGTGATGTGACAGTAATTATGTGACAGATGTGATGTGATGTGACAGTAATGATGTGACAGTAATGATGTGACAGATGTGATGTGACAGATATGATGTGACAGATATGATGTGACAGTAATGATGTGACAGTAATGATGTGACAGATATGATGTGACAGTAATTATGTGACAGTAATGATGTGACAGTAATGATGTGACAGCAATGATGTGACAATAATGATGTGACAGATGTGATGTTACAGATATGATGTGACAGATATGATGTGACAGTAATGATGTGACAGTAATGATGTGACAGTAACAATGTGACAGATATAATGTGACTGTAATGATGTGAAAGTAATGATGTGACAGATATGATGTGACAGTAATGATGTGACAGTAATGATGTGACAGATATGATGTGACAGATATGATGTGACAGTAATGATGTGACATTAATGATGTGACAGTAACGATGTGACAGATATAATGTGACAGTAATGATGTGAAAGTAATGATGTGACAGTAACGATGTGACAGATATAATGTGACAGTAGTGATGTGACAGTAATGATGTGACAGATATGATGTGACAGTAATGATGTGAAAGTAATGATGTGACAGATATGATGTGACAGATATGATGTGACAGATATGATGTGATATATGTGATGTGACAGTAATGATGTGACAGATATGATGTGACAGATATGATGTGACAGTAATGATGTGACAGATATGATGCGACAGATATGATGTGACAGTAATGATGTGACAGTAACGATGTGACAGATATAATGTGACAGTAATGATGTGAAAGTAATGATGTGACAGATATGATGTGACAGTAATGATGTGACAGATGTGATGTGACAGTAATGATGTGACAGTAATGGTGTGACAGATATGATGTGACAGATATGATGTGACAGATATGATGTGACAGTAATGATGTGACAGATATGATGTGACAGATATGATGTGACAGATGTGATGTGACAGTAATGATGTGACAGTAATGATGTGACAGATATGATGTGACAGTAATGATGTGACAGTAATGATGTGACAGTAATGGTGTGACAGATGTGATGTGACAGATGTGATGTGACAGTAATGATGTGACAGTAATGGTGTGACAGATGTGATGTGCCAGTAATGATGTGACAGTAATGACGTGACAGTAATGGTGTGACAGATGTGATGTGACAGTAATGATGTGACAGTAATGGTGTGACAGATGTGATGTGACAGATGTGATGTGACAGATGTGATGTGACAGTAATGATGTGACAGTAATGGTGTGACAGATGTGATGTGACAGATATGATGTGACAGATGTGATGTGACAGTAATGATGTGACAGATGTGATGTGACAGATATGATGTGACAGATGTAATGTGACAGTAATGATGTGACAGATGTGATGTGACAGTAATGATGTGACAGATATGATGTCACAGTAATTATGAGACAGGTATGATGTGACAGTAATGATGTGACAGTAATGATGTGACAGATATGATGTGACAGATATGATGTGACAGTAGTGATGTGACAGTAATGATGTGACAGATATGAAGTGACAGTAATGATGTGACAGTAGTGATGTGACAGTAATGATGTGACAGATACGATGTGACAAATATGATGTGACAGTAGTGATGTGACAGTAATGATGTGACAGATATGATGTGACAGTAGTGATGTGACAGTAATGATGTGACAGATATGATGTGACAGTAATGATGTGACAGTAATGATGTGACAGTAATGATGTGACAGATATGATGTGAAAGTAATGATGTGACAGTAATGATGTGACAGATATGATGTGACATCTGTGATGTGACAGAAATGATGTGGCAGTAATGATGTGACAGATGTGATGTGACAGATATGATGTGACAGATATGATGTGACAGATGTGATGTGACAGTAATGATGTGACAGATATGATGTGACAGTGATGATGTGACAGTAATGATGTGACAGTAATGATGTGACAGATGTGATGTGACAGATGTGATGTGACAGTAATGATGTGACAGATGTGATGTGACAGATATGATGTGACAGATATGATGTGACAGTAATGATGTGACAGTAATGATGTGACAGATATGATGTGACAGTAATTATGTGACAGTAATGATGTGACAGCAATGATGTGACAATAATGATGTGACAGATGTGATGTGACAGATATGATGTGACAGTAATGATGTGACAGTAACGATGTGACAGATATAATGTGACAGTAATGATGTGAAAGTAATGATGTGACAGATATGATGCGACAGATATGATGTGACAGTAACGATGTGACAGATATAATGTGAAAGTAATGATGTGACAGTAATGATGTGACAGATATGATGTGACAGTAATGATGTGACAGTAATGATGTGACAGATGTGATGTGACAGATATGATGTGACAGATGTGATGTGACAGTAATGATGTGACAGATGTGATGTGACAGATATGATGTGACAGTAATGATGTGAAAGATGTGATGTGACAGTAATGATGTGACAGATATGATGTGACAGATATGATGTGACAGTAATGATGTGACAGTAATGATGTGACAGATGTGATGTGACAGATATGATGTGACAGATGTGATGTGACAGTAATGATGTGACAGATGTGATGTGACAGATATGATGTGACAGTAATGATGTGACAGATGTGATGTGACAGATGTGATGTGACAGATATGATGTGACAGTAATGATGTGACAGATATGATGTGACAGATATGATGTGACAGTAATGATGTGACAGTAATCATGTGATAGATATGATGTTACAGATATGATGTGACAGTAATGATGTGACAGATATGATGTGACAGATGTGATGTGACAGATATGATGTGACAGTAATGATGTGACAGTAATGATGTGACAGTAATGATGTGACAGATATGATGTGACAGTAGTGATGTGACAGTAATGATGTGACAGATATAATGTGACAGATGTGATGGGACAGTAATGATGTGACAGATGTGATGTGACAGTAATGATGTGACAGTAATGATGTGACAGATATGATGTGACAGTAATGATGTGACAGATATGATGTGACAGATATGATGTGACTGTAATGATGTGATGTGACAGATATGATGTGATGTGACAGTAATGATGTGACAGTAATGATGTGACAGATTTGATGTGACAGTAATGATGTGACAGATGTGATGTGACAGTAATGATGTGACAGTAATGATGTGACAGATGTGATGTGACAGATGTGATGTGACAGTAGTGATGTGACAGTAACGATGTGACAGTAACGATGTGACAGTAATGATGTGACAGATATGATGTGACAGATATGATGTGACAGATGTGATGTGACAGATATGATGTGACAGTAATGATGTGACAGTAATGATGTGACAGTAATGATGTGACAGATGTAATGTGACAGATGTGATGTGACAGTAATGATGTGACAGATGTGATGTGACAGAAGTGATGTGACAGTAATGATGTGACAGTAATGATGTGACAGATGTGATGTGACAGTAACGATGTGACAGTAACGATGTGACAGTAATGATGTGACAGATATGATGTGACAGATATGATGTGACAGTAATGATGTGATGTGACAGATATGATGTGATGTGACAGTAATGATGTGACAGTAATGATGTGACAGATTTGATGTGACAGTAATGATGTGACAGATGTGATGTGACAGTAATGATGTGACAGTAATGATGTGACAGATGTGATGTGACAGATGTGATGTGACAGTAGTGATGTGACAGTAACGATGTGACAGTAACGATGTGACAGTAATGATGTGACAGATATGATGTGACAGATGTGATGTGACAGTAGTGATGTGACAGTAATGATGTGACAGTAATGATGTGACAGATGTGATGTGACAGATGTGATGTGACAGATATGATGTGACAGTAATGATGTGACAGATGTGATGTGACAGATATGATGTGACAGTAATGATGTGACAGTAATGATGTGACAGATATGAAGTGACAGAGGTGATGTGACAGTAATGATGTGACAGATGTGATGTGACTGTAATGATGTGACAGATATGATGTGACAGTAATGATGTGACAGTAATGATGTGACAGATATAATGTGACAGATGTGATGGGACAGTAATGATGTGACAGATGTGATGTGACAGTAATGATGTGACAGTAATGATGTGACAGATATGATGTGACAGTAATGATGTGACAGTAATGATGTGACAGATATAATGTGACAGATGTGATGTGACAGTAGTGATGTGACAGTAATGATGTGACAGTAATGGTGTGACAGATATGATGTGACAGTAATGATGTGACAGATATGATGTGACAGATATGATGTGACAGTAATGGTGTGACAGATATGATGTGACAGATATGATGTGACAATAATAATGTGACAGTAATGATGTGACAGTAATGATGTGACAGTAATGATGTGACAGATATGATGTGACAGTAATGATGTGACACTAATGATGTGACAGATATAATGTGACAGATATGATGTGACAGTAATGATGTGACAGTAATGGTGTAGATATGATGTGACAGATATGATGTGACAGAAATGATGTGACAGTAATGATGTGACAGATGTGATGTGACAGATATGATGTGACAGTAATGATGTGACAGATTTGATGTGAAAGTAATGATGTGACAGTAATGATGTGACAGATATGATGTGACAGATATGATGTGACAGATAAGATGTGACAGTAATGATGTGACAGATATGATGTGACAATAATAATGTGACAGTAATGATGTGACAGTAATGATGTGACAGTAATGATGTGACAGATATGATGTGACAGTAATGATGTGACTAATGATGTGACAGATATAATGTGACAGATATGATGTGACAGTAATGATGTGACAGTAATGGTGTAGATATGATGTGACAGATATGATGTGACAGAAATGATGTGACAGTAATGATGTGACAGATGTGATGTGACAGATATGATGTGACAGTAATGATGTGACAGATATGATGTGAAAGTAATGATGTGACAGTAATGATGTGACAGATATGATGTGACAGATATGATGTGACAGATAAAATGTGACAGTAATGATGTGACAGATGTGATGTGACAGATATGATGTGACAGTAATGATGTGACAGTAATGAAGTGTCAGTAACGATGTGACAGATATAATGTGACAGTAATGATGTGACAGTAATGATGTGACAGATATAATGTGACAGTAATGATGTGACAGTAATGGTGTAGATATGATGTGACAGATGTGATGTGACAGTAATGATGTGACAGATTTGATGTGACAGATATGATGTGACAGATGTGATGTGACAGTAATGATGTGACAGTAATGATGTGACAGATATGATGTGACAGTAATGATGTGACAGTAATGATGTGACAGATATGATGTGACAGATATGATGTGACAGTAATGATCTGAAAGTAACAATGTGACAGATATAATGTGACAGTAATGATGTGACAGTAATGATGTGACAGATATGATGTGACAGATATGATGTGACAGATGTGATGTGACAGTAATGATGTGACAGATATGATGTGACAGTAATGATGTGAAAGTAATGATGTGACAGATGTGATGTGACAGATGTGATGTGACAGATATGATGTGACAGATATGATGTGACAGATGTGATGTGACAGTAATGATGTGACATATATGATGTGACAGATATGATGTGACAGTAATGATGTAACAGATATGATGTGACAGTAATGATGTGACAGATGTGATGTGACAGATATGATGTGACAGTAATGATGTGACAGATGTGATGTGACAGTAATGATGTGACAGTAATGATGTGACAGATATGATGTGACAGATGTGATGTGACAGTAATGATGTGACAGATATGATGTGACAGTAATGATGTGACAGATATGATGTGACAGATATGATGTGACAGTAATGATGTGACAGATGTGATGTGACAGATGTGATGTGACAGTAATGATGTGACAGATATGATGTGAGAGATATGATGTGACAGTAATGATGTGACAGTAATGATGTGACAGATATGATGTGACAGATGTGATGTGACAGATGTGATGTGACAGATATGATGTGACAGATATGATGTGACAATAATAATGTGACAGTAGTGATGTGACAGGAACGATGTGACAGATATGATGTGACAGATATAATGTGACAGATGTGATGTGACAGTAATGATGTGACAGTAATGATGTGACAGATGTGATGTGACAGATATGATGTGACAGATATGATGTGACAATAATAATGTGACAGTAGTGATGTGACAGGAATGATGTGACAGATATGATGTGACAGATATAATGTGACAGATGTGATGTGACAGTAATGATGTCACAGATGTGATGTGACAGTAATGATGTGACAGTAATGATGTGACAGATATGATGCGACAGTAATGATATGACAGTAATGATGTGACAGATATAATGTGACAGTAATGATGTGACAGTAATGATGTGACAGATCTGATGTGACAGTAATGGTGTGACAGATAACATGTGACAGATATGATGTGACAGTAGTGATGTGACAGTAATGATGTGACAGATATGATGTGACAATAATAATGTGACAGTAATGATGTGACAGTAATGATGTGACAGATATGATGTAACAGTAATGATGTGACAGTAATGATGTGACAGATATGATGTGACAGTAATGATGTGACACTAATGATGTGACAGATATAATGTGACAGATATGATGTGACAGATATGGTGTAGATATGATGTGACAGATATGATGTGACAGAAATGATGTGACAGATATGATGTGACAGTAATGAAGTGACAGATATGATGTGACAGTAATGATGTGACAGTAATGATGTGACAGATATAATGTGACAGTAATGATGTGACAGTAATGATGTGACAGATGTGATGTGACAGTAATGATGTGACAGTAATGGTGTATATATGATGTGACAGTAATGATGTGACAGATATGATGTGACAGTAATGATGTGACAGATATGATGTGACAGATATGATGTGACAGTAATGATTTGACAGTAATGGTATAGATATGATGTGACAAATGTGATGTGACAGTAATGATGTGACAGATATGATGTGACAGATATGATGTGACAGATATGATGTGACAGATGTGATGTGACAGATGTGATGTGACAGTAATGATGTGACAGATGTGATGTGACAGTAATGATGTGACAGATATGATTTGACAGTAATGATGTGACAGTAATGATGTGACAGATGTGATGTGACAGTAACGATGTGACAGTAATGATGTGACAGATAAGATGTGACAGATATGATGTGACAGTAATGATGTGATGTGACAGATATGATGTGATGTGACAGTAATGATGTGACAGTAATGAGGTGACAGATTTGATGTGACAGTAATGATGTGACAGATGTGATGTGACAGTAATGATGTGACAGTAATGATGTGACAGATGTGATGTGACAGTAATGATGTGACAGATGTGATGTGACAGTAGTGATGTCACAGTAACGATGTGACAGTAACGATGTGACAGTAACGATGTGACAGTAATGATGTGACAGATATGATGTGACAGATGTGATGTGACAGTAATGATGTGACAGTAATGATGTGACAGTAATGATGTGACAGATGTGATGTGACAGATGTGATGTGACAGATATGATGTGACAGTAATGATGTGACAGATGTGATGTGACAGATATGATGTGACAGTAATGATGTGACAGTAGTGATGTGACAGATATGATGTGACAGAGGTGATGTGACAGTAATGATGTGACAGATGTGATGTGACAGTAATGATGTGACAGATATGATGTGACAGTAATGATGTGACAGTAATGATGTGACAGATATAATGTGACAGATGTGATGGGACAGTAATGATGTGACAGATGTGATGTGACAGTAGGGATGTGACAGTAATGATGTGACAGTAATGATGTGACAGATATGATGTGACAGTAATGATGTGACAGATATAATGTGACAGATGTGATGTGACAGTAGTGATGTGACAGTAATGATGTGACAGTAATGGTGTGACAGATATGATGTGACAGTAATGATGTGACAGATATGATGTGACAGATATGATGTGACAGTAATGGTGTGACAGATATGATGTGACAGATATGATGTGACAATAATAATGTGACAGTAATGATGTGACAGTAATGATGTGACAGATATGATGTGACAGTAATGATGTGACACTAATGATGTGACAGATATAATGTGACAGATATGATGTGACAGTAATGATGTGACAGTAATGGTGTAGATATGATGTGACAGATATGATGTGACAGAAATGATGTGACAGTAATGATGTGACAGATGTGATGTGACAGATATGATGTGACAGTAATGATGTGACAGATATGATGTGAAAGTATTGATGTGACAGTAATGATGTGACAGTAATGATGTGACAGATATGATGTGACAGATAAGATGTGACAGTGATGATGTGACAGATGTGATGTGACAGTAATGAAGTGACAGATATGATGTGACAGTAATGATGTGACAGTAATGATGTGACAGTAATGATATGTCAGTAACGATGTGACAGACATAATGTGACAGTAATGATGTGACAGTAATGATGTGACAGATATAATGTGACAGCAATGATGTGACAGTAATGGTGTAGATATGATGTGACAGATGTGATGTGACAGTAATGATGTGACAGATATGATGTGACAGTAATGATGTGACAGATATGATGTGACAGATATGATGTGACAGATATGATGTGACAGATGTGATGTGACAGTAATGATGTGACAGTAATGATGTGACAGATATGATGTGACAGTAATGATGTGACAGTAATGATGTGACAGATATGATGTGACAGATGTGATGTGACAGTAATGATGTGACAGTAATGATGTGACAGTAATGATGTGACAGATGTGATGTGACAGATGTGATGTGACAGATATGATGTGACAGTAATGATGTGACAGATGTGATGTGACAGATATGATGTGACAGTAATGATGTGACAGTAGTGATGTGACAGATATGATGTGACAGAGGTGATATGACAGTAATGATGTGACAGATGTGATGTGACAGTAATGATGTGACAGTAATGATGTGACAGATATAATGTGACAGATGTGATGGGACAGTAATGATGTGACAGATGTGATGTGACAGTAATGATGTGACAGTAATGATGTGACAGTAATGATGTGACAGATATGATGTGACAGTAATGATATGACAGTAATGATGTGACAGATATAATGTGACAGATGTGATGTGACAGTAGTGATGTGACAGTAATGATGTGACAGTAATGGTGTGACAGATATGATGTGACAGTAATGATGTGACAGATATGATGTGACAGATATGATGTGACAGTAATGGTGTGACAGATATGATGTGACAGATATGATGTGACAATAATAATGTGACAGTAATGATGTGACAGTAATGATGTGACAGATATGATGTGACACTAATGATGTGACAGATATAATGTGACAGATATGATGTGACAGTAATGATGTGACAGTAATGGTGTAGATATGATGTGACAGATATGATGTGACAGAAATGATGTGACAGTAATGATGTGACAGATGTGATGTGACAGATATGATGTGACAGTAATGATGTGACAGATATGAGGTGAAAGTATTGATGTGACAGTAATGATGTGACAGATATGATGTGACAGATATGATGTGACAGATAAGATGTGACAGTAATGATGTGACAGATGTGATGTGACAGTAATGAAGTGACAGATATGATGTGACAGTAATGATGTGACAGTAATGATGTGTCAGTAACGATGTGAAAGACATAATGTGACAGTAATGATGTGACAGTAATGATGTGACAGATACAATGTGACAGTAATGATGTGACAGTAATGGTGTAGATATAATGTGACAGATGTGATGTGACAGTAATGATGTGACAGATATGATGTGACAGTAATGATGTGACAGATATGATGTGACAGATATGATGTGACATATGTGATGTGACAGTAATGATGTGACAGTAATGATGTGACAGATATGATGTGACAGTAATGATGTGACAGATATGATGTGACAGATATGATGTGACAGTAATGATGTGAAAGTAACGATGTGACAGATATAATGTGACAGTAATGATGTGACATTAATGATGTGACAGATATAATGTGACAGTAATGATGTGACAGTAATGGTGTAGATATGATGTGACAGATGTGATGTGACAGTAATGATGTGACAGATGTGATGTGACAGTAATGATGTGACAGATATGATGTGACAGATATGATGTGACAGATGTGATGTGACAGATGTGATGGGACAGTAATGATGTGACAGATGTGATGTGACTGTAGTGATGTGACAGATATGATGTGACAGTAATGATGTGACAGATGTGATGTGACAGTAACGATGTGACAGTAACGATGTGACAGTAATGATGTGACAGATATGATGTGACAGTAATGATGTGACAGATGTGATGTGACAGTAATGATGTGACAGATGTGATGTGACAGTAATGATGTGTCAGTAATGATGTGACAGATATGATGTGACAGTAATGATGTGACAGTAATGATGTGACAGATGTGATGTGACAGATATGATGTGTCAGTAATGATGTGACAGATATGATGTGACAGTAATGATGTGACAGTAATGATGTGACAGTAATGATGTGACAGATATGATGTGACAGATATGATGTGACAGTAATGATGTGACAGTAATGGTGTGACAGTAATGATGTGACAGATATGATGTGACAGTAATGGTGTGACAGATGTGATGTGACAGATATGATGTGACAGTAATGATGTGATAGATATGATGTGACAGATATGATGTGACAGTAATGATGTGACAGTAATGATGTGACAGATATGATGTGACAGTAATGATGTGACAGTAATGATGTGACAGTAATGATGTGACTGTAATGATGTGACAGATGTGATGTGACAGATATGATGTGACAGTAATGATGTGACAGATGTGATATGACAGATATGATGTGACAGTAATGATGTAACAGATATGATGTGACAGTAATGATGTGACAGATATGATGTGACAGATGTGATGTGACAGATGTGATGTGACAGTAATGATGTGACAGATATGATGTGACAGATATGATGTGACAGTAATGATGTGACAGATGTGATGTGACAGATGTGATGTGACAGTAATGATGTGACAGTAATGATGTGACAGTAATGATGTGACAGATATGATGTGACACTAATGATGTGACAGATATAATGTGACAGATGTGATGTGACAGTAGTGATGTGACAGTAATGATGTGACAGTAATGGTGTGACAGATATGATGTGACAGTAATGATGTGACAGATATGATGTGACAGATATGATGTGACAGTAATGGTGTGACAGATATGATGTGACAGATATGATGTGACAATAATAATGTGACAGTAATGATGTGACAGTAATGATGTGACAGATATGATGTGACACTAATGATGTGACAGATATAATGTGACAGATATGATGTGACAGTAATGATGTGACAGTAATGGTGTAGATATGATGTGACAGATATGATGTGACAGAAATGATGTGACAGTAATGATGTGACAGATGTGATGTGACAGATATGATGTGACAGTAATGATGTGACAGATATGAGGTGAAAGTATTGATGTGACAGTAATGATGTGACAGATATGATGTGACAGATATGATGTGACAGATAAGATGTGACAGTAATGATGTGACAGATGTGATGTGACAGTAATGAAGTGACAGATATGATGTGACAGTAATGATGTGACAGTAATGATGTGTCAGTAACGATGTGAAAGACATAATGTGACAGTAATGATGTGACAGTAATGATGTGACAGATACAATGTGACAGTAATGATGTGACAGTAATGGTGTAGATATAATGTGACAGATGTGATGTGACAGTAATGATGTGACAGATATGATGTGACAGTAATGATGTGACAGATATGATGTGACAGATATGATGTGACAGATGTGATGTGACAGTAATGATGTGACAGTAATGATGTGACAGATATGATGTGACAGTAATGATGTGACAGATATGATGTGACAGATATGATGTGACAGTAATGATGTGAAAGTAACGATGTGACAGATATAATGTGACAGTAATGATGTGACATTAATGATGTGACAGATATAATGTGACAGTAATGATGTGACAGTAATGGTGTAGATATGATGTGACAGATGTGATGTGACAGTAATGATGTGACAGATGTGATGTGACAGTAATGATGTGACAGATATGATGTGACAGATATGATGTGACAGATGTGATGTGACAGATGTGATGGGACAGTAATGATGTGACAGATGTGATGTGACTGTAGTGATGTGACAGATATGATGTGACAGTAATGATGTGACAGATGTGATGTGACAGTAACGATGTGACAGTAACGATGTGACAGTAATGATGTGACAGATATGATGTGACAGTAATGATGTGACAGATGTGATGTGACAGTAATGATGTGACAGATGTGATGTGACAGTAATGATGTGTCAATAATGATGTGACAGATATGATGTGACAGTAATGATGTGACAGTAATGATGTGACAGATGTGATGTGACAGATATGATGTGTCAGTAATGATGTGACAGATATGATGTGACAGTAATGATGTGACAGTAATGATGTGACAGTAATGATGTGACAGATATGATGTGACAGATATGATGTGACAGTAATGATGTGACAGTAATGGTGTGACAGTAATGATGTGACAGATATGATGTGACAGTAATGGTGTGACAGATGTGATGTGACAGATATGATGTGACAGTAATGATGTGATAGATATGATGTGACAGATATGATGTGACAGTAATGATGTGACAGTAATGATGTGACAGATATGATGTGACAGTAATGATGTGACAGTAATGATGTGACAGTAATGATGTGACTGTAATGATGTGACAGATGTGATGTGACAGATATGATGTGACAGTAATGATGTGACAGATGTGATATGACAGATATGATGTGACAGTAATGATGTAACAGATATGATGTGACAGTAATGATGTGACAGATATGATGTGACAGATGTGATGTGACAGATGTGATGTGACAGTAATGATGTGACAGATATGATGTGACAGATATGATGTGACAGTAATGATGTGACAGATGTGATGTGACAGATGTGATGTGACAGTAATGATGTGACAGTAATGATGTGACAGTAATGATGTGACAGATATGATGTGACAGTAATGATGTGACAGTAATGATGTGACAGATATGATGTGACAGATATGATGTGACAGTAATGATGTGACAGATATGATGTGACAGATGTGATGTGACAGTAATGATGTGACAGTAATGACGTGACAGATATGATGTGACAATAATAATGTGACAGTAGTGATGTGACAGTAATGATGTGACAGATATGATGTGACAGTAATGATGTGACAGTAATGATATGAGAGATATAATGTGACAGTAGTGATGTGACAGATGTGATGTGACAGTAGTGATGTGACAGTAATGATGTGACAGATATGATGTGACAGATATGTTGTGACAGTAATGATGTGACAGATGTGATGTGACAGTAATGATGTGACAGTAATGATGTGACAGATGTGATGTGACAGTAATGATGTGACAGATGTGATGTGAAAGTAGTGATGTGACAGTAACGATGTGACAGTAACGATGTGACAGTAATGATGTGACAGATATGATGTGACAGATGTGATGTGACAGTAATGATGTGACAGTAATGAAGTGACATATGTGATGTGACAGATGTGATGTGACAGATATGATGTGACAGTAATGATGTGACAGATGTGATGTGACAGATATGATGTGACAGTAATGATGTGACAGTAATGATGTGACAGTAATGATGTGACTGTAATGATGTGACAGATGTGATGTGAAAGATATGATGTGACAGTAATGATGTGACAGATGTGATATGACAGATATGATGTGACAGTAATGATGTAACAGATATGATGTGACAGTAATGATGTGACAGTAATGATGTGACAGATATGATGTGACAGATGTGATGTCACAGATGTGATGTGACAGTAATGATGTGACAGATATGATGTGACAGATATGATGTGACAGTAATGATGTGACAGATGTGATGTGACAGATGTGATGTGACAGTAATGATGTGACAGTAATGATGTGACAGTAATGATGTGACAGTAATGTTATGACAGATATGATGTGACAGATATGATGTGACAGTAATGATGTGACAGATATGATGTGACAGATGTGATGTGACAGTAATGATGTGACAGTAATGACGTGACAGATATGATGTGACAATAATAATGTGACAGTAGTGATGTGACAGTAATGATGTGACAGATATGATGTGACAGTAATGATGTGACAGTAATGATGTGAGAGATATAATGTGACAGTAGTGATGTGACAGATGTGATGTGACAGTAGTGATGTGACAGTAATGATGTGACAGATATGATGTGACAGATATGTTGTGACAGTAATGATGTGACAGATGTGATGTGACAGTAATGATGTGACAGTAATGATGTGACAGATGTGATGTGACAGTAATGATGTGACAGATGTGATGTGACAGTAGTGATGTGACAGTAACGATGTGACAGTAACGATGTGACAGTAATGATGTGACAGATATGATGTGACGTGATGTGACAGTAATGATGTGACAGTAATGATGTGACAGTAATGAAGTGACATATGTGATGTGACAGATGTGATGTGACAGATATGATGTGACAGTAATGATGTGACAGATGTGATGTGACAGATATGATGTGACAGTAATGATGTGACAGTAGTGATGTGACAGATATGATGTGACAGAGGTGATGTGACAGTAATGATGTGACAGATGTGATGTGACAGTAATGATGTGACAGTAATGATGAGACAGATATAATGTGACAATAATAATGTGACAGTAATGATGTGACAGTAATGATGTGACAGTAATGATGTGACAGATATGATGTGACAGTAATGATGTGACACTAATGATGTGACAGATATAATGTGACAGATATGATGTGACAGTAATGATGTGACAGTAATGGTGTAGATATGATGTGACAGATATGATGTGACAGAAATGATGTGACAGTAATGATGTGACAGATGTGATGTGACAGATATGATGTGACAGTAATGATGTGACAGATATGATGTGAAAGTAATGATGTGACAGTAATGATGTGACAGATATGATGTGACAGATATGATGTGACAGATATGATGTGACAGATAAGATGTGACAGATGTGATGTGACAGATGTGATGTGACAGATATGATGTGACAGTAATGATGTGACAGTAATGAAGTGTCGGTAACGATGTGACAGATATAATGTGACAGTAATGATGTGACAGTAATGATGTGACAGATATAATGTGACAGTAATGATGTGACAGTAATGGTGTAGATATGATGTGACAGATGTGATGTGACAGTAATGATGTGACAGATATGATGTGACAGATATGATGTGACAGATGTGATGTGACAGTAATGATGTGACAGTAATGATGTGACAGATATGATGTGACAGTAATGATGTGACAGTAATGATGTGACAGATATGATGTGACAGATATGATGTGACAGTAATGATCTGAAAGTAACAATGTGACAGATATAATGTGACAGTAATGATGTGACAGTAATGATGTGACAGATATGATGTGACAGATATGATGTGACAGATGTGATGTGACAGTAATGATGTGACAGATATGATGTGACAGTAATGATGTGAAAGTAATGATGTGACAGATGTGATGTGACAGATGTGATGTGACAGTAGTGATGTGACAGATATGATGTGACAGATATGATGTGACAGATATGATGTGACAGATGTGATGTGACAGTAATGATGTGACATATATGATGTGACAGATATGATGTGACAGTAATGATGTAACAGATATGATGTGACAGTAATGATGTGACAGATGTGATGTGACAGATATGATGTGACAGTAATGATGTGACAGATGTGATGTGACAGTAATGATGTGACAGTAATGATGTGACAGATATGATGTGACAGATGTGATGTGACAGTAATGATGTGACAGATATGATGTGACAGTAATGATGTGACAGATATGATGTGACAGATATGATGTGACAGTAATGATGTGACAGATGTGATGTGACAGATGTGATGTGACAGTAATGATGTGACAGATATGATGTGACAGATATGATGTGACAGTAATGATGTGACAGTAATGATGTGACAGATATGATGTGACAGATGTGATGTGACAGATGTGATGTGACAGATATGATGTGACAGATATGATGTGACAATAATAATGTGACAGTAGTGATGTGACAGGAATGATGTGACAGATATGATGTGACAGATATAATGTGACAGATGTGATGTGACAGTAATGATGTGACAGTAATGATGTGACAGATGTGATGTGACAGATATGATGTGACAGATATGATGTGACAATAATAATGTGACAGTAGTGATGTGACAGGAATGATGTGACAGATATGATGTGACAGATATAATGTGACAGATGTGATGTGACAGTAATGATGTCACAGATGTGATGTGACAGTAATGATGTGACAGTAATGATGTGACAGATATGATGCGACAGTAATGATATGACAGTAATGATGTGACAGATATAATGTGACAGTAGTGATGTGACAGTAATGATGTGACAGATCTGATGTGACAGTAATGATGTGACAGTAATGGTGTGACAGATAACATGTGACAGATATGATGTGACAGTAGTGATGTGACAGTAATGATGTGACAGATATGATGTGACAATAATAATGTGACAGTAATGATGTGACAGTAATGATGTGATAGATATGATGTAACAGTAATGATGTGACAGTAATGATGTGACAGATATGATGTGACAGTAATGATGTGACACTAATGATGTGACAGATATAATGTGACAGATATGATGTGACAGATATGGTGTAGATATGATGTGACAGATATGATGTGACAGAAATGATGTGACAGATATGATGTGACAGTAATGAAGTGACAGATATGATGTGACAGTAATGATGTGACAGTAATGATGTGACAGATATAATGTGACAGTAATGATGTGACAGTAATGATGTGACAGATGTGATGTGACAGTAATGATGTGACAGTAATGGTGTATATATGATGTGACAGTAATGATGTGACAGATATGATGTGACAGTAATGATGTGACAGATATGATGTGACAGATATGATGTGACAGTAATGATTTGACAGTAATGGTATAGATATGATGTGACAAATGTGATGTGACAGTAATGATGTGACAGTAATGATGTGACAGATATAATGTGACAGATGTGATGGGACAGTAATGATGTGACAGATGTGATGTGACAGTAATGATGTGACAGTAATGATGTGACAGTAATGATGTGACAGATATGATGTGACAGTAATGATATGACAGTAATGATGTGACAGATATAATGTGACAGATGTGATGTGACAGTAGTGATGTGACAGTAATGATGTGACAGTAATGGTGTGACAGATATGATGTGACAGTAATGATGTGACAGATATGATGTGACAGATATGATGTGACAGTAATGGTGTGACAGATATGATGTGACAGATATGATGTGACAATAATAATGTGACAGTAATGATGTGACAGTAATGATGTGACAGATATGATGTGACACTAATGATGTGACAGATATAATGTGACAGATATGATGTGACAGTAATGATGTGACAGTAATGGTGTAGATATGATGTGACAGATATGATGTGACAGAAATGATGTGACAGTAATGATGTGACAGATGTGATGTGACAGATATGATGTGACAGTAATGATGTGACAGATATGAGGTGAAAGTATTGATGTGACAGTAATGATGTGACAGATATGATGTGACAGATATGATGTGACAGATAAGATGTGACAGTAATGATGTGACAGATGTGATGTGACAGTAATGAAGTGACAGATATGATGTGACAGTAATGATGTGACAGTAATGATGTGTCAGTAACGATGTGAAAGACATAATGTGACAGTAATGATGTGACAGATACAATGTGACAGTAATGATGTGACAGTAATGGTGTAGATATAATGTGACAGATGTGATGTGACAGTAATGATGTGACAGATATGATGTGACAGTAATGATGTGACAGATATGATGTGACAGATATGATGTGACAGATGTGATGTGACAGTAATGATGTGACAGTAATGATGTGAAAGTAACGATGTGACAGATATAATGTGACAGTAATGATGTGACATTAATGATGTGACAGATATAATGTGACAGTAATGATGTGACAGTAATGGTGTAGATATGATGTGACAGATGTGATGTGACAGTAATGATGTGACAGATGTGATGTGACAGTAATGATGTGACAGATATGATGTGACAGATATGATGTGACAGATGTGATGTGACAGATGTGATGGGACAGTAATGATGTGACAGATGTGATGTGACTGTAGTGATGTGACAGATATGATGTGACAGTAATGATGTGACAGATGTGATGTGACAGTAACGATGTGACAGTAACGATGTGACAGTAATGATGTGACAGATATGATGTGACAGTAATGATGTGACAGATGTGATGTGACAGTAATGATGTGACAGATGTGATGTGACAGTAATGATGTGTCAGTAATGATGTGACAGATATGATGTGACAGTAATGATGTGACAGTAATGATGTGACAGATGTGATGTGACAGATATGATGTGTCAGTAATGATGTGACAGATATGATGTGACAGTAATGATGTGACAGTAATGATGTGACAGTAATGATGTGACAGATATGATGTGACAGATATGATGTGACAGTAATGATGTGACAGTAATGGTGTGACAGTAATGATGTGACAGATATGATGTGACAGTAATGGTGTGACAGATGTGATGTGACAGATATGATGTGACAGTAATGATGTGATAGATATGATGTGACAGATATGATGTGACAGTAATGATGTGACAGTAATGATGTGACAGATATGATGTGACAGTAATGATGTGACAGTAATGATGTGACAGTAATGATGTGACTGTAATGATGTGACAGATGTGATGTGACAGATATGATGTGACAGTAATGATGTGACAGATGTGATATGACAGATATGATGTGACAGTAATGATGTAACAGATATGATGTGACAGTAATGATGTGACAGATATGATGTGACAGATGTGATGTGACAGATGTGATGTGACAGTAATGATGTGACAGATATGATGTGACAGATATGATGTGACAGTAATGATGTGACAGATGTGATGTGACAGATGTGATGTGACAGTAATGATGTGACAGTAATGATGTGACAGTAATGATGTGACAGATATGATGTGACAGTAATGATGTGACAGTAATGATGTGACAGATATGATGTGACAGATATGATGTGACAGTAATGATGTGACAGATATGATGTGACAGATGTGATGTGACAGTAATGATGTGACAGTAATGACGTGACAGATATGATGTGACAATAATAATGTGACAGTAGTGATGTGACAGTAATGATGTGACAGATATGATGTGACAGTAATGATGTGACAGTAATGATATGAGAGATATAATGTGACAGTAGTGATGTGACAGATGTGATGTGACAGTAGTGATGTGACAGTAATGATGTGACAGATATGATGTGACAGATATGTTGTGACAGTAATGATGTGACAGATGTGATGTGACAGTAATGATGTGACAGTAATGATGTGACAGATGTGATGTGACAGTAATGATGTGACAGATGTGATGTGAAAGTAGTGATGTGACAGTAACGATGTGACAGTAACGATGTGACAGTAATGATGTGACAGATATGATGTGACAGATGTGATGTGACAGTAATGATGTGACAGTAATGAAGTGACATATGTGATGTGACAGATGTGATGTGACAGATATGATGTGACAGTAATGATGTGACAGATGTGATGTGACAGATATGATGTGACAGTAATGATGTGACAGTAATGATGTGACAGTAATGATGTGACTGTAATGATGTGACAGATGTGATGTGAAAGATATGATGTGACAGTAATGATGTGACAGATGTGATATGACAGATATGATGTGACAGTAATGATGTAACAGATATGATGTGACAGTAATGATGTGACAGTAATGATGTGACAGATATGATGTGACAGATGTGATGTCACAGATGTGATGTGACAGTAATGATGTGACAGATATGATGTGACAGATATGATGTGACAGTAATGATGTGACAGATGTGATGTGACAGATGTGATGTGACAGTAATGATGTGACAGTAATGATGTGACAGTAATGATGTGACAGTAATGTTATGACAGATATGATGTGACAGATATGATGTGACAGTAATGATGTGACAGATATGATGTGACAGATGTGATGTGACAGTAATGATGTGACAGTAATGACGTGACAGATATGATGTGACAATAATAATGTGACAGTAGTGATGTGACAGTAATGATGTGACAGATATGATGTGACAGTAATGATGTGACAGTAATGATGTGAGAGATATAATGTGACAGTAGTGATGTGACAGATGTGATGTGACAGTAGTGATGTGACAGTAATGATGTGACAGATATGATGTGACAGATATGTTGTGACAGTAATGATGTGACAGATGTGATGTGACAGTAATGATGTGACAGTAATGATGTGACAGATGTGATGTGACAGTAATGATGTGACAGATGTGATGTGACAGTAGTGATGTGACAGTAACGATGTGACAGTAACGATGTGACAGTAATGATGTGACAGATATGATGTGACGTGATGTGACAGTAATGATGTGACAGTAATGATGTGACAGTAATGAAGTGACATATGTGATGTGACAGATGTGATGTGACAGATATGATGTGACAGTAATGATGTGACAGATGTGATGTGACAGATATGATGTGACAGTAATGATGTCACAGTAGTGATGTGACAGATATGATGTGACAGAGGTGATGTGACAGTAATGATGTGACAGATGTGATGTGACAGTAATGATGTGACAGTAATGATGAGACAGATATAATGTGACAATAATAATGTGACAGTAATGATGTGACAGTAATGATGTGACAGTAATGATGTGACAGATATGATGTGACAGTAATGATGTGACACTAATGATGTGACAGATATAATGTGACAGATATGATGTGACAGTAATGATGTGACAGTAATGGTGTAGATATGATGTGACAGATATGATGTGACAGAAATGATGTGACAGTAATGATGTGACAGATGTGATGTGACAGATATGATGTGACAGTAATGATGTGACAGATATGATGTGAAAGTAATGATGTGACAGTAATGATGTGACAGATATGATGTGACAGATATGATGTGACAGATATGATGTGACAGATAAGATGTGACAGTAATGATGTGACAGATGTGATGTGACAGATATGATGTGACAGTAATGATGTGACAGTAATGAAGTGTCGGTAACGATGTGACAGATATAATGTGACAGTAATGATGTGACAGTAATGATGTGACAGATATAATGTGACAGTAATGATGTGACAGTAATGGTGTAGATATGATGTGACAGATGTGATGTGACAGTAATGATGTGACAGATATGATGTGACAGATATGATGTGACAGATGTGATGTGACAGTAATGATGTGACAGTAATGATGTGACAGATATGATGTGACAGTAATGATGTGACAGTAATGATGTGACAGATATGATGTGACAGATATGATGTGACAGTAATGATCTGAAAGTAACAATGTGACAGATATAATGTGACAGTAATGATGTGACAGTAATGATGTGACAGATATGATGTGACAGATATGATGTGACAGATGTGATGTGACAGTAATGATGTGACAGATATGATGTGACAGTAATGATGTGAAAGTAATGATGTGACAGATGTGATGTGACAGATGTGATGTGACAGTAGTGATGTGACAGATATGATGTGACAGATATGATGTGACAGATGTGATGTGACAGTAATGATGTGACATATATGATGTGACAGATATGATGTGACAGTAATGATGTAACAGATATGATGTGACAGTAATGATGTGACAGATGTGATGTGACAGATATGATGTGACAGTAATGATGTGACAGATGTGATGTGACAGTAATGATGTGACAGTAATGATGTGACAGATATGATGTGACAGATGTGATGTGACAGTAATGATGTGACAGATATGATGTGACAGTAATGATGTGACAGATATGATGTGACAGATATGATGTGACAGTAATGATGTGACAGATGTGATGTGACAGATGTGATGTGACAGTAATGATGTGACAGATATGATGTGACAGATATGATGTGACAGTAATGATGTGACAGTAATGATGTGACAGATATGATGTGACAGATGTGATGTGACAGATATGATGTGACAGATATGATGTGACAATAATAATGTGACAGTAGTGATGTGACAGGAATGATGTGACAGATATGATGTGACAGATATAATGTGACAGATGTGATGTGACAGTAATGATGTGACAGTAATGATGTGACAGATGTGATGTGACAGATATGATGTGACAGATATGATGTGACAATAATAATGTGACAGTAGTGATGTGACAGGAATGATGTGACAGATATGATGTGACAGATATAATGTGACAGATGTGATGTGACAGTAATGATGTCACAGATGTGATGTGACAGTAATGATGTGACAGTAATGATGTGACAGATATGATGCGACAGTAATGATATGACAGTAATGATGTGACAGATATAATGTGACAGTAGTGATGTGACAGTAATGATGTGACAGATCTGATGTGACAGTAATGATGTGACAGTAATGGTGTGACAGATAACATGTGACAGATATGATGTGACAGTAGTGATGTGACAGTAATGATGTGACAGATATGATGTGACAATAATAATGTGACAGTAATGATGTGACAGTAATGATGTGATAGATATGATGTAACAGTAATGATGTGACAGTAATGATGTGACAGATATGATGTGACAGTAATGATGTGACACTAATGATGTGACAGATATAATGTGACAGATATGATGTGACAGATATGGTGTAGATATGATGTGACAGATATGATGTGACAGAAATGATGTGACAGATATGATGTGACAGTAATGAAGTGACAGATATGATGTGACAGTAATGATGTGACAGTAATGATGTGACAGATATAATGTGACAGTAATGATGTGACAGATGTGATGTGACAGTAATGATGTGACAGTAATGGTGTATATATGATGTGACAGTAATGATGTGACAGATATGATGTGACAGTAATGATGTGACAGATATGATGTGACAGATATGATGTGACAGTAATGATTTGACAGTAATGGTATAGATATGATGTGACAAATGTGATGTGACAGTAATGATGTGACAGTAATGATGTGACAGATATAATGTGACAGATGTGATGGGACAGTAATGATGTGACAGATGTGATGTGACAGTAATGATGTGACAGTAATGATGTGACAGTAATGATGTGACAGATATGATGTGACAGTAATGATATGACAGTAATGATGTGACAGATATAATGTGACAGATGTGATGTGACAGTAGTGATGTGACAGTAATGATGTGACAGTAATGGTGTGACAGATATGATGTGACAGTAATGATGTGACAGATATGATGTGACAGATATGATGTGACAGTAATGGTGTGACAGATATGATGTGACAGATATGATGTGACAATAATAATGTGACAGTAATGATGTGACAGATATGATGTGACACTAATGATGTGACAGATATAATGTGACAGATATGATGTGACAGTAATGATGTGACAGTAATGGTGTAGATATGATGTGACAGATATGATGTGACAGAAATGATGTGACAGTAATGATGTGACAGATGTGATGTGACAGATATGATGTGACAGTAATGATGTGACAGATATGAGGTGAAAGTATTGATGTGACAGTAATGATGTGACAGATATGATGTGACAGATATGATGTGACAGATAAGATGTGACAGTAATGATGTGACAGATGTGATGTGACAGTAATGAAGTGACAGATATGATGTGACAGTAATGATGTGACAGTAATGATGTGTCAGTAACGATGTGAAAGACATAATGTGACAGTAATGATGTGACAGTAATGATGTGACAGATACAATGTGACAGTAATGATGTGACAGTAATGGTGTAGATATAATGTGACAGATGTGATGTGACAGTAATGATGTGACAGATATGATGTGACAGTAATGATGTGACAGATATGATGTGACAGATATGATGTGACAGATGTGATGTGACAGTAATGATGTGACAGTAATGATGTGACAGATATGATGTGACAGTAATGATGTGACAGATATGATGTGACAGATATGATGTGACAGTAATGATGTGAAAGTAACGATGTGACAGATATAATGTGACAGTAATGATGTGACATTAATGATGTGACAGATATAATGTGACAGTAATGATGTGACAGTAATGGTGTAGATATGATGTGACAGATGTGATGTGACAGTAATGATGTGACAGATGTGATGTGACAGTAATGATGTGACAGATATGATGTGACAGATATGATGTGACAGATGTGATGTGACAGATGTGATGGGACAGTAATGATGTGACAGATGTGATGTGACTGTAGTGATGTGACAGATATGATGTGACAGTAATGATGTGACAGATGTGATGTGACAGTAACGATGTGACAGTAACGATGTGACAGTAATGATGTGACAGATATGATGTGACAGTAATGATGTGACAGATGTGATGTGACAGTAATGATGTGACAGATGTGATGTGACAGTAATGATGTGTCAGTAATGATGTGACAGATATGATGTGACAGTAATGATGTGACAGTAATGATGTGACAGATGTGATGTGACAGATATGATGTGTCAGTAATGATGTGACAGATATGATGTGACAGTAATGATGTGACAGTAATGATGTGACAGTAATGATGTGACAGATATGATGTGACAGATATGATGTGACAGTAATGATGTGACAGTAATGGTGTGACAGTAATGATGTGACAGATATGATGTGACAGTAATGGTGTGACAGATGTGATGTGACAGATATGATGTGACAGTAATGATGTGATAGATATGATGTGACAGATATGATGTGACAGTAATGATGTGACAGTAATGATGTGACAGATATGATGTGACAGTAATGATGTGACAGTAATGATGTGACAGTAATGATGTGACTGTAATGATGTGACAGATGTGATGTGACAGATATGATGTGACAGTAATGATGTGACAGATGTGATATGACAGATATGATGTGACAGTAATGATGTAACAGATATGATGTGACAGTAATGATGTGACAGATATGATGTGACAGATGTGATGTGACAGATGTGATGTGACAGTAATGATGTGACAGATATGATGTGACAGATATGATGTGACAGTAATGATGTGACAGATGTGATGTGACAGATGTGATGTGACAGTAATGATGTGACAGTAATGATGTGACAGTAATGATGTGACAGATATGATGTGACAGTAATGATGTGACAGTAATGATGTGACAGATATGATGTGACAGATATGATGTGACAGTAATGATGTGACAGATATGATGTGACAGATGTGATGTGACAGTAATGATGTGACAGTAATGACGTGACAGATATGATGTGACAATAATAATGTGACAGTAGTGATGTGACAGTAATGATGTGACAGATATGATGTGACAGTAATGATGTGACAGTAATGATATGAGAGATATAATGTGACAGTAGTGATGTGACAGATGTGATGTGACAGTAGTGATGTGACAGTAATGATGTGACAGATATGATGTGACAGATATGTTGTGACAGTAATGATGTGACAGATGTGATGTGACAGTAATGATGTGACAGTAATGATGTGACAGATGTGATGTGACAGTAATGATGTGACAGATGTGATGTGAAAGTAGTGATGTGACAGTAACGATGTGACAGTAACGATGTGACAGTAATGATGTGACAGATATGATGTGACAGATGTGATGTGACAGTAATGATGTGACAGTAATGAAGTGACATATGTGATGTGACAGATGTGATGTGACAGATATGATGTGACAGTAATGATGTGACAGATGTGATGTGACAGATATGATGTGACAGTAATGATGTGACAGTAATGATGTGACAGTAATGATGTGACTGTAATGATGTGACAGATGTGATGTGAAAGATATGATGTGACAGTAATGATGTGACAGATGTGATATGACAGATATGATGTGACAGTAATGATGTAACAGATATGATGTGACAGTAATGATGTGACAGTAATGATGTGACAGATATGATGTGACAGATATGATGTGACAGTAATGATGTGACAGATGTGATGTGACAGATGTGATGTGACAGTAATGATGTGACAGTAATGATGTGACAGTAATGATGTGACAGTAATGTTATGACAGATATGATGTGACAGATATGATGTGACAGTAATGATGTGACAGATGTGATGTGACAGTAATGATGTGACAGTAATGACGTGACAGATATGATGTGACAATAATAATGTGACAGTAGTGATGTGACAGTAATGATGTGACAGATATGATGTGACAGTAATGATGTGACAGTAATGATGTGAGAGATATAATGTGACAGTAGTGATGTGACAGATGTGATGTGACAGTAGTGATGTGACAGTAATGATGTGACAGATATGATGTGACAGATATGTTGTGACAGTAATGATGTGACAGATGTGATGTGACAGTAATGATGTGACAGTAATGATGTGACAGATGTGATGTGACAGTAATGATGTGACAGATGTGATGTGACAGTAGTGATGTGACAGTAACGATGTGACAGTAACGATGTGACAGTAATGATGTGACAGATATGATGTGACGTGATGTGACAGTAATGATGTGACAGTAATGATGTGACAGTAATGAAGTGACATATGTGATGTGACAGATGTGATGTGACAGATATGATGTGACAGTAATGATGTGACAGATGTGATGTGACAGATATGATGTGACAGTAATGATGTGACAGTAGTGATGTGACAGATATGATGTGACAGAGGTGATGTGACAGTAATGATGTGACAGATGTGATGTGACAGTAATGATGTGACAGTAATGATGAGACAGATATAATGTGACAATAATAATGTGACAGTAATGATGTGACAGTAATGATGTGACAGTAATGATGTGACAGATATGATGTGACAGTAATGATGTGACACTAATGATGTGACAGATATAATGTGACAGATATGATGTGACAGTAATGATGTGACAGTAATGGTGTAGATATGATGTGAGAGATATGATGTGACAGAAATGATGTGACAGTAATGATGTGACAGATGTGATGTGACAGATATGATGTGACAGTAATGATGTGACAGATATGATGTGAAAGTAATGATGTGACAGTAATGATGTGACAGATATGATGTGACAGATATGATGTGACAGATATGATGTGACAGATAAGATGTGACAGTAATGATGTGACAGATGTGATGTGACAGATATGATGTGACAGTAATGATGTGACAGTAATGAAGTGTCGGTAACGATGTGACAGATATAATGTGACAGTAATGATGTGACAGTAATGATGTGACAGATATAATGTGACAGTAATGATGTGACAGTAATGGTGTAGATATGATGTGACAGATGTGATGTGACAGTAATGATGTGACAGATATGATGTGACAGATATGATGTGACAGATGTGATGTGACAGTAATGATGTGACAGTAATGATGTGACAGATATGATGTGACAGTAATGATGTGACAGTAATGATGTGACAGATATGATGTGACAGATATGATGTGACAGTAATGATCTGAAAGTAACAATGTGACAGATATAATGTGACAGTAATGATGTGACAGTAATGATGTGACAGATATGATGTGACAGATATGATGTGACAGATGTGATGTGACAGTAATGATGTGACAGATATGATGTGACAGTAATGATGTGAAAGTAATGATGTGACAGATGTGATGTGACAGTAGTGATGTGACAGATATGATGTGACAGATATGATGTGACAGATGTGATGTGACAGTAATGATGTGACATATATGATGTGACAGATATGATGTGACAGTAATGATGTAACAGATATGATGTGACAGTAATGATGTGACAGATGTGATGTGACAGATATGATGTGACAGTAATGATGTGACAGATGTGATGTGACAGTAATGATGTGACAGTAATGATGTGACAGATATGATGTGACAGATGTGATGTGACAGTAATGATGTGACAGATATGATGTGACAGTAATGATGTGACAGATATGATGTGACAGATATGATGTGACAGTAATGATGTGACAGATGTGATGTGACAGATGTGATGTGACAGTAATGATGTGACAGATATGATGTGACAGATATGATGTGACAGTAATGATGTGACAGTAATGATGTGACAGATATGATGTGACAGATGTGATGTGACAGATGTGATGTGACAGATATGATGTGACAATAATAATGTGACAGTAGTGATGTGACAGGAATGATGTGACAGATATGATGTGACAGATATAATGTGACAGATGTGATGTGACAGTAATGATGTGACAGTAATGATGTGACAGATGTGATGTGACAGATATGATGTGACAGATATGATGTGACAATAATAATGTGACAGTAGTGATGTGACAGGAATGATGTGACAGATATGATGTGACAGATATAATGTGACAGATGTGATGTGACAGTAATGATGTCACAGATGTGATGTGACAGTAATGATGTGACAGTAATGATGTGACAGATATGATGCGACAGTAATGATATGACAGTAATGATGTGACAGATATAATGTGACAGTAGTGATGTGACAGTAATGATGTGACAGATCTGATGTGACAGTAATGATGTGACAGTAATGGTGTGACAGATAACATGTGACAGATATGATGTGACAGTAGTGATGTGACAGTAATGATGTGACAGATATGATGTGACAATAATAATGTGACAGTAATGATGTGACAGTAATGATGTGATAGATATGATGTAACAGTAATGATGTGACAGTAATGATGTGACAGATATGATGTGACAGTAATGATGTGACACTAATGATGTGACAGATATAATGTGACAGATATGATGTGACAGATATGGTGTAGATATGATGTGACAGATATGATGTGACAGAAATGATGTGACAGATATGATGTGACAGTAATGAAGTGACAGATATGATGTGACAGTAATGATGTGACAGTAATGATGTGACAGATATAATGTGACAGTAATGATGTGACAGATGTGATGTGACAGTAATGATGTGACAGTAATGGTGTATATATGATGTGACAGTAATGATGTGACAGATATGATGTGACAGTAATGATGTGACAGATATGATGTGACAGATATGATGTGACAGTAATGATTTGACAGTAATGGTATAGATATGATGTGACAAATGTGATGTGACAGTAATGATGTGACAGATATGATGTGACAGATATGATGTGACAGATATGATGTGACAGATGTGATGTGACAGATGTGATGTGACAGTAATGATGTGACAGATGTGATGTGACAGTAATGATGTGACAGATATGATTTGACAGTAATGATGTGACAGTAATGATGTGACAGATGTGATGTGACAGTAACGATGTGACAGTAACGATGTGACAGTAATGATGTGACAGATAAGATGTGACAGATATGATGTGACAGTAATGATGTGATGTGACAGATATGATGTGATGTGACAGTAATGATGTGACAGTAATGAGGTGACAGATTTGATGTGACAGTAATGATGTGACAGATGTGATGTGACAGTAATGATGTGACAGTAATGATGTGACAGATGTGATGTGACAGTAATGATGTGACAGATGTGATGTGACAGTAGTGATGTCACAGTAACGATGTGACAGTAACGATGTGACAGTAACGATGTGACAGTAATGATGTGACAGATATGATGTGACAGATGTGATGTGACAGTAATGATGTGACAGTAATGATGTGACAGTAATGATGTGACAGATGTGATGTGACAGATGTGATGTGACAGATATGATGTGACAGTAATGATGTGACAGATGTGATGTGACAGATATGATGTGACAGTAATGATGTGACAGTAGTGATGTGACAGATATGATGTGACAGAGGTGATGTGACAGTAATGATGTGACAGATGTGATGTGACAGTAATGATGTGACAGATATGATGTGACAGTAATGATGTGACAGTAATGATGTGACAGATATAATGTGACAGATGTGATGGGACAGTAATGATGTGACAGATGTGATGTGACAGTAGTGATGTGACAGTAATGATGTGACAGTAATGATGTGACAGATATGATGTGACAGTAATGATATGACAGTAATGATGTGACAGATATAATGTGACAGATGTGATGTGACAGTAGTGATGTGACAGTAATGATGTGACAGTAATGGTGTGACAGATATGATGTGACAGTAATGATGTGACAGATATGATGTGACAGATATGATGTGACAGTAATGGTGTGACAGATATGATGTGACAGATATGATGTGACAATAATAATGTGACAGTAATGATGTGACAGTAATGATGTGACAGATATGATGTGACAGTAATGATGTGACACTAATGATGTGACAGATATAATGTGACAGATATGATGTGACAGTAATGATGTGACAGTAATGGTGTAGATATGATGTGACAGATATGATGTGACAGAAATGATGTGACAGTAATGATGTGACAGATGTGATGTGACAGATATGATGTGACAGTAATGATGTGACAGATATGATGTGAAAGTATTGATGTGACAGTAATGATGTGACAGTAATGATGTGACAGATATGATGTGACAGATAAGATGTGACAGTGATGATGTGACAGATGTGATGTGACAGTAATGAAGTGACAGATATGATGTGACAGTAATGATGTGACAGTAATGATGTGACAGTAATGATATGTCAGTAACGATGTGACAGACATAATGTGACAGTAATGATGTGACAGTAATGATGTGACAGATATAATGTGACAGCAATGATGTGACAGTAATGGTGTAGATATGATGTGACAGATGTGATGTGACAGTAATGATGTGACAGATATGATGTGACAGATATGATGTGACAGATATGATGTGACAGATGTGATGTGACAGTAATGATGTGACAGTAATGATGTGACAGATATGATGTGACAGTAATGATGTGACAGTAATGATGTGACAGATATGATGTGACAGATGTGATGTGACAGTAATGATGTGACAGTAATGATGTGACAGTAATGATGTGACAGATGTGATGTGACAGATGTGATGTGACAGATATGATGTGACAGTAATGATGTGACAGATGTGATGTGACAGATATGATGTGACAGTAATGATGTGACAGTAGTGATGTGACAGATATGATGTGACAGAGGTGATATGACAGTAATGATGTGACAGATGTGATGTGACAGTAATGATGTGACAGTAATGATGTGACAGATATAATGTGACAGATGTGATGGGACAGTAATGATGTGACAGATGTGATGTGACAGTAATGATGTGACAGTAATGATGTGACAGTAATGATGTGACAGATATGATGTGACAGTAATGATATGACAGTAATGATGTGACAGATATAATGTGACAGATGCGATGTGACAGTAGTGATGTGACAGTAATGATGTGACAGTAATGGTGTGACAGATATGATGTGACAGTAATGATGTGACAGATATGATGTGACAGATATGATGTGACAGTAATGGTGTGACAGATATGATGTGACAGATATGATGTGACAATAATAATGTGACAGTAATGATGTGACCGTAATGATGTGACAGATATGATGTGACACTAATGATGTGACAGATATAATGTGACAGATATGATGTGACAGTAATGATGTGACAGTAATGGTGTAGATATGATGTGACAGATATGATGTGACAGAAATGATGTGACAGTAATGATGTGACAGATGTGATGTGACAGATATGATGTGACAGTAATGATGTGACAGATATGAGGTGAAAGTATTGATGTGACAGTAATGATGTGACAGATATGATGTGACAGATATGATGTGACAGATAAGATGTGACAGTAATGATGTGACAGATGTGATGTGACAGTAATGAAGTGACAGATATGATGTGACAGTAATGATGTGACAGTAATGATGTGTCAGTAACGATGTGAAAGACATAATGTGACAGTAATGATGTGACAGTAATGATGTGACAGATACAATGTGACAGTAATGATGTGACAGTAATGGTGTAGATATAATGTGACAGATGTGATGTGACAGTAATGATGTGACAGATATGATGTGACAGTAATGATGTGACAGATATGATGTGACAGATATGATGTGACAGATGTGATGTGACAGTAATGATGTGACAGTAATGATGTGACAGATATGATGTGACAGTAATGATGTGACAGATATGATGTGACAGATATGATGTGACAGTAATGATGTCAAAGTAACGATGTGACAGATATAATGTGACAGTAATGATGTGACATTAATGATGTGACAGATATAATGTGACAGTAATGATGTGACAGTAATGGTGTAGATATGATGTGACAGATGTGATGTGACAGTAATGATGTGACAGATGTGATGTGACAGTAATGATGTGACAGATATGATGTGACAGATATGATGTGACAGATGTGATGTGACAGATGTGATGGGACAGTAATGATGTGACAGATATGATGTGACTGTAGTGATGTGACAGATATGATGTGACAGTAATGATGTGACAGATGTGATGTGACAGTAACGATGTGACAGTAACGATGTGACAGTAATGATGTGACAGATATGATGTGACAGTAATGATGTGACAGATGTGATGTGACAGTAATGATGTGACAGATGTGATGTGACAGTAATGATGTGTCAGTAATGATGTGACAGATATGATGTGACAGTAATGATGTGACAGTAATGATGTGACAGTAATGATGTGACAGATGTGATGTGACAGATATGATGTGTCAGTAATGATGTGACAGATATGATGTGACAGTAATGATGTGACAGTAATGATGTGACAGTAATGATGTGACAGATATGATGTGACAGATATGATGTGACAGTAATGATGTGACAGTAATGGTGTGACAGTAATGATGTGACAGATATGATGTGACAGTAATGGTGTGACAGATGTGATGTGACAGATGTGATGTGACAGATATGATGTGACAGTAATGATGTGATAGATATGATGTGACAGATATGATGTGACAGTAATGATGTGACAGTAATGATGTGACAGATATGATGTGACAGTAATGATGTGACAGTAATGATGTGACAGTAATGATGTGACTGTAATGATGTGACAGATGTGATGTGACAGATATGATGTGACAGTAATGATGTGACAGATGTGATATGACAGATATGATGTGACAGTAATGATGTAACAGATATGATGTGACAGTAATGATGTGACAGATATGATGTGACAGATGTGATGTGACAGATGTGATGTGACAGTAATGATGTGACAGATATGATGTGACAGATATGATGTGACAGTAATGATGTGACAGATGTGATGTGACAGATGTGATGTGACAGTAATGATGTGACAGTAATGATGTGACAGTAATGATGTGACAGATATGATGTGACAGTAATGATGTGACAGTAATGATGTGACAGATATGATGTGACAGATATGATGTGAGTAATGATGTGACAGATATGATGTGACAGATGTGATGTGACAGTAATGATGTGACAGTAATGACGTGACAGATATGATGTGACAATAATAATGTGACAGTAGTGATGTGACAGTAATGATGTGACAGATATGATGTGACAGTAATGATGTGACAGTAATGATGTGAGAGATATAATGTGACAGTAGTGATGTGACAGATGTGATGTGACAGTAGTGATGTGACAGTAATGATGTGACAGATATGATGTGACAGATATGTTGTGACAGTAATGATGTGACAGATGTGATGTGACAGTAATGATGTGACAGTAATGATGTGACAGATGTGATGTGACAGTAATGATGTGACAGATGTCATGTGAAAGTAGTGATGTGACAGTAACGATGTGACAGTAACGATGTGACAGTAATGATGTGACAGATATGATGTGACAGATGTGATGTGACAGTAATGATGTGACAGTAATGATGTGACAGTAATGAAGTGACATATGTGATGTGACAGATGTGATGTGACAGATATGATGTGACAGTAATGATGTGACAGATGTGATGTGACAGATATGATGTGACAGTAATGATGTGACAGTAATGATGTGACAGTAATGATGTGACTGTAATGATGTGACAGATGTGATGTGAAAGATATGATGTGACAGTAATGATGTGACAGATGTGATATGACAGATATGATGTGACAGTAATGATGTAACAGATATGATGTGACAGTAATGATGTGACAGTAATGATGTGACAGATATGATGTGACAGATGTGATGTCACAGATGTGATGTGACAGTAATGATGTGACAGATATGATGTGACAGATATGATGTGACAGTAATGATGTGACAGATGTGATGTGACAGATGTGATGTGACAGTAATGATGTGACAGTAATGATGTGACAGTAATGATGTGACAGTAATGTTATGACAGATATGATGTGACAGATATGATGTGACAGTAATGATGTGACAGATATGATGTGACAGAGGTGATGTGACAGTAATGATGTGACAGTAATGACGTGACAGATATGATGTGACAATAATAATGTGACAGTAGTGATGTGACAGTAATGATGTGACAGATATGATGTGACAGTAATGATGTGACAGTAATGATGTGAGAGATATAATGTGACAGTAGTGATGTGACAGATGTGATGTGACAGTAGTGATGTGACAGTAATGATGTGACAGATATGATGTGACAGATATGTTGTGACAGTAATGATGTGACAGATGTGATGTGACAGTAATGATGTGACAGTAATGATGTGACAGATGTGATGTGACAGTAATGATGTGACAGATGTGATGTGACAGTAGTGATGTGACAGTAACGATGTGACAGTAATGATGTGACAGATATGATGTGACGTGATGTGACAGTAATGATGTGACAGTAATGATGTGACAGTAATGAAGTGACATATGTGATGTGACAGATGTGATGTGACAGATATGATGTGACAGTAATGATGTGACAGATGTGATGTGACAGATATGATGTGACAGTAATGATGTGACAGTAGTGATGTGACAGATATGATGTGACAGAGGTGATGTGACAGTAATGATGTGACAGATGTGATGTGACAGTAATGATGTGACAGTAATGATGAGACAGATATAATGTGACAGATGTGATGGGACAGTAATGATGTGACAGATGTGATGTGACAGTAATGATGTGACAGTAATGATGTGACAGTAATGATGTGACAGATATGATGTGACAGTAATGATATGACAGTAATGATGTGACAGATATAATGTGACAGATGTGATGTGACAGTAGTGATGTGACAGTAATGATGTGACAGTAATGGTGTGACAGATATGATGTGACAGTAATGATGTGACAGATATGATGTGACAGTAATGGTGTGACAGATATGATGTGACAGATATGATGTGACAATAATAATGTGACAGTAATGATGTGACAGTAATGATGTGACAGATATGATGTGACAGTAATGATGTGACACTAATGATGTGACAGATATAATGTGACAGATATGATGTGACAGTAATGATGTGACAGTAATGGTGTAGATATGATGTGACAGATATGATGTGACAGAAATGATGTGACAGTAATGATGTGACAGATGTGATGTGACAGATATGATGTGACAGTAATGATGTGACAGATATGATGTGAAAGTAATGATGTGACAGTAATGATGTGACAGTAATGATGTGACAGATATGATGTGACAGATATGATGTGACAGATAAGATGTGATAGTAATGATGTGACAGATGTGATGTGACAGTAATGAAGTGACAGATATGATGTGACAGTAATGATGTGACAGTAATGATGTGACAGTAATGATGTGTCAGTAACGATGTGACAGACATAATGTGACAGTAATGATGTGACAGTAATGATGTGACAGATATAATGTGACAGTAATGATGTGACAGTAATGGTGTAGATATGATGTGACAGATGTGATGTGACAGATATGATGTGACAGTAATGATGTGACAGTAATGATGTGACAGATATGATGTGACAGTAATGATGTGACAGATATGATGTGACAGATATGATGTGACAGTAATGATGTGAAAGTAACGATGTGACAGATATAATGTGACAGTAATGATGTGACATTAATGATGTGACAGATGTGATGTGACAGTAATGATGTGACAGATGTGATGTGACAGTAATGATGTGACAGATATGATGTGACAGATATGATGTGACAGATGTGATGTGACAGATGTGATGTGACAGTAATGATGTGACAGATGTGATGTGACTATAGTGATGTGACAGATATGATGTGACAGTAATGATGTGACAGATGTGATGTGACAGTAACGATGTGAAAGTAATGATGTGACAGATATGATGTGACAGTAATGATGTGACAGATGTGATGTGACAGTAATGATGTGACAGCTGTGATGTGACAGTAATGATGTGTCAGTAATGATGTGACAGATATGATGTGACAGTAATGATGTGACAGTAATGATGTGACAGATGTGATGTGACAGATATGATTTGTCAGTAATGATGTGACAGATATGATGTGACAAATGTGATGTGACAGATATGATGTGACAGTAATGATGTGACAGATGTGATGTGACAGATATGATGTGACAGTAATGATGTGACAGTAGTGATGTGACAGATATGATGTGACAGAGGTGATGTGACAGTAATGATGTGACAGATGTGATGTGACAGTAATGATGTGACAGTAATGATGAGACAGATATAATGTGACAGATGTGATGGGACAGTAATGATGTGACAGATGTGATGTGACAGTAATGATGTGACAGTAATGATGTGACAGTAATGATGTGACAGATATGATGTGACAGTAATGATATGACAGTAATGATGTGACAGATATAATGTGACAGATGTGATGTGACAGTAGTGATGTGACAGTAATGATGTGACAGTAATGGTGTGACAGATATGATGTGACAGATATGATGTGACAGTAATGGTGTGACAGATATGATGTGACAGATATGATGTGACAATAATAATGTGACAGTAATGATGTGACAGTAATGATGTGACAGATATGATGTGACAGTAATGATGTGACACTAATGATGTGACAGATATAATGTGACAGATATGATGTGACAGTAATGATGTGACAGTAATGGTGTAGATATGATGTGACAGATATGATGTGACAGAAATGATGTGACAGTAATGATGTGACAGATGTGATGTGACAGATATGATGTGACAGTAATGATGTGACAGATATGATGTGACAGTAATGATGTGACAGTAATGATGTGACAGTAATGATGTGACAGATATGATGTGACAGATAAGATGTGATAGTAATGATGTGACAGATGTGATGTGACAGTAATGAAGTGACAGATATGATGTGACAGCAATGATGTGACAGTAATGATGTGACAGTAATGATGTGTCAGTAACGATGTGACAGACATAATGTGACAGTAATGATGTGATAGTAATGATGTGACAGATATAATGTGACAGTAATGATGTGACAGTAATGGTGTAGATATGATGTGACAGATGTGATGTGACAGATATGATGTGACAGTAATGATGTGACAGATATGATGTGACAGATGTGATGTGACAGATATGATGTGACAGATGTGATGTGACAGTAATGATGTGACAGTAATGATGTGACAGATATGATGTGACAATAATGATGTGACAGTAATGATGTGACAGATATGATGTGACAGATATGATGTGACAGTAATGATGTGAAAGTAACGATGTGACAGATATAATGTGACAGTAATGATGTGACAGTAATGATGTGACAGATATAATGTGACAGTAATGATGTGACAGTAATGGTGTAGATATGATGTGACAGATGTGATGTGACAGTAATGATGTGACAGATGTGATGTGACAGTAATGATGTGACAGATATGATGTGACAGATGTGATGTGACAGATGTGATGTGACAGTAATGATGTGACAGATGTGATGTGACTGTAGTGATGTGACAGTAATGATGTGACAGATATGATGTGACAGTAATGATGTGACAGATGTGATGTGACAGTAACGATGTGACAGTAACGATGTGACAGTAATGATGTGACAGATATGATGTGACAGTAATGATGTGGCAGATGTGATGTGACAGTAATGATGTGACAGATGTGATGTGACAGTAATGATGTGTCAGAAATGATGTGACAGATATGATGTGACAGTAATGATGTGACAGTAATGGTGTGACAGTAATGATGTGACAGATATGATGTGACAGTAATGATGTGACAGTAATGATGTGACAGATGTGATGTGACTGTAGTGATGTGACAGTAATGATGTGACAGATATGATGTGACAGTAATGATGTGACAGATGTGATGTGACAGTAACGATGTGACAGTAACGATGTGACAGTAACGATGTGACAGATATGATGTGACAGTAATGATGTGACAGATGTGATGTGACAGTAATGATGTGTCAGTAATGATGTGACAGATATGATGTGACAGTAATGATGTGACAGTAATGATGTGACAGTAATGATGTGACAGATGTGATGTGACAGATATGATGTGACAGATATGATGTGTCAGTAATGATGTGACAGATATGATGTGACAGTAATGATGTGACAGTAATGATGTGACAGATATGATGTGACAGTAATGATGTGACAGATATGATGTGACAGTAATGATGTGACAGTAATGGTGTGACAGTAATGGTGTGACAGTAATGATGTGACAGATATGATGTGACAGTAATGATGTGTCAGTAATGATGTGACAGATATGATGTGACAGTAATGATGTGACAGTAATGATGTGACAGATATGATGTGACAGATGTGATGTGACAGATATGATGTGACAGTAATGATGTGACAGATATGATGTGACAGTAATGATGTGACAGTAATGATGTGATAGATATGATGTGACAGATATGATGTGACAGTAATGATGTGACAGTAATGATGTGACAGATATGATGTGACAGTAATGATGTGACAGTAATGATGTGACTGTAATGATGTGACAGATGTGATGTGACAGATATGATTTGACAGTAATGATGTGACAGATGTGATAGGACAGATATGATGTGACAGTAATGATGTAACAGATATGATGTGACAGTAATGATGTGACAGTAATGATGTGACAGATATGATGTGACAGATGTGATGTGACAGATGTGATGTGACAGTAATGATGTGACAGATGTGATATGACAGATATGATGTGACAGATATGATGTGACAGTAATGATGTGACAGATGTGATGTGACAGATGTGATGTGACAGTAATGATGTGACAGTAATGATGTGACAGTAATGATGTGACAGATATGATGTGACAGTAATGATGTGACAGTAATGATGTGACAGATATGATGTGACAGATATGATGTGACAGTAATGATGTGACAGATATGATGTGACAGATGTGATGTGACAGTAATGATGTGACAGTAAAGACGTGACAGATATGATGTGACAATAATAATGTGACAGTAGTGATGTGACAGTAATGATGTGACAGATATGATGTGACAGTAATGATGTGACAGTAATGATGTGAGAGATATAATGTGACAGTAGTGATGTGACAGATGTGATGTGACAGATATGTTGTGACAGTAATGATGTGACAGTAATGATGTGACAGATATAATGTGACAGATGTGATGTGACAGATATGAAGTGACAGATGTGATGTGACAAGTAATGATGAGACAGATATGATGTGACAGATATGATGTGACAGTAATAATGTGACAGTAATGATGTGACAGATATGATGTGACAGATATGATGTGACAGTAGTGATGTGACAGATATGATGTGACAGATATAATGTGACAGTAGTGATGTGACAGTATTGATGTGACAGATATAATGTGACAGTAGTGATGTGACAGTAATGATGTAACAGATATGATGTGACAGTAATGGTGAGACAGATATGATGTGACAGTAGTGATGTGACAGTAATGATGTGACAGATATAATGTGACAGTAGTGATGTGACAGTAATGAAGTTACAGATATGATGTGACAGTAATGAAGTGACAGATATAATGTGACAGTAATGATGTGACAGTAATGAAGTGACAGATATGATGTGACAGTAATGATGTGACAGTAGTGATGTGACAGTAATGATGTGACAGATATAATGTGACAGTAGTGATGTGACAGTAGTGATGTGACAGTAATGATGTGACAGATATGATGTGACAGTAATGATGTGACAGATATGATGTGACAGTAATGATGTGACAGATGTGATGTGACAGATATAATGTGAGAGATATGATGTGACTGTAATGATGTGACAGATATGACGTGACAGTAATGATGTGACAGTAATGGTGTGATAGTAATGATGTGACAGATATGATGTGACAGTAGTGATGTGACAGTAATGATGTGACAGATATAATGTGACAGTAGTGATGTGACAGTAATGATGTGACACATATGATGTGACAGTAATGGTGTGACAGATATAATGTGACAGTAGTGATGTGACAGTAGTGATGTGCCAGATATGATGTGACAGTAATGGTGTGACAGTAATGATGTGACAGTAATGATGTGACAGTAATGATGTGACAGATATGATGTGACAGATATGATGTGACAGATAAGATGTGATAGTAATGATGTGACAGATGTGATGTGACAGTAATGAAGTGACAGATATGATGTGACAGTAATGATGTGACAGTAATGATGTGACAGTAATGATGTGTCAGTAACGATGTGACAGACATAATGTGACAGTAATGATGTGACAGTAATGATGTGACAGATATAATGTGACATTAATGATGTGACAGTAATGGTGTAGATATGATGTGACAGATGTGATGTGACAGATATGATGTGACAGTAATGATGTGACAGTAATGATGTGACAGATATGATGTGACAGTAATGATGTGACAGATATGATGTGACAGATATGATGTGACAGTAATGATGTGAAAGTAACGATGTGACAGATATAATGTGACAGTAATGATGTGACATTAATGATGTGACAGATATAATGTGACAGTAATGATGTGACAGTAATGGTGTAGATATGATGTGACAGATGTGATGTGACAGTAATGATGTGACAGATGTGATGTGACAGTAATGATGTGACAGATATGATGTGACAGATATGATGTGACAGATGTGATGTGACAGATGTGATGTGACAGTAATGATGTGACAGATGTGATGTGACTGTAGTGATGTGACAGATATGATGTGACAGTAATGATGTGACAGATGTGATGTGACAGTAACGATGTGACAGTAATGATGTGACAGATATGATGTGACAGTAATGATGTGACAGATGTGATGTGACAGTAATGATGTGACAGCTGTGATGTGACAGTAATGATGTGTCAGTAATGATGTGACAGATATGATGTGACAGTAATGATGTGACAGTAATGATGTGACAGATGTGATGTGACAGATATGATTTGTCAGTAATGATGTGACAGATATGATGTGACAGATGTGATGTGACAGATATGATGTGACAGTAATGATGTGACAGATGTGATGTGACAGATATGATGTGACAGTAATGATGTGAAAGTAGTGATGTGACAGATATGATGTGACAGAGGTGATGTGACAGTAATGATGTGACAGATGTGATGTGACAGTAATGATGTGACAGTAATGATGAGACAGATATAATGTGACAGATGTGATGGGACAGTAATGATGTGACAGATGTGATGTGACAGTAATGATGTGACAGTAATGATGTGACAGTAATGATGTGACAGATATGATGTGACAGTAATGATATGACAGTAATGATGTGACAGATATAATGTGACAGATGTGATGTGACAGTAGTGATGTGACAGTAATGATGTGACAGTAATGGTGTGACAGATATGATGTGACAGTAATGATGTGACAGATATGATGTGACAGATATGATGTGACAGTAATGGTGTGACAGATATGATGTGACAGATATGATGTGACAATAATAATGTGACAGTAATGATGTGACAGTAATGATGTGACAGATATGATGTGACAGTAATGATGTGACACTAATGATGTGACAGATATAATGTGACAGATATGATGTGACAGTAATGATGTGACAGTAATGGTGTAGATATGATGTGACAGATATGATGTGACAGAAATGATGTGACAGTAATGATGTGACAGATGTGATGTGACAGATATGATGTGACAGTAATGATGTGACAGATATGATGTGACAGTAATGATGTGACAGTAATGATGTGACAGTAATGATGTGACAGATATGATGTGACAGATATGATGTGACAGATAAGATGTGATAGTAATGATGTGACAGATGTGATGTGACAGTAATGAAGTGACAGATATGATGTGACAGTAATGATGTGACAGTAATGATGTGACAGTAATGATGTGTCAGTAACGATGTGACAGACATAATGTGACAGTAATGATGTGACAGTAATGATGTGACAGATATAATGTGACAGTAATGATGTGACAGTAATGGTGTAGATATGATGTGACAGATGTGATGTGACAGATATGATGTGACAGTAATGATGTGACAGATATGATGTGACAGATGTGATGTGACAGATATGATGTGACAGATGTGATGTGACAGTAATGATGTGACAGTAATGATGTGACAGATATGATGTGACAATAATGATGTGACAGTAATGATGTGACAGATATGATGTGACAGATATGATGTGACAGTAATGATGTGAAAGTAACGATGTGACAGATATAATGTGACAGTAATGATGTGACAGTAATGATGTGACAGATATAATGTGACAGTAATGATGTGACAGTAATGGTGTAGATATGATGTGACAGATGTGATGTGACAGTAATGATGTGACAGATGTGATGTGACAGTAATGATGTGACAGATATGATGTGACAGATGTGATGTGACAGATGTGATGTGACAGTAATGATGTGACAGATGTGATGTGACTGTAGTGATGTGACAGTAATGATGTGACAGATATGATGTGACAGTAATGATGTGACAGATGTGATGTGACAGTAACGATGTGACAGTAACGATGTGACAGTAATGATGTGACAGATATGATGTGACAGTAATGATGTGGCAGATGTGATGTGACAGTAATGATGTGACAGATGTGATGTGACAGTAATGATGTGTCAGAAATGATGTGACAGATATGATGTGACAGTAATGATGTGACAGTAATGATGTGACAGTAATGATGTGACAGATATGATGTGACAGTAATGATGTGACAGTAATGATGTGACAGATGTGATGTGACTGTAGTGATGTGACAGTAATGATGTGACAGATATGATGTGACAGTAATGATGTGACAGATGTGATGTGACAGTAACGATGTGACAGTAACGATGTGACAGTAACGATGTGACAGATATGATGTGACAGTAATGATGTGACAGATGTGATGTGACAGTAATGATGTGTCAGTAATGATGTGACAGATATGATGTGACAGTAATGATGTGACAGTAATGATGTGACAGTAATGATGTGACAGATGTGATGTGACAGATATGATGTGACAGATATGATGTGTCAGTAATGATGTGACAGATATGATGTGACAGTAATGATGTGACAGTAATGATGTGACAGATATGATGTGACAGTAATGATGTGACAGATATGATGTGACAGTAATGATGTGACAGTAATGGTGTGACAGTAATGGTGTGACAGTAATGATGTGACAGATATGATGTGACAGTAATGATGTGTCAGTAATGATGTGACAGATATGATGTGACAGTAATGATGTGACAGTAATGATGTGACAGATATGATGTGACAGATGTGATGTGACAGATATGATGTGACAGTAATGATGTGATAGATATGATGTGACAGATATGATGTGACAGTAATGATGTGACAGTAATGATGTGACAGATATGATGTGACAGTAATGATGTGACAGTAATGATGTGACTGTAATGATGTGACAGATGTGATGTGACAGATATGATGTGACAGTAATGATGTGACAGATGTGATAGGACAGATATGATGTGACAGTAATGATGTAACAGATATGATGTGACAGTAATGATGTGACAGTAGTGATGTGACAGATATGATGTGACAGATGTGATGTGACAGATGTGATGTGACAGTAATGATGTGACAGATGTGATATGACAGATATGATGTGACAGATATGATGTGACAGTAATGATGTGACAGATGTGATGTGACAGATGTGATGTGACAGTAATGATGTGACAGTAATGATGTGACAGTAATGATGTGACAGATATGATGTGACAGTAATGATGTGACAGTAATGATGTGACAGATATGATGTGACAGATATGATGTGACAGTAATGATGTGACAGATATGATGTGACAGATGTGATGTGACAGTAATGATGTGACAGTAAAGACGTGACAGATATGATGTGACAATAATAATGTGACAGTAGTGATGTGACAGTAATGATGTGACAGATATGATGTGACAGTAATGATGTGACAGTAATGATGTGAGAGATATAATGTGACAGTAGTGATGTGACAGATGTGATGTGACAGATATGTTGTGACAGTAATGATGTGACAGTAATGATGTGACAGATATAATGTGACAGATGTGATGTGACAGATATGAAGTGACAGATGTGATGTGACAAGTAATGATGAGACAGATATGATGTGACAGATATGATGTGACAGTAATAATGTGACAGTAATGATGTGACAGATATGATGTGACAGATATGATGTGACAGTAGTGATGTGACAGATATGATGTGACAGATATAATGTGACAGTAGTGATGTGACAGTATTGATGTGACAGATATAATGTGACAGTAGTGATGTGACAGTAGTGATGTGACAGTAATGATGTAACAGATATGATGTGACAGTAATGGTGAGACAGATATGATGTGACAGTAGTGATGTGACAGTAATGATGTGACAGATATAATGTGACAGTAGTGATGTGACAGTAATGAAGTTACAGATATGATGTGACAGTAATGAAGTGACAGATATAATGTGACAGTAATGATGTGACAGTAATGATGTGACAGTAGTGATGTGACAGTAATGATGTGACAGATATAATGTGACAGTAGTGATGTGACAGTAGTGATGTGACAGTAATGATGTGACAGATATGATGTGACAGTAATGATGTGACAGATATGATGTGACAGTAATGATGTGACAGATGTGATGTGACAGATATAATGTGAGAGATATGATGTGACTGTAATGATGTGACAGATATGACGTGACAGTAATGATGTGACAGTAATGGTGTGATAGTAATGATGTGACAGATATGATGTGACAGTAGTGATGTGACAGTAATGATGTGACAGATATAATGTGACAGTAGTGATGTGACAGTAATGATGTGACACATATGATGTGACAGTAATGGTGTGACAGATATAATGTGACAGTAGTGATGTGACAGTAGTGATGTGCCAGATATGATGTGACAGTAATGGTGTGACAGTAATGATGTGACAGATATGATGTGACAGATATGATGTGACAGTAATGGTGTGACAGATATGATGTGACAGATATGATGTGACAATAATAATGTGACAGTAATGATGTGACAGTAATGATGTGACAGATATGATGTGACAGTAATGATGTGACAGTAATGATGTGACAGATATGATGTGACAGTAATGATGTGACAGTAATGATGTGACAGATATGATGTGACAGTAATTATGTGACAGTAGTGATGTGACAGATATGATGTGACAATAATAATGTGACAGTTGTGATGTGACAGTAATGATGTGACAGATGTGATGTGACAGTAATTATGTGACAGTAATGATGTGACAGATATAATATGACAGTAATGATGTGACAGTAATGATGTGACAGATATGATGTGACAGTAATGATGTGACAGTAATGATGTGACAGATATAATGTGACAGTAGTGATGTGACAGTAATGATGTGACACATATGATGTGACAGATATAATGTGACAGATGTGATGTGACAGTAATGATTTGACAGATGTGATGTGACAGTAATGATGTGACAGTAATGATGTGACAGATATAATGTGACAGTAGTGATGTGACAGTAATGATGTGACAGATATGATGTGACAGATATGATGTGACAGTAGTGATGTGACAGATATGATGTGACAGTAATGATGTGACAGTAATGATGTGACAGATATGATGTGACAGATATGATGTGACAGATAAGGTGTGACAGTAATGATGTGACAGATATGATGTGACAGATGTGATGTGACAGTAATGATGTGACAGTAATGATGTGACAGATGTGATGTGACAGTAATGATGTGACAGATATGATGTGACAGATATGATGTGACAGTAATGATGTGACAGATGTGATGTGACAGATATAATGTGACAGATATGATGTGACAGTAATGATGTGATAGATATGATGTGACAGTAATGATGTGACAGTAATGATGTGACAGTAATGATGTGACAGATATGATGTGACAGATGTGATGTGACAGTAATGATGTGACAGTAATGATGTGACAGTAATGATGTGACAGATGTGATGTGACAGATATAATGTGACAGATATGATGTGACAGTAATGATGTGATAGATATGATGTGACAGTAATGATGTGACAGTAATGATGTGACAGTAATGATGTGACAGATATGATGTGACAGATGTGATGTGACAGTAATGATGTGACAGTAATGATGTGACAGTAATGATGTGACAGATATGATGTGACAGTAATGATGTGACAGTAATGATGTGACAGATATGATGTGACAGATGTGATGTGACAGTAATGATGTGACAGATATGATGTGACAGATATGATGTGACAGTTATGATGTGACAGTAATGATGTGACAGTAATGATGTGACAGTAATGACGTGACAGTAATGACGTGACAGTAATGATGTGACAGATGTGATGTGACACATATGATGTGACAGATATGATGTGACAGTAATGATGTGACAGATATGATGTGAGATATGATGTGACAGTAATGATGTGACAGTAATGATGTGACAGATATGATGTGACAGTAATGATGTGACAGTAATGGTGTGACAGTAATGATGTGACAGTAATGATGTGACAGATGTGATGTGACAGATATGATGTGACAGATATGATGTGACAGTAATGATGTGACAGTAATGATGTGACATATATGATGTGACAGATGTGATGTGACAGTAATGATGTGACAGATATGATGTGACAGATAAGATGTGACAGTTATGATGTGACAGTAATGATGTGACAGTAATGATGTGACAGATATGATGTTACAGTAATGACGTGACAGTAATGATGTGACAGATGTGATGTGACAGATATGATGTGACAGATATGATGTGACAGTAATGATGTGACAGATATGATGTGACAGATATGATGTGACAGTAATGATGTGACAGTAATGATGTGACAGATATGATGTGACAGTAATGATGTGACAGTAATGGTGTGACAGTAATGATGTGACAGTAATGATGTGACAGATGTGATGTGACAGATATAATGTGACAGATATGATGTGACAGTAATGATGTGACAGATATGATGTGACAGATGTGATGTGACAGATGTGATGTGACAGATATGATGTGACAGATGTGATGTGACAGTAATGATGTGACAGATATGATGTGACAGATGTGATGTGACAGTAATGATGTGACAGATATGATGTGACAGATATGATGTGACAGTAATGATGTGACAGTAATGATGTGACAGATATGATGTGACAGTAATGATGTGACAGTAATGATGTGACAGATGTGATGTGACATATGTGATGTGACAGTAGTGATGTGACAGATATCATGTGACAGTTATGATGTGACAGTAATGATGTGACAGATATGATGTGACAGTAATGACGTGACAGTAATGACGTGACAGTAATGATGTGACAGATGTGATGTGACAGATGTGATGTGACAGATATGATGTGACAGTAATGATGTGACAGTAATGATGTGACAGTAATGATGTGACAGATATGATGTGACAGTAATGATGTGACAGTAATGGTGTGACAGTAATGATGTGACAGTAATGATGTGACAGATGTGATGTGACAGATATAATGTGACAGATATGATGTGACAGTAATGATGTGACAGATATGATGTGACAGATGTGATGTGACAGATATGATGTGACAGTAATGATGTGACAGATATGATGTGACAGATGTGATGTGACAGTAATGATGTGACAGATATGATGTGACAGATGTGATGTGACAGTAATGATGTGACAGATATGATGTGACAGATATGATGTGACAGTTATGATGTGACAGTAATGATGTGACAGTAATGATGTGACAGATATGATGTGACAGTAATGACGTGACAGTAATGACGTGACAGTAATGATGTGACAGATGTGATGTGACAGATATGATGTGACAGATATGATGTGACAGTAATGATGTGACAGATATGATGTGACAGATATGATGTGACAGTAATGATGTGACAGTAATGGTGTGACAGTAATGATGTGACAGTAATGATGTGACAGATGTGATGTGACAGTAATGATGTGACAGATATGATGTGACAGATGTGATGTGACAGATATGATGTGACAGTAATGATGTGACAGATATGATGTGACAGATGTGATGTGACAGTAATGATGTGACAGATATGATGTGACAGATGTGATGTGACAGTAATGATGTGACAGATATGATGTGACAGATGTGATGTGACAGTAATGATGTGACAGATATGATGTGACAGATATGATGTGACAGAAATGATGTGACAGATGTGATGTGACAGTAATGATGTGACAGATGTGATGTGACAGTGATGATGTGACAGTAATGATGTGACAGATATGATGTGACAGGGTTTTGCTTTTTGGAGGTTGCAGAGGGACAGTGAGGAATGTGTTTAGTGGTGTAGGAGAGTTTTTGGCTACTGGAATAGATTGCTGCTTGGTATGTGGAAATTGTTTTGTGCTAATTTATTGTCTTGTCATATATCTGTCTCAATTTTCTGTCTTTCTTGATTGAGTTCTTTTGTAATGTCCTGTGTGTGTGTTTGTGTGTGTGTTTGTGTGTGTTTGTGTGTGTGTTTGTGTGTGTGTGTTTGTGTGTGTGTGTGTGTGTGTGTGTTTGTGTGTGTGTTTGTGTGTGTGTGTGTTTGTGTGTGTTTGTGTGTGTGTGTTTGTGTGTGTTTGTTTGTGTGTTTGTGTGTGTTTGTGTGTGTGTTTGTGTGTGTGTGTGTGTGTGTGTGTGTGTGTGTGTTTGTGTGTGTTTGTGTGTTTGTGTGTGTGTGTGTGTGTGTGTGTGTGTGTGTGTGTGTGTGTGTGTGTGTTTGTGTGTGGCTTGTGAGTGGGTAGTAGGAAAGGAGTTTGTTTTAGTTTGTCTTTTTTTTCTGTGTGTTTTGCATTTATATAAGGAGGGGAAAGGAATATGTTCAGGGCAGAGGAGACACAGGGAGAGAGTGAGGTCGAGGAGGTTGCATCAAGAGGCCCCATAGAGCAGTACAGGCAGCAGTGATGAGGGGCCCAAGCAGAGGGACAAGACCAAGATGGTGTGCAAAGTGGATGAAGTTTTGATGTCTGTTACCTGCTAGCTCACATGTGTTTACCCTTAGTAAATTGGCGCGGCAGAAAAGCAGGCTAAACTCGCGTGAGATTGCAAACTCGCAATGACATGATTCTAATGTCAACATACAGCAAGTCGACAGAGATGACATGTCAGCATGATTAGAATGTCGGCAAAATGTTCCATGGTAGTCCAGCTGTGACTTACCTTGTTTGCCGGGTCTTTTGGCAGTAGCCATGTCTTCTGGATCTGGCGGTGATGTTATAATGATTTCCGGATGAACCTACAGTGGTTCAGTCAGTAAGAAATGTCCCTAACTCTCACCAAAGTGCCTAACCCTCCCCTCCTGCAGCTTAACCCTATCCCTCCCCCAAGTGTCTAACCATAACCCTCCCCTCCCTCAGTCTAACCCTAACCCTCCCCCCAAGTGTCTAACCATAATCCTCATCTCTCTCAGCCTAAACTTAACCCTCCCTTCCAGCAGCCTAAACCTAATCCTCCCCTCACACTGCCTAAACCTAACCCTCCCATCCTGCAGCCTAAACCTAACCCTCTCTTCCAGCAGCCTAAACCTAATCCTCCCCTCACACTGCCTAAACCTAACCCTCCCATCCTGCAGCCTAAACCTAATCCTCCCCTCACACTGCCTAAACCTAACCCTCTCTTCCAGCAGCCTAAACCTAACCCTCCCTTCCCACAGCCTAAACTTAACCCTCTCTTCCAGCAGCGTAAACCTAACCCTCCCCTCACACTGCCTAAACCTAATCCTCCCCTCATGCTGCCTTAACTTAACCCTCTCTTCCTGCAGCCTAAACCTAACCCTCCCCTCACGTTGCTTAAACCTAAAACCTTCTTCAGGCAGCCTAATCCTAACCCTGCCCTCTCGCAGCCTAAACCTGATCCTACCATTCCTCATCCTAACTCTAACCCTCCACAGTTGCAGCCTAATCATCCTCTCCTGCAGCCTAACCCTAACCCTCACCCTAGTGCCTAGCCCTAACCCTTCTATCCCTCAGCCTAACCCTAGCCCTCTGCTTCTGCAGCCTAACCCTCTCCTCCCACAGCCTAATCCTAACCCTCCCCATAGTGCTTAAATTTAACACTCCCCACCCGCAGCCTAAACCTCTGCTCCCTACAGAATGTCAACATTTCACGTGTGGATATTGTGAACATGTTGGCATACTGCAGATGCCGACATGTTCCATCATTGTGGTAACTACATTCTGATTTTTCAGCCCAAACGGACATTTTCTTTAATCTCTAGGATAAAGCATAACATATAACGGCGTGCAGATCTTTTATCTTCGCCCCCAATATTGGTGACCAGACATTGTAGGCTTCATAAAAGAACACTTTGCACACAAACACATTTTCAGTAATGATCCTGGTAAATCCAAGTATAAGCAATGGGGACAGCTACTCTGTGACTTCCCCCTGCAGACTTGTTTCCATTTTGGACCACGCACAATAAACTCCTCTAACGCACCCTGCGGACACAAACAGCCGAAGATGAATTGCCTGAAAACTTTCCACTCAACGAAAGACACCAACTTGGTTCTCTATGAAACAATATAAAGTAAATAAGCATGTTAAAAAACTCCCACTACTTAATGGTCCGGGGCTATTGCCATCACAGTAATGGGTTAGAAGGATTAATGGATGCACTGCCAATTTATAAATAAATTATTGTAACGTTAATTGAGACTAAATTGCCTTGTTTTAATATGATCTAATAATTAAAGCTTTACTGGCCTGGTGCTTGCACTTTACAGCTTAGAGGAGAAAATGACTTTATTAAGCATTGAACTTTAATTAAAATATAATATAAGACACTTAATTCTTTTGCTTCCTTTTGATCTTCAGAAATATATTTTATTTAATTCCGGAAATAAAATAAAAACATTGTTAACGCTGTAATGGCATATGGTTTATCCGTTATTAGGTGGGTTTGTATTTTATACAAAGTGTTATTAGTTTGCTAATTACAGTGTCGGTCTTAGAACTGCTGATGAAACGAGGTTTCTCGGTGAGTGCGATGTTGTTACCTTCAGTAAACACACAACTGCTGAATTACTGGGGCTCACCAGTGACTCACGAACAGAACATCTATTGTACGTGTACGAGTCCTGAAATAACCCTAAACTAAGCTTACTGCGGGTCTGACTCCGAGTTAGGCGCATCCACGGCTGCATTTCCATTCGTCTGCGGCAAATACTTCCTTGCATGTGACTCGGAATTTCACACGTGTGTTTGCATTGCTTTAATCCATCTCCTTTTCCATACTGTACCTGTGTCAACTTTTACTAAATACAAACATGGTAAGAAACCAGCCACGGCAAGGCGTCTCTGCTCTGGTGGTCCTATGCTTCATGATAACAGCAATCAGAGGTTCCCAAATGCAGACTTCAAGGCTCCCCAACATTTCAGGTTTTATAGATATCAGTGGTTGAGCACAGGTGACTTAATTGGTACCTCAGTCAATTTAGTTTAACCACCTGTGCCAGTGTCAAATGGACTATTTCTAGAGGGGGGTTTCCAAATGCTTGGTTTTAGAGTGAGTGTGGACAGTCCATGAACAGGGCATAATTAGAACTTATCCAGCTTTAATATGCGTCATACAAAGTGTATTGTGTGTCATAATTCCAGCATATACAGGACCAGTGATCACAGTGAGCCATTAGATGCGGCAGTAGGACAATCCTGCCTGAGCTGAACGTATTTATTTTAGATGTAGGCATCATTCCAGAGTATTAGAGTAAGTCCGGGAGTCTGGGGTAGCAGCAGAATAACCTAGCACTGCCCTGGACATATATGTATATATTGGGCTCTATAGCAGCACATCCCTAACAGTACATGTTTTCCAGATCTCCTAGTTGATGCATAGGTTATTTATTAATAGCTGATACATGTGAAAAGAACCACATTAATTATTTCATTTGTGAAACTGAGAAGAACATGCAGCACTTGTAAAATTCTATTATATTACTATTTCTATTGTGGTCATGGTGTGGGCTGGGGAGGAGGGTTTCCAGGCAGATGGAAACCCCCCTGCGTTTGCCTATGTGTGCTCAACCATGGATATCTCCAGTGGCGGCTGCAGAGGTGGGGCTGCAGCGCGGTCCAAAACTAAAATAAAGGAGCCACACCAACTGCCAGTGATGTATGGCATCATTTGGGGTGGCAGTTGGTGTGACTCCCCTATTTGAATTATGGACCGTGCTACAGCCCCACCTCTACAGCCGCCATCTCTAAAACCTGAACTGATGGGGAGCCTTGAGGACCGTGCTTAGGAACCTCTGCTCTAAAATCGAGAGTCAACTACTTAGTGTAAATCCGCCTGTAGTCCCGAGCGAGTGCCTCGACCCAAACGCAAACCTCTGGCGCTGAAAGGGTTAAGTCAGAGAAAGTCAATTCATGGTGATGGTCTATCTTAACCCGCCGAAAAATATAAAGACACAGATTTTCACTGGCTACTGCCAAAATGTTATACTGCTTTTGAATAGTATTGTGTGACATTGACACACTGACATATCCGTCTCCGCTAGTCTCAATCACAGGTTGCAATACAATGCAACGTCGCATAGTGTATAATTTCGTATCGCTTAGAATTTTGGACATTGTGTTCTGTAAACTAGAGGACTGTTGTCCCATTATTAACTAAATAGCATGGAAATTCCTCCAATAGCTGAATCATTTTTTGCTGCATTGGGAATAGAATAGAGTCTTTTCAGGCTGCATTTATGAAATGAGCAATTTATGGGTTTTATCTAAAAAAAAAACCAAGGAGAAAGTGAACAGTTTTAACAAGTGAATTGAATAATGGCTGTCGGAGGCAGAGGAAGTGACCCCGTCCTCCCCCCAGCGCACACTATGTAAGGACGGAGGCCATAGCTTGACCCGCGGCGGCCTCTGTCTCCTACACGTTCCGATGGCATGTGAATTCCCCATGAACCCATGAATGCTCCGATTATTTGGTCCTTCTATAATTCTATAAATGGCAAGCCTCGTTCCCTTCTCCGTTTTGTTGATGCTTGTTACGAAAACCAATCTGGGATTGTAAAATCTTTTCCGAGGTCTCAATTAGTCACAAGAATTAGCTAACGTCTCCACACTGACAAGACTGGGCTGATTCAGCGTGCAGAGGTCACTAAGAGTAACAATGCTGCAGGGGGAAGTGGCAATGATCGACTCTGGGCCTCACCAGCAAACTAGGGTGCAAATACAGAAGTGCCCACGTACGCCTATTCTCAAATCGCTCCAAATAATCGTGACGCTAATGTGACAAAATCGCAATGCGTGGGTACCCTGAAACCTGGCAATGCTTACAGCCGGCGTGTGCGATACAGTTTATAAAAGACAAAAGCCCGACACGAGTGAGACGGGTCACACAAACTGATTTTTAAGGAAAGTCTACATAAGCTGCATCACTAATAATGGTTCCATTTGAAGTGATTGCTTAACCATCTTTTATCACTAACAGCCTTATTTAATATTATGGTGCAATGTAATGTCAAGTGTCAAACCACTTCTACTGTAGGTGACGTCAAACTAATCCTAGACACAGTGGCTTATCTATAATGGGTGCAGGGGGGCCCCACACCGCACACCCTGCACCCATAGCATACTTACCTCTCCGGAGTCCCACATCGGAGCGGGGGTCCGGAACTCTAAAAACTACTGGAAAACGGCCGCCGCGCACATTTTCCCGTTATTTGCGAATGCGCAGTACAGGGAAAATGGCCACTGCGCCCATTTTCCCGGTGACCTGTGCATACTCTATAGACTCTGGGCCCACTCTAGTGCCCAGAGTCTATAACTCCAGCACTGGCCGTAAACAGCTCAGTGCGCTGCCGGCCCGCCAGACAGAGAGGAGGGGGCCCGTGTCGGAGACTGCACACGGGCCCCCTCCTCTCTAGAAACGCCCCTGCCTAGACAGCATAAAACTGGGGTTAATAACTTTAAGTACTGATGTGCATGCCATTAAATAGGATGTTGTAGACCTAAAATACTTTTCTGAAATGTTCAATTGTATTGCACTCTGGATGACAAATGATGATTCTGGCCGATCACATTGGACAAGGAATCATACAAGCTCACCAAGTTCATGACACCTATGGGCAGGTACTCCTTCCTTTGAATGCCCTACGGTATATATGCACTGGCCGTGAAGTCTTCCAACGTTGCAATGAGTATCTCTTCGAGGGATACCCTCGTAAGATCATTGTGGATTACATCCTGGTTAGGGGTTGCACCATGCGCCTCCTTAAGGTCCTTCAAAGAGTCCATGAAGTCAGTGGGTGTTAAGCTACATCATGCCAAGAAACAGGCTATCCGACACATACCTACCCCAACAGATACGTTTATGAGAGTTTGTAAGAGTCAGCAGTGGTCTTTGGGTATGAGCAATTTCTGCCACACTACTGTAAGGTCACGGTCCCGCTCTGCATGCTTTTGCACAACTTTGAATGGTATTTGTTGGATTGCCATGCTGCCGCTATTTATCCCCTCATGGTTATGCTCACTTCCAGCCTGGTGCACCAATTTTTTTGATGCACATCACTGGCGATGTCAGTCGGGCCACCCACAAACGGCAGGCGTTCGCTTGGGAACGCCTCCGTTTGTGAAGCCACCCCCCCCGCCACGCCTACAAAACGTGTCGAGCTGTCGTGAGAATTTCTCTCTCGCTCCAGGGCTTGTGCGGCCGCTGCGTGTGTGCACAGCCAAACATCGACCCGCTGGCGAGCGCTCAGGCGCTTGCGAGCGGGTCTGAATGAGACCCATATACTGTACAATATTAATATAAACAGCACGGTCAAGTCAAACATGGGATGAATCCATATATAACACCATCTGCATTATGAATAATGTTTAAACGCCCTATCATTATAGGAGAGCCTAACTTTAACTCTGTGTAGCATAACCATAAACCTTATCATTAACGTATCTAAAATAACGACACAGACAACTTTATTGCTATAAAAAACTTGATCAGCCTTTATTTAAAATACCAAATCTCAAAAATACTGGTGGCAGAAAGAAAGAGCAGCGTAAGTCAAATGGCCAATTCCACTATCCCCCACCATACAGTACTCACAGGGCCAATTGCCCTTTAAGCAAGTAACATTATTAGAGTCTCCAAATCTTGCACCAGTGCACTCGAACAAACGCCGGCCAGTACAACTGACCCCAGTAGGGTAATAAAATCAGCCATACATTGATGAAGACTGCACCCGTAATTAATTGCCGTGAAATTAACCACCGTCCTGACGCTCTTTCCTGCCGCCCAAAAATTGACAATTGGGGAGGGAGGGAAAGTCCAAGAAAAAAGAGGCAGAGCCCTGCCTGACATTGTACTAAATAAAACAAAACTCCTCCCACCAGCTATGACCCCACTGATTCTTATAGGCTGACTCAAAACTCCAAATATTAACCCTATAAGCACAGCTACACTGGAACCTATTTATGCTCCCAAATACCTAGGGGTTTAAGCTTATTCCTGTACATAAAGTACACTCTCTCCTCATGTAGTGAAAATAATCTGTGCACGATTGTAAGAGAAATGGTATAGAGCAGGGGTGGGGAAACTTTTTTATACCGGGGGCCATTTTGATATAAATAACATTATTCGCGGGCCTGGTGACATCATATGGGGGCGGGGCCACAATCACCGGTGATTACAGCAATGCCTGGAGCATCCTGAGGAACTGTAAGGGCAGCGGTGTGACCGTCTGAAGCGTCCTAAGGACTCTCCAGGCGGCACTGCTGCATATATTCTGGCTGCAGGGTGCCATTTTAGGCACCCTGCTAGCCAGATGAGGCTAGCAGAAAACATCTCCGAGGGCCAGGTCAAATGATTCCGAGGGCCTTATATGGCCCCCGGGCCTGATGTTCCCCATCCCTGTTATAGAGAAAGTAGGGTATATCAGACTCCGCGTGTAATAGTTTCTGTTGCTCCCCCTATTTCCTAAGGAGGAGGAGTGAGAGATCCATTTATGAAGTAACCCCTAGAAACATCAGCAAGCATCATTTCTCGTCTTTAGCATTTCGTTTCTGCTTTCAGTTTCATAACGCAGATGGTGTTACATCTGTTTATTTTTATTTATGTTGAAATAAGGGGGCTGTAGATGTGTCCTGTATGTGGATGGCAGGAGGTACACCATTGCTATTCACTTTGTCATAGTTACACAGGAGGTACACCATTGCTATTCACTTTGTCATAGTTACACAGGAGGTACACCATTGCTATTCACTTTGTCATAGTTACACAGGAGGTACAGCATTGCTATGCACTTTGTCATAGTTACACAGGAGGTACACCATTGCTATTCACTTTGTCATAGTTACACAGGAGCTACACCATTGCTATTCACTTTGTCATAGTTACACAGGAGGTACACCATTGCTATTCACTTTGTCATAGTTACACAGGAGGTACACCATTGCTATTCACTTTGTCATAGTTACACAGGAGGTACACCATTGCTATTCACTTTGTCACAGTTACACAGGAGGTACACCATTGCTATTCACTTTGTCACAGTTACACAGGAGGTACACCATTGCTATTCACTTTGCAGCCATTGCTCAGCATGATTACAGTGAGTAAAGACACTTCTGCAGCTCTCCAAAGTTCTGTGGTGATTTGCACACAGACCACTTTACAAGGCGTTTGCTTCTCACCTGTGAGGAAAAGTCATCTAACTGCATGTTGTGCATTAGCAGATCATATTATTACATAAGCCTCTATGTGTTTTATTTAATGCACATTGGTAATCGAGATGGCCATTTGGATCATTTATCTCTTTTGGAAGATGGCGAAGTTAAAATGATGAGATCCTGTCAGTATTTCTGGAAGATATTTCACTTTACCTCAGCAGAGCAAGTTTCCAATACAAACCTAAATGAGCAATATGACCCATTATTAATAAGTGTAAAGATTCTCGGTGTCCTTACATAATACTAACATGCAGGAAAAAAAATGGAATCAATCTGATATTTATATAGAATCTATCGCCCTTTTAATTAAAAATGTGTCGCCTATAATATTTTGGTAGGAGTGTAATTACGGAGAAATGCAAATCTCATTGCAAATAAATGCATAATGCTTTGCAGAGATCGGGCTGTATATCTTGGTAGGAAAGGAAGTTCACTTTGACCTTGAGTGGCAATAAAATCTTCTCTGCAATCACTCTTCCCTGTCACATTTTTTCTCTAACTTTCATTATAAATTATTTAAGACTTTTGGAAAGCGTTAAAAAGGAGCACTTACAATGACACTTATACCACAGATTAGACGGGCCTGCTCTTGCCAATTCTATTGTTAATTCCCTTCTGTGTACTCACTTAACGAGGGTGCCAGCTGGGATATTGATGCCTCTGAACCTGAGTGAAACAACAATCTCATTTTATTAAAATCACTTAATGGCTGTTAGATAATATCGGGTTTTGCCCTCTGTCATCTACTCAAGGTTCCATTCTCAACCTCGTAAGAAACTTACATTTTCTCTAGGTTGCAATGTCCAAGTTATGCTACTCAACTTTTGTCTCACTTAGAGGAGATGTAGAGACCAGACGTGGGTTCGCAGGTGTCTATGACGGTGAAAGGAGATTATAATAGCAAGGAAATAGAGCTCTGCTCATAATTCAGAAGTAGATACAAAGAGGGCGACACTGACAGAATGAATAGATTTCGGGGTGGGGTGTTAGGGGATGAATTACTAGGTGGGCTGGAAGAATTTAGCAAAAAGAAGAGTTTTGAAGCTTTGGAGACCAGTAGATAGTCTAATTGTACATTGGAGTGAGATCCAAAGGTGAGGAACAGCATGGGAGAAGTTTTAGAGATGGGAATGAGAAGTAATCAGTGGGAAGGTGCGGCCGTAATGGTTTCTAGATTGGAGATGGAGTAGGTAGGATGACAGTTTGCGTCAAGGGTTTGCGTCAAGGGTTTGGAAAGTGTTTGATCCTGGAGGTGTTGCAAAGGTGGAAACTGCAGGAGTGGAAAAGGGACTGAAAGTGTTGAGTCAGGGATGGTTAAGATATGTATTACTATGGTTTTCTCCATGTACATGTTTGGGCTGTGATTTCTGTAAGTGCAGCTTTATTTTTGACACCAACAATTGTGACTAATTTTGGACAGGCTGTTGGGAAATTGACTGATTGCTGCAAACCATGAACATACCACCAAACTTGTGTTGTCTGACGGCTCAAGGGCTATTGCATGTAATAGTGCTGGGATACTTGATCACCGATGACATTAGCAGGATGACATGCTGTGTGGAAGGGATCAGTAGCACCTTCAATTCTACAGTAAGTTATTATGGAGACTGAAATATGTTACACCAAACAATTGAAGTAATTAAAACAAATAAAAATGTATGTTTGTGAACAGTTGTATCTTTGTGTGGCAAAAACTCAGACACGGCCATAAAGACCTATTTATCACCTTAATGGCCCATCAATCAGTGGTAACAATGGGAAGAACTGCATAGGAAAACTAAAAAAATAGTAATGGACTCATTCATGTGCAAGTACTGCTGGTTCCCGGGAATACTTTATGGGGATGGATAACTTCCAGCGAGATCCCAGCTTGAACTGCAGCATCCTTGTAAAATAAATACTGTATTCATAACGGGATATAGTTAGGATACCGGTGGGCGCCATCCCACCTGCCAGCATCCCGGCAGCCACATCCTGACATGGGACTAAAGATAGGCATCAAAATCCTCACGCCTATCATGAGTCCCACTACTAAATCCCGACACCAGGTTTACCGAATGAAGGTAAGCTGGATGTTTTAGCTTATAGTTGCGGGGGGGCTTGCTTTAGGGACCCGAGGGGGGGACTTAGGGTTAGGCACCCTCCCGGGAGGGTTAGGGTAGGGAAAGGGGGGATTAGAGTTTGGCACCGCTAGGGGGGTTAGGCACCCCCCTGCCAGGGTTAGGTTTAGGGTGCAGGGAGGGGGGGTTAGTTTTAGGCACTAATGGGGGGAGGTTAGGGTTAGGCACCCCTAAGGAATTCCGACTCCTCGGTCTGCCGCTGTCGGTATTTGATCCGGCAGCTAAACAGCCGCCGGCATTACATACCGATTGCATTCGTAACATAGGGGTTAATGTACCAAGCATTGAAGAGAGATAAAGTGTGGGGAGATAAAGTACCAACCAATCAGTTCCTAGGTTTCATTTTTCAAACACAGTGAAGTGACAGTTAGGAGCTGATTGGTCGATACTTTATCTCCGTCCGCTTTATCTCTCTCCAAGCCTTAGTACATAGACCCCATAATACGTAAGGTGTACGATAATGTACTATAGATGGAGTACTGGGAGAAGAGTTTGGCTGGGCGGAAACACAATCTTTTCCGATCCATGCTTTATTTTCACTTTACTGCTAAATAATATCTCCAAATCAATCAGAGATTAACCCCTTCAGTGCAGTAAGCAGCCCGCAGGCTGTATAGACCATATATCCCATTGTACCGATGTCATTAGACTCCTCAGGCAGAAGACCGGCAGCAGGTGTAGTTCTGCTTGGACTCATCTAATCATGTAACAAGTACTTTCTTATAGGATTACACCATGCACCGAAAGCTGAGAATATTACACGGTTCAGTGACAAAGAAAAGGATACATAATAGCAGGAAAATCTGTGTATTTTCTGGAGGCACAAAGAGCATTCTGTCAGTGGGAATGAAAGCGTCAGAAGGTACCGGAGGGCATAGAGTGAGCTTTTTACAAACTTTACACAAGGCAACAGGAGCACAGAGACAGTGAAACAGCTGGATGGGCCATACGTCCACATCTTTAATGTTGGTTAAATAAGATGGCTCAGAATTGGGACAGCACTATGTATTTTTTCACAGCTACAAAGAACGCGTTTTTCACTCTGTGTAATTTTCTCATTGTGCGAAAAGGGAACATTGTTATTGAAATAAAATGATAACAATTACGGAAAGACTGCAACAGTTTGACGTCTATTATTTTAGGCATGTCACACATAATATTAGCTTTACTGAAGCGATTGTAGACAAATACTTGTGTGAGGAGGACTTTCTTTTGCGCGACAAAAGGAAACTAGCAGACAAGGGAATACATATATAATATATATATTTTTTTTAACGAGTTATATAAATTAGAGACTTCCAAACTACTTTGATGCTCTAGGGACTTTTCATGTATTTTCTCAGCACATAGAATCAATGAGGAGCACTTAATTCAGTAGCGGCAGAGGTGTTATTAGATGAACTGGGCTTTTAAAGGGAAGACATTTTTTAAAAATAAATGAAAATGTTGGATGCATCCACTCTCCAATATACATGTGATTTTGAGAGCACAATCTTTGCACATCGGTGTTAAAGTATGATTTCTAAAAAAAAAAAAAAAAATTTTAATATTTTTTTGTGACATTCTGCCATTTTGAAAGATATGCCCCATAGTCCCGTACTGATGAGATCTAATAAGAGATAGTCAGAGCCTGTAATAAATAACCACTAGTCAAATCGTAGGTGAGTATGGGGATTGATTGAGGGCAGTGGTCCAAGTGGACCACTTAAACACAGCAGTATCAACCAAGTGTATTACAAATTAGGTGAAGCTAAAATCATTTAAGCTTCAGAGCTGAAGCTACAGTGTGTGGGGATAGAGGGCCTGATTCAGACCGGCTGCAAGCGCATTGCGCTCGCAAGCGGGTCGATGGTGGCCCAGTACACACGTGCGGCGTGTGCACTGCACGTGCGCGAGCCCCAGAGAGAGCGCAAAAAAAGGTCGCTCCGGGACTCACTACAAAAGGGGCGGCTGTCGATGTTGATCGACAGCTCGCCCCATTTTGTAGGCGTGGCAGGGGGGTGGCTTCACAAATGGAGGCATTCCCATGCGAACGCCTGCCGTTTGTGGGCGGCCCCACTGACATCACCAGTGATGTCAGTGAGAGAGCTTCCGGCTCTATTTGAGCCAGAAGCTCTCTGGGGCTTGCGGCCACAAGACCCTACCACAAGGGTCTCGTCGCAAGCCCGATGGTCGCGGTGGTCTTGACCATCGCGACCATCATCATGGCCGCTCGCAATAGCTGTGGGTGGTAACCCGCAGCTATGCGAGCGGCCAAGAGGCCGCAACTACAAAAACCTGCGTCCGCCCTGATTCAGAGTGAGCGCTCGCTTTTTGCGAGTGCCTCTGAATCAGACCCAGAATGTGAGTGATAGTTATTGAGCCAAGTTGTTTAGTCTGCAAGTAATGTGAAGAACTGGTTAATTAAGCAATAATGAGCATGATTAACGATTGTGTGATGTGTGTTGTGATGTCTTTAGGAAGTTGCTTTTTATTTGCGTTGAAATGTTGTATAATAAAATACCTAAAACAGAATGAAAACAAGAAGCTTAGGCCGGGTACACGTCAGAACGATGTGTATCTCAGCCGACGGGATGACTGACGGGACGAGACGTCGGTCAGCCCTACACATTAAACTATATGCAATATATCGTTCATGGACGCAGTCCGCTGTATGCTGTTGGCCGCCAGAGCGCTTCAGCCATGCAGCAAAGCGAATGGGACAACCCCTGATGTCAGCAGGAGAGCGCGATAGTGTGTACACAATAGACATAGCATACACATCAGACGATGTGTATGATATGTCGCTCAAATCCGCAAGATCTGACGACATTTCTTCTGATGTTTATAGACACTGCTTTGTTTGGCCTCAACATTTTTTGTAGAAAATTTTTTTTTATTTAATTATGTTCTTTTTTTTGGTTCTGCCATGATAATGTATTTTTTTAAACATGTTTTTAATGGTTGCTGAGATGTCAACTCAATTTGGAGTTTGAGTACTGTAGGTTCGCAGCCCACAGTTGAAAGCCATTAAACTTCAAAATGTTGACTTTTCTGTTTGTTTCAGATTAAATGCTTCTTTATAATATTTCATTACATTCGAACTTTGATCATTATTACAGTGTTCGTTTGACATCTGAATTTGCACTTCAAAGAAGCCATTTATGGCGAAACAATGATTGATCTGGGGCTGTTGTGGAACCCCAGCACCCACAATAATTGTGGTGCCCACGGTCATGTCTATACGTACAATTCCTGAGTCATATGGTGGATATAATGTGAGCACCCCCAATAATATTACAAAGTAACTGTTTCCAAGAACCACAATTTTGATCAAATCTAAGTCTCTGAGTGACTTCGGGCAAAATTTACTAAGTGGCGGTTTCTAAACCCCGGCGGTTTGGTGGCGGTTCGACGGCCGGTTCTATTCTGTTCTAAACCCCGGGGGTTTGGTGGCGGTTTTGCAGCAGTTTCTAAATGACAGCCCTGTTCTATTATTTTCTAAAATGTGTTTTGACGGCAGTTTTGCAGCGGTTTTGGCCTTAGTAAATCTGCAGAAAGCAAAACCGCCGCCAAAACACATTTTAGAATAGAATAGAACAGGGCTGTCATTTAGAAACTGCTATAAATCCGCCACCAAACCCCCGGGGTTTAGAACAGAATAGAACCCGCCTTCAAACCGCCACCAAACCGCCAGGGTTTAGAATCCGCTGCTTAGTAAATTTTGACAGGGACACAAAACAATGGTCAGAGAGCTATGATGAGATCTAGGATTGGATGGTAGAACTAGGAATTTGAATGAGTAAAGAATGGTCTCACATATCAAAGGCAGTGGACAGATCCAGAAGAATTAATAATGAGCAATAACTTTTAAGATATAGCAACCAGAATATCATTGAAAAACTTCGTAGGAGATGTTTCAATGGAATATTGAGCACAGAGACAAAGAAGATAAGATACAGGTTGGTACTGTAGTTTAAGGGAGGAGAAGACAACACAAGTTGCGATTTCTATAAGATAAAATGGATCAATGGATTCTTAAAAACACATTGGAAATTCCCATATGAGAGACAGATGAGAAACAGAGCTGGTGGGTGAGTATTGTTGGGATAACAAGAAAACTGAACATATTGTGGAGGAATCTAAGGTTACTGGATAACAAGGAAATAAAAGATGTAAAGTAGGTTTGTTTTGCTTGATCAATAATCTCAAAATACATTTCTAATGAAGGAATTCTGCAGGGAAATGAGACTCCCATTTTTGGGCATACGGTAGGGTGTTTGCATGGCGTGCCAAGATTATCATTGGAAATGCCAGGTGCTGCTGACAATGGAAAGGGTCACATAGGTCTAGGGCAGATCTGAGTAGTTGGTTATAGTTACCCTGGTTAGGACCTGAGTTGGAAGATCTAGGGGGTATATTTACTAAAGTGCTGGTTTTTATCTAGCACCTTCTAGAAGATTATAGCTACAATCTGATTGGTTGCTATGGGCAACATCACCACATCTAAAAACCCACACGTTAGTAAGTATACCCCTTGGAGAGAATGCATGTAAATCCAATTTATGCTTCAATGCATGCAGAGGAGGGCAGTCAAATGCGTTTAAGAGGTTTATAAAATTTTATTTGCACCAATTTGACTGGATGCAAAATTTGGCAATTGTGCTGAAAATCGAGAAAGATTGTGATTGTGAAGTGGAACTGTGTCTGTGTTCCCTAAAAATACAGGCGTCTGCCTATCAGGTTATAAAAATCTCACTCGTCAAAGAAAAATTTCATGTTTTACAATTAAACAAATCTAACTCACCTAAACAGACCTAACTCACATGTAACGGGTGTGATACCGCCCGCTATACTTATGTTTAGGATGCCGGTGTCGGCATCTCAAGTGATGTCGGGATTCCGGTGCCGGTATTATGCCCGCGGGTCGGGATTCCGGCGCTAGGATTTCAACATCCGGCATCCCAAACGCTGACATCTTAATTACGTCCCCATGTAACATGTCATGCCCTCGCTACAGCCAAGCCCATCTATTAGTAGGTGTTTTGGGAGATAACTGTCTGCACTTTCATTTAAAGTACCTCATCGCATAACACCATCAAATATACTAGAATATGGGCAATGCATTGTGTGGCCTCCTGGCCGCTCGCTAAGCTATGGGTGACCACCCACAGCTTTTGCAGGTGGCCAGGTGATGGTCACGACCATCGCAACAATCGAGGCTTGCGACGAGACCCTTGTGGTAGGGTCTTGTCCTTCGCAAGCCCCAGAGAGCTTCCTGCTCTAACAGAGCAGGAAGCTCTCCACTGACATCACTGGTGATGTCAGTGGTGCCTCCCACAATCGGCTGGCGTTCCTACGGGAACGCCTCCGTTTGTGTAGCCACCCCCCCACCCCGCCTACAAAACAGGGCGAGCTGACGATCAACATCAACAGCCTCCCCTTTTGTAGTGAGTCCCGGAGCAAGAGAATTTCTCTCTTGCTTCGGGGCTATGCGCTCGCTCGCGAGTCTGAATCAGGCCCTGTGTCCACTTTCTGCTTCTAATGGTTTTATAAATATATTATTGGTTTATACCACAATGAATTGCCTACAAAGGTAATGGCATTAAGGAAACATACAGATACAGTATCATAGAGGGAATTTTACTAGAAGACTACAGTATTTGTACAGCAATTCCAAAAGGCAGCACATCGCCAGCGGTTTTCATCTCCAGAAAAAAGCACCATGAAAATCGCCTGAAAAGCTATGAGGGCTGTAACAACAACAAACAATGGCTAAACTAATAGGGGATGCATTGTTATACGTATGTAATAGTTGGGACAATTGAATTTTATGGTTATGTGTGTAGTCATTAAGTTGACATTGTCAGAATGTTGATATTGTGAATGCTGACAGACAATATTCGGTTTAGGGTTAGATTAGGGCATACTTGCCAACTCTCCCTCATTGTGAGGGAAACTCCCTGAAATAGTAGCAATCTCCCTGTCTCCCTGAAGAGTCTACCAATCTCCCTCATTTCACCTTACCCCCATTATGACACTGATATATAAAAGAAAAAGCAGAGATATATACATTCAAATGGGTTCATTAGTACAATTTCCCTGCATTGGTTATAAGGCACAATGATCCCTATGGGTACATGTATTTTCTGAGAAGTATCAGTGTGTTTTCATCAACAAGTTGATCTTAATAACTGCTTTGGGGCTCATTTACATGTGGATGTTAATCAATTTTATGACACGCTCCTCAGATGTAGATGACACGCCCACTTCACAGCCGCACTCATAGGTGCTGCTGTCACAATCTCCCTGAAATGCTTTTTCAAAAGTAGGCAAGTTTGGATTAGGGACAGGCAGGCTTGCCAACCCTCCCGCTTTTTAATGTAGCCTCCCGCTGCCCCGCAAATTACACTTCCACTCCCGGTATTTGAAATGCCAGGGCCTGCACGGGGACGTCATGGTGTCACGACGTGCAATGTCATATTAGTTAAAGGCCGGCCACTGCGAGGTTGTGGATAGCTGTGACCAGCCTAGGTCACAATGCAAACTGATATTGGCCCAGTCAGTGTGATTGGCGGCATCTGCGGCGGAGATGGCCGCCATGAGTCAGGAGTGCAGGGAGTAAAGGAGTGTGGTTGCTAAAGGCCCCGCCCCCCCCTGCAAGCAGCACTGTCCAAATGCAGAATGAGTGCAGACTGACGGAGGACAGAGGAGGAGCCAACGCCGGGGGACGGAAGAAGAGCTGCACGAGTCTGTGAGAGTTTCCGAGCTCACTGCATCATTGTAGCTCCTGCAAAATTGATTGATGTCAGTGGGAGAGGGGAGATCTACTCATGTGTGTGCGTGTGTCGGAATCTATTAATTATAGATGTGCGGTTCAGTTCTCCAGAAATCCGAATCCACCCGAATTTCGTGAATCCGGGTAAATCCGAGTCTTGGCTCTAATCTCCTGAGGAAATGCGGGTAAATCCGGGTCGCGGTTCTGATCTTTTTGCGGTTCGGAAATCTGGATTTTAAATCCGAATTTCGGATTTTGGATTACATAAATAACAAGATTTTAGCTGTTTTTAAAACTTTTTATCTATTTTTTATTTAAGAAAATCCAGATTCAAAACAAAAACCAAAACACTTGAGGGTGGGTTGCAAAACCAAATCCACATCCAAAACCTTGAAGGAGATAGAGATCCAAAACCAAAACACGGGTGTCAGCGGCGCACATCCTTACTATTAATGTGAATGTGGGGGGGGGGTGGCTCTATAAATTTGAATGTGGGGGGCGGCTCTATAAATTTGAATGTGGGGGGCTCTATTAATGTGAATGTGGGGTGGAATCTATTAATGTGAATGTGGGGGGAATCTATTAATGTGAATGTGGGGGCTCTATTAATGTGAATGTGGGGGGGAATCTATTAATGTGAATGTGGGGGCTCTATTAATGTGAATGTGGGGGGGAATCTATTAATGTGAATGTGGGGGGCTCTATTAATGTGAATGTGGGGGTAATCTATTAATGTGAATGTGGGGGAAATCTATTAATGTGAATGTGGGTGCTCAATTAATTTGAATGTGGGGGAATCTATTAATGTGAATGTGGGGAAAATATATTAATGTGAATGTGGGGGAATCTATTAATGTGAATGTGGGGGGGAATCTATTAATGTGAATGTGGGGGGCTCTATTAATGTGAATGTGGGGGTAATCTATTAATGTGAATGTGGGGGAAATCTATTAATGTGAATGTGGGTGCTCAATTAATTTGAATGTGGGGGGAATCTATTAATGTGAATGTGGGGGGGAATCTATTAATGTGAATGTGGGGGGAATCTATTAATGTGAATGTGGGGGGAATCTATTAAAGTGAATGTGGGGGGCTCTATTAATGTGAATGTGGGGGGCTCTATTAATGTGAAGCGGATCTATTAATGTGAATGTGGGGGGAATCTATTAATGTGAATGTGGGGGGGAATCTATTAATGTGAATGTGAGGCGGATCTATTAATGTGAATGTGGGGGGAATCTATTAATGTAAATGTGGGGGGGAATCTATTAATGTGAATGTGTGGGGGAATCTAGTAATGTGAATGTGGGGGGGAATCTATTAATGTGAATGTGGGTGCTCTATTAATGTGAATGTGGGGGGAACCTATTAATGTGACTGTGTGGGGGAATCTATTAATGTGAATGTGGGGGGAACCTATTAATGTGACTGTGTGGGGGAATATATTAATGTGAATGTGGGGCGGAACTATTAATGTGAATGTGGTGGGGCTCTATTAATGTGAATATGGGTGCTCTATTAATGTGAATGTGGGGGGGGAATCTAGTAATGTGAATGTGGGGTGGAATCTATTAATATGAATGTGGGGGGAAATCTATTAATGTGAATGTGGGGGGGGAATCTATTAATGTGAATGTGGGGTAATCTATTACTGTAAATGTGAGGGTGTGGCTCTATTAATGTGAATGTGGGGGGGCTCTATTAATGTGAATGTGGGGGGAATCTATTAATGTGAATGTGAGGCGGAATCTATTAATGTGAATGTGGTGGGTGGAATCTATTAAAGTGAATGTGGGGGGAATCTATTAATGTGAATGTGGGTGCTCTATTAATGTGAATGTGGGGGGAATCTATTAATGTGAATGTGGGGGGGAATCTATTAATGTGAATGTGGGATGGAATCTATTAATGTGAATGTGGGAGTGGAATCTATTAATGTGAATGTGGGGTAGAATCTATTAATGTGAATGTGGGGGTGGAATCTATTAATTTGAATGTGGGGGTAGAATCTATTAATGTGAATGTGGGGTGGAATCTATTAATGTGAATGTGGGGGTGGAATCTATTAATGTGAATGTGGGGTGGAATCTATTACTGTGATTGTGGGGGAATCTATTAATGTGAATGTGGGGTGGAATCTATTAATGTGAATGTGGGGGGAATCTATTAATGTGAATGTGGGGGGGAATCTATTAAAGTGAATGTGAGGTGAATCTACTAATGTGAATGTGGGGGTGGAATCTATTAATGTGAATGTGGGGGGCAATCTATTAATGTGAATGTGGGGTGGAATCTATTAATGTGAATGTGGGGGTGGAATCTATTAATGTGAATGTGGGGGGAATCTACTAATGTGAATGTGGGGGGAATCTATTAATGTGAATGTGGGGCGGAATCTATTAATGTGAATGTGGGGCGGAATCTATTAATGTGAATGTGGGGTGGAATCTATTAATGTGAATGTGGGGGGAATCTATTAATGTGAATGTGGGGGGAATCTATTAATTTGAATGTGGGGGGGAATCTATTAATGTGAATGTGGGGGGAATCTACTAATGTGAATGTGGGGGTGGAATCTATTAATGTGAATGTGGGGGGCAATCTATTAATGTGAATGTGGGGTGGAATCTATTAATGTGAATGTGGGGGTGGAATCTATTAATGTGAATGTGGGGGCAATCTATTAATGTGAATGTGGGGTGGAATCTATTAATGTGAATGTGGGGGTGGAATCTATTAATGTGAATGTGCGGGGAATCTATTAATGTGAATGTGGGGGGAATCTATTAATGTGAATGTTGGGCGGAATCTATTAATGTGAATGAGGGGGGAATCTATTAATGTGAATGTGGGGGGGAATCTATTAATGTGAATGTGGGGGGAATCTATTAATGTGAATGTGGGGCGGAATCTGTTAATGTGAATGTGGGGGGAATCTACTAATGTGAATGTGGGGGGAATCTATTAATGTGAATGTGGGGTGGAATCTATTAATGTGAATGTGGGGGGAATCTATTAATGTGAATGTGGGGGGAATCTACTAATGTGAATGTGGGCGTGGAATCTATTAATGTGAATGTGGGGGGCAATCTATTAATGTGAATGTGGGGTGGAATCTAGTAATGTGAATGTAGGGGTGGAATCTATTAATGTGAATGTGGGGGGAATCTTCTAATGTGAATGTGGGGGGAATCTATTAATGTGAATGTGGGGTAGAATCTATTAATGTGAATGTGGGGGGAATCTATTAATGTGGATGTGGGGCGGAATCTATTAATGTGAATGTGGGGTTGAATCTATTAATGTGGATGTGGGGGGGAATCTATTAATGTGGATGTGGGGGGGAATCTATTAATGTGAATGTGCGGGGGAATCTATTAATGTGAATGTGGGGTGGAATCTATTAATGTGAATGTGGGGGGAATCTATTAATGTGGATGGTGGGGGGGAATCTATTAATGTGAATGTGGGGGGGAATCTATTAATGTGAATGTGGGGTGGAATCTTTTAATGTGAATGTGGGGGGGATCTATTAATGTGAATGTGGGGTGGGCTCTATTAATGAGAATGTGGGGCAGGTTTCTATTAATGTGAATGTGAGTTGGGGGATCTATTTATATGAACGTTTGTGTATAGCGCTTAGAATTCTGGCACCGGAATCCCGACAGTAAGTACTGGGGTTAGGGGTTAGGCACTGGGGGATGTTTAGGTGACTTACAGTGTTATGTGCCAAGTGTTTACATTAAGTCAGTGGTTCCCAGACTTGCTTGAATCATGGCGTATCTGCACTTTTTTCACAGCAGCCCTTGGCCAAAAGATTCTTGTTGAGAAATTTAGCAAAAAGTATTAAATTAAGTAAGTTGTGCCTAGACTGTATATCATTCTTAGGTTCAGTTATGTGGTGGTGGACAGGTCTTAACTTTTGTTTGTTAGCATATTTTATGACTGGCAGCTACCAGCACTGGTTTTGCCTATAACATTGGCCATAAATAATTTAATTTGGTCCAGGACACACCCATGTGGCATTATATACACCCACAGGTGGAGCTAGACATGCCCTTTGGGCATAGCTGACCACACCCCCTAAAAGGCGCATTCTGCTGCCAACTACAATCTCCCTGAAACTAGTTTTCAAAAGTAGGCAAGTATGGGGACAGTGTACTGTAAGTGTTAGGCTACGGTTAGGGTTAGATTTCGATGACAAGTCAATGCAAAACATTATGTCAGTGTTAACATTGTCAATATAGACATTCTGTCCATGTCGACATTCTGATGTCAATTTAATACACCACACCCATTATATAAGTAGAGCAATGTTATTTTAACATTATTATATATCATTGATCTTAAACACACTGGATCTAATTCAGAGGTGGAGGCTGCTGTATCCTCTGGTGCATCTGGTGAAGAAGTTGCATCTGTGATAATATACCAATGCTAGTATCAGCCCCTCCCCACTTTCAGCCCCTCTGCATGCTGGAACACTGCCGGTGATTATTGACATGATACCATTAGTGCATCATCACGTGCACCATCATCATGTGCACCACCATCACATGCTACACCATCACGTGCACCATCATCATGTGCACCACCATCACATGCACCATCAGTACGTGCACCACCCTCACGTGCACCACCATCACGTGCACCATCATCATGTGCACCACCATCACGTGGGGCAATAAGTACGTGCACCACCATCACGTGCACCATCATCATGTGCACCACCTTCACGTGCACCATCAGCACTTGCACCAGCTCTATGGATGGTGCAGTTTATGAGTTATCAGCAAAATGGCCATAAATTTGTCTAAAAAAAGCTGCATGAAATATGAGCGCATTTTCTCCCACATGGAGAGATATACCTACCTGGCAGTGCGCCCACTTGTGCATGGGCAGTATATGACACTGGTGTACTACAAGTCACCATTGTGAATTTCCTCCTGCTCTATAGCAGGTGCACAAGATGTTTCTGCAAACAAATGTGTATATACAGTATGTGTATGTGTCTGTGTGGTTTTCACAACTTTGTCTTTGCTGTACCCAGTTTGCATTCTCCTTCCCACTCCGTTGCGCTTCTCCAGCTGTAAGGATTTCTACGCATCAGATGTATCCAGCTCTGTATTCACGTGTTTGCAGGTGTTCTATCTCTGCACATACACAGTGTGAAAACTCGCATGAACCACTACGCCAGCTGGCATCAGCAGCTGATGTTTGAACCCACGCAAACTTCTAGCACGAGCAATCTGATTTTATAGATAGGGGTCCTTCAAAAAAATCTATATTGCAAAAATAGGCATGTTTATAATGGGTGCAGGGTGTGTGGTTCAGGGGAGCCCCATACCACGCACCCTGCACTCCTCGTATACTTTCAGTACCTTGTGCCAGTAAGTGGGTCCCTCCTCCTCCGCCGTTGCGCCATCTTACCAGTGACATCTCCGGGGAGAAGTGAAAGCAAAGACTCTATGCTCTCTTGGGCTTATGACGAATATCACTAGGAAGTTGGCACAGCAGAGGAGGGGGTGCTGCTCAGAGGAGGGTCCCATCTGGCGTTAATATACCCCTGATTGCAGACACATGAATGAACTGTAAATATTCCTCAGTGCAATAGCATTTTATAGAAACAAATAAGATATTCTATGATTCTGTGCTCTCGTGTCCTCTTAAACAGATCAAGGTCAAACATACAGTATACGTTGAACCAGGAGATATTAAGCTATAATGCATATATTTTATAAAGCATTTGTTACTGTAGATAATAACTTATACACATATCCCTGTTGGCAGGAGATTGAATTATTGTTTCTTTTTCTTGTCATTTGCATATATCAGACACTGAAAACTTTCTTCTGTGAGGAATCTGCTTGTCCAATCTGACCCAATACTGCCGTGATATATGGATGTGCCCATGAAACTATTAAATAACATAATTTAGTCAGATGTGGCAATGAGGATACCGTCCGGAGGAGGAAATCAGTGGATCGTTTCTGCTGCAAAGCCGTCATCATTTTCTGTGCTAATCAAATCACCGTGCTGGGCAAACATTGTTACATCCAAAGTATTTCTCCTGTAGATGGATATTTGAAAAATGAGAAGACAGGCAAGATAGGAGAGGTGAAAATGAGCTCTCAGATAATAATGAAAATTAGGAGCAAAGCAAATATGTCTGCTCGGCGAATTGGATGAGGATTGTATGTGCCCATCCGCTATCAATCTTTAAGTACCAGGATTTACAGTAAACACTAAAAGATTCATGAAGGAGGATGGTGCAGTAAAGCCAACTTAATACCCAACAAACTTGGCACAATGTAATCTGATTTAAAGTGGAACTAAACCCGCTTTGACAACAGCTATTTTTAAATTCCACGGCCGAGGTTTCTATTCATATTTTTGAAAATGATAGATATGACATTTATTGTGACTTATATACATTCTTAACTATCAAGCTCCCATGACAATCTCCCTCAAAACAGGTGATACACTGCATAATACTGAGAGACACTCATTATTTTATAAAAATTTTGGTTTGGAAATGTATTGATCCTAGTCAGTGACCTAGGTTGTGTAATGAGCTTACAGGGAGCTGTGGCAGCATTCATCAAGCAACTTTGCTTTGGATTTCTTAAAGATGAATAAATCAGGCACCCGAAATGAGGAGATCTGGTGGGTGCAGGATAACCTATGCACGGAACGGTACCATCATAAACCCATCTAGTACGCAATTGAAAATAATCTATTTTCATGATGTTTTTATAAAAACAGCTCTAATAAAATAGTAAAGCCACATTGAAACCACCAACTCAGAAATAAGGCTCCACTTTGTAAATACATACAGTATCTCTTGGCTGTCAAAAGGGGGGTGGAGTTTTAATGCAGAGTGGGCATTCCTGCTCATCCACCCCCTACCATGTGTCATTGTCATCCACCCCCTGCCATGTATCATTGCTACATACCCCCTGCCATGTGTCATTGTCATGCACCCCCTGCCATGTGTCATTGCTACATACCCCCTGCCATGTGTCATTGTCATCCACCCCCTGCCATGTGTCATTGCTACATACCCCCTGCCATGTGTCATTGTCATGCACCCCCTGCCATGTGTCATTGCTACATACCCCCTGCCATGTGTCATTGTCATCCACCCCCTGCCATGTGTCATTGCTACATATCCCGCCATGTGTCATTGTCATCCACCCCCTGCCATGTGTCATTGCTACATACCCCCTGCCATGTGTCATTGTCATGCACCCCCTGCCATGTGTCATTGCTACATACCCCCTGCCATGTGTCATTGTCATCCACCCCCTGCCATGTGTCATTGCTACATACCCCCTGCCATGTGTCATTGTCATGCACCCCCTGCCATGTGTCATTGCTACATACCCCTACCATGTGTCATTGTCATCCACCCCCTGCCATGTGTCATTGCTATCCTACCCCTACCATGTATCAATGCTATCCTACCCCTACCATGTGTCATTGCTATCCTACCCCTACCATGTGTCATTGCTATCCTACCCCTACCATGTATCATTGCTATCCTACCCAAACCATGTGTCATTGCTATCCTACCCCTACCATGTATCATTGCTATCCTACCCCGACCATGTGTCATTGCTATCCTACCCCGACCATGTGTCATTGCTATCCTACCCCTACCATGTATCATTGCTATCCTACCCCTACCATGTATCATTGCTATCCTACCCCTACCATGTATCACAGCTATCCTACCCCTACCATGTATCATTGGTACATACCCCGTCCATGAGTCTTTTCTATCCTACCCCTACCATGTGTCAATGTTATCCTACCCCTAACATGTGTCATTTCTATCCTACCCCTACCATGTATCATTGCTATCCTACCCCTACCATGTATCACTGCTATCCTACCCCTACCATGTATCATTGGTACATACCCCGACCATGAGTCTTTTCTATCCTACCCTTACCATGTGTCATTGTTATCCTACCCCTAACATGTGTCATTTCTATCCTACCCCTACCATGTATCATTGCTATCCTACCCCTACCATGTATCATTGCTATCCTACCCCTACCATGTATCATTGCTATCCTACCCCTACCATGTGTCATTATCATCCAACCCCTACCATGTATCATTGCTATCCTACCCCTACCATATATCATTGCTATCCTACCCCTACCATGTATCATTGCTATCCTACCCAAACCATGTGTCATTGCTATCCTACCCCTACCATGTATCATTGCTATCCTACCCCTACCATGTATCATTGCTATCCTACCCCTACCATGCATCATTGCTGTCCTACCCCTACCATGTATCATTGCTATCCTACCCCTACCATGTGTCATTGCTACATACCCCTAGCATGTGTCATTGCTATCCTACCCCGACCATTTGTCATTGCTATCCTACCCCTACCATGTATCACTGCTATCCTACCCCGACCATGTGTCATTGCTATCCTACCTCGACCATGTGTCATTGTTATCCTACCCCTAACATGTGTCATTTCTATCCTAACCCTACCATGTATCATTGCTATCCTACCCCTACCATGTATCATTGCTATCCTACCCCTACCATGTATCATTGCTATCCTACCCCTACCATGTATCATTGCTATCCTTCCCCTACCATGTATCATTGCTATCCTACCTCGACCTTGTGTCATTGCTATCCTACCCTTAACATGTATCATTGCTATCCTACCCCTACCATGTGTCATTGCTATCCTACCCCGACCATGTGTCATTGCTATCCTAACCCGACCATGTATCATTGGTACATACCCTGACCATGTGTCATTGCTATCCTACCCCGACCATGCATCATTGGTACATACCCCGACCATGAGTCTTTTCTATCCTACCCCGACCATGTATCATTGCTATCCTACCCCTACCATGTATCATTGCTATCCTACCCCTACCATGTATCATTGCTATCCTACCCCTACCATGTATCATTGCTATCCTACCCCTACCATGTATCATTGCTATCCTACCCCTACCATGTATCATTGCTATCCTACCCCTACCATGTATCATTGCTATCCTACCTCGACCTTGTGTCATTGCTATCCTACCCCTACCATGTATCATTGCTATCCTACCCCTACCATGTATCATTGCTATCCTACCCCTAACATGTATCATTGCTATCCTACCCCTACCATGTGTCATTGCTTTCTGTCCCCTGCCATGTGTTATTGACATCCACACTGCACTATGTGCTGTCAATTTGATTGAGGTAGTGGTTCCGCAATTCTACTGTCTCCTTGGAACTTCAAGTAGTAAATGCTGATGCAATTGTAGATTGCACTTGGTGATATTCAAGTGTAAGGTGTTAGGTGAGAAGCAACAGGAAACCCCCCATAAGTGAGCAGCTGAGTAGTCTCCAATTTGTCTTCTTTGTTAGCTTATTTAATACCCAGCTAAATGGTGTCAGAGTAATTTCAAACAGTAATGTTCTCACTTTATCTGGTACTTGAATTTCTCCACCCGGCACAGGTTCTATGGGCCTGATTCAGACCCGCTTGCAAGTGAGATGTGCTCTTGAGCGGGTCGAAGTTTGGCCACTGCGCATGCGCATGCCGGAGCTGGCTCCGACGTTCACATGCGTGAGACCCAGCTAGCGACGGGCGCTCCGTCGCTACGGGTCTCGCACCAAAGCGGGGCAGCTGTCGATTTTGATTGACAGCTTGCCCCGTTTTGGAAGCGGGCAGGAGAGGGTGGCTGGCCAAACGGAGGCGTTCCCGAAAGAACACCTGCCGTTTGGGTGCGGCCCCACTGACATCACGAGTGATGTCAGTGGGTGAGCTTCTGGCTCTAGTAGAGCCATATGCTCACTGGGACTTGCGGGAACGAGACCCTACCACAAGGGTCTCATCGTAAGCCCCGATGGTCGAGACCATCGCGACCATCACCTGGCCGCTTGCAATAGCTGTGGGTGGTCACAGGAGGAGGCCTCACAAAAAAACCCAAAAAACGCCCTGATTCAAAGCGAGCTCTCTTTCAGAGCGTCCGGCTCTGAATCAAGCCCTATGTGCAATTCACAGAGGTAAGGAAGGTGGGACTACACGAAAGGTATTTTTAACAGATGCCTTCATTGAAAGCTGGTTTATTTGAAGATGTCTGTAAGAATCAGCAACTATATGCTCTATTTTGTTACTATGCAGATTACAACTTTATTCAATGTTAGTTTCAGAACAAAACATATACATACATCCTTGCATCAAAGATCAGTTGTGCATATAAGATTCAGGGGTAAACACATATATTCTCATTCAAGAATAAGGCAATTTAGTAAATCACAGTAGCAATCACTTTTCAGACATTAGAAAATTTACATAAAAGAGTTCAAATAAGTGAAGCAAATAACCTACTTAAATATTTCCTACAAACATCACAACACATTAAATGATTACAGCGTACCTTATAGTATAAGTGCATTCATAACCAACTTTGCATAACTCAAAGAAACGTTTATCAAGAAGCTGAATGTTCCCATAAATTGAGTCCAGTAGTAATAAGATGTCTCTTGAATTTTCACTGATCAGCACACAGAAACAAAGGCAGGTGAGGATCCATTAATAAGCGTTTATAATGAAAGCCAATTGCACTTTCCAGAACAGTATGGATTTCAATATATATATATATTATTCTTATATTTGGTCAGTCCCTACTGTAGTATTACTAATTGAACTAGATACCTTGCTGTAATATTTAATCAGAGTTACTACTGCAGTAATGGAATACTAGCCTTTAATCCTGTGTAAGGTTGCTTGGTAATTATCAGGCTGTAATGTAAGGTCACTGCTGCTTCTCCCAGCCCAGTGTTTTACAACTATGGGGGATGTCCCTTTGCAACAGTGGTGATCACAAGCAGAGGATTGATTGTCTTACCCGAGTCCACAGATAGTCGCTGTATGCAGGTCCGCCAAGAGCCGCGGTGGGCCCAGGTAACAGGGGGCATGGCCTAATCACGGGAGGTGTGGCCATGCCCCCTTCCCGGGAAAAAAAAAAAGTTGCAGCACCGGGGCGCTCTGAGCCCCCTCAGCTCGGCTCAAAGCCAGGGGGGGCATGATCATGGTGATCGCTCCCTCCCACAGGCATAGAAGACTGCTGTGGCTGCTGCTCAGCCACGAGCGTTCTCCCACTGCAACTCAGCACACGCTGTGTGCTGGGCTGCTGTGAGGGAGGGGGGGGGGGGGCCTTCGCCGGACCTGGGCCCCGCCGGGCCCCTCAGGAAGCCCGGGCCCGGGTAATCTGTATGGCTCCTGTTTGCAGCTTCACAGGAGGGGCAGACCACCGCTACTTAGCAAGTCTCAGGGCTGCTTTGGCCACTTCCGCAGGTCTCCTGCCACAGGGATAGTGCTGCTGTGCTGTTGTTCTGGGTGCAAGCGGCTGACGCTCTGTCTCCTGAGTCCTTGGTTGGGCTGCGTACACGTCACTCACTGCTGATGCGGAAAGTACAAGCTTCACGCTGAGCTGCTGCCGTGGCTGCACAAACCGGCCAATGCTTCACACAAACTCCTCGCTGATACACTCCATGCTGGATCTGCTCACCTCCCAGCCTATGCAGCAGCTGCATATATCCCTTCTGCAGATCTAGGGTAACATTCTAAATCTGGGCCTCCCGCCCTTAGGGCACCCAATCAGCTGCAGGCAACATGCAAGGCAACTGGCAACATTGTATTTATTGCCTGGAAGCCACACTAACCCTTGGTATTCCTGAGAGAGTAAAAAAAAGCTGTGTTATCCCCTTTTCAGACTTGGGTTTTATTCCTGGGGGGTTACACTTACTGTACAGATTTACCATCATATGCTGTTTTGGTCTTACAGTTTCAGCTGTACTTTTAATGACTTGTCGGCACATACAGTACGGGATGCAGAGCTTTAACATTTGGAAGTTGTGGCTTATCTATTGCCATGAGAAAGGATGTCACCGCGTCCCAGAGACATGGAAATAATCAGCAGATTTTAATTCCATACTATTTTTTTTTATAGTGATGACATTTGAGGGAAGCGAAGTCGTTCACTCTCATCTATGAAAAACCATTTATTGTGGATCTTTCAACTCATCCATAATTACAGTACATATACTGCACCTGTGGCTAAAAGAAATGTTAAAACATAAGACATTGATACAGCAGATGTTTCCTCAAAAAATGTCGCACAAAATAGTCCCTTTTGTTGTGCCAGGTCCTGGGCGTCTTGGCCGCGCCAAGCGACTTTCTCGCACAGAATGTGCATCTTATTTGCATAAATAAAAGAACTGGAAGCGACAAAACTACACTGATCAATTTGATGTGCGACATTTGTACATCTGTGTGCGACTGCGTCTGACTCTCTGTAAGCAGGGCTACCATGCAACCGCTGCGACTTTTCCTAACGCCAAGTTCTGTTGTACTTCATCTGTGACTTTGTACGTGTTTAAAACAAATTCCTAGTGTTATGAATCCCACTGCCTGCTCCATGTAAGACCCCTAGAACCCGGCTAGCGAGATCTTCACCAATACCAACCACCTGTTGTTCCCTTAGAACTATGATACGTTCACCGGTACTTAGGCGGCCGCCTGGACTTACGCTCGGGGTAGTAAAGGTTCACATGGAGGTACAAGGGAATTCAAGAGATGAAGTGTACAGTTAGAGCTGATACAGGTAATGGTTCTGATGAGTTGGCAATTGCATCGATGATATGGCAATGATACCGATGGTGCATCAAGTGTGCCGATGTTGCGGCGATGGTGCCGATATTGCAGCAATTGCCGTAGATAAACAGTCTAGGGTATGAAAATGGCTTTTAGAGCCAATGGTGCAGCAACTGTGCCGATGTTGTGGCAATGGTGCAGATGGTGCAGCAACAGCCGTAGATAAACAGTCTAGGGTTAGCAAATGGCTTTGAGAGCCGATGGTGCGGTAAGTGCGCCGATGTTGCAGAGATGGTGCCAATGTTGCGGCAATCGCCGTAGATAAACTGTCTAGGGTATGAAAATGGCTTTAAGAGCCAATGGTGCGGCAACTGTGCCGATGTTGTGGCAATGGTGCAGATGGTGCAGCAACAGCCGTAGATAAACAGTCTAGGGTTAGCAAATGGCTTTGAGAGCCGATGGTGCAGAAAGTGTGCCGATGTTGCAGAGATGGTGCCAAATTTGTGGCAATTGCCGTAGATAAACAGTCTAGGGTATGAAAATGACTTTGAGAGTGAATGGTGCAGCAAGTGTGCCGATGTTGCGGCGATGGTGCAGATGATGTGGTACGGGAGCTGCTTGGAGCGGCTAAGAAGCCGAATGAAGAATGGTGGTAGCACGGGAGCTGTTAGATGCGGCTAGGATGCCGTTTGGCGATTGGCGGTAGCACGGGAGCTACTTGGTGCGGCTAGGAAGCCGTAAGGTGAATGTTGGCAGCACGGGAGCTGCTAGATGCGGCTTGGAAGCCATTTGGAGATTGGTGGCAGCACGGGAGCTGCTTAATGTCAGCTGGGAAGCTGAATGGAAGCAATATCATAGAGAGAACAAAAGCTGTCCATGCAGCTAAGCTGATGAAATCCACAGACGCACTATAGTCGGCACAGGTGCAATAGCTCAGTGAGTATAAATAGGCTGCAGCACTTAATCAAGCTGCACCTGTGGATGAGACATCACTTCCTGAGGCGTGCCGATCGCCTAGCAACAGGAACAACGAGAGTAACCCCGTCCTGCCTGGGAAAGCTGTCAGAAAGGGTCAAGTCGTGACCGCGACTTGTAACACCTATGCGGTTAAATTCTCAGTACAGCATCTCTAGTGCACTGCGACTGGTGCTTTGCTGCATCTGCGATGCAAATAAGGTGCAAAATATAAAGGAAAATACAATACGCTACAGCTCTAAGAGAACAGGATTTACTACTAAAAGCATTCCATATGTACCAAGCTCCGGAATGCGATACATTTTGGATCTTTGATCCAGTGGGTAATGCCATCTTTAGAAGCCCATGGGCTTTTCCCGTTTCCCTCCCAGCAGCCCCCATTATTTTAAACATGTGTAGAAGGACGCCAGAGAGACTTCTGGGTCATAAACCCGGAAGTCCCTCTAATGTAAAGGACAGCTCTGACTGGGAGAGCTGTCATTTGTGCATTTCTAGGTACATACTGGCGATATTATCACCGGTTTGTACCCGATAATTGGCGGGATGTACGGTATTGCGGATGCGATTCTTAGTACATCCCGCCCAGAGAGAGTCTGTCATGCATCATATGGCATATACATACTAAGGGGTATATGTACTAAAGTGCGGGTTTTTAGAAGTGGAGTTGTTGCCCATAGCAACCAATCAGATTCTAGCTATTATATTCTAGAAGGTGCTAGATAAATGTTAAGTAGAATCAGATTGGTTGCTATGGGCAACATCTCCACTTCTAAAATTCCGCACTTTAGTAACTATACCCCTAGGTGTATGAGAACACATGTATATTATATACAGGAAGGTTTAGGCAGACAGCTACAGGGGCTCAGGGCTAGATCCTGGTTTGGGTCACACGCACTTTCTCCCTTTGTACAAAATTACAAAATAACAAAAACAAATCACAAAATAACTAGAGGTGAGTGGTTCGGTTTACATGGAAACCAAACACACCCGAACTTAGGAGTTCCGAGTCGAACCGAGTCCCAGTTCGGAATCACTTTGGGGTTCTGCGTAGTACAGACTGCCGACTTGGGTCTTCTAGCAATTTGGGAAATATATTTAGAAAATGGATGCTGCATAGTCTGGATTGCATTTAAGTCTCTCCCTCGTGATTTCAGGTGCTGTGAGGTGGTCAAAAGTGACTGGAAATTAATTAACGTTATTGATGTTAATAATACTATGGGAACAAAAAACAGGTCCAAATTAAATGATTTTAGCTGTTTTTAAATATTTTACAGAAATTCAAATCCAAAACCGGATCCAAACCAAAACACTTGAGGATGGATTTTCCAAAACCAAAACACGGTGATGATTTACTACTGAAAGTAAAACCAGAACACGAGGGTCTGCGCACATCTCTAATAATAACAGATTAGATCGGGGCTCGACAAATCCCAGGGGCCAGGTCGCCATGGCTACCAGATTTTGCTGCCTGGCTACCAGATTTTGCAGTAAGGGAGGAAGCAGATCCTCATCAGCTCTGGCAGAGATTTGTGCCTATAGTATTGCGGTGTTCATATCATGCACAGGAGTGCATGTGCTGAGTGTAGCCTGCGGTGACTGCTGTGCCTGTGTCCGTCCCGGCCTAAGCTGACGACGACTCTCTGTCCTGGCCTGCTCTGATCCCTGCTGTCTGTCTCAGTCTACGCTGATCCTCCTGTATGTCCCTACTGTCCACTGTCACCTATCTCCGGCTGCATAGAGCTCTCCGGTAGTAGGGTCTATGCGTGGCCAGGCATTGCGGAGCAGCTTCAGAGGGACCATGAGGGGAAGGGGGTTTTGTTGTACTTTCTGGCACCATGTTTTATGTGAAATGTGGTCCGTTATTACTGGAGGGTGGGGGGTAGAGCAGGGGAGCTTTGCAGAGCAGTGAGGGGGCCTCCATGTTACTGTATCCATTCATCTGTGGCCATTTTGTGGACTAGTATAGTGTGCATAACAGTTGCATAACACACAGAGCTGTGCTCCTCACTCACTCCTGTAATTTTTTTGGGGGGGGCGGTCTGGCTCCTACAATTTCATCCTGGCTCCTAGACTTTAGAAAAATTTGTCAAGCCCTGGATTAGATTAATCGGGCCAATGATGACCACAGGTCTCTGGGTGTGAGCGTAGGTTGCCCTAATGGATTGTCCATCTCTCAGTAGAAGTTCTATATTCCCTAAATTCCCCCCTTGTGTTAGTCTGGCTGTGATACTAGAAGGCATCTTTGGAAAACAGAAGGGTTAATAGAGGATCTGGCTCCTGCCTGTACACATATATGAGTACAATGTATTGGGGTTGACATCACCTTGTGCCTGTAATCAGATCTGAAATATTCCTTCGGCGGCACAGAACCCAGGCTCACAGCTTTGCATAGATCCGACATAAATATGTCCTCTCATTACTGAACAGGAGAGCACACAGCCCTCTCCTTATTTATTCCCCCATTTTTGGATAATAAAAATTCTTGACACTCTATAAACAAGTCAGGTCCTGACTCTCCTCCGCAGATCTATCTCTCCCCAAGAAAAAGTGTTTATTTTATGTTAAAAAATGTAATGCTATCCCAGGCCAGGCTGCGATTGTACTCAGGAGGATTTCTTACAATTGGAGAAAAATTACATTATTTCTTTGTCCTCATGGGGACACACTCAGTGTGACAGAGATATAAAACTGTCTGACAGTCTGTGAATGGGTATATCTCTGATTATAGTGTTACCACTCAGCGAGCTCCATTAATTCAGAAAGTGCTTACGGTAAGTGATACTCACCAATACAGTGTAAAGTACTTTGCTGGAACAGATAATATAATACGTTATAAGAATAAACAAGTGATGTTAATCTACACTAAATAGACTGTAAATAGGATCTTTATTCCCTTCCTTATAAATGGAGAGTTGTGGGGGTATATTTACTAAAGTGCAGGTTTTTAAAAGTGGAGATGTTGCTTATAGCAACCAATCTGATTCTAGCTATTTTCTTCTAGAAGGTGTTAGATAAATTATAAGTAGAATCTGATTGGTTGCTATGGGCAATATCTCCACTTCTAAAAACCTGCACTTTAGTAAATACACCCCATGATGTCAAAAGTTAGGAAAACTTCTACTGTACTGTATATTACACATACGCGCTAAAGCAGCCTGTTCTATGTATAATTATTACAGCTACTAGGACTGCCTATTTTTGGAAGTTGTGCATCTCTATGGTCACTGAACACCCTAGCTGACGTCTAAAAACCTTATAACATAGAGTAGCAGGTACATTATGCCATACGTTAAAGGTGCAACAAAGTGAATGATCTGGGAAAACTAAAAATATTCAATGGAAGGCACACTATTTCCCCACTTAATTGAACTTGTTAAAATAGAAAAATAGTAAAAATATAAAATATATAAAAACTAACACACAACAACATATGAAAGATGGCTCTATTTGGTGACCAGCTGCTGTGTGTAATACGTATGCTATTGCTGTGTGTAACACGTAAGCTATTGCTGTGTGTAACACGTATGCAATTGCTGTGTGTAATACATATGCTATTGCTGTGTGTAATACGTATGCTTTTGCTGTGTGTAATACGTATGCTTTTGCTGTGTGTAACACGTATGCTATTGCTGTGTGTAATACGTATGCTATTGCTGTGTGTAATATGTATGCTTTTGCTGTGTGTAATACGTTTGCTATTGCTGCATGTAATATGTATGCTTTTGCTGTATGTAATGCTATTGCTGTGTGTAATACGTATGCTATTGCCGCGTGTAATACGTATAATATTGCTGCGTGTAATACGTATGCTATTGCTGGGTGTAATACGTATGCTATTGCTGGGTGTAATACGTATGCTATTGCTGTGTGTAAGACGTTTGCTACTGCTGGGTGTAATACATATGCTATTGCTGTGTGTAATACGTATGCTATTACTGGGTGTAATACGTATGCTATTGCTGGGTGTATTACGTATGCTATTGCTGTGTGTAAGACGTATGCTATTGCTGGGTGTAATACATATGCTATTGCTGGGTGTAATACGTATGCTATTGCTGGGTGTAATACGTATGCTATTGCTGGGTGTAATACGTATGCTATTGCTGGGTGTAATACGTATGCTTTTGCTGTCTGTAATACGTATGCTATTGCTGTGTGTAATACGTATGCTATTGCTGGGTGTAATACGTATGCTATTGCTGGGTGTAATACGTATGCAATTGCTGTGTGTAATACATATGCTATTGCTGGGTGTAATACGTAAGCTATTGCTGTGTGTAAGATGTTTGCTATTGCTGGGTGTAATACGTATGCTATTTCTGGGTGTAATACGTATGCTATTGCTGGGTGTAAGACGTTTGCTATTGCTGGGTGTAATACGTATGCTATTGATGTGTTTAAGATGTATGCTATTGCTGTGTGTAAGACGTATGCTATTGCTGGGTGTAATACGTATGCTATTGCTGGGTGTAATACGTATGCTATTGCTGTGTGTAAGACGTTTGCTATTGCTGGGTATAATACGTATGCTTTTGCTGTGTGTAAGACGTTTGCTATTGCTGGGTGTAATACATATGCTATTGCTGTGTGTAATACGTATGCTATTGCTGCGTCTAATACGTATGCTATTGCTGTGTGTAAGACGTTTGCTATTGCTGGGTGTAATACGTATGCTATTGCTGTGTGTAATACGTATGCTATTGCTGTGTGTAATACGTATGCTATTGCTGCGTGTAAGACGTTTGCTATTGCTGGGTGTAATACATATGCTATTGCTGCGTGTAATACGTATGCTATTGCTGGGTGTAATACGTGTGCTATTGCTGTGTGTAATACATATGCTATTGCTGGGTGTAATACGTATGCTATTGCTAGGTGTACTACGTATGCTATTGCTGTGTGTAAGACGTATGCTATTGCTGGGTGTAATACGTATGCTATTGCTGCATGTAATATGTATGCTTTTGCTGCGTGTAATACTATTGCTGTGTGTAATACGTATGCTATTGCTGTGTGTAATACGTATGCTATTGCTGCATGTAATATGTATGCAATTGCTGTGTGTAATGCTATTGCTGTGTGTAATACGTATGCTATTGCTGTGTGTAATACGTATGCTATTGCTGCGTGTAATATGTATGCTATTGCTGTGTGTAATACGTATGCTATTGCTGGGTGTAATACATATGCTATTGCTGGGTGTAATACGTATGCCATTGCTGTGTGTAATATGTATGCTATTGCTGTGTGTTATACGTATGCTATTGCTGTATGTAATACGTATGCTATTGCTGGGTGTAATACGTATGCTATTGCTGCTTTTAATATGTTTCCTATTGCTGTGTGTAATACATATGCTATTGTGACGCTTGCTACAATCTTCTGTGATCTGATGCTGAATCCTCGGATGCAGCACCAGATCATCTACAAAAACATTGTCTATCTTAGTAACCCATAGGTTCCTCCGGAATGGCCGGAGTTTTGACTCTGCTGGGGCCAGAGAAGCTGCGTCAGAAGACACAGTCACTGGTCTCGGCACACCGTGAAAATGGGGCCGACATGTGCACGTTTTCAAGAATGACTGATATCACCGCTCCTTTCCCCCCCCGTAAGACGTTTGCTATTGCTGGGTGTAATACATATGCTATTGCTGTGTGTAATACGTATGCTATTGCTGGGTCTAATACGTATGCTATTGGTGTGTGTAAGACGTTTGCTATTGCTGGTTGTAATACGTATGCTATTGCTGTGTGTAATACGTATGCTATTGCTGTGTGTAATACGTATGCTATTGCTGGGTGTAATACATATGCTATTGCTGCGTGTAATACGTATGCTATTGCTAGGTGTAATACGTATGCTATTGCTGTGTGTAAGACGTATGCTATTGCTGGGTGTAATACGTATGCTATTGCTGCATGTAATATGTATGCTTTTGCTGCATGTAATACTATTGCTGTGTGTAATACATATGCTATTGCTGTGTGTAATACGTATGCTATTGCTGCATGTAATATGTATGCAATTGCTGTGTGTAATGCTATTGCTGTGTGTAATACGTATGCTATTGCTGTGTGTAATACGTATGCTATTGCTGCGTGTAAGAAGTTTGCTATTGCTGGGTGTAATACATATGCTATTTCTAGGTGTAATACGTATGCTATTGCTGTGTGTAAGACGTATGCTATTGCTGGGTGTAATACGTATGCTATTGCTGCATGTAATATGTATGCTTTTGCTGCGTATAATACTATTGCTGTGTGTAATACGTATGCTATTGCTGTATGTAATATGTATGCAATTGCTGTGTGTAATGCTATTGCTGTGTGTAATACCTATGCTATTGCTGTGTGTAATACGTATGCTATTGCTGCATGTAATATGTATGCTATTGCTGTGTGTAATACGTATGCTATTGCTGGGTGTAATACATATGCTATTGCTGGGTGTAATACGTATGCTATTGCTGCGTGTAATATGTATGCTATTGCTGTGTGTAATACGTATGCTATTGCTGGGTGTAATACATATGCTATTGCTGGGTGTAATACGTATGCTATTGCTATGTGTAATATGTATGCTATTGCTGTGTGTAATACGTATGCTATTGCTGTGTGTAATACGTATGCTATTGCTGGGTGTAATACGTATGCTATTGCTGCTTTTAATATGTTTCCTATTGCTGTGTGTAATACATATGCTATTGTGACGCTTGCTACAATCTTCTGTGATCTGATGCTGAATCCACGGATGCAGCACCAGATCATCTACAAAAACTTTGTCTATCTTAGTAACCCATAGGTTCCTCAGGAATGGCCGGAGTTTTGACTCCTGCGTCAGAAGACACAGTCACTGGTCTCGGCACACCGTGAAAATGGGGCCGACGTGCACGTTTTCAAGAATGACTGATATCACCGCTCCTTTCCCGCCCCCAAACGGCCGCACCATCTCGATCATGCTGTAGCGTAGGGGGACTGTGATAGATTGGCACATACGCCGATCGTTAAAAGTGCTAAATGAGCAGGGAACATGGGGCCTGATTCTGACCCGTTCGCAAGCGGCCGCTCGCTCGTACGCGGCCGATGTTATGCATTTGCGCATGCGTATGCATCGCAGTGCACATGCGCAAACTAGTATGAGCGATCGGGTAGTGCTCACTCGCCCAGCAAAGACAACCCAGTGTAATGAGTGACAGGGGAGGACGTTTGTGGGTGGTAACAGGCGCAGGCCAGTAGTAACGGGGGAGCGGAGTTACGAACGTAGACGTGCCTGAGTGTTTCTACGCCGTTTCAGAGGCATGCATAATTAACAGGCAGCGTCATAGTACATGTCACCTGGTTGAATTTTACAAAGAACTGCTCGCAGTGCTTGCGGTAGGGTACAGTCAACCACAAACTAGGGGTGAGCGGGTTCGGATTTCTGAAATCCGAACCCCCCCAAGCCCCCCCGATCCGAGCCAGGCTCGACTTTTCCCGCCTGACTCGAATCTGAAATCGAGGCAAAACGTCATCATCCCGCCTTCCGGGTCTCGCGGGTTTTGGATTCTATATAAGGTACCCGCGTCGGCGCCATTTTCTCTCTCGGCTGTGGACAGTGAAGAGGGAAGGTGGGAGTTAGGGCTGGCTGGGCCGTGTAGTGTAGTGCAGTGCAGTGTAGTGTAGTGTTGTGCTGCTGTTGTCCATAGGGGCTGTGTCCACTCCTCCAAAGTCCATAGGGGCTGGCTGTGTTGTGCTGTGCTGCTGTAGTCCATAGGGGCTGTGTCCACTCCTCCAAAGTCCATAGGGGCTGGCTGCGTTGTGCTGTGCTGCTGTTTTCCATAGGGGCTGTGTCCACTCCTCCAAAGTCCATAGGGGCTGGCTGGACTGTGTTGTGCAGTCAGTTGTCCATAGGGGCTGTGTCCACTCCAAAGTCCTGTGCAGTGCCCCAGTCCTAAAGAGGTGCTGTAGTGTTGTCCAGGGGGTGCTCTGTCCATCAGGGGTGCTCCCCCCAAGAGCAAAATAAATAAGTATTTTTTGTTTGTGAATTGTGTGCGCAGTAGCCGCACGTGCATCACCAAAGTAGTGCCAAGTGTGCGCCTGTGTCCCATAAGTAAAGGGCCGGCTGGCTTGTCCGTTAAAGGGTGCTGTATCCCCCAAAGGGCACTCATAAAAAAAATATATATATTTTTGTGTTTGTGAATTGTGTGCGCAGTAGCGGCACGTGCATCAACAAAGTAGCACCAAGCGTGCGCCTGTGTCATAGGTAAAGGGCCAGCTGGCTTGACCGTTAACGGGTGCTATAACCCCCAAAGTGTACTCCAAAAAAAATAACAAAATATATTTTTTTGTGTTTGTGAATTGTGTGCACTGTGGCTGCACGTGCATCAACAAAAGAGCAGCGCCAAGCGTGCATCAACAAAGTAGCGCCAAGCGTGCGCCTGTGTCATAAGTAAAGGGCCAGCTGGCTTGACCGTTAAAGGGTGCTGTAACCCCCAAAGTGCACTCCAAACCAAATAAAAAAATATTTTCTGTGTTTGTGAATTGTGTGCACTATGGCTGCACGTGCATCAACAAAGGAGCAGCGCCAAGCATGCGTCTGTGTCCCATAAGTAAAGGGCCGGCTGGCTTGTCCATTAAAGGGTGCTGTAACCCCCAAATTGCACTCCAAAAAAAAATATATTTATGTGTTTGTGAATTGTGTGCGCAGTAGCCGCACGTGCATCAACAAAGTAGCGCCAAGAATGCGCCTGTGTCATAAGTAAAGGGCCGGCTGGCTTGACCTTTAAAGGGTGCTGTAACCCACAAAGTGCACTCCAAACCAAATAAAAAAATATTTTCTGTGTTTGTGAATTGTGTGCACTGTGGCTGCACGTGCATCAACAAAGGAGCAGCGCCAAGCGTGCGCCTGTGTCCCATAAGTAAAGGGCCGGCTGGCTTGTCCATTAAAGGGTGCTGTAACCCCCAAATTGCACTCCAAAAAAAAATATATTTTTGTGTTTGTGAATTGTGTGCGCAGTAGCCGCACGTGCATCCACAAAGTAACGCCAAGCGTGCGTCTGTGTCATAAGTAAAGGGCCGGCTGGCTTGACCGTTAAAGGGTGCTGTAACCCCCAAAGTGCACTCCAAACCAAATAAAAAAATATTTTCTGTGTTTGCGAATTGTGTGCACTATGGCTGCTCGTGCATCAACAAAGGAGCAGCGCCAAGCATGCATCTGTGTCCCATAAGTAAAGGGCCGGCTGGCTTGTCCGTTAAAGGGTGCTGTAACCCCCAAAGGGCACTCCAAACAAAATAACAAAATATATTTTTTTGTGTTTGTGAATTGTGTGCACTGTGGCTGCACGTGCATCAACAAAGGAGCAGCGCCAAGCGTGCGCCTGTGTCCCATAAGTAAAGGGCCAGCTGGCTTGTCCATTAAAGGGTGCTGTAACCCCCAAATTGCACTCCAAAAAAAAAATATATTTTTGTGTTTGTGAATTGTGTGCGCAGTAGCCTCACGTGCATCAACAAAGTAGCGCCAAGCGTGCGCCTGTGTCATAAGTAAAGGGCCGCCTGGCTTGACCATTAAAGGGTGCAGTAACCCCCAAAGTGCACTCCAAACCAAATAAAAAAATATTTTCTGTGTTTGTGAATTGTGTGCACTGTGGCTGCACGTGCATCAACAAAGGAGCAGCACCAAGCATGCGCCTGTGTCCCATAAGTAAAGGGCCGGCTAGCTCATTTCTTAAAGGGTGGTGTAACCCACAAAGTGCACTAGACTCCAACAAAAATAAAAAATTAATTTCTGTGTTTGTGTGCGCCTTATCCGCACGTATATATCAATTTAACATAAATGGAGGACCAAACTTTCTCCGATAAAAATAAAATAGGGAAAGATCAAGAACCACTTCCTCCTAGTGCTGTTGCTGCTGCTGGAAGTTGTTCATCATCCCAGAGAGGAAGTAGGAACACCACTACTTTTACTAAACAATTGACCCTCCAACAGTTCTTAACGAGGAGGATGAAGTAGGACAGCAGTCATCCTGAAGCAAAATGTATAACTGAGGCCTTAACTGCTATGTTGGTGTTAGACGTGCGTCCGGTATCCGCCATTAGTACAGTGGGATTTAGACAATTGATGGAGGTAGTGTGTCCCCGGTTCCAAATCCCATCTAGATTCCACCTGCATCCTCAAAGCAGCAGCGACAAGCATGCGTCTGTCTGTTAAAGGATTACATCGGTGACAGCATCCAAGTAGGCATGTCAGACAGTCCGTACATGTACTGGCAGGAAAAAGAGGCAATTTGGAGGCCCCTGTATAAACTGGCTCTATTTTACCTGAGTTGCCCCCCCTCCAGTTTGTACTCTGAAATAGTGTTTAGTGCAGCCGGGAACCTAGTCAGCGAAAGGCGTAGGAGGTTGCTTCCACAAAATGTGGAGAAGATGATGTTCATAAAAATGAATTATCAACTCTTCCAGGGAGACCAGCCTCCAGAACGTACAGAGGGACCTGTGGTGGTGGATTCCAGCGGGGACTAATTAATACTCTGTGAGGATGAAGATGTACACAACACTGAAGAGGGTGAGGAATCGGTGGATGAGGATGACATCTTGCCTCTGTAGAGCCAGTTTGTGCAGGGACAGATTAATTGCCAGCTTGTTTTGTGGGGGACCAAACGAACCAATCATTTCAGCCACAGTCATGTGGCAGACCCCAGCGCTGAAATGTTTGGTTTGTTAAAGTGTGCATGTCCTGTTTATACAACATAAGGGTGGGTGGGAGGACCAAAGGACAATTCCACCTTGCACCTCTTTTTTTTCTTTGCATTATGTACTGTTTGGGGCCTAGTTTTTCAAACTGCCATCCTGTCTGCCACTGCAGTGTCACTCCTAGATGGGCCACGTGTTTGTGCCGCCCACTCGTGTCACTTAGCATAGTCATCCAGCTACCTTGGTGCAACCTTTTGGACATAAAAACACTATTGTGAGGTGTGAGGTGTTCAGAATAGACTGGAAATTAGTGGAAATTAAGGTTATTGAGGTTAATAATAGCATAGGAGCAGAAAAACCCACAAATTCTGTGATTTTAGCTGTTTTTATGCTTTTTAAAAAAAAATACAGATCCAAAACACAAAACCCAGAACCCAAAACACGGAAGGGTGGTTTTGGCAAAACCAATCCAGATCCAAAACACGAAGATCCAGATCCAAAACACAAAACACGAAAAGTGGCCGATGCACACCCCTACCACAAACGCTGGGTTCTGATCCGATGGTTCCCGATGGTTGTATATACTTCCTGGAGATGACGTACGCTAGTGGGCGGCTAAAGACAGACTGGTGGGCGTCTATAAACACAAAGTGATCACTCGCCAAGACATAGTGGGCGTGTTTATGCCTTGCCGTGTGATCGCCTGCCTTGACGTCACTTAGCTGAATTTGCATACGCTGGGAGCGAGCGGCCGCACCTAGCGAATGGGTCTGAATCAGGCCCATAATCCTCTATATTAGATCGTGCAGAGGTATAGCTTATTAGAATGAAATAGTGTAGCAGGCAACAGATATAGATCCATACTGGCTGCCTTCAAGGAGACGGCTTAGGAGACCAGCTGATGACAGCAGCAATTTACCGGCGGGTCTGTGCCGAACACGTAAGCTGGCTATTACTGATATTCACTACCTATTGATGTGAAGCACTGGTTGAGCTAACGGAGCATTGTCCGCGCTCTCCCTGCTTGGGACGTCTACTCCCGTCTGCTGTTACACGGGGTTACCAGAGGCTACCAGCTACTGGCGGTGATCTGCCAGCGGGGACGTGCTGCCAACGAGCACCAGGAGCTAAGGATAACATTACAGCCACAGCTTGTGTTCTACACAGGGGTGCTTTATTTGGGACCACACCTGCCAATTGGAAAAAGATCTTTCCCCCTTTGGACAGGCATTATTATCAGTGGGATCAGCACTCTAGGGGGTAAATTTACTAAAGGTCGATTTGGCATTTTGAGTATTTACTAAAGGCTAAATCGAATGGTAATTCGAACACAAAACCGAATTTCACCACAAACCGACTCTATATCAAACATCGGCAAAACATTGATACTTTTTCATTGAACAACACAGAGCAACCTTATTTACTATTAGTCGATTTCAATTCACACACTAACACCCTCAGGATGACATCAAGGACCTTTGCCAGTGTAGAACCCTGTAGTAATGGAAATCCGGAGCAGAGTGGACCCTGCAGAATATTATAGTTCCGGGACAGGTCTGAGCCCTATAGTGCAGTGAGTGATGGAGCAAACTTGAGCCTTCTGGTATAGTGAAGACGGAGCAGGGTTAAGCCCTGTAAGGCGATGAGATTCCAGAACAGGGTTGAGCCCTGCGGCATGGCTAGAGTTCGAAGCAGGGTTGAGCCCCATAATGCAGAGAAGATTGAAGCAGGGTTGAACCCTGTGATGTCATAGGATTCCGGAACAGGGTTGAGCCCTGCAACTTAGCTAGATTATGGAACGAGGTTGAGCCCCGTGATGCGGAGAAGATTGTAGCAGGGTTGAGCCCTATGGTGTGGCTAGGATTCGGAGCGGGGTTGAGACCCGTGATGTGGAGAAGATTGTAGCAGGGTTGAGCCCTGTGGTGTGGCTAGGGTTCGGAGCAGGGTTGAGACCCGTGATGCGGAGAAGATTGTAGCAGGGTTGAGCTCTGTGGTGTGGCTAGGGTTCGGAGCGGGGTTGAGACCCATGATGTGGAGAAGATTGTAGCAGGGTTGAGCCCTGTGGTGGTGCTTATATCAATGCATATTTAATAATATTATTATATCCCAAAGACTGTTATTCGTAAAACATTTATTACATAAGAAAACATTCATGGCTGCAGCCAAATACATTCAAAACATCACATAAAAAGAAAAAATCACCTTTGAGACAGTGTAACAATATAATGAAGTTGCCAGTCTGTAATTAAAAATAAGCAGGGCCGAAACTAGGATATCTGTCACCCGGTGCAAGGCAGCAATTTTGCGCCCCCCTCCCTTCCCGTACCTGGATTTTGTCCTTGCTCCTCCATAAGGCAGTGCATTACTCAGACGTCCCTGGTATAGTGACTTACATTATTCCATACACCATAATGCCCATTACACATTATGCCACACACTGTAATGCCTATTACCAAAGTGCCACTTACATATTTGCCCAACACCATTTTATGCCCCACAGTAATGCTTCTAATTACTTTAAAATTACCTGCTCGTTGCCATGGGGTTTCATGCTCGTTGCCAGGGGTTACATGCTCATTGCCAGGGGGTTTCATGCTTGTTGTCAGGGGATTTATGCTCATTGCCAGGGGGTTTCATGCTTGTTGTCAGGGGTTCCATGCTCGTTGCCATGGGGTTCCATGCTCGTTGCCATGGGGGTTTATGCTCAGCCAGGGGGGTTTATGCTCATTGCCAGGGGGGTTTGAAGGGAGAAGATGCAGCTCTCGGCATCCTTTCCCTGCAGCGCCAGCGTTCCCGGCACTTCCGGGAACGCTGTGTGCATTGCGCTCTGCTAACAGACACTAGAGGTCCAGTAGGACCTCTAGCATCTGTCTCTTCCTTGGCGGCGGCCATTTTTTGATGGCCGTTTTCAGCAGAGTCCATGCGGACGGCTAGTCCGCATGGAATCTGCTGAAAACGGCCATCCAAAAATGGCCGCCGCCAAGAAAGAGACAGACACTAGAGGTCCAGTAAGGACCTCTAGCATTAGTCTCCTCTTCGGCGGCGGCTATTTTCAGATGGCAGAGTCTGCTTTTTCACCCCCCCGCAATCCTCTCCCGGTGCACGTGCACCTCTAGCCCCCCCTAGTTGCGGCCCTGAAATAAGTATCTAATAAAAGAACACAGTAATCTAGCCCAGAGGTTCCCAAACTTTTTTGAATCACGGTGCACTGGAGTATCAGCATTGTTTTCACGGCACCCCTACGCCAAACATTTGTTATTGAGAAATTTAGAAAAAATTTAGTAAAGTAAATTGTGCTGACCTGTCATCCTTAGGTGCAGTTATGTGGTGGGGACAGGGATGTGCTGACCTGTCATCCTTAGGTGCAGTTATGTGGTTGTGGAGAGGTTTCAGCTTCTGTTTGTCCACATTTTTACATTACATTGACCATAAATAATTACCTGAGGCACCCCTGCAAGTATCCCGAGGCACCTCAAGGTGCCACGGCGCACAGTTTGGGAACCACTGATCTAGCCGATAACACAAATCAAGCTGTAATTAGCTGGGGTATATAAGTGAACCTCTGGCATGAAAGTGCATAAGTGGTTGTCCGCAGATTAGATGACACAGGGGAACATTAGTGGAGGAATTCCTGGCTTGTTACAGCACTATTGTAGCTCGCCTCCTGTCTGGTCCACTGAGGGAACACATGTGGCCGGTGTCAATATCCATGGCCCCAAACTGCTGTGTACCAAGTTGTCAAAAGCCACTAATTCCTCAAATCAGTACATTTGCCAGGACTCCTTACTTACATAATGTAGAGGACACTAGCATCAGAGGAGTATTAAACAGCAGCAAACGCAGCTGGCCGTCCCTCTAAGGAATGTCCAGTGCACGGTCTCTTACTTTAATATGACTCTGCGGTCATCAGTTAGCCAGCGGTAACCAACGGAGTAACGTGGCCACTTGTCACCACTTTAAGAGCCCTATTTATCAATGTTATTTTTACAAAAAAATTTGAAAAAGGGTATTTTCACACTATTTACACTACATTATTTTAGTATCACATAAATTTATTAAAGGGTTTTTGTGATGGGAAATGTGATCAGCTTAAATTTACTAAAAATAAATTGTGAAAAAGTACCAGGAGAAAGCCCTGTGATAATAACGCCATCATCGTTATCCAGGGTTTCCCCGACTCCTGCTCTGCACTGACAGACAGAGCAGAGCCAGGAGACGGCCCCTGAGATCAGCTGTGTGGTTTAAATAGACCACAAGCTGATCACTGCAAAAACAATAGTTAAAAAAACCAAACACTTACCTGCATCCAGGAACCGGAGATTGGTGCTCCGGTGAGGTTGTTTGGGGGCTCCGGTCAGCTGGTCTCCGGGCTCCTGTGTCCCGGTCAGGGCCAGATTAACAATGGGGCGGGTGGAGCTGCAGCCCCAGGCCTCCAATGCAAATAGGCATACATGAACCAGTGTAGTCTAGGCTGTGTTGATGTTGATAGGATTTTATTAAACTGTGACCGTCGGCATTGCAAAGCCCAGACAATTTACCCCGGCCGTCCTTAGCCCTGCACATATCACCTACGACGACCAAAGCCCCACATATCAGCCCAGCTGTCCAAAGCCCTGCTCATTTACATATGTTTACAGAAGCTCCACCCATATGCTGAAGCCCCGCCCACTCGTGGGTGCCTGCAGCCCCGCCCCCGAGGCATCTGAGGCTCTACTTAGTCATCGTCCACCTCTTCCTTGACAACTGCTGGGTACTTACATTATGATGACGGTGGAGCCACAGCGGCTGAGCTCCTGGTGGAAATTACATGGACACAGGGCTGCTGTTACATGCATTCACAGGTTGGTGTAATGTGTGTGCAATGTGTTATGTGTGTGTAATGTGAGTGTACTGTATGTTATGTGTGTGTGTGTGTTATGTATATATGTGTGTGTGTGTTGTGATCTTACCCTAGGCTGTATGTACAGTATGTATTTATATATATACATATTTATCTCTATGATATAAAAATGGTAATAGGACTGGCACTTAGATTACATCCAATGTGGTAGTGACCAGGTGCCTTTATCTGTTGTAGATAATAGTTAAGCTGCATACACGCACAACGATTGAGTTAATGAACGATTTTAGTAAACGATCTTCTACCTTGAAAAAATGAACTAAAATCGTTTACTAAAGTTGTTCATTTACTATGTTCATTTAAATGTAATGAACGATTTTTATGAACTACAAACGATTTTTGCATATAACCCTTCTATCGGATGAGGTGTTGTCATGTGTGCAAACCACTTATCATACTAAGATAAAATAAAGACACTGAGACGTGGATTTGGCAGATAACTTGATGGCGATTTATTGGAGCAATAATAATTATTATTTATTTAAGGATGTATGGTGGCAAAGAAAGGACGCCAGAAATCAGCCAGATCTGCTATGCCCACACACAAACAACAAAAGACATAGCAGGCGTAGATCGCCCAGAGTGCATACACATAACCATGTAAACCATGTCAAACACAAAAGGTAACGCTCACCCTCTAACTTGACTACCCACCCGTTTAGGTGATGATACTGCCCCCCGTTAGGTTGGTACAGCCAACTACCAGTCAACGAAGGGAGCGCCCTTAAATCATAATTGCACCCGGACTGGCGACCTGCCGATCTTTCCCGCCACAGCAAGGTTCTGCTTATAGAACCGCCGCACCGCCACCATACCAAGTACTACTCCAATAACTCCAACTCCTCAAAAAGATCCCCAATAAACAATGACAAACCCTCCTCTGTTAAATGAACTCCATCAGGTCTATACATATAACTAAATCGAAATTGAATGTTCTTATGGTAAATGACACAGCCATAATTGGCCATCACAAATTTGGCAACTGCGAAATGAAGTTTCTTCCTAGCTTCATCATTAGCAGGAAAACTCCTAACCCCATGCCAGACCTGTCGAGGTACAATGCAAGACCAAATTAATTTATACAAGGACCAGGCCGATAGCACCCTCGCCAAATCGTTGACAATATCAACTCGTAATTCTACAGTGGACCTCTGCCCTAAGTCGTTGCCTCCTAAATAAGCCACCAAAATACGTGGCCTACCAAAAAGCCTTGCATACTCTAACAGTTTAGGACAAAAGGAATGCCATCTCATACCTCTGGAAACTATCCAACGGACCCTAGCTGAATATTCAAAAATTGGAGCTTGATCTGAACTCAAACCTAGCAGCCCAGAAAATATATGAGTGGCCTATAACCCAAATGTCCTGCGTGTCAAAGAGCAATCCTAAAGGTGGAGGAAAGCAGTAAAGAAAAAAATAGTAATTGTCATAAAACAATAAAATTTTATGGTGTATTAGTGGGATCTGATAGAACATAAGTGAGTATCTGCCAAAAAGAAAAATTTTCTATTGGTCGCCGACTTTACTATTTAAAGTGGCTGAGACAAACAGAAGACACAAAGGGGAAGAATGGGTGGGGGGGAATTGGGAAAAAACAGGTGAACTCGGCAAGAGGTAAAATAAAAACCTGCTGAGGGATGGACTATGGCCTAATTAAATGATTGAGAATAGCCGAATTGAATCCGTCAGTTCAGGTAAAAATGGTAAAATCCCTAAAGACTCCCATTGCCAGCAATGGCGAGTAGCTAATCCCGAGTAGGACGGACAGGGGTAACAGACAAGACAGGACAGTACATGAGACAAGACAAAAACCAGGCAAGCATAAAATATAAACGTAACCGGAACAGACTGTGAAATGACTTTAAACAAAGGGCCTTCATGCCTAGGTCGAATGTAACCTTTATAACTATCCGATTTCCAACGTCCTAGGGCCTTAATTTCTGATGCCGAGAAACCCGCAGCTGCCGCCGAAGTTGCGGCTCCGATCAGAAACGAGTGTGTACCAAAATCTTGAGGCGGGAGGCCTAAAACTGATACACACCTCTTCAACAACCAACCAAACTGGTATTTGGTAAGTGGAGTCCTGTCCATATGCATGAGTCATGAACCAGGAACATCCGGCCTCAATAACTCATACCGCATAGCTAGTGCCACGGGGCAGATCTGTTCGTCCCTAGATGGACCCAACGAGATCCACCTACCCCTACCAGTCTGGTCGGTCTTCGACCGCCGAATCCTACAGAGAACAGACCTCTCACTGACCAGGATATCCGAGAGGAGCATGGCGGCATCAACCCATTTGGATGATGCCACCAGCTCCGATACCCTCAAGGTGCCGTGAAAAGCCTCCGAAAACACCACTTGAATCAGGACCGCCTCATACGCAGTAAGAGCCACTCCGAGAACCGCCCCTAATACTGCCGGAAGCAGATGAGCGTCCACAGGTCTCCTACGGTCAGCTACTGGCCGGGAGACCCGTGCCCAACCCTTTAAAGCCTTCACAATCAGAAAACTTTTAGTAAAGTCAGGTTGGCCCTTCAATTTACAATAAAATGCAATGCCCCCCAAAGAGCGTGCAACAGAAGCCCTGGATCTGCCAGCCAAACGGAGACTCCAAATAAAAGAAAGCATCGAACGATGCTGACTCTTACCTGCCTGTTTGCTGCTACGGGAATAATCTTCCCATTCATTCCATGCCTGCCGATATGCTCGCAACGTGGAGGGGGCTAGAGACTGTTCTGCTAAGCCCTCCATGCCGGCTCGATCACCTGCCAAACATAAGAGGGGCAAAGCACAACGTCAGCACCAGGGGCCACAGATCGGAACCTAGCCCACTGGAAACGTGATAACGCATCGGCTATCTCATTCTCCACCCCAGGAACGTGTCTTGCCTTAAACATGATGTTACAGCGCAAATATGTGAGCACAGCTGCGCTAGCAAGCGCAAAACCAGCAGGGAAGCCGCATGTTGCTGATTGTATCGCATGGACCACGCCCAGGTTGTCACACCTGATAATGATGCTGCAATTGCGTAACCATTCCCCCCAGATTTCCAAGGAAACCATTATGGGAAAGAGTTTGAGAAGGAGTAAGTCCTTAGTCAAACCCTTTCCCACCCATTCTTCCAGCCAACGGCCAACGCACCAGGAGCCATCAAGGTAACATCCGAACCCCGTGGTGCCTGCTGCGTCTGTGAACAGCTGCAGCTGCAAATTGTCAGCGGCTGGAGACATCCACAACCGAACGCCATTAAAATCCCGAAGAAACGAGACCCAGACAGAGAGGTCCTGCTTAATCTCTGAGGATAAACGTAGCAAATGTCTCGGTTAGTGACACCAGCCGTGGCCCTTTCCAATTTGCGTGAAAAAACTCTGCCCATTGGAATTACTTTACAGGCCGAGGAGGGATTGCGCCTGCCGCAGGGTAATTCTACTGGAAGCTGTGCATTCCGCTATGGCATTACGCAACTTGACAGGCTTATCGAGAGGAATGCGAACCCGCCGAGGTACAGATCTCGATACCCAGGAATGACAAGCAAGGTGAAGGGCCCTCCGTTTTGTCTGCAGCAACGGGAACTCCAAATGAAAAAACAGCGCTCGTAAAGAAAACAAAAGATAACTGCATCTGCCTGAACCGGAAGGGCCGACACACAGAAAGTCATCGAGATAGTGGGCTATCCCATGACTACCGCAAAATTTAAATAAATAAATTCCGCGCACCAGTGTAGGAAGGTGCTAAAACGCTCGAAAAACGCACAGGACACAGAACACCCCATAGGCAAGCATTTGTCTATGCAATATCCGTTGTCCAAGCCAAAAACCCATAAACTGGAATGACTCTGGGTGCAAAGGAAGTAGACGAAAAGCTGACTCGACATCTATCTTAGCCATCAGTGCGCCCGCACCATAACACCTAATGACGTCCAAAGCATCGTCAAAAGACTAGTACACCACCGAGGAAACCTCAACTGGTATGGCATAATTTACTGACGAGCCTGGCGGATAAGACAGATGTTCCATGAGCCTGTATTTTCCTGGAATTTTCTTGGGAACCACTCCCACCGGGGAATTCACAAGATCCCTAATGGGGGTTCTGCAAAAGGCCCTGCAATGCGCCTGACGCTAACCTCGCCAGCCACTTTTTCCCTAAGAATGTGAGGCAATTCAAAGGCAGACTTCAAATTTCTAGGCGAATATGTGTCGACATCCCTGCAAATAGGTAAACGAAAACCAAAACTGAAGCCTTTTAACGAAAATTCTGCGTCCTGCAGAACCGGGTACCAACTCAACCATTTTGCTATCGCTGTGACACGGACAGGGGATGGAGCTTTACTTAGCACTTGTGCCTTTTGCTGGCTGTGCAGGCTGCTGCTGGGCACCCACCTTGAAACACTTGGCAACTGGGTGGTTGCCACCACATCGCAAGCAGAGGTGACGAAAACGACATTTTCGTCCCTGTGTACAGGTGGAATTATTAAAGGCGAAGCATTTTCCCCAGACGCCTGCTGTTAGCCCTGACGAACTGAACTAGCTGCTTTGCTCGCGTTGTACCCCTCATAGGCAGGACGCGAAGGCTGCGTGACCTCCAGCAATGTATATTTGTCGAAGTAGGAGCATAGCTGAGAATGGAGCTTCCCGGTGATAGCTGCTTGGGGCAGTGATTGCAATAATAAGCTGTGCACCCTGTAGAAATTCACTGTAGCACACGTATTCTGTCTATTTTGTAAGTTAAACGCTCAGAATACAGTATATAATACAATCTCCTCTATTGACTGATAATAATGATTCAAAGGAGATAAAAGCTAGATCTTAGGTGCTATAGATAAATAAAGCAGTGTCAAAGCCATTACCCCTTACTGTCAGATAACGCATCACTAAAGCATTCTATTCCCCCAATGATACCTCAATGCCCAGCATAATACTGACACTGTTTGCTGCAACTGTTTTCTACCATTAAGAGGCATAATCAGCACAGACCAGCTATAAAATACATCATACGAATGTACTGAATGATATAATTCTGGCATATACAGGACCAGCAGACACAGTAAGTAATTATATGTAGAAGTAGAGCCATCCTGTCTGAGCTGAATCTTTTATTTCATGTGCCGGCTCCTTTACAGATCATATGAGCAAGTTGGGGAATCTGGGAGAGGGCAGAAAAAGAAACCATGCACTGTCCTGGACATAGATGCACAAATTGGTCCCCTTATGTACTGGATGGTGTATTATCCAGTATTAATAATTGATCCAATAGGTGATCCATATCAGTGCACCCCGTACAGTGCATGTTTTCCAGATCTAGTTGGTGCACAACAATATTCATTACTGGCTTTTAAACTTTTTCTACTGGCTGACACATTTAAAAGATCAACAGGGACTGTAGTGCTAGTTATTTCATTTGTGACACTGAGGGGATCCTAAAAGACACGCAACTTTAGTATTATATGCTATTTCTGTTGTAGTCCTCATGGTGTGGGCTGAGGGGGGGTTCAGGCAAAAACCCCTCCTGCATTTGCCTATGGTGCTGGCCACTGCAGCCACAAAGATGATATTGACCAGGGGCATTAAGGACTGAAGGGAAGCACCCCTCCCCCGCACTGGCCATAGGGGAACCACACCTGCAGCCCCTAATAACATGGGGGCACTGTGGAGCCAGGGACCAGGGTCTGGGGAGGCTCATTACTAGGCAGGACATAGCTACACCCACCCCCAGCAGAACAAGAAATCAGAAAAGACAGTGATTGAGGACAGAAAGGAAAAGTAAAAGCAATGATATGAAGTAAATGAAAAGAGACTAAATACAATAAGGAAAAGGAGGAGAGAAGAAGAGAAGAAGGAGAAGCACTAAGAGAGTTTTATTAAGGAAAATGACAACTGACAAAATGCACTTCCCTGTCCTGGAGGAATCTGGAACAAAGAGGCTTTGGCCCACACTTTTATCCCACTATATAATGTTCCTGTTACAAACCCGCCCCTGCTTGCCATAGGCTAACTCCCACAAGTAATTTGCATACATGCCGGCCCCCATCTAGAGGTTTAAAACACCTCTTTTCTTATGCAATCTTTCGGTTTCTCTTAACTTAATGAAAATCGTTGAGTTGACAAGTCTGACTGAACTACAAACTACAAACGTGAACGCGCATGAACAATAATCGTTCATCGTTTGACTCAGAAAGTGAACGATTTTTAGAAACGATTATCGTTAAACGATATCGTTTAACGATAATCGTTCAAAAAATCGTTGTGTGTGTATGCACCTATACAATTTGAAATGATAGGTGTCACTCCAGGTCTTATTTCATGTCTGTACACACCAATGTTTAGAACGCACATGCATTCTTTTTTCAAGGTAACATGTATGCACACTTATCCCTCTCTTTATCTGCTGCTCTGTCCAGCAGCAAAATACATATACACAAAGAAAAAGAGGGTGCAAGAAATGAGGAAAGACTCAAGCTTAATAAACACTTTGGCGGTCACATAGTCACTACGTCTGTGGTTTAACATGTCAACGTTGACAGGTCAACATTAATGATGTCAACATGGCTAAACTTTTAACGTCGTTAACATTTCCAGGAGGCTTATGCCTGGTACACACTAGACCACAGGTTCTCAAGCTCGGTCCTCAGGACCCCAAACAGTGCATGTTTTGCAGGTGTCCTCAGAATCACAAGTGAAATAATTAGCTCCACCTGTGGATGTTTTAAAATGTGTCAGTGGGTAATGACTACACCTGTGCTCCTGCTGGGTAACCTGCAAAACGTGACCTGTGTGGGGTCCTGAGGACCGAGTTAGAGAACCTCTGCACTAGACGATATGTCATCTGATCCGGACATCGCTCAGTGTGTACTCGCTATGTCGCTGATGATGCGCACGTCGCCAGCGACATCACTTGTCGGTCCTGCATGCAGGTCAGACAAGCGATATCGTTTGTTCTGTCGCTGTCGGCATCAGCAAGTGTGTATGCATTTGCCTATGCCAGCACCCCTGCCACCCACGACATCAGTTCTACAGATTGTTGATGTAACATGTATAGGAACATAACGGTTCGCCCCCTCCAAAGATTTAAAAGGCGCAGCGGCCGCGGACGGTCAGGGGCTGTGCAATAGGCTGCATGGCCCCTGCACCGCCTGGGGACGGAGGTGTAATGTGCGGTTTTTAAGCTAAAACACTGCACATTACACCTCCTCCTTCTCCATCGCTACAGTCAGTGGTGAGTCCCTGGGCGTCGTGCGCGCTGGTAAGAGGGAGGGAGGGGAGGGGGGCAGGTGCCAGAATGATTTTATGTTGCCCCCCAACATAAACTTGTTCTGACACCCCTGTGCATATAGGATATGATATTATTGCCTAAATTAGCAACGTGACAACGAAAATTTTCATGCAAATTTAGGAAACATCTCTTGCCGGGACCTGGGCTCCGTCTATGCGCTTACTGCACATGCGCGGCCATCATCAGGAGCAGATGGTGAGCGATCCAGGGGCTCCTTCTCCAAACCCCCATACAAACTTATGGGGGCTGCTGTCTGGTCGGAACTGGAGGAACCATTGCAGATATCTGAAAAGGGAAGGCAGATAATACCGTCCACACTCTAAAAAAATTAAAGTTAAGGTACTGTAGGAGCTATCTATGGGCCTGATTCAGAGCCACTCGTAAGCGGCAGCTCGTTCGCTCCGAGCGATGTTTGCCCAACTGCGCATGCGTACGGATTGTTATACGCATGCGCGAACCAGTCAGTGCGGCCGAAATTCATGTGCTCGCAAAATAGCGAATGCCTGCTAATTTGAGTGACAGGATGAGGCATATGTGGGTGGTAACAAGGGAAGGTGCTTGAAAACGGGGAGTGGAGATCCGATCGCAGGCGTGCTTAAAGGTCAAAACGGGCGTTTTATGGGTGTGCATATTTAAAACAGCAGCGTCATTGACCACGTCACTGGGTTTTTTTTAAGCCAGAACGCTTGCAAAATTGTGGTAGCAAAAACCAACCACAAGAATAGCGAGCAGCTCATACCCTGTTCGATGTACTCGATTAATCTAATAAATAGCGGACATGACGTAGGATGTGAGCGGCCAGGGGGCGTAGTTTCCCAAAAAACAACCGCAAGTTTTGCTCGCTCGTTCAGACTTAGAGGTGTGAACAGACCGCAATTAGCGAACGGTTCATTTGAATAGCCACCCCTTGTTTTAGAACGAACGACCGCAAATAGCGAGCGGCTCTGAATCAGGCCCTTAGTCTTCTGTAAAATGGGAATGACAAAATATACATAACGATAGGAGTTTTAGAAGCCAGATAGAGCATTTAAAGTAGCCTGGATGCACTATGCAAGTCACAGAACGTACACAGACTTACCTATATTGTTATACAGCGATAGGAAAAAAGAAGCTTTAGCATTTGTTATTCAGACCATAAGATTAGCTGAGAGAACAGTTCTCTTATCTGAATAATCTGTACACACTTCTTTTTTTCTTTTTAATTATATAAGTCTCATCTATCAAGAGATGAACTTAACTTGACCATCTTGAGTATAATAAGCATGTTCTCTATTCTCTACACATCAGATAACGGGTCTGTCAGAGTATATATACTCAGCAGTGTGACCATTTATATCATACTGAAGTGCCCAAACTCACACTAGCAGAAATCCCTTTAGCTCATGAAGCCATCGAGGCCGACAGTACAGTACTTCTACATTCCCATCTTCTGAGCCACTTCTGCTTCAACTTCATGGTGAATATTAATACTAAAGAGGCCAACAGCAAATTGCAAAGTTATTTTCCTTATTCATTAAATCATAGTACAGTATATAGGGCTCCAATTACTAATGAATTTAAGCTCTTTTCAAACTCACTACTTGTGTTAAAGAGGGATGTGGTATTTATCATTGTAAATAGCGCTGGTCTGCAGCTTCCTGTCAGCGGTTTTAATTTTTTTTCATATCCCTATTTAAATTGTATGCGTCGGTGTATTTAACAATGAGCAGCATTTACAACTTACCGCTCGCTGCATATGTTAGATTACCCTGTCCTGCTGCAGCTGTTCCCGGCTGGCTACCTAGAATGCAGCGCGTGGGCAAACCTCCTTCCCAAGTACAGCAGCTCTCCATTCACCCCCACAGCACCCAGCGGACCCCCCTACCCAGCAGTGACGACTGCCCCTCCCTCCATCAGTGCACACCATGCTCGCTCACACCCAAGAGAGGTTGCTGCCGCAACCAGGCTTATTTCTGTGGACCGAGGACCTGATTCAGAGCTGAACGCTCTGACCAAAGCGCTCGCTCTGAATCCGGGCCCCCCTACCTTTTTTTGGAGCGTCCTCATGGACGCTAGCATAGCTGTGGGTTACCACCCACAGCTATAGCGAGCGTCCATGATGATGGTCGCGATGGTCTTGACGGGTAGGGTCTCGCTGCCGCAAGCCCTGGAGTGATTTTGGCTCTATCAGAGCCAAAATCACTCCCACTGACATCACTAGTGATGTCAGTGGGACTGGCTTGAGACGGTAGGCGTTTCCATGGGAAAACCTCCGTCTGGCAGGCATGCCCATCAAAGGGGGCGTGCTGTCAATCAACATCGACAGCACGCCCCCTTTGGTGCGAGACCCGGAGCGATGGTGAGCCCGTCGCTCGCCGGGTCTCGCGCATGCGCACGACGGTTGCCCCCTCCGTCGTGCGCATGCGCAGTGGGGAACATCGACCCGCTTGCGAGCGTCCTGCCGCTCGCCAGCGGGTCTGAATGACCCCCTGAATCTGATAACTGGCTGCCATTACAGCTCAGTTACCCTCAGATCCGGCCCTAGGCATAGGCATTATAAGCAAATGCCTAGGGGAGACTGGATTGCCTAGGGGCATTCCATGGCTCTGCCTCTGCCAGCCAGCCGCTGCCCCCACCTACCACGCTGTCAGTGAACCCATCACTGCCCGCCCGGCCAGCGCTGCTACCCTCCCTCTCTCCCAGCGCGCTGCCACCATCGCAGCTCTCCGATCGGACAGCGCAGCAGATGCCCAGGCCAATCATGTGACTTTTGGCCGTGATCCACATCCTGCTCGGCCCTTAGACAGAATGAGCTTCTGCACAGAAGCTCATTCTGTCTATGGGAGGAGACAAGATGGCCACCGGAGGGCATTCTGTGCACGCCCTGCCGCTGCCACACCTCCCATGGGCCTTTGCGGAGCAGAGTCGTCAATGACCTCATGGCTCTGCTTCCAGATTAGCCGCTGCCGCCACTGCCCAGCGCCCAGCCCTTGGACCAGGCATCAATAGCACCAACATTAGCTGCATCGAAAAGTGAGTTTAACCAGGCACTGTAGGCAGAGAGGGGGGCTGAGCTTTGTCATAGATATATATATATGTATATATATATATATATATATATATATATATAACCAGAAGTTGGCATTCACGACGTCTAAGAAATCAAGCAATAGGCCGTTGGTAATGTTATCAATGTTTCAGGGACTTTAATGGCCCTTTCATCAGGATATGGAAAAATAAATATCATATACATCTTCCCTTAAATACTTTCACCCACGAGTGAACAGACGCTGGGAGCCCGTCGCAGACACGGCATGCCTCTGACGTCATCATTGAGTGACAAACCCATCACCAATGGAACAATACACACATAGAGAGACGGAAGCCTAGGTGATACATAATAGTGCAGTTGAACAAATGTAAATGGATTGCGCTAGGACATGCTGATGTAGATATAAGCCCATCAAGGTTAACACATCTAGTAATGTTTACATTGTTATCCAAATGCTAGATCAAACATACACATAGAATACATATGTAGCAGTAACACCTCCTAAGTATTTATAAAAAACATTGTTAACCTAACTGCTCATTCAAGCCTTTAGGGGCTAGGGTATCAAGCAAAAATATCCATTTGGACTCTAATTTTAGTAATTGCCGTGGTCGATCACCCCCTCTTAAATTGGGTGGTACGTGATCAATGATCCTGTATCTAATTGAGGCCAAACTGTGTCTTGCCTCTAAGAAATGTTTGGCCACAGGTTGGTCACTGTGCCCCCTGTCTAGAGCCGATCTGATGGCACTACGATGGCGCGCCCTCCGCTTCTTGAAAATCCTGTCGGTTTTTTCCGACATAGGGCCTGATTCAGACCCGGTCGCAAGCTCTGAGCGCTCGCAACCGGGTCGATGGTGGTCCAGAGTGCATGCGCACGACAGAGCCGGCTCCGTCGTGCGCATGCGCAAGACCCGGATATCGATGGGCAATCCGTTGCTCCGGGTCTCGCACCAAATGGGCGTGCTGTCGATTTTGAGTGACAGCACACCCCCTTTGGTGGGCGGGCAGGGGGTTGGCTGCCCAGACGGAGAACGCCTATCATCTGGGGGCAGCTCCACTGACATCACAAGGGTCTCGTCACAAGCCCAATGGTCACGATGGTCTTGACCATCGCGACCATCATCCTGGCTGCTCACATTAACTGTGGGTGGCAACCCACAGCAATGCGAGCAGCCAGGAGGCCGCTCCATAAAAAAAAAAGGACGCCCTGATTCAGAGCGAGCGCTCTATCAGAGCGTCTGGCTCTGAATCAGGGCTATAGTTCTTACTGCAGGGACATGTTATGACATAGACTACATACTTAGTAGTACAGGTCAAAAAGTACCTAATTGACTAAGGTTTGGTTTGTTAGGGGATGATGGAAAAGTGTGCCACTGGTCATATATCTGCATGTGATACAGTTTGCACATTTGAAACATCCCTATTCATTAGTGCCCAAAAAATTACTCGAGGGATTCTTTAAATTCGAAGTGACATCATATTTGACTAATATGTCTTTCAGAATTTTTCCCTTCGTGTAACAGGTCATGATTTTTTTTTTAATTCAAGCTCAAAAGATTTTTATCACTGGAGACTATGGGCCATAGCCGTGATGTGTGTCGTTTGATGTTAGTACTTTCGGGGATTAAAATGGTTAACCAGATAATGCGATTGTCAATATGTTTTTTGGTTTAGAAGTGAGCAATTGCTCATGTGACAACTTCAATGCCTTTTCTTTCTGTTTTAATAGATCATCAATTTTGTATCCCCTCTGTGCAAATTTTGTTATCATAATATTTAACTGGGGTTCTAATTCATCTCTACTGCTGGTGATTCTGCAAACTCGCAGAAACTGAGAGTAGGGAAGCCCCTGTTTTAAGCCTGGAGGATGGAAACTTTTAGAGTGTAACAGATTATTTCTGTCTGTTGTTTTAACAAATAAATTAGTCTTAATTTTCTTTCCATTTTTTTGAATAGCAACATCTAGAAAATTGATTGACAGGGTTTGGTGGTCAAATGTAAACTTGATTGGATGTACACTGCTATTATGGGTTATAAATAAATTGCTAAATTTAACCAACGGACCATCCCAAAAGATCAGTAGATCGTCGATGTATCTTAGATATAGACATAGATGTTGACTAATGTCCCTATTGGCAAAGAATAGATCTTTTTCAACCACAAACATAAAACTGTTTTCGAACAACGGTGCCACCGCTGAGCCTATGGCACATCCAGTGAGCTGAAGATAATTACCATCAAAATAAAAGTAGTTACGTGTGAGGGTCAGTTCCAGTAATGTGATCACAAGATCAATATCAGGACCCCTATATCTAGGATTGTTAGTCAGGAGCTGTATTACTGCTGATAAACCACTCTGATGGGGGATACTTGTGTACAGACTTTTTACAGTGTGGCCTCAATTAGATACAGGATCATTGATCACGTACCACTCAATTTAAGAGGGGGTGATTGATTACGGCAATTACTAAAATCAGAGTCCAAATGGATATTTTTGCTTGATACCCTAGCCCCTAAAGGCTTGAATGAGCAGTTAGGTTTACAATGTTTTTTATAAATACTTAGGAGGTGTTACTGCTACATATGTATTCTATGTGTATGTTTGATCTAGCATTTGGATAACAATGTAAACATTACTAGATGTGTTAACCTTGATGGGCTTATATCTACATCAGCATGTCCTAGCGCAATCCATTTACATTTGTTCAACTGCACTATTATGTATCACCTAGGCTTACGTCTCTCTATGTGTGTATTGTTCCATTGGTGATGGGTTTGTCACTCAATGATGACATCAGAGGCATACCGTGTCTGCGACGGGCTCCCAGCGTCTGTTCACTCGTGGGTGAAAGTATTTAAGGTAAAATGTATATGTTATTTCTTTTTCTATATCCTCAAGAAAGGGCCATTAAAGTCCCTGAAACATTGATAACATTACCAATGGGCTATTGGTTGATATCTTAGATGTTGTGAGTGCCGCCTTCTGGTTACATACATTGGTTTCCTCACCTGTCTAAGGAGAGGTAATATGGAGGGCACCAGATGCAAGTTTCTATTTCCAGCACAGAAGATATATATATATATATATATATATATATATACATTATTGATATATATATATATATATATATATTAGGGGTGTGCACCGGCCACTTTTCGTGTTTTGTGTTTTGGTTTTGGATCTGGATCTTTCTTCGTGTTTTGGATCTGGATTGGTTTTGCCAAAACCACCCTTGCGTGTTTTGGGTTCTGGGTTTTGTGTTTTGGATCTGTATTTTTTTGAAAAAAAGCATAAAAACAGCTAAAATCACAGAATTTGTAGGTTTTTCTGCTCCTATGCTATTATTAACCTCAATAACCTTAATTTCCACTCATTTCCAGTCTATTCTGAATACCTCACACCTCACAATAGTGTTTTTATGTCCAAAAGGTTGCACCGAGGTAGCTGGATGACTATGCTAAGCGACACAAGTGGGCGGCACAAACACGTGACCCATCTAGGCGTGAAACTGCAGTGGCAGACAGGATGGCATTGAAAAACTAGGCCCCAAACTGTACATAATGCAAAGAAAAAAAAGAGGTGCAAGATGGAATTGTCCTTGGGCCCTCCCACCCACCCTTATGTTGTATAAACAGGACATGCACACTTTAACAAACCAATCATTTCAGCGCCAGGGTCTGCCACACAACTGTGGCTGAAATGATTGGTTCGTTTGGGCCCCCACAAAACAAGCTGGCAATTTATCTGTCCCTGCACAAACTGGCTCTACGGAGGCAAGATGTCATCCTCATCCTCCTCATCCACCGATTCCTCACCCTCTTCAGTGTGTACATCCTCATCCTCACAGAGTATTAATTCGTCCCTGCTGGAACCACAGGTCCCTCTGTACGTTCTGGAGGCTGGTCTCCCTGGAAGAGTTGATAATTCATTTTATGAACATCATCTTCTCCACATTTTGTGGAAGCAACCTCCTACGCCTTTCGCTGACAAGGTTCCCGGCTGCACTAAACACTCTTTCGGAGTACACACTGGAGGGGGGGCAACTCAGGTAAAATAGAGCCAGTTTGTACAGGGACCTCCAAATTGCTTCTTTTTCCTGCCAGTACAGGTACGGACTGTCTGACATGCCTACTTGGATGCTGTCACCGATGTAATCCTTTAACAGACAGACGCACGCTTGTCGCTGCTGCTTTGAGGATTCAAGTGCGGCTACAGCCCACACAATTCACAAAGACAGAAAAAAAAAAGAATATTTTTATTGTTTGTGGAGCACACTTTGAGGGTTACACCACCCTTTAACAGACAGACGCACGCTTGTCGCTGCTGCTTTGAGGATGCAAGTGCGGCTACAGCCCACACAATTCACAAAGACAGAAAAAAGAAGAAGAATATTTTAATTGTTTGTGTAGAACACTTTGAGGTGTCACCACCCTTTAACAGACAGACGCACGCTTGTCGCTGCTGCTTTAAGGATGCAGGTGCGGCTACAGCCCACACATTTCACAAAGACCAAAAAAAAAAGAACAATATTTTAATTGTTTGTGTAGAACACTTTGAGGTGTCACCACCCTTTAACAGACAGACGCACGCTTGTCGCTGCTGCTTTAAGGATGCAGGTGCGGCTACAGCCCACACAATTCACATAGACCGAAAAAAAAAGAACAATATTTTAATTGTTTGTGTAGCACACTTTGAGGGTGTCACCACCCTTTAACAGACAGACGCATGCTTGTCGCTGCTGCTTTGAGGATGCAAGTGTGGCTACATCGCACACAAGTCACAAACACATTAAAAAATAGTTTTTTATTTTTTGGAACATTTTGAGAGTTACACCACCCTTTAACAGACAGACGCACGCTTGTCGCTGCTGCTTTAAGGATGCAGGTGCGGCTACAGCCCACACATTTCACAAAGACCGAAAAAAAAGAACAATATTTTAATTGTTTGTGTAGAACACTTTGAGGGTGTCACCACCCTTTAACAGACAGACGCACGCTTGTCGCTGCTGCTTTAAGGAGGCAGGTGCGGCTACAGCCCACACAATTCACATAGACAGAAAAAAGAAGAATATTTTTATTGTTTGTGTAGCACACTTTGAGGGTGTCACCACCCTTTAACAGACAGACGCACGCTTGTCGCTGCTGCTTTAAGGATGCAGGTGCGGCTACATCGCACACAAGTCACAAACACATTAAAAAAATAGTTTTTTATTTTTTGGAGCACTTTGAGAGTTACACCACCCTTTAACAGACAGACGCACGCTTGTCGCTGCTGCTTTAAGGATGCAGGTGCGGCTACAGCCCACACATTTCACAAAGACCAAAAAAAAAAGAACAATATTTTAATTGTTTGTGTAGCACACTTTGAGGGTGTCACCACCCTTTAACAGACAGACGCACGCTTGTCGCTGCTGCTTTAAGGATGCAGGTGCGGCTACAGCCCACACAATTCACAAAGACAGAAAAAAAAGAACAATATTTTAATTGTTTGTGTAGCACACTTTGAGGGTGTCACCACCCTTTAACAGACAGACGCACGCTTGTCGCTGCTGCTTTAAGGATGCAGGTGCGGCTACAGCCCACACATTTCACAAAGACCAAAAAAAAAAGAACAATATTTTAATTGTTTGTGTAGCACACTTTGAGGGTGTCACCACCCTTTAACAGACAGACGCACGCTTGTCGCTGCTGCTTTAAGGATGCAGGTGCGGCTACAGCCCACACATTTCACAAAGACCAAAAAAAAAAGAACAATATTTTAATTGTTTGTGTAGCACACTTTGAGGGTGTCACCACCCTTTAACAGACAGACGCACGCTTGTCGCTGCTGCTTTAAGGATGCAGGTGCGGCTACAGCCCACACAATTCACAAAGACAGAAAAAAAAAGAACAATATTTTAATTGTTTGTGTAGCACACTTTGAGGGTGTCACCACCCTTTAACAGACAGACGCACGCTTGTCGCTGCTGCTTTAAGGATGCAGGTGCGGCTACAGCCCACACAATTCACAAAGACAGAAAAAAAAAGAACAATATTTTAATTGTTTGTGTAGCACACTTTGAGGGTGTCACCACCCTTTAACAGACAGACGCACGCTTGTCGCTGCTGCTTTGAGGATGCAGGTGGAATCTAGACGGGATTTGGAACCGAGGACACACTACCTCCATCATTTGTCTAAATCCCACTGCACTAATGTCGGATACCGGACGCACGTCTAACACCAACATAGCAGTCAAGGCCTCAGTTATACGTTTTGCTTCAGGATGACTGCTGTCGTACTTCATCCTCATCGCTAGGGACTGTTGGAGGGTCAATTGTTTAGTAAAAGTAGTGATGTTCCTACTTCCTCTCTGGGATGATGAACAACTCCCAGCAGCAGCAACAGCACTAGGAGGAAGTGGTTCTTGATCTTTCCCTATTTTATTTTTATCGGAGAAAGTTTGGTCCTCCATTTATGTTATATTGATATATATACGTGCGGCTAAAGCGCACACAAACACAGAAAATATTATTTTATTTTTGCTGGAGAGTAGTGCACTTTGTGGGTTACACCACCCTTTAAGAAATGAGCCAGCCGGCTCTTTACTTATGGGACACAGGCGCACGCTTGGCGCTGCTCCTTTGTTGATGCACGTGCAGCCACAGTGCACACAATTCACAAACACAGAAAATAATTTTTTTTTTGGTTTGGACTGGAGTGTACTTTCGGGGGTTACAGCACCCTTAACGGTCAAGCCAGCCGGCCCTTTACTTATGACACAGGCGCACGCTTGGCACTACTTTGTTGATGCACGTGCGGCTACTGCGCACACAATTCACAAACACAGAAAATAATTTTTTTTTTGGTTTGGACTGGAGTGTACTTTCGGGGGTTACAGCACCCTTAACGGTCAAGCCAGCCGGCCCTTTACTTATGACACAGGCGCACGCTTGGCACTACTTTGTTGATGCACGTGCGGCTACTGCGCACACAATTCACAAACACAGAAAATAATTTTTTTTTTGGTTTGGACTGGAGTGTACTTTCGGGGGTTACAGCACCCTTAACGGTCAAGCCAGCCGGCCCTTTACTTATGACACAGGCGCACGCTTGGCACTACTTTGTTGATGCACGTGCGGCTACTGCGCACACAATTCACAAACACAGAAAATAATTTTTTTTTTGGTTTGGACTGGAGTGTACTTTCGGGGGTTACAGCACCCTTAACGGTCAAGCCAGCCGGCCCTTTACTTATGAAACAGGCGCACGCTTGGCACTACTTTGTTGATGCACGTGCGGCTACTGCGCACACAATTCACAAACACAGAAAATAATTTTTTTTTTGGTTTGGACTGGAGTGTACTTTCGGGGGTTACAGCACCCTTAACGGTCAAGCCAGCCGGCCCTTTACTTATGACACAGGCGCACGCTTGGCACTACTTTGTTGATGCACGTGCGGCTACTGCGCACACAATTCACAAACACAGAAAATAATTTTTTTTTTGGTTTGGACTGGAGTGTACTTTCGGGGGTTACAGCACCCTTAACGGTCAAGCCAGCCGGCCCTTTACTTATGAAACAGGCGCACGCTTGGCACTACTTTGTTGATGCACGTGCGGCTACTGCGCACACAATTCACAAACACAGAAAATAATTTTTTTTTTGGTTTGGACTGGAGTGTACTTTCGGGGGTTACAGCACCCTTAACGGTCAAGCCAGCCGGCCCTTTACTTATGACACAGGCGCACGCTTGGCACTACTTTGTTGATGCACGTGCGGCTACTGCGCACACAATTCACAAACACAGAAAATAATTTTTTTTTTGGTTTGGACTGGAGTGTACTTTCGGGGGTTACAGCACCCTTAACGGTCAAGCCAGCCGGCCCTTTACTTATGAAACAGGCGCACGCTTGGCACTACTTTGTTGATGCACGTGCGGCTACTGCGCACACAATTCACAAACACAGAAAATAATTTTTTTTTTGGTTTGGACTGGAGTGTACTTTCGGGGGTTACAGCACCCTTAACGGTCAAGCCAGCCGGCCCTTTACTTATGACACAGGCGCACGCTTGGCACTACTTTGTTGATGCACGTGCGGCTACTGCGCACACAATTCACAAACACAGAAAATAATTTTTTTTTTGGTTTGGACTGGAGTGTACTTTCGGGGGTTACAGCACCCTTAACGGTCAAGCCAGCCGGCCCTTTACTTATGACACAGGCGCACTCTTGGCACTACTTTGTTGATGCACGTGCGGCTACTGCGCACACAATTCACAAACACAGAAAATAATTTTTTTTTGGTTAGGACTGGAGTGTACTTTCGGGGGTTACAGCACCCTTTAACGGTCAAGCCAGCCGGCCCTTTACTTATGACACAGGCGCACGCTTGGCACTACTTTGTTGATGCACGTGCGGCTACTGCGCACACAATTCACAAACACAGAAAATAATTTTTTTTTTGGTTTGGACTGGAGTGTACTTTCGGGGGTTACAGCACCCTTAACGGTCAAGCCAGCCGGCCCTTTACTTATGACACAGGCGCACGCTTGGCACTACTTTGTTGATGCACGTGCGGCTACTGCGCACACAATTCACAAACACAGAAAATAATTTTTTTTTTGGTTTGGACTGGAGTGTACTTTGGGGGTTACAGCACCCTTTAACGGTCAAGCCAGCCGGCCCTTTACTTATGACACAGGCGCACGCTTGGCACTACTTTGTTGATGCACGTGCGGCTACTGCGCACACAATTCACAAACACAGAAAATAATTTTTTTTTTGGTTTGGACTGGAGTGTACTTTCGGGGGTTACAGCACCCTTAACGGTCAAGCCAGCCGGCCCTTTACTTATGACACAGGCGCACGCTTGGCACTACTTTGTTGATGCACGTGCGGCTACTGCGCACACAATTCACAAACACAGAAAATAATTTTTTTTTTGGTTTGGACTGGAGTGTACTTTCGGGGGTTACAGCACCCTTAACGGTCAAGCCAGCCGGCCCTTTACTTATGACACAGGCGCACGCTTGGCACTACTTTGTTGATGCACGTGCGGCTACTGCGCACACAATTCACAAACACAGAAAATAATTTTTTTTTTGGTTTGGACTGGAGTGTACTTTCGGGGGTTACAGCACCCTTAACGGTCAAGCCAGCCGGCCCTTTACTTATGACACAGGCGCACGCTTGGCACTACTTTGTTGATGCACGTGCGGCTACTGCGCACACAATTCACAAACACAGAAAATATATTATTTTTTTAGCACTTGGGGGGAGCACCCCTGATGGACAGAGCACCCCCTGGACAACACTACAGCACTCCTTTAGGACTGGGACACTGCACAGGACTTTGGAGTGGACACAGCCCCTATGGAGAACTGACTGCACAACACAGTCCAGCCAGCCCCTATGGACTTTGAAGTAGTGGACACAGCCCCTATTAACAACAGCAGCACAGCACAACACAGCCAGCCCCTATGGACTTTGAAGTAGTGGACAACAGCAGCACTACACTACACTACACTACACAGCCCTAACTCCCACCCTCCCTCTTCACTGTCCACAGCCGAGTGAGAAAATGGCGCCGACGTGTGTACCTTATATAGGATCCAAAACCCGCGAGACTCGGAAGGCGGGAAGATGACGTTTTGCCTCGATTTCAGATCCGAGTCAGGCGGGAAAAGTCGAGCCTGACTCGGATCGGACTCGGATCGGGGGGGCTCGGGGGGGTTCGGATTTCAGAAATCCGAACCCGCTCACCCCTAATATATATATATATATCGATCTATCTATCTATCTATCTATATATCTATATATATATATATACATACATATGTACATATACACACACATATATCTAGACAATGCAATATACCTTGACAAAGGGACAAATGTGTCCCAAAACGTTGGTGGATTTGTCACAGATGTTTTAATACAATTTTACTACTGTCATATAATCTCCGAGTGCCGCAGCTTGTTTGTACTGGTTGTCGACATATATCTATAGATATATATATCCAAAAAACAACAACATTATATATATATATATATATATATATATATATAAATGCACAAGAATGGCAGCACTCTGTGGACTTCAAGGAAATAACCACAGCACAAAGCTTAATATTGGTAAAATTATGCATTGTGCATTGTGCATTGTGCTGTGGTCATTTCCTTGAAGTCCATGGAGTGCTGTGCTTCTGCATTTGTTTAAAGGATGTGCACCCTTGCCGTTTATATTTTGTGGCTCTGGCCTCTGTCCGTATTATATATATATATATATTAGGGGTGTGCACCGGCCACTTTTCGTGTTTTGGTTTTGGATCTGGATCTTTCTTCGTGTTTTGGATCTGGATTGGTTTTGCCAAAACCACCCTTCCGTGTTTTGGGTTCTGGGTTTTGTGTTTTGGATCTGTATTTTTTTTTAAAAAAGCATAAAAACAGCTAAAATCACAGAATTTGTTGGTTTCTCTGCTCCTATGCTATTATTAACCTCAATAACCTTAATTTCCACTCATTTCCAGTCTATTCTGAACACCTCACACCTCACAATAGTGTTTTCATGTCCAAAAGGTTGCACCGAGGTAGCTGGATGACTATGCTAAGCGACACGAGTGGGCGGCACAAACACGTGACCCATCTAGGAGTGACACTGCAGTGGCAGACAGGATGGCAGTTAGAAAAACTAGGCCCCAAACTGTACATAATGCAAAGAAAAAAAAGAAGTGCAAGATGGAATTGTCCTTGGGCCCTCCCACCCACCCTTATGTTGTATAAACAGGACATGCACACTTTAACAAATCAATCATTTCAGCGCCAGGGTCTGCCACACAACTGTGGCTGAAATGATTGGTTCGTTTGGGCCCCCACAAAACAAGCTGGCAATTAATGTGTCCCTGCACAAACTGGCTCTACGGAGGCAAGATGTCGTCCTCATCCTCCTCATCCACCGATTCCTCACCCTCTTCAGTGTGTACATCCTCATCCTCACAGAGTATTAATTCGTCCCTGCTGGAACCACAGGTCCCTCTGTACGTTCTGGAGGCTGGTCTCCCTAAGGAAGAGTTGATAATTCATTTTATGAACATCATCTTCAACACATTTTGTGGAAGCAACCTCCTACGCCTTTCGCTGACAAGGTTCCCGGCTGCACTAAACACTCTTTCGGAGTACACACTGGAGGGGGGGCAACTCAGGTAAGATAGAGCCAGTTTGTACAGGGACCTCCAAATTGCTTCTTTTTCCTGCCAGTACAGGTACGGACTGTCTGACATGCCTACTTGGATGCTGTCACCGATGTAATCCTTTAACAGACAGACGCACGCTTGTCGCTGCTGCTTTGAGGATTCAAGTGCGGCTACAGCCCACACAATTCACAAAGACAGAAAAAAAAAAAGAATATTTTTATTGTTTGTGGAGCACACTTTGAGGGTTACACCACCCTTTAACAGACAGACGCACGCTTGTCGCTGCTGCTTTGAGGATGCAAGTGCGGCTACAGCCCACACAATTCACAAAGACAGAAAAAAGAAGAAGAATATTTTAATTGTTTGTGTAGAACACTTTGAGGTGTCACCACCCTTTAACAGACAGACGCACGCTTGTCGCTGCTGCTTTAAGGATGCAGGTGCGGCTACAGCCCACACAATTCACATAGACAGAAAAAAAAAGAACAATATTTTAATTGTTTCTGTAGCACACTTTGAGGGTGTCACCACCCTTTAACAGACAGACGCACGCTTGTCGCTGCTGCTTTGAGGATGCAAGTGTGGCTACATCGCACACAAGTCACAAACATTAAAAAAATAGTTTTTTATTTTTTGGAACACTTTGAGAGTTACACCACCCTTTAACAGACAGACGCACGCTTGTCGCTGCTGCTTTAAGGATGCAGGTGCGGCTACAGCCCACACATTTCACAAAGACCGAAAAAAAAGAACAATATTTTAATTGTTTGTGTAGAACACTTTGAGGGTGTCACCACCCTTTAACAGACAGACGCACGCTTGTCGCTGCTGCTTTAAGGATGCAGGTGCGGCTACAGCCCACACAATTCACATAGACAGAAAAAAGAAGAATATTTTTATTGTTTGTGTAGCACACTTTGAGGGTGTCACCACCCTTTAACAGACAGACGCACGCTTGTCGCTGCTGCTTTAAGGATGCAGGTGCGGCTACATCGCACACAAGTCACAAACACATTAAAAAAATAGTTTTTTATTTTTTGGAACACTTTGAGAGTTACACCACCCTTTAACAGACAGACGCACGCTTGTCGCTGCTGCTTTAAGGATGCAGGTGCGGCTACAGCCCACACATTTCACAAAGACCGAAATAAAAAGAACAATATTTTAATTGTTTGTGTAGAACACTTTGAGGGTGTCACCACCCTTTAACAGACAGACGCACGCTTGTCGCTGCTGCTTTAAGGATGCAGGTGCGGCTACAGCCCACCCATTTCACAAAGACCAAAAAAAAAAGAACAATATTTTAATTGTTTGTGTAGCACACTTTGAGGGTGTCACCACCCTTTAACAGACAGACGCACGCTTGTCGCTGCTGCTTTAAGGATGCAGGTGCGGCTACAGCCCACACAATTCACAAAGACAGAAAAAAGAACAATATTTTAATTGTTTGTGTAGCACACTTTGAGGGTGTCACCACCCTTTAACAGACAGACGCACGCTTGTCGCTGCTGCTTTAAGGATGCAGGTGCGGCTACAGCCCACACAATTCACAAAGACAGAAAAAAGAACAATATTTTAATTGTTTGTGTAGCACACTTTGAGGGTGTCACCACCCTTTAACAGACAGACGCACGCTTGTCGCTGCTGCTTTAAGGATGCAGGTGCGGCTACAGCCCACACAATTCACAAAGACAGAAAAAAAAAGAACAATATTTTAATTGTTTGTGTAGCACACTTTGAGGGTGTCACCACCCTTTAACAGACAGACGCACGCTTGTCGCTGCTGCTTTGAGGATGCAGGTGGAATCTAGACGTGATTTGGAACCGAGGACACACTACCTCCATCAATTGTCTAAATCCCACTGCACTAATGTCGGATACCGGACGCACGTCTAACACCAACATAGCAGTCAAGGCCTCAGTTATACGTTTTGCTTCAGGATGACTGCTGTCGTACTTCATCCTCATCGCTAGGGACTGTTGGAGGGTCAATTGTTTAGTAAAAGTAGTGATGTTCCTACTTCCTCTCTGGGATGATGAACAACTCCCAGCAGCAGCAACAGCACTAGGAGGAAGAGGTTCTTGATCTTTCCCTATTTTATTTTTATCGGAGAAAGTTTGGTCCTCCATTTATGTTATATTGATATATATACGTGCGGCTAAAGCGCACACAAACACAGAAAATATTATTTTATTTTTGCTGGAGAGTAGTGCACTTTGTGGGTTACACCACCCTTTAAGAAATGAGCCAGCCGGCTCTTTACTTATGGGACACAGGCGCACGCTTGGCGCTGCTCCTTTGTTGATGCACGTGCAGCCAC